>CM052707.1:56748649-56774793 GCA_028551405.1 Uromys caudimaculatus | reverse complement strand
GGTAGTATTATGTCCATTTTTCTGAGGGTCCGCCACACTGATTTCCAGAGTGGTTGTACCAGCTTGCAATCCCACCAGCAATGGAGGAGTGTTCCTCTTTCTCCACATCCTTGCCAGCATCTGCTGTCACCTGAGTTTTTGATTTCATTAATAGCTTCTGTTCATTTTCTCCATGACAGGAGAGCAAATTTACATACTTTGGAAAAGAAAGAATAAATGATTAAATAGAAGGTGATAAACAAGCAAATTATGAACTTCATGTTAAAATCTAAGTGCTATTTAAATATCATTATGTTGTTTTACAATTGCTGATCAGCTATCTTAAGGACATGGTGTGTTTAAAATTTGTTCTTATTTGGGAAAATGATTTTTGTTGGCAAGGAACTTATTCTTAGGCTCCAGTTAGATAAAATAGATTTCTCAAAGGCCAAATGGAGACATTATACTATTTTTACAATTGAGAAACTTCTCTGTTTCCTCTCTAAGGTGATAAATTTTACTGTATTATTTACTTTTATTGGAAATATTATAAATTCTGAGATATCCATATACATAATCTGTGTTGAGGATTAGTTTTAGATTTTTATTTTATTGACAATTTCATACATGTATAGAATATGTTTCAGTCATGTTCACATATATTACTTTCTCTTATCCTCTTCTCCTCCAACTGAACCCTTCTTCCCAATTATGGCCTCTTCTACCATCTTGTCTCTTTTGTGTGTTACCCACCTAGTTCAATCTGAGTTGCTTTTAAACACATGAGTTGGGCATTTTTTTTTTATCAATTCACTGGTAATTTGCCAGTGATTGCACCCTGAAGAAACTATCTTCCCTCTACACTGAGGTCTGTTGAAAATACTTCATATGAAATGTATTTCGTAGTGTCAGCTCAAGTGTTCTTAATTTTACATTGTGTTTCTTTATAGACATATACGAATGCATCCATATTAAAATAAGCTTATATAAAGGTAAATGTCTGCTATGTCTATGTATATTTAAAAATGTGGATAATTCAACATAGTTTGGTATACATTGAACACCAACTCTCTATGTTGAGAATATATATATATATATATATATATATATATATATATATATATATGAGTTGGTGTTCAATATCTATATCTATATCTATATCTATCTGGTTGAATACATTCACAATAGAAATACTTTTTGGATCATTTAATTTTTGACAAGTCTATAGACAGTTCCTTCTTTCACATTGCCAACACCTAAATTAGAAGTTTGGGCTTCAAGAGAGGATATGGGGCAGAAAACAGGAAGTGGAAGAGAGGGGTCTATTTCTTCCCATTAGACTGGACCTAGAGGGACAGCTTGACAATGACAATTATTCTTCTTAATTTAATGCTGTTTCCCCTCCTTTGAGAGATGGTCCCTGATCCAAGCCAGATCCAGGGCAGGCAGGCACGTGGCTGGCCCACTGAGGGCCAAGCACAGCCGCAAGCTGCTGGAGGACTCCTGGAGCAGACTATCCCCTGGCTCCTGCCCACCCCACTGCTGCCAGCCTGCAGCTTCCCTCCTGCCAGACTCCTGAGCATACTGATGGGAATGGCATAATTACCTAATCCCTGCCTAGGGAGATCTAGGACACATGTAGACAGATGGAGGGCCAGGGGGAATCAGAGGGACTTTGTGTTAGAGGAGGGATAAAGACAAGTTTGGGAGTCACAGGCCAGCCTGAGGGAAAAGTCCTGAAACCCTCTTTCCCTGCAGCTCTAAGGTAACTCATCTTCCATCCAAAGAGAAACTCAGAAAGGAAAGACCTAGACTTTCTCTTAGCTATGGGAAAATGCCTTGAGAAAGAATACTGATCCTTAGTGTTTAGAATTTCACAAAGAAGAAAACAAAATGAGCAGTTACTGACAGAAGCAATGTGGGAGAATCAGAGTTTTAGAAAGATACAGAGAGGGTGGAATAGAGTCAGACATGGAAAAGAAAGAAGAACCCTTACAAATGAACTGTCTACCTTCTATTCACTTGACCCCTCAGACATGCTTCCTTTCCCTCGCTTTCAGACTTTCAGTATTCATGCATCTGAACTCATACGACAGTGATAATATTTCTTGTATTCAATGTCTCTTTTTCTCTATCACTATACTCTGATAAACTATTTTAAAGTAAGGTCAGCATAATGGTATTTTTGTTTTTTAAAAAATCTCCTTAGCCTAGGGAAATGATTCAACAGGTAAAGCACTTGCCACACAAGTATGAGGGACCTGAGTCCAGACACCCAAACCCCACAGAAGGCAGGATGCAGTAAAACATATATCTTTGCAATGCCAGTGCTCCAATAATACAGAGACAGCTTAATCCCCAGAATCTCTAAGGTCAGCTAGCTAGCCTATGCACCATAGTGATTAATAAGAAGAGAAGGTCAGATATCTGAGCTTTTCCTCTGATGTCTTTATGCACCGTGATATGTGAATTCCTGTACTCACCAATACAAATATGTACTCACATGCATATCCATGGACACACACTGATTTAAAGCTCTGCACTGATCTTCTTGTCATTATGGAATAGAGCCCCCACTTTCCAAACATAATACTTAGCCCCTCTCACCCAACTGTTCATGGTCTACAGTTCCAGACATACATATACCACTAATTCTTCCCTTAAACCCAGAAGGTACCCACTCCATGCTCTCTCCTTTCTTTGCTATTCTATGTAAGTCTATATTGTCTCCAAGGGTTACTGTTCCTCTGATCACCACAAAGTGAAATTGCTACTTGTCTTAGCTCAGTGGAGTAATTGTTCCTGAGTGCTCTCCTTAATTACTAAATCTGTTCAACCCCCCCAGATCTGGATGGAAATTAAGTCTGGTAAAACATTCCCTAGCTATCTCTGTAGTCATTATCTTGCGCATTTTTCACAGTTTAGGGACTCATGATGACTTAAGTTTCAATTTCAACTTATGTATCCTCTATCTGTTTTTACTTACTGAAGAAGGGAGGCTGTTTAGGGTACTTATTATACTGATAGCTCCCAGGGCAAGAGATAAAAGAGAGTAAATCAAATTTTACAAGGAAATGCTTAAAGTATTTATTGGGAATTGTGATGTTAACTTTACATTCCAACACATTCATAAAATGTTTCTGTCTTTTTACTTTGTCCATACTGGCATCCAACTTGTGATTCTCCTGCCCCAGGCTACTGAGGGCTGGAATTACAGGCTTTATTCATCATCTCCTTCCTAATAATATCCAAATATACTTACAATACAGTAGTAATTGGTGGCCAGTGAGACAGCTCAGAGAAAAAAATGCTTATTTGTTTGAGACAGGGTCTCAAGTAGCCCAGGCTGCCTTTACACTTAGTAGCAGAGAATGATCTTGAATTTCTGGTAATCCTATATTGGCTTCCTCAGGGATCACAGCTGTATGTCAACATGCTAGGTTTTATGTGGAGTTAGAGAGTGAATTCAGGTTTTAGTGTTCACTGGGCAATCACACTACAAACTAAGCCATGCCCCCAGCTCCTTGAGTTCTATTTTCTTCAGAATGTTTTTGCACAAATAAAAATTTAGAGTAAAATGCAGATAAAATAAACATTGTTGATACAGCACAGTTTTAGAAAGCAGAACAATAGAATCAAGGTGAGTTTAAAAAATAGTGGGTACACCTTCTCTAATTTGAACATTTCAAAGTCTTTTAGATATTGTCCTGAAGGGCTAGGTCATTCATAGGTAGGAGGGAAACTCAGCTGTATATTAAAAAAATAGGTAGCTGTTGTCATTGTGTATCTTAATCAAGGGCTATCTGTTTTGGTCCCTGCTGTCAAAACGCTGGGGCCCACTACACTGTGAAACATCCCCCTTGAGTATGGTCTCTGATTGTGTCTTCAGAACAACAGAAAAATCAGATTCCTTGTGTTAAGTTTTTGTTTTGTTTTGTTTTTATCTTAGTGACAAAATATCTGAGAAAATATAATTCAGTAGATGAAGTTATTATTATCATTATTATTTTATTATTATATGTGTTTCAGGGTTCCAGTTAATGTCACATGACCCTATGACCATGGGCTTGTGGTGATGAAGAGAGAGAAAGCTCTTTTTTTTTTTGTATTCTTATGACATTTTCTTTATAAAATAATTTTATGGATATCCTATCCACTGTACTATTCACTCCCTCTGAAATTTGCAACCTCATTCTAATCACAGAGCTGTAACAACATTTTTCCAAATTAAACTTCTTCTCACAGAGAGCCAGACAACTGTTCTTTAAACATGTTGAAGTCATAGAGGACAAGGAACATTTCAGGATCAACGTAGTTTGTGGGAAAAGCATAATAGTTATAGACAATGTGTGAGCTGGAATAGAAAAGGCATATTAGGGCAGGTAAGATGGCTCAGCAGGGAAAGAGGCTGGCAGTCAATCCTGGTGACTTTAGTTCAATATCTCAGAACCATGTGATGTAAAAAGAGAACAAACTCCTGCACATTGTCCTCTGACATCACTACACATGCCATGACACTGTCCCTGTTGCCCTAATACATAAATGTACTAAAAATTCAAAAGGAAAATTCACAGAACTTGGAAATGTTAAAACCAAATGAAATCTGTTTACAATACTTTTTGGTGGATGTTGTTACTTTACTGGTCTAAAGCGTGCTTTGATAGTTGATAGCATTATTTTGGGGTGTGACTCCTAGGGATTTTGCTAGAAGGGATTGGATCTTAAATCAATATGCAAGTAAAGAAGATATCCATCAGTATAGTAGATTCATCCAACTCACTGAGAGTGCAACTAAAAACAATACAATACAATGTAAATTAAAAATGGCAGAAGGGTGAATTGCCTCTCTCCTTTAGAGCTATCATTTTTGAGAGAAAGCTCTTTAGAGGCATGATGCAGCAAGTTACTTCCAAGAATCTAGCCCCATGTTATGAGTCTACTCAATTATGAATACACAAATGAGCTAATATATTTTTTTACTAGGGTGGAGTCCTCATAATTCAACTACATCTCAAAGATTGGACTCATAATTTGGAGACCAAGCTTTGAACACATGGAACTTTTAGAGAAGACTTTATACGCAAACCATAATTTCCTGTTTTTGTTTTAGGGTTCCCACATAATTCCATTCCCTTGAAAACTTTTGTTACAATAAAAAATTTTCTATTTAGTCACTGGATAAGTCTTCACAAATGTCATGGTGTAACAAGCAGAATATTTTTCACCAACTATGCATATGAGGAAAGCTCTGTCTCTTATAGTCTTCAGAGGTCCATGATTTATTTTGGGATAGATAATCCAACAAGCCCTAGAGAAGTACCAGGTTTACCACATAATATCACTGACTTTGGACAAATTTCAGAATTTTCTAGACCTCAAAGTTTTTATCTGCAAAATAATTACAATAACATTTAGTGATTTTTATGACATTAAGCATAGTTGACATGATATGTAATATGAGGCCTGGCACTCTCTTCTCTAATAATTTGTAGTCATCATTGCCTTCATCACCATCTACAGTTGCTCCTAGGAGAGTAAGATATATGCCACACTGGGATGATGAAACAGACTGATGCAGAATCAGAGTAAAGAGAAAAGATGACCCATAGGGGCGTATGTGGTTTTGAATACTCACGAAAGCCATCAGAAGGAATTACTGAGTTACAGTTTAGAGAGTGTGACTCAGCTGGAGCCTGAATACAAAAGGTCCCCAAGCGGAAGCATCAGGAACAGACAGGGGGCAGCTGATATTGTGCCCACAGTTGGCACAGTCCAACAAGATTTTCAAGGATAAATGAGAAAGAAAATCAGTCCTGGGAGGGAGCACTGCTGACATGTTTTCCTGCTTCTGAGCAGCAGCTGCAGGCAGATGGAGCAGCTGCAGCTGTTTCTAGGAGCCTGGATTCTCTGGGAAAGTGGACATCAGGAAAGGAAATGGGAGGGAGGCAGGCATAGGCTCTCAGGATGGGAGATTCCATTGCACAGCATAAGGAAATTGAGCAAAGAGGGAGATGCATACCATGACAAGAAGAGGGTATTATGAATGTGAAATGATGCTCTCTATTGAAAGCTGGCTGATATAACCGTAGAAAACCGTAGATGGGATCTAGAACTTTGTCTATGCCTTTAGATTGCTACATAAATATGGGTAAATAATTATACTAGAAGCTAGTACTAGTTGAATGGTAGTCATGTTAAAAATGATCTACCTTGTTTGCATATATAAAATAATATAATCCTTATTGAAACAATATATCTGCAATAACAGGTTTTCATTTTTCATGTGGAAGTCTGAGGCACAAGGCACAGCTTACCTCTATTAGGCCATATGACTAATGTCTGTCAGTACTGAAATTTCACAATGGGATTCTGACTTTAGAACCTACAAGTTTTTGGAATACACTTTAAATACTTTTATTGACACATAATAATTTTATGTATTTTTAATGGATACAGTGTCCTATTTCAATGCACATATGCAATGCACAGTGATTAGATCTGTTAAATTGGCATATGAATCTAAAACATTTATTATTTTTTTATATTGAAAGAGCAATGTCCTCTGGTTTTAAATGTACAATTAATTGTCATCAATCTTAGTTACCATATCGAACTATAGAACATTAGAAGTAATTCCTTCTGGTTAATTGCACCATTGCCTCCAGTAACCATCCCCCTTCCCTCCTCTTCCTCTTTCCATGCTTTCTAGATGTTGGCAATCACAATTCTCCTCTCCACTTCCATAAGATAAGTTCTTTCATGTTGTACATGAGTAAAAGCATGTGGTATTTGTTTTCTCAACCTAGATGATATTATTTAAAATAATGTCCTTAAGTTCCATTTTTGTTGTTACAGCTTCCTTCCTTGTTATGGCTGAATTATATCCTATTGTATATATGAAACAGTTTTTCTCCCATCTATTTGTCTCTCAATAGACTCTCAGTTGATTATTTATCTTTGCTGTTGGGGATAGTTTTAAAATAAACATAGGCATATGTGTCTTTTACTTTGGAGATCTGTAGAGTAGAATTGCTAAATCACCTGGTGCCTTTATTCTTATTTTCTATGCTTATGCCTTACTGTTTTCCACAATGACTATACTGATTTACATTTCTACCAACAGTATGTGAAAGTTCATTTTCTTTTCACCTCTGACACACATTTATATTTTGATGTCATTCATTCTAACTGGGGTGAATCTAAGTATGCATTTCCATCTTTCATTCTCAACTAAATATGCCCAATAGAACATTGAGTTTTTCAAATTTGTCTGGCACATTTAAGGACATATTTAAATTTATTTAGTTACAATTAAACTCCAGTAGTCTCGTATGGCTAGGACCTATCCAGTCAACAGGCTAGTTTCATACTACCTTTTTTACAAACCTATTATTAATATTTTCCAACATAAAATTGTATGTTTGTGCTCATGAATGACAAACATATGAAATGACTTTACTGACTTCAACCATACATACATAGATCATTAGTCAAATATGACTCACTTTCTCCTGACCATGGAAACTCCTCAGAATCTACCATGACAGTGGACTCTCAGCAATTGTGAGTAAGAATCTAGACTCTTCGTTCGAGAAGACATTATCTACTATGGACTACAGATCAAAATAGCTAAGAGAATCAATAGATTTAGGAATAAAAGAAAAAGAGATGTCCTTACAGATGCTATCTCATATAGCTTCTTGAATTGAGGTAGCACAGCTTCCCTTTCCTCACTGACAGTTGTGACACCATCACATTACTTTTCTCCAATATGACACTCCTATTCCTTGGTGTTTTTCTCAAAAGGCCTGATTCTAGTACATTACAGTGCCCTGACTATAATTTTTTTCCCAGAAGTAAATAGAGACTTTTTTTTTCATGTTAAATATGTCACTGAAGAAGACATCAGCAATGGCTCGTTGAAAAGGCTCAGGGGTTGTTAGTTCTTACAAATATACAAAAAAAATATCTATTCATATAATTATCTGACTAGAGTTTTATTTTGATCACTGGTACTACCCTAAATAACCCACCTGAGCATCAACCTACTGGTCTTCTGAACTTTTCAGGGTTTATTAGTCAAGAATTTCCTACTTGATTTCTCACTAACTTTTAATTTTTAGGAATGAGCTACCATCTTCCTTGCCTTCTCTTGTTTTATTTTTTTGGTCTGTAAAATTTCTGCTTACATTTCATGAGACAGATCCAATGTTATTTGCCTTTAACAGTCTTTTTGATTCTGCTTTGAACACAGTCATCATACAAGCAAGTGAGGCTTCCCTACTCTGTGATCCACTAATTTTTTATTCTAATAGTCACAGAGCATTTGATTCAAACCTGCATGAGAATATTTAACTCATTCTGCTGCAATACATTGCTTCCAAATCTGCTGAAAATTTGTAACTTAGCAGCAGTAAGATAAATTACAGCTGCCTTTCCTTGGAATATTCAAAATTCTGATTAATGTCAAGAGTTAAATATTCAGTGAATGGACAACAGTATGAACTACTGAACTACACAAGATCAGACTTTGTGACAGAGCAAATCCATGTGCCTGACAGACATGCCTGAGGTCAGAAAGAAAAGAATCCATTCTTTGGGCAACCTAACCTTTTCCTTCTAAACAGAATAACCAAGGATGGAGTCTCTCCTCATTGTGTCCTGACACCCCTATAGAAATTCAGTCATTTTAATGTTATCTTCACATTTGCTTCTCCCCAACCCCAGAGCCACCCATCCACACTGTTCTGAAACACTTAGCTTATTTTTCCTCTGTCCCAATTGTTCCTCTTTCTATAGCACTGGAATTTCATTGTTGTCCTTGCTTATTTTCTCCTGACCTCCTGACCTCTCATTGTTAGATGTCAGGAGAACTCTGCTGACAGCTGGGCCCCAGTTGGACAGTTCTAGCATCCCCAAGACATCTCTGAAAAATGCTGAAATACTCAACAGTCAAACTTAATATTGTGACCCCTTTCTCTCTTTTCATAAGCCCACTGTCCTCACAGGCTCTAGTTCCCTTTCTTCAGGCCTGATAGTGTCTGTGAGATTAGCATGGCTGGTATAGGCATAACAGGAGAAAACAGTTGCATGTTTGTAGTCTGTGTACATTTTTTCTCATTCATATCTACGTACTGTTAACTTCTGAGTTCCCAACCCCTCTGTAAACTGTCACTAGTACATTATCTAATGATTAAAACTGTATGATAGAATATTTTAATTACCTTAAATTCTGGGTGTGCTTCTGCTACAGCACATGCCCCACTGTTTCTTCATGAGTCTTAGTAGTATATAGCAACCTACAAGTCTAGATTAGTACATGGCACAAATTAATCAGTGCATTAGCTATGTACCAAGTAGATATTAGTAAAAATTACTTTTCCAAGTTTAACTTAATTTGATATTCACAGTAACCTACTACAGAAGTCTTTACCTCCAGTGGCATAAATATCAACATCAAGCCAGAAGCCATCTCCACACTCAGGGAATGAACTTTTCCATTAAGTAGAATATCTTCATGCTGGCTCCTATCCTGTCTTCATCTTACCATTTACATCTTGCAGTAAGGAACCCATGATCATTCTTATTCAATGAGAAAAGTACCAGTAGGACAGATTTAGTTAATAAATAGGTCTTGTTATTAAACAACTCATTATAAAGCTCTCTAAGGCTTTAATGTGTCTGTATGGAGCATCAGTCAGGATTTAGCTCTAAGCCTGTGACCTTGATGTTGACTTCATTTTCATGCTCTTGTTCCAGTCTAATTTCACAAAACCCTATGTATCTGATGCAGAGTTAAGGTTAGAGGAAATAAAACTACAAGTAACACTTATTCTTTTCTACTGGAAATAAGAGAGATAGGGAATGTTCTATAACGATTTTGCTCCAGGCCCAGGCAAAGAGAATTGCATGTCTTAATTTCTCCTACATGTTCATGTTGGCTTAAGGAGGCAGATAAACAACTAATTGATAATTCTTCAATTTTCTAAAAACAACAAGGTTGGGTGTGGAAAATTTTAAGCTCTGGACCAACCTAGTGGAAATGTACTAGAAGATGTAAAGGAGAAAATCATAAACTGATAATTGGATTCATGCAAAGAAAAAAAAGTTTCATCTTTAAGAATTTAAACAGCTGAAACTTTAAATAAAGCAATGTACTCACTGAATCATCTCTCTTAGTGAATGGAAAATAAAACCAGTATGATTTGGATATGAAAGGGTCTGTTAGGCCTAACAGACCCATAAATTGCTGCTGCTGATTGGATGAGTTTGGAGCTTTTAGGAGGTGGGACCTAGCTGAGGAAATGAGTGCCTAAGAGTGTGGGGCATTGGAGGTTACAGCTTGGCTCTACTTCTGTTTCTAGCTCTCCATTTTTTATCAGCTGAGATATAACAAGTCATGTTGTAATTTTCCTTATCTACCATATATTCTCTGAGAAGATATGGACTCTTTCCTTGAACTGTGAACTAGAATAAATGCTCACTTCAAATGTTGATATCTAAGAAAAGTTGTCACAATGGTTAAAGAAGCTAACTACAACAAAAATTGGTGCTAAGAGTGGAGTTTTTGATGCAATAAATCTGACTATGTACTTCTTGCCCTCTGAACTAGTTTCCAGGAAGAATGTGGAAGGATTATTGTGTCTTACACCATGCAATGCTTCCATAAAACAGCCAATAAGGTCAGAAAATGTGTAACAGGAGTGCATTCCCTGCAATCAGTTCCTGACTGACAATCTGTTAGGCAATGATAATAAAGCCTTATTTTCAATGGAGATCCCAGTATTTTGGAAATGCCAGTAACATGAAACATTTGTTAAAAAAAAGTAAAGGCAGAAAGGGGAGGTGGTTCAGGGAGGAGGCAATTGTGTGCTACAAGTGACTAGTATAAAAATACTAAGATGTCTTAGTCAGGGTTTCTATTCCTGTGCAAACATCATGACCAATAGGAATCCTGACTAAGACATCTTAGTATTTTTATTTTTACAGGAACTCTCAAAAAGAGTGTCTCTCAAGAGTTTGCCTTGAGTCTCTAAAGAGGCTTGGAATTTCTGCACAGTTCAACATCTGGCAATTTTAACACTGTGAGGACTCTTGAGATTGCATTTTTGATTGTGATGCATTTCTTAGTATGAGATGATCAGAAACCCATAAAGTCCTAGGGTAGAATGTTATAGTTTAAAGATAAGCTACCTGTCAGTGGCTTATGTGTTTAAAACACTGGTCCTCAATGGTGGCATTGTTTTGAAAGACTGGAATCTTTAAGGAAGCAAGTTGCTAGAGAATGGGCCTTGTAGGTTATAGCCTGACCCCTCTTTGGCCCAAGGTCTCTGTTTCCTGATCTACCAAGTATAACCTGGTATAAACCTGATCTAACAAATACAAACACAAGGTCTTATCTTCATAAATCCTGCCCTATTTCTCCCACCATGATCACCTGAGTCCTCATAAATCAGGAACCAGAATATTTCTCGCTCTTAAGTTGTTTCTCTTACAAGTATAAAAAAACTGACTATAAACACTGTCTTGTTTGATGATTTTATTTCAAGAATACATTTTCCAACAAATTGAGAACAACACACTCAATTTGTAAAACTAGTGAGGATATCTTAAGATGATTAATTTTTTAAAAAATTTTAATTTTGACATTATAGTTATACCATTTGTTCTGTCTCTTTCCTTCCTCCAAACACTTTCATATACTCTTTCTTTCCCTTTTTGAAATTCATGGCCTCTTTTTTTATTAATTGCTGCTGCATACATATATGTATATGCATATACATTTATATTCCTAAATGTAAACTAGTCAGTCTGTATGTTATTTGTATGTATGCTTTCAGGGCTGGTCGTTTGGTTTTGAATAATCAATTGGTGTGCTCTTTCCTGGAGAGGACTACATAAACTTCTCTTTGCAACAGATACAGACCATCACAGAAAACTACAACTAATCAATATGCAGTTGTACAGCACAGTCCTAAGGATACAGCCACAAAACACTCCTAAAGATAAGGGAACATTGCAGAATAGAGGACAGTGAGATTGCAAGGGTCAGAGAATCAGAGAGTTTGCTGTGAGGTTGTATCTCCTAGTAATGTCAGAAGCTACCTACAATGTCTCATTAACACCATTTACCAAAACATGAACCAAACAAGGAATGTAACAATAGACATGTCAAAATGGATAGGGGAAAACCCTCAATCTTGATTCTAAGTTTTATAAGGAAATACTTTATGGTAGAAGAAAAGGTACAATTTTAGCTCCTTTGTGGATCCACCATGTGGGTCTAAATTCCTCAGATCAGGTCTACTGGAAATTAGAGGTGCTAAATTTCTGTACTAGGGTGAGATATAGTTTTATTATTAAGGTTTGCAACTTCCCTAACTTTGTCTCAGACCTTTTAACAGTATTTTCTTTTTTCTGAGACCATCCACTTATGCTACTCATGAGTCAGAGAAGAATGATTTCTTGAACTAATAAGAAGCTAGTAAGTGTAGCACTGAGGCTAGGATTTCTGACTCTCCTGTACAAAAATTCTGTGAGAAGCAGTGATAAGAGCCAAATCTTTACTCTGAAGGTCAGTTCTGAATGCCTTCTCTCTCTAATGGACCACCTTGACTCTCAGACTTCTATTTACATTACACTTGGCTTTGTCTGGTTCTTGCCTTGACATTGTTCAATTGTTTCTGTTGCCCATAATTCAGGGTTGTTTTTATCATATCTCATTGTCCCCCTGGGGCTTTAGACATCAAAACAAAACAGGTTGTCTGGTCACCTATAATGGTGGTTGTTTTTCTGGGTTCTTTAACTTCTACTTACCTGATATGGCTTACTCCTTCAACTCACAGTGAAAATCTGATGCTTTTTAGGCCATGTTGAAAGAAATGGAGCAATCTGGGCAGGTTGACCCTAAACTTGATCTCCATAGTCCCCTGTGGATAGTCCCTTACCTCTCCCCTCACTCCCTGCTAGCTTTTCAGGAGGTCAGGAATGACATTACTGTGGGGGTGGGAGTAGGATTTGAGTTGCCTTCCCTGTCAGCTGGTGTTTGTTTTCATGACAGATGGTGGATGATGACGTGTCTTTATTGTCCTCCCTAGCTTGCCCTAGAGGGAGCTTTTATTTGCCAGCAAATGTGCTATACTTCCAGAGGAAATGGCATCTGCCTCTGAGGGGATGTCCAGCAGGCATCTCTGTCCTCTCCTTTGCATCCTTTGGCCTGAAAGCAACTCTGTGCCCCTTTAGTTGGCTTAGGAGACATAGTATTGGGGCACATTTAACCTTCTCTTGGAGTTATATATAAACACAGAATAAATATTTTTATACTAAGATTGTTTAATGAAACTTATGAAAAATGTAACTTTGCCAATAGTAACTACTTCTCTTTCTTTGTCTTAATAACTGTGTTAGCTTCCCTTAAATTTATTGAGTGCAAATGTTGCTTTTAGATAAAAGGAAATGAAATATGTATGTATAGTTTTCTGAAAGTTCATTATTCTCAAATGCTAACAAGCATTAGTACTATACATGTGCTCTTATATGAAGTGTAAGGGAGCTTGCAAAGATCTGATTTTTACTAGTTGTATTAGTTAGTTTTTGTCAACTTGACACAAACTTGAGTCACTTAGGAAGAGGGAACATCAATTGAGGAGTTGACTTGGTATGATTGGCCTGTAGGCCTGTCTATGGTGTATTTTCTTGATTAATGATTGATACAGGAGAGCCATGTTCACTGTGTTATTAGCCCTAAACAGGTGGCCCCAGGCTGTACAGAAAAGGTAGCTGAACAAGCCAGAGCCAGTCATGCAGCAAGCATTCTTCCATGATTTCTTCTTCAACTCAAAAAAAAAAAAAAAAAAAAAAAAAAAAGACAAAAGTCATGGTGAACATAGTGTATGTTTTTGGCAAGAATGTAAGAAACAGTAATCTTAATCTTTTTCCTGAGGCTACAAACTGACATTAGTAATTTAACAATATTTTGAAGGAAAATAGAGCAAAGGTAAGGAAAGTCATTGTTAGTGGAATAGAAAAGAAAGAAGAAAGAGTCATATAGTTGGATAAGAGAATAAAGATAGTTTCTAGGAATTAAAGAGGTCACATGTTTAGGAAAAAAAGAATATCATGCAACTCAAGACCAGAGTAGTTATAGGCTCTAGGAGAGAAATGTAGATGTTGTTTTTATTTCCTCAGAGAATGGGATGAGATGAGAGCCATACCCAGGCTTTCTGAATACATGGCTTGGGCTGAACCCAAAGGTATTTTTAGCTAACTATCCCTAAACCTAGGCCTGGAAGCTTCTAGCCTTCATACAATCTAATCTTTGTAAGCCTGGACCTTGAAGGCTTCAGGTTCTTTGCTTTGTCTTCTAACCTAGTCCTAGAATGTTTCAACCTCCAAGACATACTGCTGAATAAACTCACTCTTTCTAGCTCTTTCTGAACTTTGGCTGGCTTCATTCAACTCAGCTGTTCTGGCTCAAACTCCTCTCCAAGCTGAATGATTCAAATTGGCTTTCCTCAGCTTCTGACTGAATTGCTCTACTTGGAAAAACTGCCTCTGAACTCCACGAACTGAATTGCACTGACTGCTAAATCAAACTGCAAGAACTCAACTCCACATCTCTCCCTGCACTGATCTTAAATAGCCTCTCTTTCCCGTCTGCTTTCAAGAGAGTTGGGCATATCCTACTCTGACTCATTTTGTCAGATCTTTCTCTGATTTATCACTTTATCTGCCCCCTCAATTAGACATCATTGTTTGGGATTAAATGTGTGTACTAAGGGTATGTCTGTATTCCAGCCAGATCACACAGACCCAGGTCTTTGGATGTGATCCCTTGCCAGAGTAGCCATGTTGTTAGATTAAAATTCCTGTACAAGAAACAACTATTAAGCTAGCTAAATAGACATAACATTAAACTGACTCATAATGACATGATTATTCTTATAGACCAATGCAGCTCTCAATCCTCATCATAGAAACCTCTGTATTCAGTAGATGGTGATTAACACAGAGACATACAACTGGCCAAGGTATAGAGAACAAGAGACTTCAGAATTCCCAGCCTTAAATGGAGCTGAGAATTATGAAGGCTCAGGGATCAATGAAGAAAGAGAGGACAGAAAGAGTGTAAGAGCCAGAAGGGGTGGATGACTACAAGAAAACAATGTCTTCTGAACACAGCAGGGCAGTTGTCTATATGAACACATAATGGTTGCAATAGCAACCACAAGACCTGTACAAGTTCAAGTCAGAACAAAAAATAATAAATAAATAACTAGCATGGAGATATATGTAAAACCTTACCCCTAGCCATGGAATTATCAACAATTATTAGGTAGTAGAAAAATGAGAGACAGTTTTCTCAAAGAGTGTAGTCCCTGGAAATTTGACCACACTCATATGGAAGGCCATACATCCAAGAATATTTGGACAGCATGGATTAGGCTTGAGAGGGTTTTATTTCCTTCAAAAAGGGCACAAAGTTGAATGGATTAGGGAATAGCAGAGGGAGTAGACCTGGGATGAGCTGGAGAGGGGGTAAATATGATCAAAATATAACAAACAAACAGAAAACACTGTGCTTTAGAAGCAATAAATGAACGCGAAAGTAATGGAGCAGAGCAGTCCTCACCTATTACTTTTCTCATTACCAGGACAAAATACTTAAAGAGAAAAAAACCCCCACAATTGTGGTTTAAAAAATATAGAAGCCTGTTTTTCTCTGATTTAAAAATATTGAAATAATAAGATACACTGGAAGAAACTACACAGTTATCAAGGATGCAGAAACGTAATTTCTCACTATTTTATACACATAGCTTTTATTCAAGTTGTTGCTCTAGATCCTGCTTTTATGCTTACATTTGAGCCATAAGGATGGGGACTAAGGAGTGAGGGTGGATACAGAGAGGGCAAGTGCAAACTTGTAGTGTGAGACCATGACCTGTGACTATTATCCATAGCCTGAACCTAGTCACATGATCACCCAGAGTTGCACAGATGTTGAACAACTATTTGCCTGACTTCCCTTTACCCTCTAAATAAGAACAAAGAACAAATGTTAATGGATTTCAATGGTCTTTATCACAGCTGGGTTATAATTACTAAAACATAACACATGGCTCATATTTATTGTTAGTAATCTGGTCAGCATTATATCCCTTCATAGATGAGAATACTATGTGTATCAGTGGCTGAGTTGGAATTTGAATTCAGGTCATTTGATGACTAATTTCCTATTCTATTCAATCTGTTAGGTTGTCTGTAATTAACATAGTGTGAAGATGGAAGCTCACAACTTTTCTCTTTGTAGCCAGTAGCCAATCATAGTTCATATTCCTCCAGGAACTTTTATGTGTTTGTTGTTTTGGGCTTTTTACATTTATTCTTATACTTTTTATTTTTAACTTTTTTATTTTATTTTTTAAAGATTTCATGAATTTTTAAATGTAGGCAGTACCCTTTTACTCTCTTCCCTTTAATGTTCCTATTCACTTGGTTGGAGTTAGCTAGAAAAAGAGACCTTTAGGTCCCTTGCTCTAAGCTTAACAGCTGCCAGGAGCCAGAATGCTGTACTCTGTCATTATTTTTAATACAAGTTTAGGGATCAGTCTTTCTGTTTAATCCTTGGCAGATAAACTAACATTAGGGAGATTGGGAGTCATTTATGAAGATGTGCTGATTGTAGGAGATTGAGCAGTTGTTAATCTTTTTGGCTGAGGTTTGGGGAACCCATTTTAATCAGAATTTGTGCAGGAATAATCCATTATATAAATTCCAACCAAATCCCTCCAATAATTGCAATGAAAACAGTTTTGTTTTTGTTTTAGAAAAATATGGCTTTATAGAGATGAAACAGTAGAACTGGAGTTCCATAGAAGTACTATAAAGACTCTTGGGTATCAATGACCCAAATGGGCAGAGGTATCTGGAAACCACCCTCTACTTCCCTTTGTCTAGGAAGATTTATCTAATGTTTTCTTACTCATTAAAAAGTGAGTCCTAGAAAGTGAGGACCAGCATAAAAATAATTATGAATTTCTAGACATTCACTTCAAAAATATGGAAAAAATTCAAGGTTATTATACAGATTAACTATGTAACTGTGAGGAGAGAGTATTACTCACTGTAAGGCAGAGGTGAAGGATACCAGTTTAGGAGATTTGAGCAGCAGATAGCAAAGGATGATGAGATAAGCAAGGTAGATTTTTGAAGGGGTGGGGTTCAAGATTGTGAGATATCCTTGAAGGATAAAGGAAAGCCAACTGGAATAGGCAGCTCTCAGAGCACTGGCAGTTCTGATACCTATGACAAGAGAGAGGAGAGAGGATGGTTGTAAAGTGAGTGATCCAAGATTACAGTTCTTGGATTTTTGACTATGTCAAAGATTAAATATCTCTGACTCAAAATTGTCCATGGGAGATACCTGCTTGCTGCATGACCTGTACTATGCTCATTCATACTGGGGGTGCCACAGGATTGATGTGGCCTTATTGCATACTAGAATGGATCTGGAGACCCTAAGACTTGTTTGTCAAATCAGTTCACTTCAATAATCTCTTATGCATATAATCTTTAGTAATGCATTTTCATGGTGACTGCCTCTGGATTCTCAGAGTTCTGACTTTGAAAAATGTTCTTCCTCATCTGAACTTCAGTATTTTCATTCTAACCAAAATGCTTTAGGCAAGACAGTCTCTAGACTTCAGATGTCACTTTCATCCTTGAATTTTGTGTGTGTGCGTATACATGCCGGCTGGAGGATGTACTGTGAAAAGAAATGAATTATTGGCTGGAAAGCTGGAAAGAAAGATCACTCTGTCACGTGGTACCTCCTCCCCACCTTGGCCTCTTCTCTTTTTCTTTACTTCAACTTGGGCTGACTGTAAAACCAGCCACAGCTCAGTCTAATCTAATCTAATCTAATCTAATCTAATCTAATCTAATCTAATCTAATCTAATCTAATCTAATCTAATCTAACCTAATCGAATCGAATCTATCAGAGAGGTAATGAACTATAAAAGTGTGGATTCAATTACAATTAGAGGGGAGTTTTGTGTTTGCTGGAGTTTGGTGCTAGCCATAGAATGGAAACTCAGGCTAGGTTGAAAAGCCCCATCTGTGCTAGTTAGGTCTGCTGTTAGGGGTTGAGCAAATCTTATGAACACAATGAAGACAAACAGTATCACAATAATGACTTTGAAGTAGGAAGGGGTTTTTTACTGTTTTAGATTTTATTTTTATAGCTAGGCCATAGGAAAGCAACTTTTCTTGCCATCAATTCCTTGATAGAGGTATACTGTCTTGAGTCTTCCACATTCACCTTTATGCTTCCTCTTTTGAATAGTACAGTTTTGGCAAGGGGCAGCCTGTCCTTTGGGTTTTGAGGGTAATAATAATTCACTCTGTTGACATGCCTACTTATATCACCAAAGAATTTTACGGGTTCCCAGTTTTCCTTATTTTCTGCTTACCAGTTAGGATCCATCTTTTTGGGTTTGTAAGAATGATTCCTCAGAAGGCTGACTGAAGGAGAGGACAGTCTGTTATTTGGATTTTGATTTTTCTCATTCTCCACGGTACTTTGTGGCCTTTTCAATAAAGCCTACCACATTTTGCCTCCATTAGAGACATTCACACACTTATTTTGCCTATTTTTAATTTTTCTAAAAATTTGTGTATTTTTATATGTATGAGTGTTTTTCCTTTATGTATGTCTGTGCACTATGTACATGTCTGGTGCCTACAGTGGCCAGAAGAGAGCACTCGATTCCCTGGAACAGAAATTGAGGACATATGTGGGTTGCCATGTGGGTGCTGAGAACTGAACCCAGGTTCTCTGCCAGAGCAACCAGTGCTCTATTCTGTTAAATCATATTTCTAACCCCTATTCTTAGCTTTAAAAAAAACTATATAACAAACTGACTTCTTAGATTATTTTTTTCAAGTCTGTATTTCTTCTGCATTAAGCCCATCTTTAATTGCTCAATAATTGTCACTACATACTCAGATTTACTGAGAACAATGAATGCTTACTTGACATAATTTTGTATTGTTAAAGAGAAAAACCAAGCAAACCAATTAAAAAATTTAAAATTTTCAAAAAGGAAGCTCCATTTTTCTTGTTAATTTTTTTTCCTTTTTATTTTATTTTTTTTAAAAAGATTTATTTTATATTATGTGCATGAGTACACTGTAGCTGTCCTCAGACACACCAGAAGAGGGCATCAGATCCTGTTACAGATGGTTGTGAGCCACCATGTGGTTGCTGGGAATTTAACTCAGAACCTCTGGAAGAGCAATCAGTGCTCTTAACCACTGAGCCATATCTCTGCCCCCCCTTTTTTTTCCTTCTTTTTTTTTTTTTTAATTAGTTACTTTATTTACATTTCAAATGTTATCAACTTTCCTGGTATCCCCTCTGAAAACCTCCTGTCACCTCCCCCTGCTCACCAACCCACCCATTCCTGCTTCCGATTCCCTGTCCTGGTATTCCCCTACACTGGGGCATCAAGCCTATACAGGACCAAGGGCCTCTCCTCCCTTTGATGCCAGATAAGGCCATCCTCTGCTACATATGCAGCTGGAGCCATGGGTCCTTCCATGTGTACTCTTTGGTTGGTGGTTTAGTCCCTGGGAGTTCTGGGGGTACTGGTTGGTTGATATTTTTTTTCTTCCTATGGGGCTACAAACCCCTTGAGCTCCTTCAGTCCTTTCTCTAGTTCCTCCATTGGGGACGCTATGCTCAGTCCAATGGTTGACTGTGAGCATCTACCTCTGTATTTGTCAGGCACTGGCAGAGCCTCTCAGGAAACAGTTGTAACAGGTTCCTGTCAGCAAGCACTTGTTGGCATCCACAATAGTATATGGTACTGTATATGGGATGGATCTCCAGGTGGGGCAGTCTCTAGATGGTCTTTCCTTCAGTCTCTGCTCCACATGTTGTCTCTGTATCTCCTCCCGTGGGTATTTTGTCCCCCTTCTAAGAAAGACTGAAATACCCACACTTTGGTCTTCTTCTTGAGATTCATATGGTCTGTAAATTGTATCTTGGGTATTCTGAGCTTTTGGGCTAATATCCACTTATCAGTGAGTGTATAATGAGTGTGTTCTTTTGAGATTGGGTTACCTTACTCAGGATGAGATTTTCTACTTCCATCCATTTGCTTAAGAATCTCATGAAGTCATTGTTTTTCATAGCTGAGCAAGTACTCCATTGTGTAAATGTACCACATTTTCTGTATCCATTCCTCTATTGAGGGACATTTGTGTTCTTTCCAGCTTTTGGCTATTTTAAATAAGGCTGCTATGAACAAAGTGGAGCATGTGTCTTTATACATGTTTTAGCATCTTCTGGGTATATGCTCAGGAGTGGTATAGCTGTGTCCTCAGGTAATACTATGTCAGTTTTTCTAAGGAACTGCCAGACTGTTTTCCAGAGTGGTTGTACCAGCTTGCAATCCCACCAACAATGGAGGAGTGTTCCTCTTTCTCCACATCCTCACCAGTATCTGTTGTCACCTGAGTTTTTGAGCTTAGCCAAAAACTGGTGTGAGATGGAATCTCAGGGTTGTTTTGATTTGCATTTCCTTGATGACTAAGGATGTTCAATAGTTGCTTCTCAACTATTCAGTATTCCTCAGTTGAGAATTCTTTGTTTAGCTTTTTATCTCATTTTTTAATAGGGTTATTTGTTTCTCTGGAGTCTAACTTCTTGAGTTCTTTGTATACATTAAATATTAGATCTCTATTGGATGAAGGGTTGGTAAAGATCTTTTCCCAATCTGTTGGTTGCCGTTTTGTCCTATTGACAGTGTCTTTTGCCTTACAGAAGCTTTGCAATTTTATGAGGTCCCATTTGTCAACTCTTGGTCTTAGAGCATGTGCCATAGGTGTTCTGTTCAGGAAAATTTCCCCTGTGCCCATGTGTTCCAGGCTCTTCCCCACTTTCTCTTCTATTAGTTTCAGTGTATCTGATTTTATGTGGAGGTCTTTGATCCACTTGGACTTGAGCTTTGTAAAAGGAGATAAGAATGGATTGATTTGCATGTTTCTACATGCTGACTGCCAGTTGAACTAGCATAATTTGTTGAAAGTGCTGTCTTTTTTCCACTGGATGGTTTTAACTCCTTTGTCGAAAATCAAGTGACCGTAGGTGTGTGGGTTCATTTCTGGGTCTTCAATTCTATTCCACTGATCTTTCTGCCTGTCTCTGTACCAATACCATGCAGTTTTTATCACTACTGCTCTGTAGTACAGCTTGAAGTGAGGGATGGTGATTCCCCCAGAAATTCTTTTATTGTAGAGAAACATTTTTGCTATCCTGTATTTTTTGTTATTCCAGATGAATTTGAAAATTGCTCTAAGTCTATGAAGAATTGAGTTGGAATTTTGATGGGGATTGCATTGAGTCTGTAGATTGCTTTTGGCAAGATGGCCATTTTTACTATATTAATCCTGCCAATAAATGAGCGTGGAAAATCTTTCCATCTTCTGAGGTCTTCTTTGACTTCTTTTTCAGAGACTTGAAGTTTTTGTTATACAGATCTTTCACTTGCTTGGTTAGAGTCACACCAAGGTATTTTATATTATTTGTGACTATTGTGAAGGGTATTGTTTCCCTAATTTCTTTCTCAGCCTGTTTATCCTTTGAGTAGAGGAAGGCCAATGATTTGTTTGAGTCAACTTTATATCCAGCCACTTTGCTGAAATAGTTTATCAGGTTTAGGAGTTCTCTAGTGGAATTTTTGGAGTCACTTAAGTATACTATCATATCATCTGCACATAGTAATATTTTGATTTCTTCCTTTTCAATTTGTATCCCTTTGACCACCTTTTGTTGTCTAATTGCTCTGGCTAGGTCTTTGAGTACTATGTTAAATAGGTATGGAGAGAGTCTGCTGCCTTTTCTATTCCCTGATTTTAGTGGGATTGCTTCAAGTTTCTCTCCATTTAGTTTGATGTTGGCTACTGGTTTGCTGTATATTGCTTTTACAATGTTTAGGTATGGACCTTGAATTCCTGATTTTTCCACAACTTTTATCATGAAAGGGTGTCAAATGCTTTCTCAGCATCTAATGATCATGTGGTTTTTTTCCTTTGAGTTTGTTTATATAGCAGATTATGTTGATGGATTTCCATATATTGCACCATCCCTGCATCCCTGGGATGAAGCCTACTTGATCATGATGGATGATTGTTTTGATGTGTTCTAGGATTCAGTTTGCAAGAATATCGACATTCATAAGAAAAATTGGTCTGAAGTTCTCTTTCTTTTTTGGGTCTTTGTGTGGTTTATGCATAAGCATAATTGTGGCTTCATAGAACGAATTGAGTAGTGTTCTTTCTGTTTCTATTTTGTGGAATAGTTTGAAGAGTATTGGTATTAGGTCTTTTGTGAAGGTCTGATAGAATTCTGCACTAAATCCATCTGATCCTGGGCTTTTTTTTTTTGGTTGGGAGACTATTAATGACTGCTTTTATTTCTTTAGGGGTTATGGAACTTTCTTATGGTTTATCTGATCCTGATTAACTTTGGTACCTGGTATCTGTCTAGAAAATTGTCCATTTCATCAAGATTTTCCAGTTTTGTTGAGTATAGGCTTTTGTAGTAGGATCTGATGATTCTTTTGGATTTCCTCAGTTTCTGCTGTTATCTCTCCCTTTTCATTTCTGATTTTGTTAATTTGGATACTGTCTCTGTGTTCTCTGGTTAGTCTGGATAAGGGTTTATCTATCTTGTTGATTTTCTCAAAGAACCAAATCCTGGTTTGGTTGATTCTTTGTATAGTTCTTTTTGTTTCTACTTGGCCATTTCTTGCCATCTACTCCTCATGGGTGTATTTGCTTCTTTTTGTTCTAGAGTTTTCAGATGTGCTGTCAAGCCGCTAACGTATGCTTTCTCCAGTTTCTTTTTGGAGGCACTCAGAGCTATGAGTTTTCTTCTTAGCACCGCTTTCATTGTGCTCCATAAAATTGGGTATGTTAATGGCTTAATTTTCATTGAATTCTAAAAAGTCTTAAATTTCTTTATTTCTTCCTTTAAAAAGTTATCATTGAGTAGAATGTTGTTCAGCTTTCATGTGTATGTGTGCTTTCTATTGTTTTTGTTGTTATTGAAGACCAGCCTTAGTCCGTGGTGATCTGATAGGATGCACAGGATTATTTCAATCTTCTTCTATCTGTTGAGGCCTGTTTTGTGACTGATTATACGGTCAGTTTTGGAGAAGATACCATGAGATGCTGAGAAGAAGATATATTCTTTTGTTTTAGTTTGGAATGTTCTATAGATATCTGTTAAATCCATTTGGCTCATAACGTCTGTTAGTTTCACTGTGTCTCTGTTTAGTTTCTGTTTCCATGATCTGTCCATTGATGAGAGTGAGGTGTTGAAGTCTCCCACTACTATCGTGTGAGGTTCAACGTGTGCTTTGAGCTTTAGTAAAGTTTCTTTTATGAATGTGGGTGCCCTTGCATTTGGAGCATAGATGTTCAGAATTGAGAGATCTTCTTGATAGGTTTTTCCTTTGATGAGTATTAAGTGTCATTCCTTATCTTTTTTGATACCTTTTGGGTGAAAGGTATCAAAAATGTATTTAATATTAGAATGGTACTTCAGATTGTTTCTTGGGACCATATACTTGGAAAATTGTTTTCCAGCCTTTTACTCTGAGGTAGTATCTGTCTTTGTCACTGAGGTGCATTTCCTGTACAGGTCAAAATGTTGGGTCCTGTTTACATATCCATTCTGTTAGTTTTTGTCTTTTTATTGGGGAATTGAATCCATTGATATTAAGAGATATTAAGGAAAAGTGATTGTTGCTTCCTGTTATTTTTGTTGTTAGAGGTGGAATTATGTTTATGTGGCTATCTTCTTTTTGGTTTGTTGTAAGAAGATTATTTTCTTGCTTTTTCTAGGATGTATTTTCCCTTCTTGTTTTGGAGTTTTCCATTTATTATCCTTTGTAGGACTGGGCTTGTGGAAAGATATTGTGTAAATTTGTTTTTGCCATGGAATATCTTGGTTTCTCTAGTTTTGTTAATTGAGAGTTTTCCTGGGTATAGTGGCCTGTGTTGGCATTTGTGTTCTCTTAGGGTCTGTATGACATCTGCCCAGGATATCTTCTTGCTTTTATAGTTTCTGGTAAGAAGTCTGATGTAATTCTGATAGGTCTGCCTTTATATGTTACTTGACCTTTTGCCCTTACTGCTTTTAATATTCTTTCTTTGTTTTGTGTTTTGATTATTATATGACAGGAAGAATTTCTTTTCTGTTCCAATCTATTTGGAGTTCTGTAGGCTTCTTTTATGTTAATGGGCATCTCTTTCTTTAGGCTAGGGAAATTTTCTTCTGTAATTTTGTTGAAGATATTTACTGGCCCTTTAAGTTGGGAATCTTCGCTCTCTTCTATATCTATTATCCTTATATTTGGTCTTCTCATTATATCCTGGATTTCCTGGATGTTTTGGGTTAGGAACTTTTGGCATTTTGCATTTTCTTTGACAGTTGTGTCAGTGTTTCCTATGGTATCTTCTGCACCTGAGAGTCTTTTGTATTCTGTTGGTGAAGCTTGCATCTGTGACTCCTGATCTCTTTCCTAGGTTTTCTATCTTCAGGGTTGTCTCCCTTTGTGGTTTCTTTATTGTTTCTATTTCCATTTTTAGATCCTGGATGGTTTTGTTCAATTCCTTCACCTATTTGGTTGTGTTTTCCTGTAATTCTTTAAGGGATTTTTGTGTTTTCTTTTTAAGGGCTTCTACCTATTTATCTGTGTTCTCCTGTATTTCTTTAAGGGAGTTATTTATGTCTTTCTTAAAGTCCTCTATCAGCATCATGAGATGTGATTTTAAATCCAGATCTTGCTTTTCCGGTGTGTTGAGGTATCCAGGACTTGCTGTGGTGGGAGAACTGGGTTCTGATGATGCCAAGTAGCCTTGGTTTCTGTTGATAAGGTTCTTGTGCTTGCCTCTCGACATCTGGTTATCTCTGGTGTTAGTTGGTCTTGCTGTCTCTGACTGGAGCTTGTCCCTCCTGTGGGTCTGTAAGCCTGTGTCAGCACTCCTGGCAAGACCAGCTCTCACCAGGAGGGACTTGAGTACAGAGGGCTGTGGAACAGCCTTACCTCCTGGGTGCAGATGGAGACCGGATGGCTCCTGTCCCTGCTGCTTCACTGTTCCTGTGCCCTGTGCATTCCTAGTTGGTCCCACTTTGGACATTTATTGGAGAGAAAGCAGCGATCTCACCTCTGAACTTAGGAGTGAGAGCACTCTGGGAGACCAGCTCTCTCCTGGCAGCACCAGAGTACAGAGGGCTGTGGAACAGCCTCCCTTTTTTTTCCTTCTTATACCTGTTGATCTGATTATAATTATTTTTACTTGAGATGTTTTAAAGTATGGGTTTGAGTTGCACAACAATCTTTTGCTTTCCTAAAAATTGCATTGAATTTAGATAAGATTCTTTTAATACTAATTTATTTTTGGTATGGTCATATAGTCTGTATTTTTATTTTAAAATTTTATTTACCAAAGGAAAGGAATTCTTATCTTACTCCCATGTTTGGGCACATACAATTTCTCAGTAACCCTACTTCTTTGCCTTTAAAAGAGGCCTGGTAGATCCATCAATGTAATCCACTACATAAACAAACTCAAAGAAAAAAACCACATGGTCATTCCATTAGATACTGAAATAGCATTTGACAAAATTCAACATCCTTTCATGATAAAAGTGCTGGAAAGATCAGGAATTCAAGGCCCATACCTAAACATAGTAAAAGCAATATACAGCTAACCAGTAGCCAACATCAAACTAAATGGAGAGAAACTTGAAGGAATCCCACTAAAATCAGGGACTAGACAAGGCTGCCCTCTCTCTCCCTATCTATTCAATATAGTAATTGAAGTTCTAGCTGGAGCAATTAGACAACAAGAGGAGGTCAAAGGGATGCGAATTGGAAAGGAAGAAATCAAAATATCACTATTTGCAGATGATAGGATTGTATACTTAAGTGACCCAAAAAACTCCACCAGAGAACTGCTGCAGCTGATAAATAACTTCAGCAAAGTGACCAGATATAAAATTAACTCAAAGAAATCAGTAGCCTTCCTATACTCAAAGGATAAACAGGCTGAGAAAGAAATTAGGGAAATGACACCCTTCACAATT
>CM052707.1:56732731-56748149 GCA_028551405.1 Uromys caudimaculatus | reverse complement strand
GACCTATAAGAGGGGATTAAGGGTCATAGTCAAAATGTGGTAGCCCCCTAAGGCCTGAGCGATTATAGTCTAATGCATCCAACTTTGTAGAAAATAGGACTTAGATGAAGATGGAACTTTATCTGTTTTTGTTTTGAAAAAGCTCCATCAGGGAGAGATTTTTCAAAATCAGTTAAAAAATATTCAATGAAGTCCTTACTTTCCTAGTCTGAAGGGCTAGGGGCAGCAATGCTGAACCTAAAAATGATATTGCATCTCTGAGCTAGAATGAATCTTTGTTTTATCCAGATTTCCACTGTTTTTTGAGTTTCTGATCTTTCTGATAAACTTTCCATCACCTGCGTCTCTTCCTACATGGCAACAATATACTATTTAGCTTATTAAGACCAATGTTTTACTATTCTTTAATGCTTAAAGAAATACCCCCACAGCCCTAGATTCTATTACTCACAATTTGCCTAGATTATTGATGTCACTGTGTGTACTTTTAGCTATTCTAAAGATAATTTTTAAGTTTACTTATGTATAGCTTAGGCACTTTTAACCTTCCCCTATTTACAGGACACTAAAAATTATAAAATAAGACTTAAGGCAGTTAAATATCTAGGCTGGCCCTAATTCATTAATTCAGTTCTGTTGAGTTGGGGTAGTGAAATGAACAAGATGAACTTATGAAATATTTAACATGGTGTTTATGGTTCTACATCTCACTATGGTATTGAAAAACTAAACCAGCTCATACCTTTACAATGTCCTTTTCTCTATAGCTTGGTATATGCAATCATTTAATAGTTAAATTCCATCTGATTACTATTTTTAAATATTTCACAAAGTTATAATATTTATACTTCATGTACTTCTTTTGTAGAGGAACAGGTTTGTTTTAAACCTGTAAAATTTTATTCACACCTGTTTTCTACCTTAAACTTGCATTGCACATTATGTAAGGAAATAGATTTTCAGAAAAGATTCACATTGCCTATACTTTTCTCATAAGTGTAGAAAAGTTGCTGAAGTTGCAGGAGAAATGTGTTAGCAAGTTTATTATCTTCATGGGAACACAGAGGTCTATTCATTGACCATCCACTGAAATTGTGCCATGGTTTTAGCCACATTCTTAGTAGTCATTACTGATATAGTGCTAAGCTAGCTGCATATCTATGTTAAAGTTTTCTTTATCTGTGTGACCCTCATAAGACAGTTTTAATAATAAAGAGGTATACAGCAGAAGGCACATAGAGCCACTAACCAAATAGTAACCTGTAAACATATATTTAGGATGAAATATGACTGTTGAAAATGACTTCCACTTACTGAACTTGACATGAAATAAAGGTGATTTTAAAAAATATGCATCATATGCTTTAGATACATCTATAATCTCAAGAGCTATCCAGGGTAATAATAAAATTATCTTCACAGGCATTCTTCAAAGCTGTCACTAGTATCTACTTTTGGAATAAAAAGCATAAGACAAGCCTGGGACAGTGGCACATGTCTATACTCCCACTCCTATGTAAGCAGAGGCAGGATTATTTACAAAAATTGGAAGTCATGATTACCTACAAATTCAGACAATGTAAAAAAAAAAAAAAAGCAGCATAAGACTTTTTTTGAGCTTTTCTTGGAGATGTACATCTATTAGAAGGCCAGATCATTGCAGGGAACAATAAAGTGACAAAAAACCAAACCAAACCAAAATAAAACAAAACAAAAAACAAAAACTAAAAAAAACCTTCAAAGAAAGCAGAATTATAAAGAGAGAAGGTAATATTTTATTACAAAGTTCCACAGCAAGAGGAAGCACTGGGCTTTGCAGTACAAAACACACATTAGGAAGTAACTGTTTATATTGAAGTAAGAACATTTTTAAGGGAACACGTATAAGACTGGGCATCATTATAACTGACCAAGTAGCAGAAGGGGTCTGATCTTGGTGCAGCTGACCTAGGGAAACTGAGGTTTCTACCCAGAAAAGCCAAGAGATCCACTGTCGGTAACAGCATTCACTCTAGCGATGGCTCATTTGGTGAACACATTCAAACAAACCAGTGGTTCTTGAAGGAAACATTTTTTAGTCTACTCCAAACCATTCAGGATAGATATGGGTTATGGTGCTTCTTTTGAAAGGGGAGAATGCCAGGAGCAGAGACAGCTTGCTATCATTCTGACCCCAGATCTGGACATCATTCTGTCCTCAGCAGGCCCATGAAAAACTTTTCTAAGGTGCCAGTCTGATATTCATACCCCATCTGTCATGATTACCATCCCAGTCCTGACTCTCATTAAAGCAGTGGGCAGGGACACCCCTACTTCCACCCCTTCCATCAAGCTTCTGATAGCCACACAATCACATTATAGTCAAGTTGATTGTTTCCTATGGAAATCAGCCGTGTAGAGCCCCAGGGGGAAAGGGGAAAGCTCTGCTCTCTTGTTTTCCTTTTCTTCCAGTGTGGACTAGGACTGGGGAAGGCAGTTCCTAACACTTCACATATTTGGGAAAGAGGCATAGAGGAGAGACCAAGAGGAACAACACGGGTATACAGTGAAAAGGCATGGGAGTCATAGTAGAATTTCTTGCATAAGTCATAATTTTGTTTCTGGAGAGTTTTTGGATTTCCAGAATTTTGAAAACATAAAGAGTAATCATTTAACTAGTTATTCTAAATATAAGCATACACGATATTAGTATGAAAGTGGGTAGACACATTGTTAGTTATATTGTTATATAGCAAAAATTCAACAAGTAAACACACAAGTTTGAAAATGTTTTTCAGTTTTTCAATTTTGATTTGTCCTTATTTCTTATTCTACTGGATAGAGCTAGATGCTTTTTTGTTTACTTACTTTAATTACTTACTTATTTTGTTTACTTATTTACTTAATTTATAACTTGTTACTTAGGGATGTTCAGAGTGAAAATGCTTGTGCAGATAAAAATGGCAAGTTTGAGTGTGATTTTTAGCATCTGAGCTCCCACTTTTTTTTTTAAATTGCACTAAAATTATTTGCAATTGATTAATGTCTTTTGGAAATCTTAATATTCTTTCAAAACTTTGGTAAATTTTGTCCTCAATAGTCCTTGATTCCCATTCTTTTAAAAAATTTTTTGTAGCAAAAGCAAATATGAGCTACTTACTGTATGACTTCATCTAAAAAACAAACACATGGTCTATGAGAAAAAAATTGATAATGCAAAATCAGAACAATTTCTGATAATCTGAGATATTTGTATAAATTGGAGGCTAAAGAAGGCCAGGCCTCAGATGTTCTCCCCAGGGACAATTTGGGATTCAGAATAGATTAGGAGATGAGGGACAGACTCCCACAGCTGAGACTGTGATTTTTCTATTTGATTGGAGGAACTTAGACACAAAATAACAGTGTCTCTTGCTGTACTCTGCTTTAGTCTTTGATAGCATCTTATCAGAACTGTCCTCTTTACAGGAATTACCAAGGCTTTCTAACTCATATTGTATTAATGATGTGTTGGGAATGGGCTACATGCAAAGCCACTCACCTGATTTAACACACACTTCTATGTATCAAATCCTTCCTGAAGATATACTCCATATCCTTACATGACAAATGGTTCTTGATGACATACACCACCAGTTTAATGTGAGCTCTGCTTGTGGATCTTCCTGGCTCAGGGCTTCTGTCTCCCGCCCCCTCATGTATCAATTTGCTTGGAATCCATATAATTGCCCCTACCCAATAGTTTTACTTCTAGATAATTATCTAAATTTCTCCTAACATTTTAAAGCCACCCAGAAATTATTTAGCTTCTTCCTTTTAGTGTTAATGAAACTTCTTACTTTTCTGTTATCAGTTTTTGTTTTTTCTCAGTCACATTCAACTTCCAACTACAGTTAAGACTCTCATCAAAAAAATAGCCTTTCCTTATTCCTACACCTGTTCTTCCTAAAAGATCTTTGTTCTAAAAATATTATCTCTTCTACCCCATCCAGTTATATTTATGTGTGCACTATGTGCATGAATATATAAGTATACACATATACATATATACAGTTGTCCCACTGGCTCTAGGGCCAGTATGTGTGTGTGTGTGTGTGTGTGTGTGTGTGTGTGCATGCGTGTGTGTGTGGTGTTATATGCATATTTGTGTAGTGTGTGTATAAAGCCTTTATATTTTAAGTATCTCCTGATACAATAGTTAATACAATATAAATGCTAAGCAAATATTTGTTAAACTTTATTATTTAGCAAATAATGACAAAAAATAAGTCTGTAGATGTTCGGGTGATGTGATTTTTTTCTGATTATTTTTATTGTGTTTATTAAACCTAAGTAGTAGAAATCATGGATGTGAAGTACAGACTATATGTAAAATTCCCTTCATCTTCAACTCTGAATTTCATTGTTTTCATATATGAAACTAAAGAGGTTTTATTTAATGATCTTCAGCATGTATAGATTTATTGGTATACCATAGCATATTTGATGATAGCTCTCTCTAGCTCCTTCATGAAGGGCATAATTCATGATCACTGAGGGCAAGGATTAGCTCTTTAAAATAAATGCATATTTCATAGAGTCTGTTCCATAGATTTTGCTTATTTGGCTTTTGAGCAAATACCTACAGTTTTTTCCCTGTGAATGTCAAAATAAGTCTTTTCCTTCTTGGTCCTTTCCTTGGTTTCAGAATTCCACTGTGGTTGCAGCATTTCTGTGGGCTAAGGCCCCAGCCTGTTGGGAGCTCAACTTTGCAGAAAGAGATACAGATGCTGGGAGCTTGACAGATGGCTTAGCAGCAGCAACAGTTTGGAGAGAAGTCACTGAGGGGAATGTGGGAGGGATGTGTGTCAGACTTTCCTACAGAGCAGAAAAATAAAAACCCACAAGGGAGGGTTTGAGCATCACCAGTGACTTCATAGATGGGGATTTGCAAAATCAGACTAAAGAGTCAATGGCAAGGTGAAAACTGTCTCCTTTGGACAAAACCTTATTGCCTGCTCTCCTTGACATCCTCAGAAACCTTCCAGATCTGTCACTATGTCCCTGTAACTCCAGATAGGGTTCTGCTCTGATTCAACGGGCTCTAGGAACAGGCCGCATGTCCACATGGTAGAGGCCATAACCAGATACCTGACTCTAACACAGGATTTCCAGAAGCTGTTTTTTCAGCACAGAAGAATGCAGAAAGACCCCTAAAATTGAATACTTGGGGGTCCAAAACCCTTGGAAGTGAAGGGTGCTACAGTGACAGGTATAACTCTGCTGTAGAAAGGATAGAAGGTCTTCTATGATTTTGTTTCCAGGCTCAACCCTGGGTAATTATTAAATCTCAGGGTTTAAATTGTAATGCTGAGACTGTTCAAGTGCAGCCCAAGTCAAACTCCTCCCCCTGGAGCATTGGCTGTGGCAATTTGACAATTCTCATCCAGTAGACCATGTGTCTGCCTAGAAGATGCCTAGAATAGCAGCTTTAAGGGGTTATGTTTTTGTTTGCTTTTTTTTTTTTTTTGAAGAGTGAAGGAAACCAGTTCTTCAAATATTGGCCAGAATAGTCCTCAATCAAAGGAGGTCTATGAGTTGTGACATTTGTCATATAGAAAAGTTCTTTTGAAGCCCCAGCCAATTCATTTTTTGTGAAAGGGTGAACCAACACCAAGTTTGTGATTGCCAAATATGATGAGACTTTCATGGACCCACCAGTGATATAAATAATGACAAAGAGGCTTATTAATATCTTAAAGCTTAGGTCTTAGTTTGGCAGTCTTCTAACTACTTATCTTTACTAATGTTGGCTTATGTCCCACCAAGTGGCCAGGTCTACCTCTTTCTCCACCCTGGTCTATCTGTTCACCTCCAAGTCCACTGGTGAACCTCTTGCCTCTTAATTCTCCCAGAATGCCTATCTCTGCCTGGAAGTTCCACCTTCTACTTCCTGTCCAGGTATTGGCTGTCAGATCTTTATTAAAGCCAATGCGATATAACTCTAGTTTGCCTTAGGCAGGTGAGGAAGGAACAAATATTTACAAAATGTGAGACAGGTGGCAAGCCATAGAAATAACAATATCAAGGGCTAGTATTTAGCTCTTTGCTGATACAGAATTAACAATTGAATAAACAGAGAGACACCTTCACACAATGTATCCCAACAAGCACCAAGTTGATTTTAGCATCTTTTCCTGAAAAGAAAAGAATGGTTAGTGATTGTGAACTCAGTGTTACTGCATTATGGTAGAGCTAGACAGCTTTACTGAAAATTCTTTTCTAGGCTGGTACAATGAATACATTTCAATGTACACAATGATGACTCTGAGTGTAAAATGCAAGTTACTATATTGCTATAGCTACAGGTCAATAGTCAAAGAGGATATATAAAGCGTTAAGTTACACTCATGTGTAAGATTTTATTTTCATTTATTTATTTTACTGAAAATAGATTTTTCTCTTGTACAATACATCCCAACCACAGTTTCTCCTCCCTCCACTTTTTTCAGCTCCCATTTACCACCCCTTTACCCCAGATCCATTCCCCTTCTGTTTCCCCTTCAGAAAAGGTCAACCCTCCAAAAAACAACAGTCAAACACAACAAAACAAGATAGAAAAAGACAAGTGGAAGTCCTCATATTAAGACTGGACAAAGCAACCCAATAGGAGGAAAAAAGACCAAGGAACAGGCAAAAGAGTCTGAGATACCTGCTCCTGATCTTAGGAGTCTGACAAAAACACCAAGCAAACAGTCATGATGTATACACAAAGGACCTAGTGCAGACCCATGCAGGCCGAATGCTTGCTGCTATAGTCTCTGTGAGTCCATATGGGTCCTGCCTAGTTGATTTGCTGGGCTATGTTCTCATGGTGTCCTACATCCCCTCTGACTCTTGTAAAATTTTCTGTCCGTCTTCCATGGGTTTTCTTGGTCTCTAAGGGGAGAGACCCAATGGAGACCTCCAATTAAGACATAATATCTGGCTGTGTGTTTCTGTACTTGCTCCCATCTACTGCCTCAGATGAGACTTCCCCATTGATGACTGAGCAAGACACTAATCCTAAGTTTCTAGGCTATCCAGTCTCTGGTTCCTAGCCATTTGGGTTGTGTAGAGCATGGGCTCCCTCTTGTGGCACTGGAATACAACCAAGTTCTACCACTGGGAGACGTTTATGGCTCCAAAAGGTGGACAGCCAGTTCAAACTCTGTATCCTTCACCACTGGTCGGTTATTCCTTTTGTCTTTGCTCCATCTTTGTCCCTGTATTTCTTTTAGACAGGACCAATTTTTTGTTGAATGTTTTGTAGATGGGTTGGTGTTCCCATCCCTCCACTGGAGGTCTTGTTTGGCTACTGGAGTATTCTCTTCAGGTTCCAAATCTCCACTGTTGGGCATTTCGATTAAGATCACCTTCATTGACACCAGGGAGCCTCTCTCATCCCAGGTTTCTGAGAGTTCCTAGAGAGTCCCCCTACTCCCGCAGCTGCATATATTCATTCATTCTCCTGGCCCTCTGGGCCTCTCTTCTGTCTGGTTTGAAACATGAAGACAATAATTGTTTTATCCACAAATAAAATTTCCAGAAGACTGCTTAAAAACTTGGCACAAATTAGGTAGTACCAGCTCTCTACAGATTTAGGGAAAGGCTTAGATTTTTTGCTTTCATGTTTTGTTTTTGTTTTGTTTTTTTGTTGTTGTTGAGAAATAAACCAGGTTGGGGTGAATTATTTTCTAAAGCAGATACATTGAAATTGTTATGAACACAGCATCTGCATATCTGTTTACTGCTCTTCTCAGGGAGAGACATTGTTCTTTATCTTATAGTTCCTGCTACTTAGCATCCTGTCTCACATAAAGTGTTCATGTGTGTTGGGTGAGCTGAAGGAAAAGGTAGCAGGGGAGAATCAGTGGAGCACCAAGGAGCCTGCTGTTCTGTTTGTCTGGTCATGCTGTACACATCAACACAAGCTCTCATTGCTAGTAAGTGGATTAGGAAGACCTGACATCCCAGTGGGCCAGCTCAAGACTAGTTTAGAATTTAAAGTCTAGAATGCAAGGACATCTCAGGCTCAAGAAAGTTAGTAACTTGACAAGGTTCAGCCTAAAAAGGAATCCTATTACAAAATAGTAAATCCTTGTCTACTTAAATAATGTAACATTATAAAAACCATCCAATGGATGACAAGAAGTGCTTGTTGACAGGAACCTGATTTGGCTGTCTCTGGAGAGGCTCTGCCAGAGCCTGACAAATACAGATGTGGATGCTCACAAACAACCATTAGACTGAGCTGAGGATCTCAATGGAGGAGTTAGAGAAAGGACTGAAGGAGCTGAAGGGGTTTGCAACCCCATAGGAAGAACAACAATATCAACCAACCAGACCCCCCAGAGCTCCCAGGGACTAAATCACCAACCAAAGAGTACACATGGAGGGACCCATGGCTCTGGCTGCATATGTAGCAGAGGATGGCCTTATCTGGCCTCAAAGGGAGGAAGGCCCTTGGTCCTGTGGAGGCTTGATGCCCTAGTGTAGGGGAATGCCAGGGTAATGAGGTGGAAGTGGGTGGGTGGGGGAGCACTCTCATAGTAGCAGGGGAAGGGGGTATGGGGGATGGGAGAGGGGGTTTGTGGAGGGGAAACTGGGAAAGGGGATAACATTTGAAATGTAAATAAATAAAATATCCAACTTAAAATCAATCAATAAATAATTTTATTTGTAATATTGAATACAGTAAGGACAGTGAAAAATGAACTGAACAAAAAAATTTTAAAAAATCCAATGATTTTATAGAAAAAGCAGACAAAATAATTTCAGGTGAAATATCACATGTATTCCTAGTATCTTGCCTTGAAAAGAGATTAGACAAGGGAAGGTACTGCAAGGTTAGTGTCAGGTCAGGAAGAGTTGGGAGTAGAAATCTTGGTAAAGGCTCATTTTATATTTTTCTTTAGTGTCAGTTATTTTAGCATCAACCACCATTTAGAGGCTTCAGGGTAGAGAAAGGACACATGGTTTGTAATGCTTCTAGGGAGCCATCTCACTGAAGCCAGGATTTCCCTCTGGACACTAACTGGGGGCTCCTTAGAAAAGGTATGATGTGGACATGCTGCCACCTTGTGGTAGTATCAATTGTCTGTAAGGTTTAATTTATTTTTGGCTTACTTTATGTTACTTTCTTTTTTCCTCCAAAGGAATACACACTTTTGTTAGCACGGGGAATAATTAGGGTATAATACCTTAACCACATACATACTCATGTTATGTGGTCAGAAATTACTACATATTCATGTATAAAAGTACTTTGCTTTATTGATAAAGTTAGTTTTTTTAAAGTTAGGAGACAAAGTCATTTATTTCTTAAATATTGCATACAAAGTGGTTTTACTTCAAATATCATGTATTTTTCCTAATTTGTTTTCAGAAAACACATTATTCAGTACCATATTTCACATGTATTCCATAGTATAGAGGGTTTCTCACTAAATATTTATTGTATGAACAACAAGAAACAGGGATAGCATGATTCTATAAACGCACGCATGCGCGCGTGTGTTGAGACTATTCTTTTTTGAAGTTTAATACAGAATAACAAGGCTCTTGGGAAGATAAGTCAATATAGCTGCCCTTTCTATGGTAAGTCTTGTTCTTTCAGCCTTGCTTACTCCTTTCAGAAGAGAAACCTCAGAACAGAAACCCATTTGTCCACAGTACTGTCCATGTCTGGAACTTGAAATCCAAGTTCAGGGTCAGATACTTGACACCAAAGGCCAGCTTCCTCAGGACTGAAGGACATGGGCTCCATGAACATGGAAGGCATCAAGGTCAAGTCCAATTGGAACCACTAACCTTCAGTTATGTTGGCTCTAGATCCAAGCAGTAAGAATGTCACCAAATATGTCTGCAAGAACATAGCAAAATACCTGACATTGTAGAGGTTTGGATTTTTGTTATGAATTGTAAATGCTAAATACTGGCCCCCAAGGTCTGGTTGCCCCCAAGGACGAGAGAATCTGCATGAAGACTCAAGTGATGCTATGTGACCTTGCCTCCCCTCCCCCAAATTATCCCTGATTGGTGAATAAAGTTGCCTACAGCCTATAGCTGGGCAGAATTGAGATAGGCAGGACTTGGGGTTCTTGGGCTTGGGATCTAAGGAGAACCACAAGAAGGAGAAGATAAAGCTGTCATGGGGTAGGTGAGTCATGAAAAAATAGCCATGAGGGTTAGGGTTACTAGCCAATTGGAGTTGCCCAGATGAAACATAGCAAATTATAAAATAGAGTTATTGATGGGGAAATAGATTCTAATAGTATAGAGGGTAGATATTTGTCCAGTGCTAGTGCTGATTAAGGCTTATTATAATAATAAAAGTTATGTGCCTTTTATCTGGGGACTGAATGATCAAAGAAGAGTAGAAACCCTGATTGAGCTTAAATATTTCTACAACATGACATGATAGATTTAATGCAGCTGATGGGGTCAACTTTGCTGTACGGAATCAGGCCCAGCTTTAGTAGAACCTGAGAAACAAGAAGATTAATCTAGAATGGAGGATGATGAGTCATGAGTGCAAGGCTACAACAAGCTCCCAGAGGAAGTACAGCCTGTGAGTAAGGAGTTCTTATCATAGCATCAGACTTTTCCTGCTCCCAGAGAAAAACAAATGAAACAAAATTCAGGTCCATAAAAAAGGTAGTTGAATCATGAAGAAGAGGAAGCCCTACATCTTCAAGCAATGCCTCTGTAATTCAACACAGTGAATTTGTATTTTGGTGAGTGCAACTCTAAAACATAGCTAAGTCATAAAAGAATGGAAAGATACATTGTCTGCATCAGGCAAGGGAAGGTAAGGAATAATTTCCAAAGGGTATCCCCTCCCAAAGGCAACAGAGATATTTTATTTAGGAGTCACATATTAATGCAGAGGTTCACCTATTCCTAAATTTGTTTAGTTAAAGAAGTCTGTTTCTAAGAATATTCACCGTGAGCATCCTTTTGTGTATGCTGAGCTCAATGTCATGGATCCCATTTGTAAAAGATCAAACTGGCAGGCAGAAATGCCTCACGCTCAGCTTGCACCAGAAACTTTTAGCTGAAAGAGAGGAAAGGACACTTTGAAAGTGTGTTAACAGAGAATCTGCCCCTGAAGGTCGCTGTCTTGTCCCACATCCCAAACAGACCTTTGAGCTCTTTCCAGTACATGACTGGTGAAATTTCATGCCACTGGCCCAGCAGAAGAGGAGAACATGGATTGTACATTTCAAATGAAAACAAAAGAAGAAATCCAGCTGAATGAAGATTGTTGAACAAAAAGTAATACATAACTACATTTTTTTGAGGTGATCAGTAAGGCATTTTTCTTAATTTGTAGAAAACTTATGCATGTATCCAAAGACTATGATTTGAAAAAACATTATCATACTATCAAATTTTGGTATATGAAAGACAGGCATAACAATAAAGGAACTAAAAAAAGTCCAACTGTTTAAACAAATAGTTTCTTAAGGTTGTGGTATGATAGTTAATCTTGGTTGTCAATGGATTGACTGGGTCTGAGATCCACTGAGAAACATACATCTGGACAGGTCTGTGAGAGTATTTTCTGGAAGGATTAACTGAAAAGAAAGGCCTTCTTCTAAAGAGGGCAGCATATTCTGGTTGTATAATAGTATGTCCTTCCAATGAGAAATTACTCTCTGCAACTAGAAATCAATGAATCAACTATTTGATAATAGTTCACACCTGGCTCTGCTAGTGCACAAAAGGGAACTTTCATTTTAAAAAAGCCAGCTTATATAGTCACGAGACTTATATATTCCATATATGTTCTCATCCTTAAATGTCTTTTAGGTCCCTGCCCCAGGTTAACTTTGAACAATTTAAACAGAAACAGAAAACTACAAATCTTGGTCCCCCACCCCTTGGGAATATGAGAGATTCACACGGCAAAGATATTGACAGAAGTATCTTTTAAAGTACATCAGTGCTATTTTTTAAAAACAGGCTTTGCTCAGGATCATCTTGTTCTTTGAGCAAAAGTAATGCAGGCAAGAACTCAACAATGGTAGTTACCCTTTGCTGCTCCCTGTTACAGGCATGCTCTTTGGCATGGGATCAGTCTAATGGTTGGTTGTATGCCAGGATTGTCTCCTTTTGTTATAGGAATGAAGCCTAACTAGAGGTCAGTCCAAACATTTACAGAAGTTTTTTCTCAGTAATTCTTAACTTCAATTATGTGTGAAGCATGAAACTCTTCTTTCATACAGTTTCTAACAAGCCTGTTATCTTTGAGTTATTTTGGAGGCAACACCCATTTAGCTAAATTCTCCTTTATGTAAGTTAATATTTCTTAAGCAAGATTATTAGTAAATCCTTTACACTGTAAAGTTTACAGCATTGTTTTATTACTTTACCCTTCTCCTACATCAGTGGCTGCCCATGTATGAAGAGCACTTAGGGGAAAGTTACTGTTTTTGCCTGCCTGTCTTCTCTCCCTATTAGTGAGTGCATCTGCTCCATTATCACAGTGGCTGTCATCCTTCAAATTCAAATTCTTCTGCCTTCTCATGTGGAATTCTCCAGGCATTCATCACCCAATTGGGACTATCAAGGCATTGAGAAGCTATCAGATGTGCAGATGGGCATGTTGGGCTACCTAGGCTGAGTTATTTGAGCCAATCTATTAAATATCCTTTTCACTATATATGAATTCTGTCAGTTTTGGTCCTCTGAGAACCCTGACTGTTATATGTAGCAGTACAAAAATATCACAACCATTTACTGACTGTGAGATTTTTAGACAATATATGGAGAGTATGCAACATATAATATTCTGTGAGGGAAAAGTAGATGTGAGATGGCTAATCTTGGTTTTCAATTTGACTACATATGGAATCAACTAAAACCAGGCATCTGAACTCATATATAAGGGATTTTCTTGGTTGTATTATTGGAGATGGGAAGACCCACCCTAAATTTGGGTCACAGTCCACAGAAAAAGATGTTTTTTTGTCTGCTTGCTTCTACTCTTGCTGGCAACTTCATCTATACCATTACTGAGACATTCCTTCACTTTTATTAAAAACTCACCTCTTCAGGATTTAATGTAGACTGAAGACCAGCAGCTTTCTAGAAACCCCCCAGCACTGTAGGGGATGGATCCATACATTCGTAAAATCAGTCCTGTTCCTTTAGAGAACACTGACTAGTGCATGATGCTTCTAAGATAAGTTTGTCTCATCAGATTATGCTGGGAAACCAACATAATTGGGAGAGAGTAGAGCAATTGACTTTTAATTGTGTACAGTGCTGATGACAGAAAGGCAGCTCAGCTCCATCTGTATTAGAGTTCTTGGTTAGTAAATAACAATGAAGAAATGGTTCTAATGTGCCATTAAAAGACATAATTAAATCAAGAGATTTACACAAGGTGAAAAATATGGTCAAGTGATAGATACTATTTGCTAATGATGTTGACAATATTAGGCAATAAAGAAAGACTTGTAAAATGAGCAGAAGATATAATTGCAGTCTCAGTTTTGAACTGAATAAAGTAGCATTACATAGTATAGCAAGAAAATGTATGCTTACAAGAATTAAAAATGGATAATGTTGAGAGTCCTGAGCCTGGCCCTGTCTGAATTCAAAGTTCTATCATCAATATTTAGATTTGGATCTCACAAACACAGAAGAGACGAAAGTCGGAGGGGAATATGTTAGGAAGCAGGGGATAAGGGAATGGGGATGAGAGAGCACCATGGAAGTGTATATAACCAAACAGGGGCATGTATTTGTGAAAACTTCAAGGAATAATTGAAACTGTTTTTAAACTCATACCATAACATGATGATAAAAGCTGGATTATAAATTAAACATCTTAGTGGACTTAAATATTCATATGAATGAATAAAAATGTATCTTCAAGATGGAAACTATACAATGTTTCAAATCACATTAGCACTCTAAATCAAACTGAAAATATGGCAAGTTCAAATTAGGGCAAGCAATATCTTGCACTTTAACATGTTGCTTAAACTCAGTTCTGTGGAGAATAAAATATGAAGCATTGACATTGATTTGTTGCAAGAGCTGATTTATTATTGATAGTTGTGTTTTATTGGTGTTCAATTTTTTAGACTCATACTTATATTCTAAATATTAACCCCATATCTGAGGTACAACTGGCAATGAGTGTGTCTCCTATTGTGTAGGCTATCAGCTCATTCTGATGATAGTTTCTTTTGCTGTGCAGAAGATTTTACTTCTTATGTAATTTGATCACTTATTTTGGGGGCCTACTTCCTGTGTTATTTTTCAGAAGTTTATACCTATACTTGCATCATGAATTATTTTCCATATTTTCCTCTAGGAGTTTCAGCACTTCAGATTTTAAGTTGTAGAGTTTAATCTAGTTTGAATTGATTTTCTTTTACACAACGAAGATATATGGATCTAATTTCATTCTTCTGTAAATGAATATCCAGTTTTGTGGCTATTATTTTCCACAGTGATTGGATGCTCAGGGGCCAGCCCCAGCGACTCTTCTTTCTTGTTCATGGTTCTTCTTGAGGCAGTGGAGAGGGCAAGAGCATTGGTGGGGGTAAGACTTAGTCTTACATGAGAAAGTGTTGCTGTATAATAATAAAGCATTTCCTATCTCAATTCTAAGTCACTGTGCTTCAGTAGTCGACCTAACTTCTGAGTTCCTCTGAGGCAAGAAACTGTTTAGCACCTCATTCTAAAACAGCAGGGGATTAAGTAAAGGATTAATTGATAGAGCCTTTTCCCAGTGGTCCAGATGCCTCTCACTTGTCAGGCTAGGGGAGTTTGGAATAGTAAACTTCTATGGAAACAGGAGAAGAAAATAATGCTCACAGAAAGAAAAATGTTTACACAAGCAAATATCGATTAAACTTACATAAATTCATATACAGATTCATGCATACACATTTCTTAAATCTCCACTCAAACCACTTGGGACCAGCTTACACACATTCTTATAATTATATACTTACACACATAATCCATCTTACATATGTATATGGAGCAAAGGACCAAGTGCCACTGCAGAAAGAACTCACTCATTCTGGATAAAAATGAGCTCTAATATTTATTGCATAGAGAAAGAAAAAGCTTCTACCATTTTATTACTAAATGCATTAAACTCAAGTCTGTAAGAAGAAATCTTTGTTTTCTTTAGTAAGACTAAGACTGCCTTGCTATTAAGAAAAAGTTCTGTTCTGCCGCATGGTAGGGGTCTCCTGTTCTCTCTGCTGCTTATTGCTTTTTCCCCTTCCCCTTAGCATTCTGCATATTGCTTTCTTAGTATATTAAGTTGCCTTATAGTTTCTAAGTTATTCTACTCTGCATTCTCCTTCTAATCTTGCTCTTTTTTCCTGCTCTGATGTCACAATAATGCCTTTACTCTCAATACCATTACTCCCAATGCTATACT
>CM052707.1:56717439-56732231 GCA_028551405.1 Uromys caudimaculatus | reverse complement strand
AAACTACCATACACAACATCAAAAATGGAGTCCTGAATTTATATTTGTGGGTTTGCATATTTTCTTCTGGGTTGGTTTTTTTTTCTTTTTCTTTCTTTCTTTTTTTTTTTTTAGCTTGTTTGTTTGTTTGTTGAGAGAGGGTTTCTCTGTGTAGTTCTGGCTTGCCTGGAATTCACAGAGATCCTCTTGCCTCTGCCTCCCAAGTGCTGCAATTAAAGGCATGAGCCACTACCACCTGGATTCTTTTTGAGACTTTATTCCACCTCCTTAGAAACTCTCACACTCCATGCATATACTTTTTGGATTGCTATATATTCTTAGTAATTAGCCTTTTCCTCCTAAGCTACATCATTCTTTATCATTTTTTTCTTCTGAGTTCTACTTGCTCCAAGATAAGTATAGCGACTTCAGAATTCTATTAGTTAAAGTATGCACCATAAATATTCTTGTAGACAGTGCAAAGTTTAATATTGCTTTTTTAACTAGTTGAGTACTTGCTGTCTTTTAATTGGTGTGTTTAAGCCATTCATGTTTAATGTATTTTTTATGTGTTTAATATTAAAATCTGTGGCATTTATAGTCATAAATTGAACATTTTTATTATTCACTTCATCATTACTGTTGAATTATTACTGATTCCTTGTTATTGTCTTTGAAAAGCATTTGTTAACATTTAATGAATTTCCCTACATTAGACTTCAAGCCACCAAGACCCACTGTCTTAGTTAGAGTTTCACTGCTGTGAAGAGATACCATGACCAAGGCAATTTTTATAAAGGTAAACATTTCATTGGGGCTGCCTTGCAGTTTCAGATAATGTTCAGTCCATTATCATCTTAGCAGGAAGCATGGCAGCCTCCATGACATGGTGCTCTGTGTGTGTGTGTGTGTGTGTGTGTGTGTGTGTGTGTGTGTGTGTGTGTGTGTGTGTAAAATCTATTTGGGAAAACCAAAGAAGGGACAGACTGACACTGGCCTCACCTCTGTACTGAGGATCTGTGAGGAAGCAGTTCAACTCTCAAACAGGAGACCCAAGCTGCTTGTCATTCACTCTCATTACCATGAACTCCTCAGACTTGATTCCATCTTTATAATATCCCAACATCATTATAGTTTTACACAAAGCCTTGTGTGTAAAATAACTGTTCAATGTAGACCATGTCACCTGTACTTTGGTAATAGGATGAACAATACATTATGCATATTAAGCTGTCTTTAAATCTCGAAAACATTAATTTTATGTGGCTCAGTCTAACAGTAAACTACTAAAAATATTATAAATCCCTTCTTGAAAGACTCCCAGGCTAAGAGCCAAGAATACTGAATTAGAAATGAAAAATTTGGTACTTAAGATTAGAAGTTAAGAAATCAGATTTTCATTATCACTTTATTTTTTAGAAATATTTTTTTAGTCAACATTTATGTTCTGGCTAGAATTATGTCAATTTAACACAAACTGGAGTCATCTCAGAGGAGAGAACCACAATTTAAAAATGTTCCATAAGATTGGGCTGTAGGCAAGCCTGTAAGGCATTTTCTTCATCAGTCATTGATGTGTGAGGGCCCAGACCATTGTGGATGGGGCCATCCCCAGGCTGGTGGCCTTTGTACTATATATAAGAAAGCAGGCTAAGCCAGCCACAGTGAACAAGACAGTAAGCAGCACCCTTATATTACCATTTAGGAGACTTGATCAGATTCATTTTCTCTAACAATTAAAGAATCAAAAGGCTAGAAAAAAATTGACAGACTTCGGGTAGAAGAACGAATTCGACAAAACCTTTGTTTTAAGCTGCCAGGCTTTTGTCTAATGACAACAAATTAGAGGGACAGAAGAGATGGCTCAGTGGAAAATGATTTTTGTGCAAGCATGAGGACCTGAGTTCAAATGCCCAGAATCTACTTGAAAACTAGGCATAATGCTGATGTGATTGTAAACTCAGTACTGTGGAGTGTGAGGGAGACAGACAGATCTTAGAGCTGGCTGGACACCAGTCTCACAGAATCAAGAAGGTAATACACGTGAAGTGTGTGTGAGTTTGTGTATGTGAGTATGTATACATATATATACATATATATATGTGTGTGTGTGTGTGTGTGTGTGTGTGTGTGTGTGTGTGTGTGTGTGTGTGTGTTTGTGTGAGTGTGTATGAGTGTGTGAGTGTGTGTGTGTGATGTATGGTTGAATTTGGGTATAGAAGCAAATGGGTATGACCTGTCTGGATATGATGAGGAAAACAGTAGTCATTCTGCACATTCTGAGTTTTAAGCATCTAAGATAAAATCTGAAGCTCTGGTTTCCAGGACAGCTGCCTGAAAGGCCAAATGGGCTAACAGTAGGGAGTACTAGATTTCTACCATGTTCACAAAATGAGAGCTTCGGGGAAAGCTTCATAGCTTCTGTGTACATGCAGCCAGCAATGTGGAAGGACCTGTATACACATCTGAGCTACAACATACAAGATAATGGCCTCTGAAAAGTCTTCCTTTCCAAACTTCATGAGGTTTCTTACCAAGCCTAACCCAAGCAGAAAAATGGGAGGTTCCAACTCGAACACAAGCAACCCAGGCATAGTTTGGACATATTTATGGGACAGATCTTGAGTTGATTCAAATTTGAGTGCATAGCACCCTCCCTTAAGTCATCTTACCCCTACTTAGCCACAGAGTTCATACAGTCTTCCACATTAAAAATCCACTTACTATAAAATGCTTGTAGCACAACTGCTGAAAATATGACCACGGTTCCTGTCAGTTACAACTTCTTTTTATCTTTTATTTTCTGAAACAAAAATAGATTCCAAGAAGTTGGTGGAAATCTATTAAAATTAATTAGTAAAGCTACAGTCTACTATATGCAGAGAGAGGATGGTTAAGTGCCAGACAAAGTAATTCACAAGCAAGAAGAGGCATTGTTCTTTTTATTCAAAATAAACAATGCACCAGGGGGTTGCTTTCAGGGCCATTTGCCTTATGTGTTATTTTGTTACACACCTCTTGGGGCAGCCTAAAAGCCATGATGTGGATATCACTACATTTATTGTCTAGACGACTCCTGTTGTCAAAATCCCAGGTATGCTCTGAGACTCAGGTAAATGATGATTGGTTCTCACTAAACTTGACAATCCCTTATCAAAGGCTGGACTAAGTTTGGCAAGTTGAGCCTGGAAGGGATGGATATCTGCAGTAGAGCCTTTAGGGATGGTTTTCTTCACTTAGGTGCATTAAAAAGTCCACGACAGAAAACAGCTTGTCTAAAGCCAACCTTGTCAAGCTTGGGTGCTGTCTTCTTCGTACATAGCCCTGGACAAAAGCCATCCAGAGCCAAGCACAGTGAGAAGACAGACTCCTGGTTCCTAATAAAATCAGAGAGATGGGGGAGCTACAGCTGGGCCTTGCCCTTTCTCAGGACTCCTAGGGATTTTGACATGCATTAACCTTCACAGTCATTTAATTGGGGTTATTCTCCTATAGTATCATTTCACCTGAAAACAGAACTCCTTACCTATACTACCTTAGGTGTCCTAGGTAATCAAGTGAATAATTGTAATGATGGCAAAAGAACTATTCTACATCAACTGTTAAACCCGAGATTGCCCAGAAAAACCAGCTCCACCTTTTGGGGCCAAATTTAAAGCAAGCTTTAAGTATTAAATATTGACTAAGGTATAGACTTTACTTAGGACCATTTCTTGGAATTTCCCAGCTGAAAATGGCCTCAAGTCATGTGTTGCAGGGGTTTATAAGGACAAATCTATAGGACACTTCTGTTCCCATAGGGCTTCATTATTTTCTAAGAACTACAACTTCCAGCATTCCAGGAAGTTACCTGGTTCCTGGGTAGGTGAGGCATACAAGTTAATTTTGGGCATTACACAACCTTGATCTGTTGTCATCATAATCTCTTCACCTCTATCTGTTGTTCCTCTAGTAAGTAGTGTGATGTCATTTATATATTATAAATGAGGTATTGCATATCAAGTAATGGGTATAGACAAAATTTCTACTGCTATGATCCATTACTAGCTTGGGTCCATTCTCAATGTATTTAAATGAAAGATATATGGTATTAATCACCATATTAAATATATGGTATAATTTTTATATATGGATATATATGATCTATATATGGTGTTAGGCTCTGATATTAAACTGCCAAGATGACTTCTATTTAAATTGATGGACATGTTTTATTTGGAAAACACTGGATTATCACACATTTGTAAGATTCTACATTAAAAGGATAGTTCAATAATACATATGTGAACCCTTCTGTTTAGGGATAAAATAAGACCAGGCTGATTTATTAAGGCAGCCTGTTTTAGTAAGTTCAACTTCTCATTCCTACAAGGCTCTGTGATCTGAGTTGAGGCCTAGTTCTCTCAACCATAACACATGGTGACATTCCAGATCTAGCAAAAATATTTTAAACATCTATGACTTACAAAGCAACAAGGGGGAATGGACAGACAGTGTTGCTAGAATTTCCAACCCCAATAAGCCCATATTAAAAACATACAATCTGGGCTGGAGAAATGGCTCAGCAGTTAAGAGCACCAACTGCTCTTCCAGAGGTCCTGAGTTCAATTCCCAGCAACCACATAGTGGCTCACAACCATCTGTAACGGGATCTGATGCCCTCTTCTGCTGTGTGTCTGAAGACAATAACAGTGTACTCATATAAAATAAAATAAATAATTCTAAAAAACCCACATACAATCCAGTTATTATAACTATAAGTTATATGCCTAGATTGGGCAGATAAAACACTACACTAACTTATTTCCCAGCTGTAAGACCCCCTTACTACTTACTGTTTCTCCTGGCCACACGGTTCTGATCCATTGTGCTTCCTCCTCCTGCGTCCTCTCTCCTTCCTCTCTTGTCTTCTTCTCCTTCTCTACCTGCCCCCACTATTGAACCTCCAGTCCCACCTTTCCCCTCCACTGCCCAATCACAGCCTCTAGCCTTTATTGACCAGTTAAAATGGGAGAAGGTTCACCTGAGTACTTGATGCTCGCTTGGGGCAGCACTCCTGAGGAAGCAGAATTAGCATCAGAATACAAACAGCTTCAGGCCAACCCACAACAGGACTAAACAAACAAACAAACAAAACCAAAAAACAAACAAACAAAAGGAGTGTTGGTTGGGAGAGTTGAAAAGGAGAGTGCAGTGGATGGTTGTAATTAATTGTAAAGAGTGCCAAAGTTTACAGAAAGGGTAAGAACATGAAAACTAAATAAAGATTGGGGATTTGAATGTAAGAAAAGCAATTTGGCTTGTGTTTGACCTTACATACTTCTTATAACAGGCTGGCTCTGCTGTATTTTACAAGTTTGTAAAATATAGAATATGTTTTGGAAAGCAAAATGCTTTTCTTTAATGCTTCAGACTCAAAAAACGCAATTCTGGGGAACACATAATATGACTGTTTTATTTGTTCCTTATTGGGGGAGGTGTTCTTTGTAATAAAAAGGTATTTGATTCATGCTACTGTCTTTAAATTTATTTTTCTTTTTAAGTTCAGAATATATGGTTTGATTCGAATATTGAAGATAGAATGCTCTTTTAATTTAAAGAAAAAAATAGCTGATGGAAGATAATAGAAACAGAAATATAGTTACAGAGAAATAGCATCTTATACTTTAGCAGGGCAGCTACTAGAAGGAGTAGGGCAAGAAACAGGAAATTGGAGACAAAGGGTATTGCCTCACTTCTACAGAACATTGTGAGCATTGGTCTTTGCTCTCATAAAGCTGCCATCTACACATCATTACAGACTGCTTGCAGATGGTGCATGGCACATGCATATTTCCACTTCAGGAACCCAAAAGAGATTGTCTGTCATTATAAAAAAGTCACATAAGGCATCCAACCCACGGCGGCCGTCAAGATCTCTGGATGGGACCAGAAGTTTCTAGCCGGCCAGTTGCTGCCTTCTCTTTGTCTCCTCCTTCCCCTTTGGCAGCTAGGAGGCTATTTCCAGACACTTCCACCCCTCTTCTGCCATGTCACCCAGTCCTTTAATTCATAAAGGTGCCCAGCGTTGGCTTCCCGGACACATCGGCTACACGAGGTGCCCGCACTCAATGACCTCGTGACCCGTGCCCAAGCTCTGCGTCCCGGGAACCGGCAGCAGTGGCTGCTTTGCAGAGGTCCCACTCTCCTTTGTGTGGCGGCATGACAGAAGCCACTCAGACAGATAAACAGTGTGGACAGGTGCTAGCAGCTTCAGCAGCTCGGTCCCAAGCTGCCCATGGACATGAGATATCTCAGTCTCCAGCTGCCTCTGACTGCACATCCTGGTCCTCCTCTGCCAGCCTGCCCTCCTCCGGCAGGAGCACTCTGGGAAGCCATCAGCTCCCCAGGGGCTACATACCCATCCCAGTGATACATGAGCAGAACATCACCCGGTCAGCAGCCTAGAAGGCCCACTACCCAGCTCAGCAGGGTGAATTCCAGCTCCAGCAGCCTATATACCACAAGATCCAGGGGGGATGACTGGGAGCCCCGGCCGCTTCTAGCCGCATCTCCATTCAGGTCACCTGTCAGAGGTGCATCCAGTCTGGAAGGGTCTCCTGCTAGAAGCTGCACACCGGTTCGCTGTCTGTCAACCCATCCGTGTGCACACCGTAGTTGACAGGCCTCAGCCCATGACCCATCGAGAGCCTCCACCTGCCACCCAACCCGAAAACAAACCAGAAAGTAAGCCAGGCCCAGCTGGACCAGATCTCCCTCTGGGACACATCCCCATTCTAGTGATCCGCAGCGAGGCAGACTCTAAGCCTGTTTCTCAGAAGCCATCTCCTCTTGAGAAGTGGAACTTTCTGACTCCTCTGCCCCAGTTCTTTGTCCTTCTCCCAGCCCTGCCCCTTCGGCAGTCCCTTCTTCCCCCAAGAATGTGGCTACAGAACAGAAGGCGGCCCCCAGCCCTGCCCCTGCAGAAGCTGCAGCCCCCAAATCCGGAGAAGTCGAATCCTCCCCAGCGCCCCCAAGCAGTCAGCTGTGCTGAAAGTGGAAGCCATCCTGGAGGAGGTGCAAGGACTGGAGCAGGCTGTAGACAACTTCAAAGGCAAGAAGACTGATAAAAAAAAATACTTGATAATCGAAGAGTATTTGACCAAAGAGCTGCTGGCCCTGAATTCTGTAGACTCTGAGGGATGAGCTGATGTGCGTCAGGCCAGAAGAGATGGCGCCAGGAAGGTTCAGACCATCTTGGGAAAACTTGAGCAGAAAGCAATCGGTATCCGGGGTCAAGTACAAGTCTACGAACTCCAGTCCAGCAACCTTGAGTCCCAGCAACCTTGAGTCCGAGCAACCACTGCACGAAATCATGGGCACTATGGCAGCCGACAAGGATAAGAAAGGTCATGAAAACGAAGATCCACAAACTGAAAACCAACAACTAGAAGCCAAAACAGTCACACCTCCAAATCCCAACAGCACAGCAGACTCAGCTGGCAACCCGGTGGCTCCCTAGTGTCCACTGGGAATGTGCTGTAGAGACCTTTAAGTTGCATGCACTGCGGGACTTGTGGTCAGCTGGTTGTCATTATTCATGGCTGCTTGGTATGCAGTAACTTGGGCTGCAGAGGTAAAGCACTAACAAAGGGGGCTTTTCTTCCATATTCTTATCTGTATAAGTAAACAAGTTGCCTGTTCCAGAAGTCTAACCACTCTGTTTAGGAGCCCTTTCTGTGCATGAGTACGATGATTTAGCCATGGCTGTGGGCTTTCTGTTAGCTCTGAACTTTAGGGGTTTTAGGTTTTGAGGGATAGGCAGAGAGTTACAGGAATATGAAACCCGTTTTTGAGACACATTGTCATTTTGATGAGATAAGTCATCTTCATCTCGTTACTGAAATATCTAACTTCATATAGAATGAGATATGCAAGGAGCCATAGGAATAGCTATATGTTGGAATGGCTTTAATGCTGGTACATTTGGGGGCAGGGGAGGCTCACAAAAGAAAAGTCACATAAATTTCCAGCACAGAAACACTGGAAATATTAAGTCAGTATGCCAGGTTAGGTGTCTGCTGAGGTCTACAGATCCATTCCCTGACTGCAATCATCTTGCTGTGTTCCCATGGCAGAAGGAATAATGGAGTTCTCAGGGTCTCTTTTCTAAGGATAGAACCACACTCATGAGTACTCCATGAGGGATACATACTTGTGACTTGATAATCTGCCAAAGGCCATAGCTCATAATCACATTACCCTGTGGTCCCAGTTACCATACACATATTTCAGGGGGACATAAACATTCACTCTACAGCACAGAGTATCTAGTATTTCAGTGTCTCAGTCTTAAAACTAAGAAAGAAATCTAAGTGTCTAGGTCTTTGGAGAAGGCTGGCTTGGGGCTAATGCTGAAAACGTAGAAGCAGCAGACAGGTTCCTGGTCAAGGCATAGGCTGGGCAGATTGTTTCATGTTTAGTCCTAAAAAAAAATAAACTTCTACAAAGCTATGTGAGAGCTGGCAACATGGCTCAGAGAGGGGAAAAAAAAAAGCACTTACCACATAAACCTAAAGACCTGAATGCAAGTCCCAGAGCACATGCAAAGGTAACAAGAAAGACAATTACACAAAGTTGCCCTGATCTTCACACATGTGCCATAATATGTATGTGTCCACACATTCATCATATACCATGCGCAATATAAATTAATAATTTTTGTCAAAACTTTAAAAATAAATGTTACATGAATACCATATTCAGTACATTGGATTTTATACAAATTACACTACAGATAACTAACAGTATAGCAATCTCTTTGCATTTCTTTAGAGTAATGCACATATTGGCCAATATGATGTGAGCAGTATAGTCCCTATTGTTCACATGAGAAAAGTGAAGCTCTCAGAAAACAAATGGAGGAGTGACATGCCAGCATCAGAGGAGTCTACAGAAGAGCCAGAGTACCACCTGTCTGTGGTCCAGAGAAGAAGGGGCTATCAACAGATGAGTAGCAGAGCTAGTTGGCACCCAATGGACAGGAAGTGAGGGCTGCAGAAGCTCAGAGAAGAGAAGTGGGACCAAGGTGGACGTGGAAGGCCACCTGAGCAATGTAGGTGTTCCCTGAAAAGCTGTATGAGATCTGTGCCGTGACTAGCTTAGGAACAGGAAAGCCCTCAGCACAGTTTGGTGCTGTCTTTCTTGGTCTCACCTAAGATGTAAACCATCCTGTTGTCTTGTATCCAGTCTGTATATGTCACCCACCCATGCATTGCTCCATCTCTGTCTCTGTCTCAAATCTACTGTCACTGCAACTCTGTGTTCAGATAACCCTTCCATAAAAGCTCATTGCTACCACAGAGCTTGTGTTTTCTGGCTTCCTTTATCTTACTATGGAGTGGCATTGCCATCTCACATCATCCCAAGTAATATTTTAAGGGTAAAACAGCTAGTTACATTACTTTTACTGTAGCATACAGTTAAACATTGCTGTTAACCTGTTATTATGTTTAATTTATAGGCTAAAGCTTACCATCAACATTCATGAACAGAAAACCAGCATGCATAAGGCTTGGTGCTATTCCACTGGAGTCTCATCATGCATTTCCCATGGATAAGGGACTACTAGTACTACTGAAGGAAAGAGCACAGTACAAAAATACATACTGAACACACTTACCAGACTTAGTATGTTTATGCACACACACAGTCCAAAAGGAGAACATGGAAGCCATCATTTAATCAAAGCCTTCTTAGTAATTGTGTTTTCCATATATGTACAATTTTCAGCCAACTAAAGCTTAAATACCAAAATATTTTTAGTTAAAGCTGTTTTATATGGGGATATTTCTACAATGAGATAATCTCTATAAAGCATGGAACACAAGCCCTGGCACATAGAGTTCAGTAAGTGTTAGCAATTTTTGGTTGTGAGCCTAGCCTTTAACGGCTGAGCCATCTCTCCAGCCCATAGTGATAGTAATTTTTAATGTTAATTAAGTGCATTATGTAAGTGCCTGCCTTAGGAATCAGAGTAAACAAAATATAATTACTCCTCTTGATGGCCCAAGGTCATCATAAATATTAATTACTTAACAAGGCTATGAGCACATGGACATCTTAGAAGTGACCAGGAATTCTGGGGTTGTTGGCTTCTGCACAAAACAGCTGCAATGTTATGGATGGCTAATGGTGGGACTGGCAGTCAGCTAACTACTACTCTATCAAGCTGTCAGTTCTTACGGCTGTCAATGTACCAGCACTGACTGTTTCTCACCTCACAATTGCCTACTACTAAGCATCTTTGAACTGAGACACTGAGCTAATTAAATATTGGAAATACATACAAACAAGGACTGATCTATTTAACCTACCTCAACCCATTTTTTGATGGTTCAGAAACCCTGAAGTTTCCAGAGTGAAGTATGTGAGTCTATCCAGGTGCGATGTTGCATACCTATAATAACAGCAATCAAGAGGCTGAGGTGGGAGGATTGCAAGCTTGATGTCAGCCTGAGCTACATAGTGATACTCTGTCTCAAAAAATAAAATAAAGGAACAGTTAAGAGGCCCACCTGCCCTCAGAACTTATCCATACCCTCAATTGGATCCCAGGAAAACCTAACTAAGATGCTCCCCCAAGTCAAATGGGTAGTCACGAAGAGACACCATGGCCATAGCAACTCTTATAAAAAAAATATTTAGTTAGGGCTGGTTTACAGTTCATAGGTTTAGTCCATTATCATCATGGTGGGAAGCATGGTGGCACGCAGGCAGACACGGTGCCAGAGAGGAGGCTGAGACTTCTACATCTGTGTTAGCAGGCATCAAGAAGAGAAAGGGAGCAACTGGGCCTGGCTTGAGCATCTGAAATCTCAAAGCCAACCTCACAGTGACAAACTTCCTCCAAAAAGGCCATGCTTCCTAATAGTGCCACTCCTTATGGACCTATGGAGGCCATTTTCATCCAGACTGTCACAGGCAGGAAGAAACCGCACAGCTTTAAAATATGTGTGTGATTGTGAGCCACTGTCCAGGTAGGGTGGTGGAGGGCGGTGCAGCACGGAGAATGTGCAGACTGAATGTTTCTGGGCAGGTATGACTTCAAGGCTAGAAACACTTTCTTAAGTATTTCTAATACTTCCTTTGTCCCTATCCTTTAGAATGCAGAGTTGACATTTAATCAAGATTCTAGAGAAATTAAACCCATGCTGGACTTGTGGTAGATGTTTGTCTAACCTATCCTTTTCTCTTATTCTTTCAGCCACATCTTTTAAATCACATGTTCTGAGAAAAGACTTATGCATCTGATTCTTCTGATATCACACAGGCACAGGCAGGAAGGAGGAAGGGCCGTGGTGACTGCTGCCGGTGGAGAACAGGCCCATTATTGACGGTAGGAGTGGTGTGGGGCCTGGTCATTTCTGTTCCTCCTGAGGATGCTATTTTAAAGAAAACTATCATGACTGAAGGAGATTTTTACACGTAAGACATAGACCAGCAGCTGGTATATCAGTGACATGTCATGGCATCACTCTACACATAGGTATAGGGGAGTTCACAGATTGTGGATGTGGTAGGAGAGACTGTTGGTGGGTAGTAGGTGTGAGAATCGCAGTTTTTTTGTTTCCACCAGGATCCCTATTTCTATTTTTCTTCCACAGTACTGAATGACTCATTCCCACTGTTTCTTTTCCTCTTTTTAAAAGTTTATGTTTTTTCCTGTTGAACTTACCTAATAGGATGCAGCATTCCTGTCACCTTGTGTCCAGGACACCTTAAGTAGGACACAAGGGGAAGACAGTGCTGAGGGTACCCCCTGGTGGCTTCTACTGAACCAATTTCATATAATGAGATAATGATGAAAGGCTAATTCTGAGAAAGGTGCTATACTGTGTACAGTAATTTCTTTTAAACAAATGTTCATGTGTGATGCTTATTTTATTTGAAAATTTTTATAATAGTTTTTAGAAATAATTTTAATTTAATTTAATAGTTATATTATATATTATATATAAATTTTAAAAATAAAAGATTTAAAATGAAAATTAAATTTAAAAAAGTTTTCATGGTCTTTAATTTTAAAAGAAAAATTGTTTCTGGGTGAGTCTTTGAAGCACATTTTCAGTAGCCTATTTCCAATGTGATCAGTACTCTAGCTGAAGGACGGGGCGTGGAAACTTGCCCAACTACATGGATTTTACATGACTCTCCTCCCACACAAAAGGGAATATTCTGATCTGAAGTTTAGGTGCTAATTAAAGCATCTAGGTAATACACCATATTCTTCAAATAGCCATAGAGCCTTTTGCCATCTCAAATAAATTTCACCTACCTTCTTAGGAAGGGGAGATGAGAATTCTTCTCCCTTTTTTGGGCAAGGGTTTGTATTTATATTCTTAATACAATTTCCCCATATCACTATATCCATAATTTAGTTAATGTACTTATATTTAATTTTCTGATAATGAACAAATTTATAGTAGATCAAGATGACTTGATGGAAGAAATACGCATTGCACTTGACAACAGTTTTCAAAAGCAGACTCTGTTAACTGTGATTGTGTGCATCTGAAAGCTGCTTTCTTAATTTGTTGATACAAAATTAATTGCTGAGCACACTCCAGAGAAATAACACTTTTTAATTTAATGTTTGCTAGTGAAAATTTCATAAAATAACAAATTGAAAAGGTGGTTTTCCTATATAATGCGCTTCCTGTAAATTAGATGGTCAAGAAGTGATACTGAGCAGCCACAACAACATAGTTGAGTTAAACTATACTCAATGCATGTAAAATTGTGTAGCAATAGCATAGAACCCAGACACATCCTCCTTACACTGTAAATCAGGTTAGATGTTTTATAATATTCAATATAATGTTGATTTTAAGAAAACACATTGAATTATTAGTAAATCGTGATCTCTGCATGAACATTACAGACCAGAATTCATTACCTGTTTATCAGGCAATGTTACCAAGGAGAAATGGTGCAAGACCTCAGAGACCAATCACAGTTCATGCTTTGCATGATGCAGAACACAGGAGGGAAAGCTTTAAGGAAAACCCGCAGGACTTTTCTTTCCCTGCTCATCACTAACATGGCCAAAGGCACTCTGGTCATTGTGTGTTCTTCCTACAAACCTTTCAAATTCTGAAGAAGCTTGGAATTAAACATTTCAAAAACGAATAGTCATGCAACAGTGATCTTTCTGGAACTGCTTCAATGTGTCAGCAGCAGATCCCATGTTCTGATGCTCTGTTGAATGGCAAGGAGGTGGACATGGAGGATGGTCTAGAGAGACTGCCATGTGAATCTTAAAGATACTCATCTCAACCCTATCTAATATGTGTCTGTGTTTAAATAAATACTAGTGTTTAAATAAAATAAACACTATCAGAAGCTAGAGGGAAGCGCCTTGGAACTGTCTGTTAACACCTCATAACACAATGGGGTTGGTCCTCTTTGGCCAAGGATCATTAAATCTGTTAGAGCATCTCCTGGAGTCCTTGTCTGGCTTGAGAGGGCCTTTACTGTATTTTAAGCTCTAGTCCCTCCTGTTCATTTTTGGTGCCTCTTATTGTCTCAAGTAAAACAGGCTTCTTTAGAAATAATGCTTAGGCTTACTCCATATCCCTATAGTAATGGGCTTCCAGGAGCTAACAGAAGTGGAGGCATGGCTGTACAATCTGAGTCTACTCCTCAATATTGCCATCACCTTAGCAATTTCCCAAAGATTAGACAGTTAATTTATAGCTCAGGGTTCCACATGCATGGTTTTCTGCTTGAAAAATCCGGGCATGATATACACACCTATAATCTCAGCCTTCAAGATGTAGAGGTAGGAGAATTTTCAATTCAAGACTACCCTGGGCTACATGTGAAATTGTATCTTAATACATCACTGTCCTCATGGGAAAAAAGAAATGGAAAGGAAAAGAAGATGTAGAAGGATATAATGAGGAAAAATGGAAGGAGAGAGGAGAAGGAAGAAGAGACTATTTAAAAGATGTTACTTCTGTACCAAACATGCAGAGATCTATCTGCTTGTCATGATTTCCTAATAGTTCAATGTGTTTTCTTAGAATCAACATTGTATTGAATATTGTAAAACATCTAAGTTGATTTACAGTCTTTGATGTATAGAATTATATTATCTTTTTTTTTTATTTTTTATTTTTGATACTTTATTTACATTTCCAATGTTTCCCCTTTTCTGGGTCTCCTCTTTGGAAACCCCCTATCCCCTCCCCAACCCGCCTCTATGAGGGAATTCCACCTCCCAGCCACATGCCCACCCATCCCCATATTCCCGCCTTGACATTCCCCTTTACTGGGGCCTCTAACATCCTCAGGCCCAAGGGCCTCTCCTCTCTCCCTGATGGCCATTGAGGACATCCTCTGCCACATATGTGGTCCAAACCATGAGTCCATAGATGTGTATTCTTTGGTTGGTGGTCCAAACTCCAGGACGACCGGGGGGGGGTTCAGGCCCATTGACGCTCTTGCTCCCTCCATGGGACTGCAAATTCCCTCAGCTCCTTCAGACCTTCCTCCAACTCCTCCATCTGGGACCTCACTCTCAGTCCGGCGGTTACAGTTAAGTGAAACTTGGGCATTCTGACTTTTGGGCTAATATCCGCTTATCAGTGAGTACATATCATGTTCCTTCTTTTGTGACTGAGTTACCTCGCTCAGGATGATATTTTCAAGTTCCATCCATTTGCCTGCAAATTTCATTAAGTCGTTGTTTTTAATAGCTGAGTAGTACTCCATTGTGTAGATGTACCACATTTTCTGTATCCATTCCTCTGATGAGGGACATCTGGGTT
>CM052707.1:56701583-56716939 GCA_028551405.1 Uromys caudimaculatus | reverse complement strand
TTTTCTAATGAGTTGTTGGTTATGGCAAAACTATACATGAGAAGGCAAAATCACTGGCATGAATACCAGGCTGAGGGCATGCTCATCAATTGAGAGGCTTCATGCTGAAAGCAGAGTGAGTGAGATTGTAAAAACTCCTAAATTGAGTACTAAATTTAGCAGTTTAGCTGACAATACTCAAAAGGAGGAGCCATGAAAGATTAAGATTTTAGGCAAAGGAGTAAGGTACCTTGTTATCATCTATGTCAGGAGATAAAGATATAAAACCAAGCAGCAATAAAGGAAAAATATGGCATCTCTGCTACTGAATGCTAGCTTCCGTTATTTAAGAACTCTGTTGTGTGATCTCATCAATATATGGAAAAAAGAGTGGCTGACTTGCAATATTGCTTAAATTAAGCAAGGGGCCAGGATTGCTATTATTTCTGCCAGGAACTGGACACAATTATCTGCCAATCTTTAATTAATGTGATGTGATAACACTTTAAAGAATGAGTGAGTATAAAATGACAATGTTCACAAACTGCTTATGTACGTTGTTAACACTATGTAACACTGTACTATGTAGTTTTGCTGGTGCTTTTTAGCTTGGCCATAGTTCTCTGGATGGCTGTATGAAAATCCATTGTGATACATTAGTGCACTGCTACTCCTGCAACAAAACCAAAGTGTGAACTGGCTCTACCATACCAGTTCATGACTGAGAGTAGACCCAGGTCAGTGTCTGTTGGAGAGAGCTATTTGCTGTCATTCGTGTGTCCAGGCATATAGAATCTTTACCATTGTACAAGTGGCTTCTGGTACCACATTCAGCCTCAGCACTCAGGACTGACCTGAGGAACTTTGCATTTGCCACATTTAACTTGAAGGAAGATTAGAGATGCAGACTAGAAAAGTATCTAAGAAAGAAAGTAAACCATTTCGGTGAACCAAAAGTCTTGCTGTACGTGGGTAAAAAATGTTCATATGAAAGAAGCAAAGTTAGGTGATGTTTGAGCCTGGAGTGACACTAAGTGTCAACATCTATGTTACAGAAAAATACCTTTTACTCTTCAAAGGAATTCGTCTATTAATAAAAACATACTTGTTGGGCACAGGTTTCAATTTGGTCAGATACCTCAATAAATTTTCCAGTATGCATTCTTAATATATATTTAAAATATATGTTTTTAAAACACTGTTATATTAGTGTATTAGCATGATAAACTATAGCAAGTGTCTTTTAAAAATGGTAGTTATAGATACATTTAAAATAATTTTCATCTCCTAAAATTATATTTTAAAAACCCTATAGACTTTTAATTAAAAAATACAATTTCAGGGTCAGCTATTTCTTAATCTCATCCTATGTCAAAATATAATTTCTCAGCCTGTATAATATATTTGTCTTATATGACTGTCATGTGGAGAAAACCATTTTGATGCCTGGCATTGTGATGCATGCCTTTAATCTCATCTCTTGAGAGGCCAAGGCAGACAGATCTCTATGAGTTCAAGACAAGTTTGGTATACATAAGCTCCAGGCTAGCCAAGGTTTCATAGTTGAGAACCCATCTCAACAACAAAAAGGCGGGGTAGGGCAGGAAAATTACCTTGGATATTTTTTATGTGACTCATTTTAAACATTGTCTATATATTTGTTATTTTATCTTATTACAGATCTCATCTGATCAAAGTAAAAGGTCAGTTGGTGAAAGGTAAAATAGTTTTTATTTGTTCTGTGTTTTCATAGTTTTATTAGTTATATACCTAAGAGAAAAAATAGCAAACTGAGTGTTTGTATCATCACTTGCTCTTGTGCTATTACTTTGGACAACTAACTTTAAATACAAAATGTTTGAAACTTTAGATGTCAAAAATTGGAAATTAAAAACTCAAAAGTTTAAAATAGCTTTGAATTAATAATTAGATTTAAAGTATGATTAGAATTCTAAAGTGATAATTGACCCTTTGATTTAGTTATCAAAATACAGGACCTAAATCTATAAACAACTCAATAAGATTCTGTCTTTTGTTGTCCCAGCCATTTCTTGGTACATACAAGAACATAAAACTAGTTGAGCTGCTTGATTCACCAAATGAATATTACACTTTTCTTTCTTGAGTCTCTTTGATGATCATACTGTGATTAGTACCAAACCTACTCAGTTAGGAGACAGTGCTCCTGAAGAAGAATGTTTAAGGGGCAGTAGATTCTTTCAGAGGAGTTAGGGTACTATATTTCTGAGTCAAATAAGCTGTCAGTGGTATTTTTCCCCTTATTTATACAAAGCCTCACACATAAAATTTTTACTTTGATTACCTCGCAGAAAATAGAAGAAGATGCCTGGCCGTGTATGCTTCTATGTTTTATTACCACTTTAGATTTTCTAGATTACAGGCCAGGTCAATTACCAAGTATTTGGCCTTGTTTTTAATGTTTGTGCATATATATTCTAAGTTTACATAAAATATGTAACTTATATATATATTTAAAGTGTTTAATTTTCTATTGCAGAGATCATTAGACATTACTTATCCTTTTTCCTTGCTATCTTTCTGTGGGAAGGGCTTCTAATTTATTCTTTTACATTTAAAACTGCATACTCAGCATTATAATATTGTAAGGTCATAAGAAAAAGTATTGATAATTAAACTTCTCATAGAATTCTACCCAGCTTAAGAACTGTGAGGAAAGAGAAATAAAGCAGAGTGATGTCATACTCATGCTTAGATTGTGGTGAGTGCACTATAGTTCCATGGTTTCTCTAAGGAAACATGATAAACTGTAGGCTTTTGAAATGCCACTGTATGCATCTGTCACCTATAAAGTCTTGGTATATTTAATATTGTTTTAATATTGAGCTTTGAGTTGCTGCTAATGAATCCATTGACTACCTTGGTAAACCATATCTTGGAAAACAGAGACATGAACTTTAAAACTTTATCATTTACAGCTCTCTAGTCTCAATGAAGGCATTAATAAAGCAGTCTCAGGCTGGGCATAATTCTCCATGCCTTTAATCCCAGTTCTCAGAAGGGAGAGGCCAGAGGAACTCTGTGTACTCAAGGTCAGGCTGATCAATATAGGGAGTTCCAAGCCATCCAGGGCTACAGAGTGGGATCCTGTCTCAAATAAATAAATTTACTTTAAAAAAGCTAAACTTACCCTCCTGCTTGTTTGTCTTTAAATAATCTCTCAGGAGATGTTACACTCTCATTCACTTTTATCAGTAAATCATATTTGGGACTCATAATGGAGACGAGTGAATGAAACAAGAGATCACTGGGGCTGATAGGTAATATGGAGCATATTATCAGGGGAGAACCCACTGTACAATTCCCAGAAGATTATTGTAATTAATTTCCATTCAGTTTGTTTTTGATGTAGAAACTCTCTCTGTCATGCAAAATCTCTGCTAGGGTGCAAGGTATGTAAAGGGGTAACAAATACATAGCTATTGTCCTTGCTGCATGAGCAGTAGAATAAGGTACATGATATACGTGCAAAAGAAGCTGAGTGTGGTGTGGCACATCGGAGAGGATGAAGCATATTTGTCTAGACTGAGAATTATATGGTATTTAATTTACAAGGGAATGGGGTTGGCCTTTACTAGGCAATATTATAATATGTGCTTCCATATGGATAGATCTTGAGGCCTTCATGAACTTGTTTAGAATCTGCATAAGGTCCACAAGGAAAAGTCCAGAAATTTGTTTTGTTGTGGACATAAACGAAAGGCAATGCTGAGAAATGAGACATGAAATTGGTCAGTTTTGCTTAGTACACTGTATAGAATTGCCCATTAGACAGCTATATTTTAAATATTGCTAAACATGTTTAAAATTCAAACTTTTAAGCACACAGCATGCAGTATTATTCACGAACATTCATTTTGGGTTACTCCTTAGAGCCAAATAGAATTTGTGAAGTACTTCAGAAGAACTTCAACCTTCCGAGAGTGGATGGGAGCAGAAGGAGATTCCACCTCAGCAGATATATGACATTGCTTGCAATAAAGAACATTCTTCTGCACTTGGCATGATTTGCAGTTTATTTTTACTTAGGGAATGAATTGGTGACAAATATTTAATCAGACAACAGATTTTAATAGTTTATTGTCTCACATATATGCATTGTTAGTTTTTCTAAAATGTTTTACAATGAAAATGTGTTTAAGACATGAAAATATAAACAATTTCTTGGTCTTTCACTTTTAAGAGTTACACATCCAACCTTCATCATTATGAATATTTTCATTGAATCTTCTGCTTCCAAATACTACATAGGCTTTATTATAAATCACAAAATGGCAAAAAAAAAAAAAAAAAAAAAAAAAGGAAAAAGTTTTCCATGCTGGTTTTTCTCCATAAATTATTAGCTGTTAAGTTTACTTCATTAATTTATCATTCACTCAATACTTATTTTTTGGTACTCTCAAATGCTGAGTATTCTGTAGTTATGAAATTCATGCACAGCAAAGCCAGATAAAGTTCCTTTTCTTATGCCCACATTTGAACAGGAGAGGGATAGAAAAACAAAATATATAAAACAAACACAAACGTGATAACTCTAGAATAGAACAGAAAGTGAAAATAATAAAAATCCTTATCAGTATTATTCTCATCACTATTAGCAAACACAAGAAGCAACCCAAGAGAAGAAGAACCCAGCAGATCACAGAGTGTCACAGTGTCATGCTTCCTCCAGTCAGTTCTCTTTGTCTCAAAGGCTCCACATCCTCCCAAACTAGCCACCAGCTGAGATCAACTGTCACATAGGAGGATAATTTAGATCTAATTATGAAATAAGCTGTTAAAATGTATGTCTCCCAATTTTATCAGGATTTACTTCTGTAAGTGAAAGCTTATGTTAACATTATGAACGCCAGAGGATATTTCCTAATTCACTCAGTTCACTGTTGCCCTTTACACTGCCCTTATCAGGGGTCTATTCTTAGTGACATATATGTGGTAGGTTTTTTAGAGGAAACCTAATTATAAGAAGTAACAGAAGTAAAAATATTCTCAAGGAAGAGATTATTCTATGGAGCAATGCTCATACATTAGGTAAACACACAATGGATTCACCATTGAAAGCATTCCAGAGAGGGACTCCTCTTCACATACCTTTTAAGCAAATGATAGGGTAACTCGAAGAGAATAGTGAATACTTAAATCAGCCACATACACGAGGGAGCCTTCTGGTCATGGAAGTGGCCTTTTTGTAAAAAGGCAGATAAAGGTGAAGCAGTGTACACATCATTCCTATTAAGCACTCCTGGGAAACCATCTCTTCCCAATTATAACGGAAAGTAAGAGAGCCACCCATGCCACTAAGAGATGAAGAGCTGCCTCTGCTGTGTCTTCCCATTGCACTAGAGTCTCATTACCATAAGTGTCTCCATTGCCTCTGGCAATAACCTGGCTATGACCTGGTCTTGAACAGGCTGGTTTCTACAGTATTGACCAATAGAATAGAAGTTATCAATCATCAGGGTCACCAGGTGGGTTAGGTGAGAGTGCCCATCCAATATCATGAAAACTACAAAGTCAACTCTCATATCCTTGGCTAGCCATAGAGAGCTAATTTGGGTATCTGCTCCTCTCTGGAATAGAAACATATTTGTTGTTTCCCTTAGCATACTCTCCATTTCTTGGAGTCAGACATGTGCCCACCTGACAAACACATCTGTTAATGCTCCATAGAGATAAGTTAGGCACTCCATTTCCTGGAGTGATTAATTTAGGAGAATGTCCCTTTGCAAGGATGATGTTTATCTTTTAAGTGAATAATATGTTGTATTCACTTGGTAGTAAGGACAAAGCAAGAGGAAAAATGAAACTCATTTTTCCTATTGAAGTGACTCCTTTTACACCCAGATTCCAGATGCTTTGGAGTTCAACCACAGTGAAGGGTCTTTGTATCATATAACAGTCTGTAACTTGGGAATTGGAAATCAACTTGTGAATACATCATTTCTGATTTTTTTATATCAAGTCTTCAGTTTCAATACTTCCAAGAAACCTTTTTATTTCTGTGGACATTTTATTACCCCTCAGTTTATTCTGTCCCATATATCTGTGACTATATGATTTTTGCTTCTTCTTTGCCAAGTAATGTGATCTTTTTGGAGCTTTTGAGATTATCTACAACATAATCACTGAGATATGGACCATAGCAACTCAGTGATGATTTGTCCGGGGTAATCCTTCCCATGGGTCATTTCCCATCTTCTGTTTTCAAAAGCTATAATAGCCAGACGTGTCATGTACCACACCTACATATAGTAAGCTTCATTGAAAACCTTATGCAAAGTAGTAGTAGAGCACACGAAATATACTAGGCTCTCATATAGCTGTATAGTGTGTATTTATACTAGGAGCAGCTGCTGGGACAATGGACAGTGCTGGAGGGAGAGGAGGCTGTCCACATAGTAAGCTATAAATTCACAGCAAAAAAATAGGTAATTTCTGGTAAGAGAGATAGAGATTTGTTGGGAAAGGGGCATGTAGAAGGCATTCACAGTTCAATATTGTAAGAATTCACAGAAGTTTCTGTCTTGATCAAGCTATAAAATGGAGAAGAGAGGCCACTGGAGAGGAATCCTGTTCATGATTCCCGTCAAAGGGTAGTTTTCCTATTAGAATAGTTTGTGTTATGTAAGGTTATATAGTTTTACATAATTTCCCTATCATTTAAATTCTATTTTTAATGTTGCCAACAATTTTGAAGCTAGGTACATAGTTAACATTATCTCTATGTGAATTGTTACAAACAGGATTTTCTTAGTGGTCTGCCACCCATATATTTCTATGTTAATTATTTCGAGTATTATAAACTTTGGCTTTTTTGGTGGTCCTTATGGACAGGTACTAAGAAGAAGGCATTTTCTAGATCAATAGCTGCATACCAGGTACCAGGTACCAGGAGATGTGTTAATTTGCTCAAGTAACGAAACTACATCTGGTACAAAAGCTGCAATTGGAGTTACTACCTGATTTAGTTTTCAATAGTCAATTGTCATTCTCCATGATCCATCTGTCTTCTGCACTGGCCAAATAGGAGAGTTAAAGGGAGATGTGTTGTGGGAACCACCATCCCTGCATCTTTCAAGTTCTTGATAGTGGCAGTAATTTCTGCAATTCCTCCAGGAATATGATACTATTTTTGATTCACTATTTTCTTAGGCAGAGGCAACTCTAAAGGCTTCCATTTAGCCTTTCCAACCATAATAGCCCTTACTCGACAGGTCAGGGAACCAAGGTGAGAATTTGGCCAATTTTGAAATATATCTATCGCAATTATACAGTCTGGAACTGGAGAAATGACCACAGGATGTGTTCAGGGACCTACTGGACCTACTGTGAGTTGAACATCAGTCAAAACTCCATTAATCACCTGTCCTCCATAAGCCCCTACTTTTAACTAGAGGATCACAATGTTTCTTGGGATCTCCTGGGATCAGTGTCAATTCAGAACCAGTTTCCAATAGACCCCAGAAAGTCTGATAATTTCTTTTCCCCCAGTGTACAGTTACCCTTGTAAAAGGCCATAGGTCCCTCTGGGGAAGAACTGGAGAAAGCCTAAAAGCAAAACTTTTAGGTGTCTTATCAAGATCCTTCCTCAGGGAAACCTGGCCACCCCTTCATTCAAAAGGTTCTGGGTCTGCAAATTGGCTCAAGTCTGGAAATTGATTCACTGCCCGAGATTGCCTTTCTTTTATTTGAGAATTTTTCTGCTTATACAGATCAAACAGATATGCAGTAGGCTTCTTATCTATTTCATGCCTGGAAACACCATGACTGATTAGCCAATACCAAAGATCCGAATGAGTCATGCCATTATAAATTTCACCTCTCCTGTGCTGACCATTATGGGCTCTGTCATTATAAATGTTGTTTTGTCTATACTATCCATTATAATAACTACGATCACCTTGTCTCTGGAAATTCAATGCTGCCACCTGGTTCTTGTTAACTCGGGGCCCAATTAAACCCATTGCATTTAATTCATCTAATTGAGCAGCAGCATCTCCAACCCTAAGGTCTGGCACAAGGAAAAGGGCAAGAACAAAACTCTTCAAATGTGCTGGTGCCCCTCTCACCAGTTTGTGTCTTGCAGGATTGGTGAAGGACGTATCTTCTAGGCCTTCCCATTGAGGTCCTTCGGATTTACACAACATATACACTCTAGCATTGCAATTTCCCTAAGCCTTAAAATCCCTTTGTCTACATTAAGCAAAGGGATATCAGCTATCTCCAACTCTTTTTCGGTAGGTCATCTTTTGATAATGCTTCAGCCAACCATTCGAACAATTTCTGACACCTTTTTTAACTATGCAAACTTCCATATTAAACCTAGAATCTTCATTCATAGGGCCCATGTCAATAAACTCAGCCTGATCTAGTTTTATGTTCCTTCCACCATTATCCCACACCCTTAAAATCCATTCCCACACATATTCCCCAGACTTCTACTTGAATGAATAAGCAAACTCATTAAGCTCCTTAGTAGTGTAGTGCATTTCCTCATGGACTACACTTTCTACCTCTCCTCTAGGGTCCTGTTTTGCTTTGAGTCTGGTTATAGGTCTAGAAGAATTATTGGTGAGCCTTGAGAAACATAAGTATTGTCTTGTCTGGCGTTTTCTTTAGAGAAAGTCACTGCTGGTTTATCAGACTCTGAGGAATTAATTTCCTCATGTGAAAAAGGCATTATTTCAAGGGGTGGGGCTGAGGGTACTACTTTCTCAGGTGGGGTAAACCCTTGAGAATCTGAAGATTCAAAACTCTCAGCTTCAACAAGGTCCTCCCACACATCCCCCATCCCAAGTTATAGGATCCAATTCTTTGCCAATTAATGCCCTTACTTTAACTGCTGACACTCTCTTAGGCTGAGACTTGAATTTTTACTCTAATTCAGCCAACCTTATGAGGGTTTCAACCTTATGAGTTGATTTTCTGCAACTTGAGCTCTATGGCTGCTGGAGAGAAGATATCTTCAAGGGCACACTTAGAAACCTTTAGATTGTTTACTTGCATCTGGAGCTGTTAGATTTTATCATACAGCTCATTCTTTTCCTGCATAGTTTTTCCAGAGATACTAAAGCAACAAGCCAGCAAAACCATTTTCCCCCCAACTTGTAGAAAGTTTTATATACCAGATTACCTAATTCATCAAGATAATTAAAGGCATTAGCTTCTTTAAGTTTGAAATATGGTTTCCACCATGGGCCTTCAATATTCTCCGAGCTCCCAGGAGAGAGAGTATCTGAAGAGGTTTCAGTAGTTGAAGGTGCTGATGAATTATTAAATCAACTCCAGATTCTTAAAAGATTCATCCTCATACTTCTGCTCCTCTAGAACCACTCCTGGTACCAACTTCTGTATTAGTCAGTGTTCTCTAGTCACAGAACTTATGGGTAGTCTCTATATAATAAGGGAATTTGTTGATGATTTACAGTCTGTAGTCTAACTCCCCAACAATGGTCAGCAGCAACTGTGAATGAAAGTCTAAGGATCTAGCAGTTGCTCAGTCTCACAAGGCAAGCAAGCAAAGAAGAGAGGATCTTCCTTCTTTCATTGTCCTTAAGTAGGTCTCCAGCAGAAGATGTGGCCCTGATTAAAGGTGTGTACTACCATACCTGGATCTGAGATTTGCTTTGTCCCAGATAACCTTGAACTCAGAGATCTCCTTGCCTTAGTCTCCTGGGATTCATAGTCACTATGCTTCAAGATCTCCATGCCAACCAAGATCCAGGTCAAAAACTCGTATCTCCCAGCCTCAAGATCAGGATCACAGGTGAGCCTTCCAATTCTGGATTGTAGTTCATCCCGGATATACTCAAGTTGGCAACCAGGAATAGCCACTACAAGAGCCTTTAGTGCCCCTTCTATAAATTTGGCAATTGTCACTGGGCTTGGATAAGGAAGTAGGCTCAGATAAGAATATTAGAAACAGTGACCATGGGGCTTTGTTTACTTTGTTGCTTGATTATTACCTTGTGTGATCTCTTTGCTTACTACTTTGCTTGATTACTACCTTGTGTGATCTCTCTGTTTACTACTTTGCTTGATTACTTTGTCTTTGATCTAAGAACTGACCATGGTTTTTGGATGAACTTAGAATGAAATAAAAGTAGACTGGGAAAAAATAAAGCTGCTTCAGCCTCAGCACTAGCTGGAGTCATGTTACAGTTTTGTCTAATTGTCTTTTTCTTTTCAATCTTCACTCCCTCCCTTGAGACTCTATTGACTGACTGAGCTGGCTTGATCAGATTTACTTTTCTTTCTTGGAAACTGTTATAACCCCTTCAGTTATTCTGAATGGTTTTCCTCAGGAAGGAAGTTTCCTGGTCAGTTCCAACTTAGTTCTTCATATCCTGTAGCTGAAGTGTAGGGTAAATTCAGTAATATGCATAGCTTCTGGGGGTCAACTAAGATGACTGGCCATAACATAGTTTTCAGAGTATTTTGAATTCACCTATACAGTGACTAGAACTATGGTTTCTCATACATGATACTGAAATTTGTATTAGATTGTGAATTTTGGGTGATTGTTATCAACATAAATAATACAAATTCTTTAAATAATATTATCTTAATACACATACTCTTAAATATTTTACATAGGTAATTCTAATTTTATTTTATTTTTTAAATTATCTTTAATCATTTTTTACAGTTCAGTCCTTATCCCCCTCCCTGTCCACTCTCTGACAGTGTCTCATCCCATTCCTCCTCCCCCTGTCTTCAAGAGGATGTCCCATCCCCCCACCCCACCAGGCCTCTCCACTCCCTGAGGCCTCAAGTCTCTCAAGGGTTAGATGCATCTTCTCTTACTGAGGCCAGACCAGGCATTCCTCTGTTGTATATGTGTCAAGGGGCTCATATCAGCTAGTGTATGCTGCCTGGTTGCTGGCTCAGTGACTGAGAGATCTCAGCTGGGTAGGACTTGGATTTGCTTTTCTCTCTTGGAAGCTTTTATAACACCTTCAGTTATGCTGAATGATTTTCCTCAGTGAGAAAGTTTCCTGGACCCTCGCTCTCCTATCTATTCAATATAGTACTTGAAGTTCTAGTTAGAGCAATTAGACAACAAAAGGAGGTCAAAGGGATACAAATTGGAAAGGAGGAAGTCAAAATATCACTATTTGCAGATGATATGATAGTATACTTAAGTGACCCCAAAACTCCACCAGAGAACTCGTACATCTGATAAACAACTTCAGCAAAGTGGTCAGATATAAAATTAACTAGCCCTCCTATAATGAAAGGATAAACAGGCTGAGAAATAAATTAGGGAAATGACACCCTTCACAATAGTCACAAACAATATAAAGTATCTTGGTGTGACTCTAACCAAACAAGCCAAAGATCTGTATGACAAGAACTTCAAGTCTCTGAAGAAAGAAATTGAAGAAGGCCTCAGAAGATGGAAAGATCTTCCATGCTCATGAATTGGCAGTATTAATATAGTAAAAATGGCCATCCTGCCTAAAGCAATCTACAGATCCAATGCAATTCCCATTAAAATTCCAACTCAATTCTTCATATCTTTAGAAACAGCAATTCTCAAATTCATTTTAAATAATAAAACACCCAGGATAGTGAAAGCTATTCTCAACAATGAAAGAACTTCTGGAGGAATCAGCATCCCTGACCTCAAGCTGTACTACGGAGCAGTAGTGATAAAAACTGCATGGTATTGGTACAGTGACAGGCAGGTAGATCAATGGAATAGAATTGAAGACCCAGAAATAAACCCACACACCTATGAACACTTGATCTTTGACAAAGGAGCTAAAACCATCCAGTGGAAAAAAGACATTATTTTCAACAATTGGTGCTGGTTCAACTGGTGGTCAACATGTAGAAGAATGCAAATTGATCCATTCTTATCTCCCTGTACAAAGCTCAAGTTCAAGTGGATCAAGGACCTCCACATAAAACCAGATACACTGAATCTAATAGAAGAGAAAGTGGGGAAGAGCCTCAAACACATGGGCACAGGGGAAAAGTTCCTGAACAGAACACCAATGGCTTATGCTCTAAGATCAATAATCTACAAATGGGACCTCATGAAATTACAAAGCTTCTGTAAGGCAAAGGACACTGTCAATAGGACAAAATGACAACCAACAGATTGGGAAAAGATCTTTACTAATCCTACAGCTGATAGAGGGCTAATATCTTATATATACAAAGAACTCAAGAAGTTAGACTCCAGAGAACCAAATAACCCTATTAAAAAATGGGGAACAGAGCTAAACAAAGAATTCTCAACTGAGGAAACTCAAAGGACTGATAAGCACCTAAAGAAATGTTCAACATCCTTAGTCATTAGGGAAATGCAAATCAAAACAACCCTGAGATTCCACCTCACACCAGTCAGAATGGCTAAGATCAAAAACTCAGGTGACAGCAGATGCTAGCGAGGATGTGGAGAAAGAAGAGCACTCCTCCATTGCTGGTGGAATTGCAAGCTGGTACAACCACTCTGGAAATCAGTTTGGTGGTTCCTCAGAAAATTGGACATAGTACTACCTGAAGACCCAGCTATACCTCTCCTGGGCATATACCCAGAAGAGGCTCCAACATGTAATAAGGACACGTGCTCCACTATGTTCATAGCAGCCATATTTATAATAGCCAGAAGCTGGAAAAAACCCAGATGCCCCTCAACAGAGGAATGGATACAGAAAATGTGGTACATTTACACAATGGAATACTTCTCAGCTATTAAAAACAATGACTTCATGAAATTCGCAGGCAAGTGAATGGAACTTGAAAATAACATCCTGAGTGAGGTCACTCAGTCACAAAAGAACACACATGGTATATACTCACTGATAAGTGGATATTAGCCCAAAAGTTCAGAATACCCAAACAAGATACATTTCACAGACCATATGAAGCCTAAGAAGAAGGAAGACCAACACGTGGATGCTTCAGTGCTTCTTAGAAGGGTGAACACAATACTCACAGGAGGAAATACAGAGACAAAATGTGGAGCAGAGACTAAAGGAAAGGCCATTCAGATACTGCCCCACCTGGGGATTCATCCCATATACAGCCACAAAACCCAGACTCTATTGTGGATGCTGGAAAGTGCTTCCTGATGGAAGCTTGACATGGCTGTCTCCTGAGAGGCTCTGCCAGAGCCTGACAAATACAGAGGCAGATGCTTGCAGCCAACCATTGGACTGAGTGTGGGAGTCCCTGATGAAGTAGTTGGAGAAGGGCTAATGGAGCTGAGGGGGTTAGCAGCCCCATGGAGGGAGCAACAGTGTCAACAGGCCAGACACCCCACCCCCGAGCTCCCAGGGTCTGGACCACCAACCAAAGAATACACATGGCGCGACCCATGGTGCTGGCCACATATGTAGCATAGGATGGCCTCATTGGACATTGGTGGGAGGAGAGGCCCTTGGGCCTGAGGATGTTCGATGCCCCAATGTAGTGGAAAGGAAGGAAGGAAGGGAGAGAGGGGGGGGATCAATTTGAGGGTCGAGATGGGAGGAGGTTGATTGGGAAAGGGAGTGATGAAAATGATGGAAATATACTATTCACATATAAAATTCTCAAATCAACTAAATACAAAAAAATCAAGGTGAAAAGTCTCAAAGTAAGTTAACTGGAGGGTAAGGAGATCTATTACCACACACATTAATGAAATTCAAAAAAGTGTTAGGTCTTACCTTAAAAATCGTATATTCCAATGAATTGGAAAGCTCTAAAATAAAATACATAGATTTCTAGATATATATCACCTACCAAAAGTAAATCATGAAGATATAAAAAAATTGAGCAGCTTTGTAGAAAGCAATAAGAGTGAAGCAGTAATCAAATATCTACCAATTAAATAAATTACCAGACTTTCAATGAAATATTAACACAAATTCTTCTCAAACTATTCTATTAAATAGCAAAGGAAGGATACCAAACTCTTTATGAAGCTAGTATTAGCCTGATACTAAAACCAGATAAAAAACAAAATAAAAAATTACTGACCAATCTCCAATATATATATTTGCATATATATATGCAAGTAAATATATAAAATTTCTTTAAAAATACTTGCAAACTTGATTCAATAATATATCAAAAAGTCATCAAGCTGGTTCAATATGTCAATAAATAAATTTTATAAATTTCACAAATGATCTCTTGTTCTTGATAAAACAGAAATCACATGACATCTTGATAGACTTGGAAGGCTTTTGACAAAACCAACATTAATCATATCAAACATCCCAAAGAAACTCAGAATATAAGAAACATATCTCACCATAATAACATATATGGCAAGCCTATAGCTGACATTATATTAAATGGAGAAAACAAGGGTTCCCACTTTCCTGACTCTTATTCAAAATGGTACTGAAAAATCTTAGCAGTACAATATAAAGCAAATAAAAAGAATATAATATGGAAAGGAAGAAGTCAAAGTATCTCTATTAAGATAATATAATTCGGAGTCCGTAGCCAACGAGCACCGGAGAGGGGTGGCCTCCCAGGAGCTTGGAAAGGCTGTGAGTGGGGTTAAGGGGAGCAACACCTCTCACCCAGACCCGCCCAGATCTGCCGGGATCTGGGGCCTGAGAACCCGGGGAAGAAAAACTGTGAACCTTCCGGTTTTCACCTGTGGGTCGAGACCTCTGCCTGGGCCACCAAGACTCCATAGCCAACAAGCGCCGGAGAAAGATAACCTCCCAGGAGCTTGGAAGGGCCGTGAGTGGGGTTGAGGGGAGCAGCACCTCTCACCCAGACCCACCCGGATCTGCCGAGATCCGGGGCCTGAGAACCCGGGAACAGAAAAACTCCGAAACTTCCGGTTTTCACCTGTGGGTTGAGACCTCTGCCTGGGCCACCAGGGGCCTGTGCCTGGGGACCTAAGCCTGGGCTACAAGGCTCCACGAGAGATCGGGGAATCCCAGGAGTGCTGACACACCTTTGAGCACAGGCAAAAACACCACTTCTGTTCAAACTCACTGGATCAAGAGGGACCTTTACAGAGCCTTCAGGACATAGGAACCAAGGGACAGCTGGGGACAAGATCCTTCTGATTCCATTCTGCACCCCAGAGCTGACCCTGTGCAACAGCTCTCCAAACCCAAACACCTCTCAGAGAGAGCTGGTCTTCAAGGAATACTGACACAGAGGCCTGCAGGAGGGGCAAGCCACAACCAGACAGAGTAAGATCAGCTAACATCAGAGTCAACAAGATGGCAAAAGGCAAGGGCAAGAACATAAAGAACAGAAACCAAAAGTACTCTGCACCATCAGAACCCAACTCTCCCACCACAGCAAGCCCTGGATACCCCAACACACCAGAAAAGCAAGACTCAGATTTAAAATCATTTCTCATGAGG
>CM052707.1:56673112-56701083 GCA_028551405.1 Uromys caudimaculatus | reverse complement strand
AAGGGAAACAAATGATTAACTTTTCTCAAGCCAAATTTTCAGTGCTATGATTAAAATGTAAAGTGACTGAGATTTTGAAAGTGTACTGGTCATTTTTCTTCCCTGAACACTTTTCTTCTTCAAAGAACAAAGTTCTTACCTTGTAAAATTCTTTCCAGAAACTAAAGCTCTCTATTAACATTGAATTCATAGGCTCATTTAAAAACTTTATTTTAAATAAGTCAAACTAAGCAAATTTGAATTACAATGATCAGTTTATACTTATATTCATGTATTAAAGCCACTTTATAATAATTTATTCACATAAATGGATAATTGTTTTTATAAAGCTAAATATAATTAAATCCTGCAGTAGGAAGAGAATAAATTCTGGAGAACTAACTTAGGGAGTCTGCAAGCTTAGAGCATTAGCTGGCAAGGAAGTATAAACACAAGCCTTTCCCTGCTACATTTGTTTTAAAATTTCATTATGATTTTTTAAATTAAATTATTTTATTTATTTACATTCCAAAAGTTGCCCACTTTCTGGTCCTCCCTCCCCGAGTTCTTCATCCCAGCCCCCTCCCCTGCCTCTGAAAGGGTGCTCCCCCACCCATCCACCCACTCCCACCTCACCCAAAGGATTAAGCGCACCCTCTCCTGCTGAGACCATATAAGGCAGTTCTCTGCTGCATATGTGCCTGGGATCATGAACCAGCTTTTGGCTTAGTCTTTGGGAGCTCAGAGGTGTTTGGGTTAGTTGACACTGTTGGTCTTCCTATGGGGTTGCAAGCCCCTTCAGCTCCTTCAGACCTTCCTCTAACTCTTCCATATGGGTCCCTGACCTCAATCCAATAGTTGGTTTAGTCCAGGCTTCTGTCTGCATGCACAATATGGCCTCAGTAATAGTGTCAGGATTTGGTGTTCGTGCATGGGATGGATCCCAAGTTGGGCCAGTCACTGGGTGGTCGTTCTTTCAGACAATGCTCAATTTTTGTCCCTGCATTTTCTTTAGATAGAAACAATTCTGCCTTAAAAAATTTGAAGATTGGTGGGTGGCTCCTTGCCTCAAAAAGGGGGCCATGTCTATTTACTGGAGGTGGTCTCTTCCAGTTTCATCTCTCCATTGGTGGGCACTTTGGCTAATGTCACCCCCACTGAGTACTGGTAACCTCTCACATCCCAGGTCTCTGGGACTTTCTAGAGGTTCCCCTTGTCCCCTACCTCCACTACTGCATATTTCAATTCATTCTTTTGGCCATCTGGATGTTCCACCTGTCTCTCCCCCTACCTGATCCTGTCCCTCCTTTTCCCCCTCCCCCTCCCAACTCCCAACCAAGCTCCTCCCTCCCTTTGCCTCCCATGACTATTTTGTTCCCCTTCTAAGTGGGTTTCAGATATCCACACTTGGGCCTTCCTTCTTCCTAAGTTTCCTAAGGTCTGAGAGTTGTATCATGGGTATTCTAAACTTTTGGCTAATATTCACTTATCAGTGAGTCATATACCGTGCATGTCCTTTGTTGTCTGAGTTACCTCACTCAGGATGATTTTTTTTTCTAGTTTCATCCATTTGCCTGCAAAATTCATGATGTCCTCATTTTAATAGTTGAATAGTATTCCACTATGTAAATGAATACATTTTCTGTATTCATTCTTCGGTTGAGGGACATCTGAGTTGTTTCCAGCTTCTGGCTATTACAAATAAGGCTACTATGAACAAAGTGGAGCATGTGTCCTTGTGGTATGGTATATCATTTTTGGGTATATTCCCAGGAGTAGAATGGCTAGTTCTTCAGGTAGAACTATTTCCAATTTTCTGAGGAACTGCCAGATTGATTTCCAGAGTTGTTGTACCAGTTTGCAATCCTACCAGCAATAGAGGAGTGTTCCTCTTTCTTCATGTCCTTGCCCAGCATTTACTGTTACTTGAGTTTTTGGTCTTCACCTTTATTTTGATATGCATTTCCTTGATGACTAAGGATGTTGAACATTTCTTTAAGTGCTTCACAGCTATTCGAGATTCTTCTGTTTAGAATTCACTGTTTAGCTCTGTACCCCATATTTTAATTGGGCTATTTGGTTTGTTGATGTCTAACTTCTTGACTTCTTTATATATTTTGGATATTAACCCTCTGTGGAATGTTGGGTTAGTGAAGATCTTTTCACAATCTGTAGTTTGCCATTTTGTACTACTGACAGTGTCCTTTGCCTTACAGAATCTTTTCAGTTTCATGAAGTCCCATTTGTCAATTGTTGACCTTAAAGCCTGATCCTGGGTGTTCTATCCAGGAAATCTTTCCCTGGGCCAACACATTTGAGGCTATTTTCCACTTTCTCTTCTGATAGATTGAGTGTATCTGGTTTTATGTGGAGGTCCTTAATCCACTTGGTCTTGCGTTTTGTAGAAGGAGATGAATATGAATCAATTTGCATTCCTCTATGTGCAGACCGTCAGTTAGACTAGCACCATTTGTTTTCTTTTTTCCATTGTATGATTTTGGCTTCTTTGTCAAAGATCAAGTGTCCATAGGTGTGTAGATTTATTTCTGGGTCTTCAGTGCTATTCCATTGATTATTAACCTGTCTGTCTACCTACCAATACCATGCAGTTTTTCTCATTATTGCTCTGTAGTACAGCTTGAGGTCAGGGATGGTGATTCCCCCTGAAGTTCTTTTATTGTTGAGAATTGTTTTTGTTTTCCTGTAGGTTTTTTTTGTTTGTTTGTTTCTATATGAAGTTGAGAATTGTTCTTTCCATGTCTGTGAAGAATTATGTTGGAATTTTGATGGGGATTGCATTGAATTTTGATGGGGATTGCTTTTGGTAGGATGGCCATTTTTACTATGCTAATCCTATAAATCCATGAGAATGGGAGAACTTTCAATCTTCTGAGGTCTTCTTTGATTTCTTTCTTCAGTGACTTGAAGTTCTTGTCATATAGATCTTTTACTTCTTTGACTAGAGTTACACCAAAATATTTCATATTATTTGTAACTACTGTGAAGGGTGTTGTTTCTCTATTTAGCATTTGTATAAAGGAAGGCTTCTGATTTTGATTGAGTAAATTTTATATCCAGCCACTTTGGGGAAGTTGCTTATCAGCTGTAGAAGTTCTTTGAAGAAGAAAAGTGTTCAGGGAAGAAAAATAACAAGTACAATTTCAAAATATCAGTCACTTTATATTTTAATCATGGCATTGAAAAGTATGCTTGAGAAAAGTTATCCATTTGTTTACCACTTAAGCTATAGTGATTTAATGCCTATTTTAAGTAGTATGTATGTAATATAATAAGTAGTAACAGTAGAACCCCTTACCTCTCGCAGTTCACTCACCACCTCTAATCCTGTAACAGTTTCTTGTTTTTTCCTTTTTGACTTTTCCCAGTCATATCCTGGCCTGATTTAAAACTATATATATATATATGTTAATTTTATTATAAAACCCGTGACTTAGGTACATTTTTACAAATTTAAGAAGGAAAAGATCACATATTTTCATGCTTTACCTTTCTGAATCTTTATCTTTTTTCTTTTCTGATTTTCCATATTTCTTGGTTCGCTCTTCTTTGCTTGCAGACTTTGGTCTCTACAGTTTTGAACATGTCAAAATAAGTATAGCATAAGTTATAAGAGGTGCATGGTAATATATGTTGCTCAGATTTCCCCTTTACCCTGAGAGTACTCTACTTTTCCTGGGAATTTATCTGAACCAAAACAAAGCAAAATTAATGATATACCTAGGCTGTTTCTATTTGTACTTAAATATAATCAGAGGTCTTTCTTTATTACTTTCCACCCTACTGTTAGAAATAGTCCCTAATTTAACATGGACTTCACCATTTTGGCTAGACTGACTGGCCAGCAAGTTCTTGGGATCTGGTTATCTCTATTTCCCAGTGCTGAGGTTATGGATGCACCACTGCACCTTGTTTTTTTATGTGGGTTCTGGTGATCTGTGTTCAGCATCTTGTGCTTCTGCAGTGAGCACTTTACTAATGATTTCTCTATGTCATTTATATACATACATTTTGAGTAATTTCACACACTGAAATAATTAATTTCCTCTAATGGTTTTTCAGTTTCACTATGGTGTGGTCTATGGCTCCTGAAAGTCACCTCATTCTGCTATACATGCAGTAGAGCCAGTGGGACCCGCAGAAAGTCATTAGGATGACATCATACAAAAATACCATCAGTGATACATTTAAAAACTAAGGTGAATGATTCTGAACACACAAATGAGAAAATTCATATGTAGAGGTTGAACCTGAAGTGATAATAGGTTCATCTGAAAATGCAAAGAAAGTGCAAACACCAGATGTGGTTCATGTGAGACTCTGTATGTTGAGAATCATTGAGCTGGCTATAATGGTGTGAATAGGTATGGCCCCCATATATTCATATGTTTGAATGCTTGGCCCATAGGAGGTGGCACTATTCGTAGGTGTGGCCTTGTTGTAGTAGATGTGGCCTTGTTATGGAAAATGTGTTGCTGTGAGGGTGGGTTTTGAGGTCTCCTAAGATTAAACTATGCCTAGTGTGGCACACAGTCTCCTTCTGCTGCCTGCTGATCCAGATGTAGACCTCTCAGCTCCTTCTCCAGCGTAGTGTTTGCCTTCATGCTGCCATACTTCCCACCATGACGATAATGGACTAAACCTCTGAAACTTTAGGCCAGTCCCAATTAAAATGTAAACCTTTGAAACTGTAAGCCAGTCCCAATTAAAATGTTTTCCTTTATAGAAGTGGCTGTGGTTATGGTGTCTCTTCATAGCAATAAAACCTTAATTAAGACACTGGCAAAGCTACCTTCAACTTGTGTTTGTTCCAATGCAATGACACAAACAGAGAAGTAAAGTTCAAATTACACTCAAATTGTGTAACATAGTTGGTGTTAGTATTAGAACTGTCCTTGGATAGCCAGAGCTGTTTACAGCCAGCTTCTGAACCCCAACGACCCTCTTGCATCCGTTGCCATGGCACCCATCACACAACCCCTGTGCCTGCATTACCTGTGTTACCTGCATCATCTGTGCATCACCTGTGTTAGTTACCTGGGTCACCTGTGTTACCTATGTCAGGGCTGAGATAAAAGACGCAGACCCCAGTCCATAGCTCTCTCTCTTCCCCACTTCTTCCCCACAACCCTCCTTCAGAAGGGCCTCTGTCAATAAAAGTCTCTCATGTAAGATCTGTGCTGGCTTGGTGTGATCTGTCCAAGAATATGCCACCTCCATCTAACAGTATTTGTATTTAAAACCATCATTATATCATAACTGAACACATGTTTTAAAGCATTTCTGCAAAAGGTTCTAAGTGATCTAGACTATCCAGTCTCATGATCCTCCTGCCTCAGCTTTTCAAATGGTAGAATTGCAGGTATATACATCACCATGCCTGCACAAAATATTATTGAACGACTCTGCTGAACCAGAATGCTTTATATATGAATGTAGAGAAATAATTTTAACAATTATTAAAATTATAGATAATAAAGACAAAGGCAGTATATGATTATTTTATATTAAAAATCTCAATATACAAAATGTACTATAGTGGTAAACTTATCACAAGTTAAACATAGGGTGAAATAATTCCTTGAAAATAAAAAGCTAGAGCCAGGTGGTAGTAGTGGTTCACACCTTTAATCCCAGCACTTGGGAGGCAGAGGCAGGCAGATCTCTGTGAGTTTAAAGGCAGGTTGGTCTGCAGAGCAAGTCTCAAGACGGCTATGGCTGCACAGAGAAACCTTGTTTAAAAACAAACAAAAAAATAGAAACAGTGGTGCAGATCTATAAACCCAGCACTTAGGAGGTGAAGACAGGACAAAAAAACCTAGGATAGCTGAAACAATTTTGTACAATAAAAGAACTTTCAGATTCAACTCATATCCCTGAGTTGAAGCTCTCCTATAGAACTGTGGTAATAAAAACTGCATGGTGTTAGCATAAAAGCAGTCACATTAATCAACGAAATCAATCCACTCACCTATGAACACTTGTCTTCTTTTTAATAAAAAAGCCAGAAATACCCATTAGAAACAAAAAGAATTTCCAACAAATGGTGTTGGTCAAACTGGATGTCTGCATGTAGAAGAATGCAAATAGATCCATATTTATCACCCTGCACAAAACTCAACTCCAAGTGGATCAAAGACCTCAACATAAAACCAGACACATTGAACCTTATAGAAGAGAAAGTAGGAAATATCCTTGGATGCATTGACAGAGAAGACAACTTCCTAAACAGAACACAGATAGTGCAGGCACTAAAATCAACAATTAATAAATGGGACCTCATGAAACCGAAAAGCTTCTATAAGGCAAAGGACACTGCCAGGAGCCATCTAGGAAGGGCAAATGCTGGCAGGTTGCTTCCCAGGAGATGACCCACCATCTTTTCATGGTCTGCTATGGGTAAGCTCTGAGAGGCAAGGTCCCAAAGACTTCATCTCATCTGAGTTACAGAGTAAGAGAATAGTGCTTATTTAAGAACAAGTAATGAAATTATAAGGTCAAGAATTATCAGTCTTTGGCTTTCATCCAACACTGTACTGGACAAGTACCATTTCTGAAAGGGTCAGGACAGGGCCCCAGCAGGACAAAACAGCAGCCTACAGAATGGGAAAAGGTTTTCACCAACTCCACATCCAAGATAGGGCTAACATCCAAAATATATTTAAAAAAAAAAAAAACCAAGAAACCAAACATTAACAGACTAAACAATCCAGTTAAAAATGGCATACAGATCTGAACAGAGAATTCTCAATTGAGGAATCTTAAATGGTTAAGAAACACTTAAAGTAATGTTCAATATCCTTATCTATCAGGGAAATGCAAATCAAAATGACTTTGAGATTCTCTTATACCTGTCAGATTGGCTAAGATCAATAACACAGTGACAGCTTATCCTGGTAAGGAGCAAGAGGAACACTGCTCCATGGCTGGTGGGAGTGCAAACATGTACATCCACTATGGAATTCAATGTGATACTTTCTTGTCCAGCCTTGATATGAGAGGTTATACCTATGTAGTTTTATTGTATCTTTTCTTGTCATGTTTGGTTGACATCCCTGGGAGGCCTGCTCTTTTCTGAAGGGAAACAGAAGTGCAGTGGTTCTGGGGAAGAGAGGAGGTGGGGGAGGGACTAGAAGGAGTAGAGAGAGGGGAGGCTGCAGTTGGGATGTATTTCATGGGAGAATAATAAATAAAAAGAAAGAAAAGTTAAAATAAAATATAGATGTCTTTTACAATGATTAAGCTGTTTCTGTTTTTATCCTTATGGGTTTGATAGTTAATACTGAAATTTCTTACTGGTTTGCTTCCCCTGGCTTGCTCAGCTTGCTTTCTTATAGAACCCAAGACTATCAGCCCGGGTATGGTACCACCCACAAGGAGCCCTCTCCCCTTGATCACTAATTGAGAAAATGCCTTACACCTGGATCTCATGGAGACATTTCATCAACTGAAACTCCTTTCTTGGTGATAACTCCAGTTTGTGTCAAGTTGACACACAAAACCAGCTAGTACAATTGACCCCTTGTCAACTTGACACACAAACACATCACCTTGACCCTTAAGCCTTGACCCTTACTTCCTTATTCATCCCCAAGATCTAAATAACTTTAAAAGTTCCACAGCCTTCCATATTAAAAGTTCAATACCTTAAAAATATCCAATATCTTTTAAAATTCAAGGTCTTTTAAAAATTCAAAGTCTCTTAACTGTGGGCTCCATTAAAATACCTTCTTTCTTCAAGAGGGAAAAATATCAGGGTACAGTCACAATCAAAGGCAAAAATCAAACTCCAACTGTCCAATGTCTGGGATACACTCACGATCTTCTGGATTCCTCCAAGGGCTTGGGTCACTTCTCCAGCTCTGCCCTTTGTAGTACACACCTTGTCTTCTAGACTCCAGATGCCTGTACTCTACTGCTGTGCTGTTCTTGGCAGTCATCTCATGGTACTGGCATCTCCAAAACACTGCTGTCTTCCACTGTAACTAGGCTTCACCAATAGCCTCTCATAGGCTCTCTTCATGGTGTCAAGCCTCAACTCCTTTGCACAACTCATTCAGTCCTGGGCCATCAATTGCAACTGAGGCTGTACCTTCACTAATGGCCTTCTGCAGCCTCTTCTCTCAGAAAACACTTCCCAGAGGATTTCACCTCAATGATGCTGGTCTCTTCTTAATCACCGCTAATTTCTTAGCTCCAGCTAACCAGCATCAATAGTCCCAGTAATGCAAAGTTTTCCCTTTGGTGGTTCTGGTATCTTGTTAATCACAGTTGACTCTTCAGCCCCAGCTATCCAAAACCACAGAATCTTCACAATCAAATTAACAATGGCCCTGAAAAGAAGAGTCTTTAATCTTCCCCCTGAAATTTCACAAGCCAGGCCTCCATCTTCTGCACTGTTCTCAAAATTATCTTCCAAGCTCTTACACAACATCCCACAGAGCTCTTAACATCAAATGGATTTTCTAATCCAAAGTTCCAAAGTCCTTCCACAGTCCTCCCCAAACATGATCAGGTTGTCACAGGAATACCCCACTGCTGGTACCAATTTGTCTTAGTCAGGGTTTTTATTCCTGCACAAACATTATGAGCAAGAAGCAAGTTGGGGAGGAAAGGGTTTATTCAGCTTACTCTTCCACATTGCTGTTCATCACTAAAGTCAGGACTGGAACTCAAGCAGGTCAGGAAGCAGGAGCTGATGCAGAGGCCATGGAGGGATGTTTCTTACTGGCTTGCTTCCCCTGGCTTGTTCAGCTTGCTTTCTTATAGAACCCAAAACTACCAGCCTGGGGATGGTACCACCCTCAAGGAGTCCTACCCACTTTGATCACTAATTGAGAAAATGCCTTACGCCTGGATCTCATGGAGACATTTTATCAACTGAAACTCCTTTCTCTGTGATAACTCTAGCTTGTGTCAAGTTGACACACAAAACCAGCTAGTATATGTACCAACCTCTATTTCTCTCAGCTTTCGTATTTCACGTTCCAGATGTTTTTTCTCCAAAAATAACGTTTGATAATCAGTTTCTATCTGTTTATATTTCTAAAGGCAAGTGTAATAATACCAATTAAAATTAAGCATCTCAATAAACAACTTCAATAACTAAGTATTGAAGTAATTCAATACTTAGATATTAATTTAAGACTAAATTCACTAAAGTATAAAAAAAGAATGGGTCACTGGGATTAAATTCTAAGCTGTCATTGGGATCGATATATCTAGATAAGAAATAGATTCCAGCTTAGTATTTCAGAAGTGTTTCTGAATGACCATGATATTGGTAAAGTGAAAAGAACATGCAATTACTTCTAGTTCACAACCTGGGAAAACTGAGTGAGTGCTTATCTCTAATTACAATGAGAGAAAATGGCCATTTCTAGAGTCTCTTCAAAATTCAAGGACAAAGAGCAATATTCAATTAAGAATGCTATACTTACAGACTCAGTTACCCTCTGATCAGTTAAAGCTCTGAAAAACAGACCAAAAGTAACTATAGTAAGTTATAAAAATGTTTACATTTTTACATTTACATTTTTAAAAAAGATATTGAACAAGTGCCTCTTCCTAGTTTCACAACCTACTCGTGTGCTATAGCCAAAATTTAGACTCGTGCCAGGATCCTCCCTACACATATCCACCAAGAGAATCCTGTAATTAACAGGCCTTTAATCCCAGCATTCAGGAGACAGAGACATACAGATCTGAGTTCAGGGCCAGCCTGGTCTACAGAGCAAGTTCCAGGACAGCCAAGCTTAGGTAGTGAAGGAAACCATGGAAAACAGAATGTTGGTGAAGATGTAATTTAATGAGGGGGCTATATTCCAGCCCCAGCAAGCAGCAGAACTTGGCAGCTTCAGCCATTGATTCTGGCTTTAGAATCAAGGATAGAAGAAAGCAGTTATGGAATCTTCCTCAGCAACTAAGGAAAGCCACTGAGGCCAGGCATGTTGCAGGGATATCCCTGCATGGAGGCCCAGAGAGACCATTGTGTGAAGCTGTGAAGGTGAAGTCTGGATTGTCAAAAAACATTGTGTTTCATTCAACAAAGCTGAAAGAAGTTGAAGATCTGAAGAGAGTTTTCACATTAGACATGGAGATGCAGAGTCTAGAGTTTCAGTCTTGCTTTGATCCAGTATTTCCTGACTATGCTTCCTTGCCTACAGTTTGGAATGGTTAGATATATCCTTTACCCTCAGTATATTGTATATGATTTGGTTTTTTTTTAATTTTTATATTATAGGAGGTTATAGTCAATTGATTGAGACTTCAAACTTTGGACTTTTAAATATTGTTATGGCCATGATAGACCATGGGAACTTTTGAAGTTGCACTAAATGAATTTTGCTTTATGTCATGGCTACAAGTGCATGGGGGACAGGGAGTGGAATGTGGTGGTTTGAATAGGTCTCTCCCCCAACCCTCATAGACTCATGAGGTTGAATACTTGGTCTATAGGAAAGGGCACTTTTAGGAGGTGTGGCCTTATTGGAGGAAGTATGCCAATGTGAGGGTAGTCTTTGAGGACTCCTGTGCCCATGCTATGCCCAGTATGGCAAACAGTCCCCTTCTGCTACCTGCAGATCGAGATGTAGAACTTTCTGCTTTTTTTCCAGCATCATGTCTGCCTAGATACTGCCATGCTTCTTGCTATGACAATAATGGACTAAACCTCTGAAACTTAAGCCAGCCCCAATAAACTGCTATTTTTATAAGAGTTGACATGGTCATGATGTCTCTTTATAGCAATAAAATCCAAATGCATATATATGTTTTATCTTTAAATTATATTTTTATTATTTAAACAAATTTTAAATTGAAATATATTTTGACCATATTCTTCTCCTCCCCCAGCTCCTTTCAGACACTTCCCCCAATCCACTCAACTTTAAGTTTTTTCTGAAAAACAAACAAACAAATCAATACAACAAAACCCCAAAACTAAGTAAACAAAATAAAACACCATGGAAAAATAAAAACAAAACAGATGAACAAGCAAAACTCATCAAATTGTAACCAATTAGAAGCACAAACAAACAGCTGTGGAGTTCATTATATACTGGAAGACTACTCCTGAATATGAGGTCTGCCCTGGAGTGGTTGATATACCCTGTGTCCCTCTATTGTAGATAGCCCCTCAAATGCCCCTTGATTTAGCCATCTCTACCTATATTCCCTCCAACAATTCCTTTTCCCCTCTACTTTCTGACTTGATCCTCCCATCCCAGCTGCCTCCATCCATACTCTTATCTATCTTATTTTCCTTTTCCTTTTTGAGGGGTTGGGGAAGCTGGGAGAGAGAACAGAAATCAGTGGGAAGGCATCTCAAGGATATGGGTGTCCAGTAGTCTATGGGGGTGACTTTAGCTGAGCCCTGTACCAGCTGGGGATATGGAGCCTGAAGACTCCACTTCCTGTAACCAGTTCAGACTTGCAGTTGAAACCTTGGACCCAAAATTTGTCCTGCTTACAAGAAGTGCAGGGATAAAGATGGAGCAGATATCTAGGAAATGGCTAACTAATGACTGGCCCAACTTGAGACTCACCACATAGGTAAAAGCCAACCCCTCACATTATTGATAACGATAATGACTTGCAGGCAGGGACCTAGCATAACTGTCTTCTGAGAACCTTTATCCAGCAGCTGACTGAAATAGATACAGAGACCCATGGACAAACAATAGGTGGAACTCAGGGAGTCTTGTGGAAGAGTTGGGGGGAAGGATTGAGGGAGCCTGATGGATCAAGGACACCACAAAAGACCTACAGACTAAACTAACTTGGGCTCGCGAGGCTCATAGAGACTGAACCATCAACCAATAAGACCTCTATACCTTTGTAGCAGATGTACATTTGTAGCTATATATTTGTATCTTGTTCTTCATGTGGGTCTCCTAACAATTAGAATGGGGAACTGTCTCTGACTCTGTTGCCCGCTTTGGATCCCTTTCCCATAGCTGAGCTGCCTTCTCTGACCTCAGTGGGAAAGGATGCACTTAGTCCTGCTGAGACTTGACATATCAGAGTGGGTTGGTACCAGTGGACTGCCTCCGCTTCTTTGAGGAATAAGGGATGGGGAAATGGGGGAGGAGGAGTTAGGGAAGCTTTGATCAGGCCATAAAGTGAATAAATTAATTAGTAAATTAATGAGTAAAAAGAGGCTAGCTTATGATGAAGACCTTATTTCTTATGTATGCTCCCAATGTTTCTATTCTACATACTCAATTTTATACATAGAAAATAAGAAATATTATTTCCAAAGCTTACTTGTCTAACATAGTTTTCTGATTTTCAAATATTTTCGTCATCATAGTCATCCGATTTTTCATTGAAGACGGAGTTCCTATTACAGAATACATAAAGGTATCATAGTAGCTGAAGTTATATGACCATACAACTCACTGATATGCATGAGAACACTAAATAATCACAAGGAGGTGACATGTTTCTTTCAATCACATTTACCTTATTTTACTTTTTCCTATATATCATTTCTGGTTTTCCATAGAAAATTTCAATTTTCTATTTTCAAATAGAAATTTCAATTTGAAAATTGAAATTTCAAATAGAGAAATTTCAAAAGAAAATTCCTATGATGCAAGGCATACCCAGAGGATGGGGTGGAGGTGGGGGCAACCCACACTCTGAAGAGATAGGCAACTGTGAGCACAGGATTTCAGATATAGTAGATATTTTAAAGTTATCAATCAGGAATTTTAAACAATTAATTAACAGCATTTATTACCTAGGGAAAAACTGGCAACATACAAGAGAAGATAAATAATATAAGCAGAACCTCTAATAAAAAAGTAAAAAAATGCTAAAGCTCCACTGTAGCAAAGAATGCCTTGTGACTGATGCAGGCAGTAAGTAAAAAATAAACGAAATAAAATTAAAAAACAATTAAATAATTCAGGGCTGGAGAGATGGCTCAGAGGTTAAGAACACTGACTGCTCTTCCACAGGTTCTCAGTTCAATTCTCAGCAACCACATGGTGGCTCAGAACCATCTGTAATGGGATAGATTCCCTCTTCTGATATGCATAAAGACAGAGCACTCATATACATATATACATAAAATACATAAATAGGTAAATCTTAAAACAAAACAAAAACAAAATCAAGAGCTGGTTCAGAGAGATGGTTCAGAGGTTAAGAGCACTGACTGATCTTCCAGAGGTCCTGAGTTCAATTCCCAGCAACCACATGGTGGCTTACAACCATCTACAACGGGATCTGATGTCCTCTTCTGGTGTGTCTGAAGAGAGCAAGAATGTACTCACATATATAAAAAAATAAATAAGTAAATCCTAAAAAAGGAAAAAACAACAAAAAAGAAGTTGTCTCCATTTAAACAATAAATAAATAAGTAAAAAAGTTCAGTGTTGGCAACCACCTTTAATCCCAACAACTGAAGAGCCAGGCAAACTCTCTAAGAGTTTGAGTCCAACCTGTCTACAGAACTAGTTACTGGATAGCCAAGGCTACACAAAATAAACTCTGTCTTGGAAAAAAAAAAGAAATGAAAAAAAATACAGAATAATCATTGTTACACCTTTAGGAGCACTTGCATTATGTCAATCACACCATGTGTTCTAATCTATGTGGGCTCTCTCTTTTTTTTTAAAACTTTTTATTGATTCTGTGTGAATTTCACATCATGTACCCCAATCCCACTCATCTCCCCATGATCCTCCATCCTTGCAACCTCCCCCCAAAACAAAATAATAAGATAGAATGAAAACAAAAACAAACAAACAGAACAAACAAAAACCATCTTGTTGTGGGAGTTGAAATGTGTTGAAGTGTATCACACAGTATAGCCATTTATCCACTCATCTTTATTTGCAAATGTTCATTGCAATAAGTCATTGATCTGTTTCAAGGCCTATGACTTCTCCTACACTATCAATACTGGATCCTCACAGGGATTCCTCTTGGATATTCTGTTGTTGCTCCATGTCATGAAGATACTGCTGGTTTGGATCTTCAGGACCAGGAATGGCTATTTTAATAAACTTAATATCCAGGTAATGTTATATTATTGTCTAATAAATATGTCTATTCTATGTGACTACTCTAAGGATAAAAATGTGATTTAATACTTGGAGTCCTTTGAAAAACAACCTCCATATTTTAAAATAACTATTAAGAGTATTTTTCAGACTATTAAAGCAACTTGCTTGAAAAAAAAAGTCAGTGAGAATGAAACTGTCATCAGAAACTCCCCAAACTGAGAAGTGAATGAGGTAAAAATGTAATTGAACATTCAAGATCTATGAAACAGTTAAAAAAAAAAAAAAACAGGTGCAATGCATGCCTAAAGGGGTAATAAAAACAGGTGTAATAATGCCTAATGGTGTAATAAAAAACAGGTGTAATACATGCCTAATGGTGTAATAAGTGACAAAGGGCAAATGAAAGAGCAATGTGAAGTGATAATGACTACAGCTTTTCTAAAATTAATGACAAATACTAAGTTATGTATCATTTAAATTTTTTGTTATCATTGTATGTGTATGCATGGTGTGTATGCAGGGTGATTATAACAGGGCCTGAGTGTGGAGAGTTAAGCACAACTCTATGGAGTCTGATTTCCTCCTTCAAATATTGCAAGTTTCAAGGACTAACTCAGACCACCACGCTTGTGCAGTGAGTACTTTTACCTGCTGAGCCACTTGGCTGTCTCAAAGCCAAACAAACTAAAACAAAACTAAGAACACAATAAAATATATGCACCTAAACATGTAATGATATTCAAACTCCCTAAAAATAAAAGATGAAGAGAAAATGTAAAGAAGTCAAAGGGAGGAAAAATAACCTTTTATAGAGAAAAACAGACGAAAATCATACCAGACTTCTCTCCCTCCCATACGAGCAGCCAGGAAAACCATCCTTGCATGTAAGAAGACACCAGGACCCCAGAGCTGCACTGTGTACTCAAAACACTGCAAATCAAGCTTCACTGCCACTTTGGGTGCCCAGGACTCAAACATAAAAGCCGCTATGAGATCACACAAGTTTACAGCCCAAGGATCTGATACAATTTCTGCTGCACGTGTGCTAACATACAAGAGCCCAGCTTTGCATCCAGTCTGACAGAAGCTGCAATGCAGACATCAGAGCTTCAGATGCTGCAGGAACATCCCCACTGAGGTTGCTGAGAAAGCAGTAGCTCAGAATACAGCAGCATCTGGATTTCACAGACCCATAAGTACCTGTGGTACAGAACCTAAATCTATGTACATCTCATAGATAATATGCTTCAATGCTGGTGCTACCGTCATTATGATCATATTGCAAGCTATATTTGTCACCAACATCTATCTCTCTGCTACAGCTTCCTTTGCATGAGAAATACACACACACACACACACACACACACACACACACACACACACACACAAGCATCCAAACAGCCTTTGCTACCAAAAACCACAATAGCTCCCCATGCAGGTGCTTGTATAGTGCATATGAAGACTCCTGCAATCATCACTACTATAGACTGCAGAAAGAGCTTCAAAGACAGTGAGCTGTTGTTTGTAGCCAACCTGGGATACCTGACACTCACTCTTAAAACCAACCACCCAACCAACCAAACAAACAAAGCAGACAATATCTTGGCATCAAGAATACAAAGGTTTCTTAACTATGGTGTATGAATGAGGATGTTCCCACAGGCTCAGTAACATGAACACTTGATCCTCAGTTGATGGTAGTAATTGGGAAGGATATGGAACCTTTAGGAGGTGTTAACGTGATGATATTTAAATGATGGATACTTACCTGACTCAGTTTCAAAAACACATTGAGATCCTAAAGATTGGGATTTTATGAACTCTGAAATAGATACAAGTATCCGTCATTATATATTTTATATACAATTCTATACACTAATTGGGTTCATAGCCTACATTATTAATTTTAATGATTCACCCAAAGGAAAGACAAAACAACAGCTTCCAATACTAAATGCTTGCGAACAGGCACTTGGGCTGTGGTGTTTGAATGAACATGGATAATGACCATTTACAGATACATCATTTTCTCTCTAAAGCATGCTTTTCCTCTTTCAGGTGTGACACCAGGGATCAAACCCAAGTCTTGGTGCATAGACAGGTGCTCCACAACTGTGCCACACCCTCCCACTACTTGTTTTTCCTCTGCTACTCATTTCTATTGGTTGAAAGTAACATTGAGTATCTCATCACCTTTTCTTTGCCTTCAATCATCAAGTTTTGTCAATTGTATCAGGTAAAAAGATTCTAAACTGTCCATTTCATTTTCTTTTATTAGCGATCTAATTTGTATTGATTGAACATTTAAGCTACATTGTCATTTATTTCATTATAAAAGATCTTTAACAATTCCCTGTTTAATACTAAAAATGTCCAAAGGCTTTAGTACTACAAGCAGAACCTTTGTCAAATTAGTGCTGCTGATATTCTCACATTCTATTTCTCCAGTTTTAATTCTCAAGTTAATATGTTATTGCCATCTCAAATGACCAATATTTTCCTTTTTCACTCAAATAAGCCCTATTCATCTTTTAAGGTTGCACAGTATTTCTACCTTTCCTGAGATAAACCGGTTTGTAGACTTACTACAACATTAACAGACTGTCATGTATTACCACACATTTGAATGATTCATAGTGTGTTCTATCCTCAAAGTCTCTAAACTTTATGAGAGCAACAACTAAATCACAACAGCATTCATCTTTTAAGAATATTTGTTTTTATTTTATGTGTTTGAGTGTTTTGCCTGCATGTGCACTATATGTGTGCACTGCCTGTGTTGGGGTTGGTCTGTGCTATTGTGTATTCAAATGATAAAAACTAGCCCCCAAGATCTGGCTGCCCACAACAAGAAGAGTCTCACATACACCAAGTGATGCTATTTAACCTTGCTTCTCAAGTTAATTGGTCAATAAAAGGCTAAGGCCTGTGATTGGGTGGTATATAGAGGTAAGTGGGTTTTCAGTTACCTGATTCAGGGTGGCAGATAGAGAGGAGAGAGGAAGAAAGCACACACAAAAGGGGGAAGCCACCATGAGAGGAGATGGACCATGTGCATGTGGCCAGGAGAAACAGCAAGCAGCAAGAGGCATACTGAAGGGATGTAAGTTAAACTTAAAAAATATATTTATGAAGCTATGAAGTTTAAGAATTTATAAAATATTACCTTCAATTTGCTTTTCAATAAGTCCATAACTTTTCAATGTATCTGCTAGAGTCGCTTTAGTCCTGTTAAGAGTGCCAATAAAGAAAACATATCTTCATATACATTCAGAGTTAAGTTACATGCTCAAGGAACTATAATTTACAGACTAGACATATGAAGTATGGGAAATAAAAGTTAGCATATCATTTATCTTTCACTCAGTACTAAGATAAATGCCATCTTATAATAAAAAGGACAAATTTTATAAATTGTGTATTCCAAGAATATAATTAAGTACACCAAAAACACTTAGAACTAAAATAACAAAAACAAATCAGTAGAAACTGCTAGTATATTATCAGTTGGTGTAGTGCTAAGAACACAAGCCTGAGAGTGAGACAACCTGCTCCAAACCTGTAACTATGTGGCCTGGAGTCACCTTCTGTGCCTCTCTCAGCTCCAGTTTCTTTATCTATTAAAACTTAGATATACTAATGCCTTTCTCATGAATTAGTTACAGGTCTCCCAGGAGTTACTAGAAAAATACCTTGCACAAGAAGACATTTAAATGTCGAGTATAAATATTAATATATAGTTCAAAATATTCCTGCATAACAACAAAAAGCTCAGATATATGTATAGAAGCCTCTATATGCACATATATTATTATGTACATTAGTATGTACTGACATCATAATATTCTCTCCATTCCGGTAAATCTTGTCAACAATATATAGAAAGAACATAAAGACATTGCATACTGAATATTATCCTCTTCCAGTATAAGTGGTTTTTCTTTTAACAGTATAAAAGTGCTTTATATGTACTTGATGAAAAACAAAGGATTATAAGTACAATTCTAGATGTGGTTTGATAACTTTTAAGTAGGTATTGAATTTGCTACTATGACTCATTTGACCAAACTCAGACATAACAGACCCAGAAACACAATGTTCTCTCTCATGTGTAGTTTCTAGCTCCAAATCCTCATATGTGAGCACACAACGTGGAGTAATGACTAAAACCAGAAGAGTGTAAAAGGACCCTCGGCATGGGAGGAGGGGAGTGAGAAGAAATAGGATACAAGTGATATGAAACAGGAAATGAGAAACCACTGAGGGTTTCAACTAGGGAGGAGGGGCAGGAGGGAAATACAGAAGGGGAAAGAAGGGTAAGGAACAAATAACACCAAGATTGTTCGTTAAAGAAGCCTCAATCATATTACTTATATTTATCTAAAATTGTACAAAACTCATCTAAGTATGTATGTATACATCTATCTATCAATTATCTATCTATCATCTATTTATTTACCTACCTACCAACTTGCCTATCAGGAAGTTATGGCACTCGGGTGACAGTGATCCCCACAAAACCATCGACTAAAGGAGACCCCAGTACAAGGCATGAGAAATCACCCATTGAATAGTCCATCAGGATAGTCAGAGTGACTCCTGAAACAACAGAGATTGTCTATAGCCCTCTGTTACTTCTTGGAGTTGAGGGTAGACACCTATTGCTGAAGAAATGCCATATTTCAGATACACGTCTCAGATGATCTGCACTGTATATGATTTGAAAGCTTCCTTCCTGCAGTCTAGCTTACACAATACCAGAAATACTCTACAAGCTGTCAAGCAAGAGAAGTAATTAAAAAATTGAACTACAACAATGAAAAATATGCCAAGAAATCTGTAAAAATGCAATAATGGCACTCACATGTTGGTAACCAGCAGCTATCTAACTCAACATAAAGCCCATTCAACAGTAAGGAAATCCTGCCCTGTCAAAGACCAGCTTCAACGTCCAGGTAAACTGAGTGAGCCAGCATAAATGGCTGAACCAAAAGCTGATGGTAATTAACACTCTTTTACTATTCTTGGATCAGAGCTACTGGCTTCTGCCAATTGGCTCCTGCTGATAGCAGCAGTGGACTAGAATAGGAATCTTAACTACTTAGAGCCAGCACATTCTGTGACCTGTGACCAGAAACTCTGCATTCTTTTTAATTCTTTAGGGACTGGCAAGACAGAAAAGGAAAAGAGAAAATCTCTCTCTCTCTCTCTCTCTCTCTCTCTCTCTCTCTCTCTCTCTCTCTCTCTCGCACACACACACACACACACACACACACACACACATGCACTCATGCAGGCGTCTTTCTTTATCCAGTTACACTTTGTCAGAAAAATGAGGAAAAGAGCAATGACAATTATCTTGGTAGGAAGCTCCTAGGATCCCACCTTCCCAGGATTCATTGCCCATCCCAGGATGCAAAATGGTAGGCTGACTCCAGGAAGCTTAATTGCTTGTCACAGCTTTCCTTGTATGGCTTCTGCCAATGCCTGGTACTGGAAACATAGCTACTGAGGTAATGGACCTTTAAAAAGAATCTACCCCTGCCCCTAGAGGAGTTGCAGGTGTGGCTGCTATGTCACATGTGCATCACTAGGTGGCAGAGAGGAGAGAGGCGATGTCTATGGTCAGTGTTCTGACCTGTGAACATGTGTGAATGTTTAGTAGCTTAACACTCCCTGGGAAGCGTGAGCCCAGTATACTACGAGGGATCCTAGAGAGGGAGCTAGCCTGAGATGATCACCAGTCCAGATGCTCATGCATGCTTAGGTGGTCTTCCAGGGTGGGGAGTGATCCAGAGATTAGAAAACCCCCTTGCCTGGGACTGTCAGAGTGAGACCTAGAGAGACAACCCCCACATGGGGCCATGTGGGTGAGCCTGATGAAGAGTGGCCCAAGTGAGGGGCAAGCCCAAAATGATCATCAGTCCAGTGCCATGGGGCTCAGACAGGGAGCTAGCCTGAGATGAGCAACAGTCTGGCATCACACAGGCTGTGGGAGGCAGCCCATGCCCAAGAGGACCCCCTGCCTGGATCCGTAATGGACAGCTAGGGTATAGCACTTCTTAGACCACTACTGAGACTACATCAGACACTCAGAGACTATGAGTACACCACTAAGAGTAAATAAGTGGTGGAGAAATGGAAGAGAAAGAGAAACAGAAGGATATGGGTACAAAAAAGAGGCATAACTGGAGACTTGAGGGTAGTGAAGGGGAGCCTAATTTGAGTAGCTGGAACCATGGTGGGCTCTTGGCTTGTGCTGTTACTGGGTACCAGTCTAGGTCCATATCCCTGTAGCAGCAAGAGTCTATTGCCACCAAAGGCTAGGTCAATATCCCTGATTCGTGCTCCAATCTGTGGACAGTTTAATGTCTGAGTGCTATGCAGAACTGTCCCACCCATTGCCTATGCATTGTAGGAGAGCTGGTCCTGTAGTCATGAGAGCAGGAGGGCTGTCTGTGCCCCCTTACCTGCTGCAGTGCTCTGGAGAGTAGGCCCTGCAACTCTCCTGAATAGCACAGTAGAGCTGGCCTTAGTGACAGGGGCATAGGTGGGCTAATGTGTGTATGGGAGCATTGAGGCTCCAGTATTGATAATGTACCAGATGTCAGAGGCTTCATACCAGACCAAATGACTCATTACAGTGAATATTTTCAAGCAAAGAAATGTAGAGAAAATGGTATGCTGAGGGTTAGGGTTAGAATACAATGTGACACACTTTAGCTTACACAAGATTTTTTTTTTCTGTTGGGGAAGAGGTTGCAAGGGTGCAGGGCAGGTAAGAGGGGAGTGGGAGATGAATGGGATTGGGGTGCATGATGTGAAAATCACAAAGAACTAATACAAAGTTTGTTTGTTTTTTTTTAAAAAAGAAACTATATCGTCAGAAATTACTAAATTTGCATAATAGCTAACTACATTCTAAATCTTATCCTTATACTCATAGGCAAGTATAACTACCCTTCTCATCAAAGACACCTCTTTTTATAGCAAATGGAAACCATCACAGTAATCCACAAGTGGACAAATGCATAGATCAACAGATCATGTGGAACCTAGCCCCAACAGACACATCTACATCATAGCTCTCCCATCAATTGCTCAAAGAACATCTCAGGAAAGGGAGTGGAAAGATTGCAAGAGCCATAATACCTGGAAGTGAAACAGTGTATCCTAGAAACGGCTGCACAAACAAGACTGGAGAACAATGACAGTAACAATGGACATGCTAATGTGGAAGGTGGAAATTTTTGAAGGGTCCCACCCCTAAACAAAGAATTACAATTACTGACTGCCTGGAGAAGAGGTGAACCCCCTTTATTAGCTATCCAATGAGATATTGTCAGCCCTGAAACTATGTATTGACAAACAGCAAAAACAAACTCAGCAGGTTGTAATATTGTATTTGTGCATACATATATATACACATATGTATGTATGTAACAATAATAAAGGAAAAGAGGCTATTAAGTTGTTGGGGCATGGAAGGGCAGCTGGGAGGGGCTGGAGGGAGGAAAGGGGAATGTTATGTAGTTCATTTTAATTAAAAGATATTTCGAAAGCATTCAGAAAAATGATTACAATCCAGATGTTTTAAAGATAGGACTATCTAACAGAAAATTTAAATAATAGCTATATATGGCTACTGAGTACCTAAAATGTGTTTAGTATGACCCAGAAGCCAATTTGTTTTACTAAATTGAATTAGCATAGCCACATGTGACTAATGTCCACTGCACCAAATAACACCATCTCAGACTATTAAAACTTTATATCAGAAAAAAAGTAACTAAGCATTCAGATATCATTTGGAAGTTCTTTGTAAAGGAGTAACATTGACTTAGCTTACATCTGATTTTAATTCAATTAATTCTTATAATTCACTTACATTTGTCTAGACTGCAGGGTCCCCTTACGCTCTTTTAGGCGAACTTTAATATCTTCAAATTTACGTGCAAGCTTTGCAAGTTGTGCAATGCCCATATGAACGACTTTAGCATCTGATGGAAGCTCTGTTTGTAAATTGCCTTGGTCTTTGCCCACCTAAAGCAACAAAATTAATCAGTTACTAAATACCCATTTTGATCTCATGCCTTAAGAGCATTTCATTATTTTCTTTATCAATTTGAATAAGTTTATCAAATCAGAATAATTCTGAACAATTCCTGAAGTTTCCTTGGAAACTATTCTTTCATGATTAAAGGAATACATATATTCTCTCCCAAAGCAGAATTGAAAGTCCTTGAAAACAGAGACCAGTTATTCTCAGTCTTATTTTTAAAGTATTTGAAAATCCAAACTGCAAAGATATCATTAAAGAACAGAATAAATTTTGAAAAAAATCAAGATAATTTTGTCTGCTTATATTATGGATAATTTTTAAATATAGGAGAAACATTAAGTTGGTAAATTCCCACCACTTTTATGTAAATTAGAAAAAGAGTGAGCTTTACATTATTTGTTAGGATTAAAAATGATCCAATAAATATGTTCTTTACTGGATTCATACAGAAAACTCATTTGCAAATTACTGATAAATATTTTGCTACCAACTATTTTTCAACCTAAATCAAAATATTACTTTAAAATCAATGGTTAATGAAATGGTTATTGAAATATTTGACTTATTCATACCTGAAACTGATTTTCAAATGGGTCAAATACTTACTAATATAATTAACAGTTAAGGAGTTATAGTTTACCTCTTCCATTTGATTGACTTGTCGCTGAAACCACTTCATGAAATAAAATAAGGAGAAAGTTAATACAAATGTGTCTGTGACCTGTATCTGCCAAGCACCATTCCTAACTCACATGCATCGCAAAGGGTTCAGAAGGGGGTAGTGTAACATACAACTGCAAGATAAACTTAAAAATATCTAGCAGCAACCAGGGAATGCTGCAATTTCAAAACCCAGATCATCTTTGCATAATATGCATTCTTCTTTTTACTTTTAGTTACTTTAAGCTGCAATGAATTGAAACACATACCTTGAAAAGAGACTCCAAAATCTGGAAAACAAGATTTTAGATAATATATTTAAAGATAAAATAAGTATCATGCAACGCTTAAAATTTTCAAAAATGAATTTGCTAAAATTACTATGATTTATATTAATAAAGCAAATACAAATCTGTAGTTCCAAAGTTATAATAACTTTGTGGTTATGATGTTTAGTCCATTTTAAATATGCAACTAGATCCAGAGTAAAAAAAATTTCTTTTCACTCCATAGGATTATATTGGGAAATCCCCAAATTATTCACATCTAATATATTGTTCATAAAGTTAAGTTTCCAGAAGAGAGCCACGCCTGTGTTATATGTTCTACAAGGGGTGATTAACTGATTGAAACACAAATGATAGTGGAGATGTGCAATTTCAGAGGGAAATCACCTTGGGCTATCTCAGCCTTCGAATAGCCATTTATTGTTGACCTCTATGTGACCTAGTATTCTTGTGACTATTAGATCAATCAGTTTCCAATGTACAGACAAGCACCATAAATTCCTTTAATTGAAAGGCTAAGAATATATCAGTTAGCATCTGAGGGCGACAGCAGAGATTTCCCCACTGTGCCATAATTTGCCTACCTGGTGTTCCCAGAAGAGTATTTGAAAAATGCTTGATTTGTAACTTTCTTTTTGCTGTTAGTATAAAACTTTCATGATTTATTTCAAGACAGATTTTTTTAGGTCAATATAAATATTGGTTTCCTGGGGTTTTTTTCTATATATTTTTGTTTTTTGTATACAAGAAGGCTACTAATTTTTGTTTCTAAATTTGTGTCCATTTCTTTTGTTGAATATATTTATGAGTAGAGGTTTTTTGTGGAATGTATGGAGTCTTTTATATAGAGAACTGTATCATCTGCAAATAAGGATATTTTGACTTCTTCCTTCCCTGAGCTACTGAAATAGATATTTAGTGGGGTCAACAATCAGCTGGTGACTTTAAGTGACTGCTTTTCATGTTGAAGTCTGAGTTGAGCTAAATTGTCCTTAATGGAACTGGAGCTTATTGCAACTCTATGCTTCTTGGAGAGAGGATTGAATGTTTATCCTAATTACTATTACACTGTGTGACAAAACATCATGAAGAAGGCAAATTATCAAAGAAAGGGTTAGAGTCCATGATGATGGGACAAAGACATTGTGTCAGGAACAGCCTCGGGCTCACTTCTTCACCTGAAAACAACAAGAGAAAGCACACTAGGAATGCCCTACTTTTGGGGGGGCGTGTGAATCTTGTATATCTGACTGAATAGCAACCAGGACGTTTCTTTATTTATACAGATTCCACAAAAAAGGCAAACTTAATATTTCAAAAGAAATATAGATCATATCATTTTGTCCCCGGACAAATGTTACAAGTACAGAGAGAACAAGCATTATCATACTCAAATCAATTTAGGCTACCTGAGCATTTATGGCATATGACATTCCGTTCTTCAGGAAAGTGAACCAGTAAACAGAGAGAAAAACATCTGAGTCAGTCTAGACAAGTTCCCATGCCTTGAACACTGCACAGTGGTGGAGGTATAGCTTATGAGTTAGCCTGGCTTAAAAGTTAGAAAGCTTTCCCAGGCTGCAGGCTAGCCTGTTCTATTCATTTGTCTTCTCTATGTCTTTTTAAAGACCTCATCATAACTTAATGTGAGCCAGTCTGTTTATGATTGGTAAATTTTCTTTCTTTCTTTCTTTCTTTCTTTCTTTCTTTCTTTCTTTCTTTCTTTCTTTCCTTCCTTCCTTCCTTCCTTCCTTCCTTCCTTCCTTCCTTCCTTCCTTCCTTCCTTCCTTCCTTCCTTCCTTCCTTCCTTCCTTCCTTAACAATCTTTAGTGAAAGCTGTGCATGAGATGTCTCTACTCCTGCATCTTCTTGATCATTTCTTCCTTGTATTTGCCCTTCTCCTTTCCTACTTGCTGAGACTTGGCTTTCCTCTCCAGGATCTTCTTGCGGTCCTTGTCCAGCTTTAGCTTGATGATAACCACCTTGCTGGGGTGGATGGCCACATGGACAGTTGTGCCATTAGCCTTCTCTCACTGGACTCGTTCAATGTAGATGACATATTTCTTCCTGTACATTTGGACCACCTTGTCAATCTGCTGGCCTTTGTAGTGTCCCTGAACAACCTGAGCTTCATCATCCTTTCGAATGGGCATAGACAGAACATTATACTTCTGTCTTAGTTCTTTGGAAAGAGGGGAAGACATGATCTTCCTCTGAATGTGAGAAGGTACATTAAAATGCAGTTTGCGGTTCTTGCTTCAGTTAGAAGTCACGAAGGGACTGAACTTCATTTTGGTGGCTGTGATCCGATGGCCACAAAAGGAAAGAGATCTCCTTATATTTTTTATATTAATTTTATATCATTTATATATTTTATCAAAGGTTGTTGTAGGTAAACTACCTTTGTTATTAAGTTTTTATTTTCTGGGGGCAATGTCCTGTAGACTACATATAGAGGAAGCCTGCAATTTGAGCTGTTGCCAACTCTGTTGTTTCTGAGTTTGCTTAGGTGTGCCAAGAGAACTCTGGGGCAATCCAACTTTTTTGTCGTTTCACAATCTCCATGGCAAGGAAGATTATCAAGGCCAGATCAGGTTATTTCATTGAAAGCAGAAATAATATTCTGGGGAAAAGACATAAATGAATCATAATGTAAAAAGTTCCCCACCTATGCAACACGTAGAGATCAGAACCCCCAGTTAGAGATAGCACAGTGTCAAAGACAGCATCTAGTTCCGCTTCACTGGACTGTGTCAAACAGCTTCATGGCTCTTGATGATTTTCACTAGTCATTGTTGGGCCGCAGCAGGGGAGGGAGCGCGATCCCTGCAAGACCCGCTGATGTCTGCACATGTCCAGCCGCTCGGCCCAGAGAGCAGATTTCTTTTCGGGGGGGAAAGTGTTACAGCTCGTTGAACAAAAGGATCTTAGATGCCGCTGGAGCAGTTTTGCAACTTTATTCCTTCTGGCTGGTGGGCAGCGGGCACGGGCAAAAGTGGGCAGGGCAGGCAGGTGGAGCAGAGAGAGAGCACTACACAGGTCGGGATGGTCTGATATACTGTTTGGGAGGGGTCAGGGGTTTGGCAACAGATACTTTCCATTGGCTTGGTCTAGGGCCTTTGTAGTGCCTCATTTGCTTGTGGGAGGACTCAGAGTTGCTTTCTATGTGACACATTTCACAAGCTAGGCCTCTCTCTATACAGGGGTTGTGAAAGCTGTAGCTGTTTTTACAGGAGTCTTTCGGGAGCATTAGCCAAAACCATAATCTGGTCCCTCGTGGAAATTTCACGGGGTCTCCCAGAATTTTTAGCCTGTGCTCAACCGGGTGTCAGATTGCCTGCCACAGACCACTGCCCCACAAGTCATGGCTGTGCCTGCAGTACATCAACAAACCCTTAACTGGGTTATAAATACTTATTATAAATAATATATTATATAATATAAACATTTATTCCTTATTTTTCTTCCAAACAGAGTTACTGAGGTTGGAATTTAATGTACAAACAATTCAATCAATTCTTTATTATCATATATATGTGTGCATGCATGGGCACACACATGGAAGCAAGCACATGGAGACTAGAATTCAGGAATTATAAGAGCCAGTTTTGTTGTTGTTGTTTTCTGGGAAGAGACAACATGACCATGACAACTCTTATGAAAACATTTAATTGGGGATGGATTACAGTTTCAGAGGTTCAGTTCACTATCTTCATGACAGGAAGCATTGTGGCATGCAAGTAGATGTGGTGCTGGAGAAGGAGCCAAGACTTCAATATCTTGATCCACAGGCAGGATGAAGAAACTGAAACACCAGGCCTGGCTTGAGCATCTGGGACCTCAAAGTCTGCCCCGGTGCCACACTTCCTCCAACAAGACCATACCTACACCAACAAGGCCACACCTCCTACTAGTGCCCCTCCCTGTGAGCCTATGGGAGAAATTTCTATTCAAACCACCATATTGCACTCCTTGGCCCCCATAGGCTTGTACCCATATCATAAGGCAAAGTACATTTAGTCCAACTTCAAAATCCCCATAGTCTGTAACAGTCTCAAACTTGTTTAAAAACTCAAAGTTCAGAGTCTCTTCTGAGACTCATGTAGTCTCTGAACTGTAATCTCCTGTAAAAATCAAAAGCAGAAAGCAGATCACATACTTCAAACATATAATAGCACAGGATATACATTGCCATTCCAAAAGGGAGAAAGGGAAGCATAGTGAGGAAATATTGGACCAAAGCAAGACTGAAAACCAGATGGAAAAGCTCCAAACTCTGCATCTCCATGTCTGATGCCAAAGTGCTCTTCAGATCTCCAATTCTTTCAGCTGTGTCAGCTACAGCACACTTCTCTCTTGGGCTGGCTTCACTTGGTGTTAGCAGCTTTTCTCAGCAGGTACGCCAAGACTGTAGTATCACCACCATCTTGGAGTCTCCAAGGCAATTCAGGCTTCACCTTCACAGCTTCACACAATGTCCTCTCTAAGCCTCCATGCAGAGATACCCAGGACATAAGCCTGGCCTCAGCAGCTTCCCTCGGCTTTAGAGGGAGATTCCATAACCCCTTTCTTCTATCCTTGACTCTAAAGCCAGAACCATGTGACTGAAACTACCAAGTTCTGCTGTTGCTGAGGCTGGGACATGGTCTCCTTGTTCAGTGACATCTTCCAGTTTTTAAGTTTCAAAGCCACCCCTGTGACATACTTTCTCCAACAGAGCCATACCTCCCAAACAGTTCCAACAACTGGGGACCAATTTTTCAAACACAGCCTCAATGGAAGCCACTCTCATTCAAACCACCACATTTTACCCAATGGTTCCCAAAGATATGTGTCCATACTGTAATGCAATATTCATTTAGTAAAATTTCAACAGTTTCTACAATTTTTCAGTCTCAACACTGTTTAAAAGTCCACCATTCAGAATCTGTTGTGAGACTCAGGTCA
>CM052707.1:56653498-56672612 GCA_028551405.1 Uromys caudimaculatus | reverse complement strand
GGAGGGTATCTTTGTCCCGGTGCTAATTTGCTATGGAGCCCTGTGGCCCAAGCTGAGGTCCCCCGTAAAGTTTCTTTTATGAATGTGGGTGCCTTTGCATTTGGAGCTTAGATGTTCAGAATTGAGAGTTCATTTTGGTGGATTTTTTTTCCTTTCATGAGTATGTAGTTTCCTTCCCCATCTTTTTTGATAAGTTTTGGTTGAAAGTCTAATTTATTGGATATTAAAATGACTACCCCAGCTTGTTTCTTGGGACCATTTGCTGGGAAATTTTTTCCCATCCTTTTACTCTGAGGTAGTGTCTGGCTTTGTCACTGAGGTGCATTTCTTGTATGCAGCAAAATGCTGGGTCCTCTTTACCTATCCAGTCTGTTAGTCTATGTCTTTTTATTGGGGAATTGAGCCCATTGATATTAAGAGATATTAAGGAAAAGTGATTGTTGCTTCCTGTTATTTTTATTGTTAGAGGTGGAATGATGTTTGTGTGGCTATTTTATTTTGGGTTTGTTGAAAGAAGATTACTATCTTGCTTTTTCTAGGGTGTAGTTTCCCTCCTTGTGTTGTTTTCCATCTGTTATCCCTTGTAGAGCTGGATTTGTGGAAAGATATTGTGTAAATTTGTTTTTGTTGTAGAATATCTTGGTTTCTCCATCTATGTTAATTGAGAATTTTGCTGTGTATAACAGCCTGGGCTGGTATTTGTGTTCCCTTAGAGTCTATATGACATCTGCCCAGGATCCTCTAGCTTTCATAGTCTCTGTTGAGAAGTCTGGTATAATTCTGATAGGTCTGCCTTTATATGTTACTTGACCTTTTTCCCTTACTGCTTTTAATATTCTTTCTTTGTTTTGTGCATTTGGTGTTTAAATTATTATGTGACAGGAGGAATTTCTTTCTGGTCCAATCTATTTGGAGTTCTGTAGGCTTCTTGTATGTTCATGGGCATCTCTTTCTTTAGGTTAGGGAAGTTTTCTTCTACAATTTTGTTGAAGACATTTACTGGCCCTTTAAGTTGGGAATCTTTACTCTCGTCTATACCTATTATCCTTAGGTTTGGTCTTTTCATTGGGTCCTGGATTTCCTGGATGTTTTAGGTTAGGAGCTTTTTGCATTTTGCTTTTTCTTTGACAGTTGTGTCAATGTTTTCTATGATATCTTCTGCACCTGAGAGTCTCTCTTCTATCTCTTGTATTCTGTTGGTGATGCTTGTATCTATGTCTCCTGATCTCTTTCCTAGGTTTTCTATCTCCAGGGTTATCTCCCTTTATGATTTTTTTATTGTTTCTATTTCCATTTTTAGATTCTGGATGGTTTGCTTCAATTTTTTTTTACCTGTTTTGTTGTGTTTTCTGTAATTCTTTAAGGGAATTTTGTATTTCCTCTTTAAGGGCTTCTACCTGTTTACCTATGTTCTCCTGTATTTCTTTAAAGGAGTTATTTATGTCCTTTTTAAAGTCCTCTATCATCATGATTTTAAATCTGAATCTTGCTTTTCCAGTGTGTTGGAGTATCTTGTGGTGGGAGAACTGGGTTCTGATGATGCCAAGTAGCCTTGGTTTCTGTTGCTTATGTTCTTGTACTCACCTTTCACAATCTTGTTATCTCTGGTGTTAGGTGGTCTTGCTGTCTCTGACTGGAGCTTGTACTTTCTGTGGGCCTGTGAGCCTGTAATCTTAGGTGTGTTAGCACTCCTGGGAGACCAGCTATCTCCTTGCAGAATTGGGTGTGGAGCGTTGTGTCATAGGGTTAGATCTGGGGTGCTTATGGGAACCTGAAGACTCCTGTCCCTGGCTGTTTCACAGTTCCTGTGCCCTGTGGGCTCCTGGAAGGTCCCTCTTTGTACAGTTATTGGAGCAAAAGTGGTGGTCTTATCTATGAACTTAGGAGTGACAGCACTCCTGGGAGACCAGCTCTCTCCAGGTGGGATTTGGGTACAGAGGGCTATGGGACAGCCTTAGCTCCAAGGCACAGATCACAAGGTACTTTTCTAGTAATTCCTGGGAGACCTGTAACTACTTTATGAGAATAACATTAGTATATGTAAGTTTCAACAGATAAAGAACCTGGAGCTGAGAGAGGCACAGAAGGTGACTCCAGGCCACATAGTTATAGGTTTGGAGCAGGTTGTCTCACTCTCAGGTTGTGTTCTTAGCACTACACCAACTGATAATATACTAGCAGTTTCTACTGATTTGTTTTTGTTATTTTAGTTCTAAGTGTTATTGGTGTACTTAATTATATTCTTGGAATACACAATTTATAGAATTTATCCTTTTTATTATGGGATGGAATTTTTCTTAGTACTGAGTAAAAGATAAATGATATGCTAACTTTTATTTCACAAACTTCATGTGTCTAGTCTGTAAGTTTTAGTTCCTTGAGCATGTAACTTAACTCTGAATGTATATGAAGATATGTTTTTTTTTATTGGCACTCTTAACAGGGATAGAGCAACTCTATCAGAAAAAGTGAAAAGTTATGGACTTATCGAAAAGCAAATTGAAGGTAATATTTTATAAATTCTTAAACTTTATAGTTTCATAAATATATATATTTTTTAGTTTAACTTACATCCCTTCAGTATGCCTCTTGCTGCTTGCTGTTTCTCCTGGCCACATGCACATGGTCCATCTCCTCTCATGGTGGTTTCCCCCTTTTGTGTGTGCTTTCTTCCTCTCTCCTCTCTATCTGCCACCTTGAATCAGGTAACTGAAAACCCACTTACCTCTATCTACCACCCAATCACAGGCCTTAGCCTTTTATTGACCAATTAACTTGAGAAGCAAGGTTAAATAGCATCACTTGTTGTACGTGAGGCTCTTCTTGTTGTGGGCAGCCAGATCTTGGGGGCTAGTTTTTTTTTTTTTTTTTTTTTTTTTAATTTAAAGGTTATTTTATTTTAAGAAATACAAGTAATGACATTTGAGTGAATTGCCTTGGAAGCTAATGGCCAGGCCTCTCTAACAGGTTTTTATAGTTTTCTCAAACGAGAATTCAGAATAGCTATTTTTCTTTTAATTTTTTTTTCTTTATTTTTGATACTTTATTTACATTTCTGATGATTCCCCTTTTCTTTGGAAACCCCGTGTCCCCTCCCCCTCTAGTTTTTATCATTTGAATACACAACAGCACAGACCAACCCCGACACAGGCACTGCACACATATAGTGCACATGCAGGCAAAACACTCAAACACATAAAATAAAAACAAATATTCTTAAAAGATGAATGCTGTTGTGATTTGGTTGTTGCTCCCATAAAGTTCAGAGACTTCAAGGACAGAACACACTATGAATCATTCAAATGTGTGGTAATACATGACAGTCTGTTAATGTTGTAGTAAGTCTACAAATTGGTTTATCTCAGGAAAGGTAGAAATAATGTGCGAACTTAAAAGATGAATAGAGCTTATTTGAGTGAAGAGGGAAATTATTGGTCATTGAGATGGCAATAATATATTAACTTGAGAATTAAAACTGGAGAAATAGAATGTGAGAATATCAGTAGCACTAATTTGACAAGGGTAGTACTAAAGCCTTTGGACATTTTTAGTATTAAACAGGGAATTGTTAAAGATCTTTTATAGTGAAATAAATGACAATGTAGCTTAAATGTTTAATCAATACAAATTAGATCACTAATGAAAGAAAATGAAATGGACAGTTTAGAATCTTTTTACCTGATATAATTGACAAAACTTGATGATTGAAGGCAAAGAAAAGGTGATGAGATACTCAATGTTACTTTCAACCAATAGAAATGAGTAGCAGAGGAAAAACAAGTAGTGGGAGGGTGTGGCACAGTTGTGGAGCACCTGTCTATGCACCAAGACCTGGGTTTGATCCCTGGTGTCACACCTGAAAGAGGAAAAGCATGCTTTAGAGAGAAAATGATGTATCTGTAAATGGTCATTATCCATGTTCATTCAGACACCACAGCCCAAGTGCCTGTTCGCAAGCGTTTAGTATTGGAAGCTGTTGTTTTGTCTTTCCTTTGGGTGAATCATTAAAATTAATAATGTAGGCTATGAACCCAATTAGTGTATAGAATTATATATAAAATATATAATGACGGATACTTGTATCTATTTCAGAGTTCATAAAATCCCATCCATTAGAATCTCAAACTGCAACTGAGTCAGGTAAGTATCTATCATTTAAATATCATCATGTTAATACCTCCTAAAGGTTCATATCCTTCCCAATTACTACCATCAACTGAGGATCAAGTGTTCATGTTACTGAGCCTGTGGGAACATCCTCATTCATACACCATAGTTAAGAAACCTTTGTATTCTTGATGCCAAGATATTGTCTGCTTTGTTTGTTTGTTTGGGTGGTTGGTTTTAAGAGTGAGTGTCGGGGATCCCAGGTTGGCTTCAAACAATAGCTCACTGTCTTTGAAGCTCTTTCTGCAATCTATGCTAGTGATGATTGCAGGAGTCTTCATATGCACTATACAAGCACCTGCATGGGGACCTATTGTGGTTTTTAGTAGCAAAGGCTGTTTGGATGCTCGGGTGTGTGTGTGTGTGTGTGTGTGTGTGTGTGTGTGTGTGTGTGTGTGTGTGTATTTCTCATGCAAAGGAAGCTGTAGCAGAGAGATAGATGTTGGTGACAAATATAGCTTGTAATGTGATCATAATGATGGTAGCACCAGCATTGAAGCATATTATCTATGAGATGTACATAGATTTGGATTCTGTACCACAGGTACTTATGGGTCTGTGAGATCCAGATGCTGCTGTATTCTGAGCTACTGCTTTCTCAGCAACCTCATTGGTGATGTTCCTGCAGCATCTGAAGCTCTGATGTCTGCATTGCAGTTTCTGTCATACTGGATGTAAAGCTGGGCTCTGGTATGTAAGCACACATGCAGCAGAAATTGCATTAGATCCTTGGGCGGTAAACTTGTGTGAACTGGTAGCAGCTTCTATGTTTGAGTCGTGTACACCCAAAATGGCATTGAAGCTTGGGTTGCCGTGTTATGAGTCCACAGTGCAGCTCAGAGGTCCTGGTGTCTTCTTACATGCAAGGATGGTTTTCCTGGCTGCTTGTATGGCAGAGAGAGAAGTCTGGTATGATTTTCATCTGTTTTCTCTACATAAAGTTATTTTTTGCTCCCTTTGACTTCTTCTCATTTTTCTTTTCATTTTTTATTTTTAGGGAGTTTGAATATCATTACATGTTTAGGTGCATATTTTTAAATTTTTTTTTATTTTGTTTTTTTCAGCTTCGGCACAGCCAAGTGTCTCAGCAGGTAAAAGTACTTACTGCACAAGCTTGGTGATCTGAGTTAGTCCTGGGAACTTGTGATATATTGGAAGTAGAAAATCAGACTCCATAGAGATTAGCTCTTCACACTCAGGCCCTGTTATAATCACCCTACATACACATCATGCATACTCATAGAATGATAACAAAAGTTTTAATTGATACATAACTTAGTATCTGTCAATAATTTTAGAAAAGCGGTAGTCATTTTCACTTCACATTGCTCTTTTATTTGCCCTTTGTCACTTATTACACCATTAGGCATGTATTACACCTGTTTTTATCACACCATTAGTCATGTATTATACCTGTTTTTATTACTCCATTATGCATATATCACACTTGTTTTTATTACCCTATTAGGCATGCATTACACCTGTTTTTATTACCCCCATTATGCATATATTACACATGTTTTTATTATCCTATTAGGCATGTATTACACCTGTTTTTTTTTTTAACTGAACGTTGAATTCACAGATCTTGAATGCTCAATTACATTTTTACCTCATTCGCTTCTTAGTTTGGAGAGTTTCTAAAGACAGTCTCATACTCACTGACTTTTTTCAAGTAAGTTGCATCAATAGTCTACAAAATACTCTTAAGAATTATTTTTAAGTGTGCAGGTTGTTTTCCAAAGGATTCCAAGTATTAAATCACATTTTTTACCTTACAGTTGCCACATATAATAGACATATTTATTAGACAACAATATAACATTACCTGGTTATTATGATTATTTAAATAGCCATTCCTGGTCCTGAAGATCCAAACCAGCAGGATCTCCATGACACAGGTCACCAACAGAATATACAAGAGGAATCACTGTGAGGATCCAATATTGATAGTGTAGCAGAAGCCATAGGCCTTGAAACAGACCAATGACTTACAGCAATGAACATTTGCAAATAAAGATGTGTGAATAAATGGCTATACTGTGTGATACACTGTGACACACTTCAACTCCCACAACAAGATGGTTTTTGTTTGTTTTGTTTGTTTGTTTTTGTTTTCATTCTATCTTATTATTTTCTTTTGTGGGAGAGATTGCAAAGGGTGGAGGGCAGATACAAAAGTATGGGGGTGTAAATGGGATTGGGTTGCATGATGTGAAATTCACAAAGAATCAATAAATAAGTTTTTAAAAAGAGCCCACATAGATTAGAACACATGGTGTGGTTAGCACAATGCAAGTGCTCCTAAAGTAGTAACAGTGATTATTCTGTATTATTTTTCTATGTAGCCTGTATTTTTTTTTCATGTAGCCTTGGCTGTCCAGTAACCATCTCTGTAGACAGGCTGGACTCAACTCTTAGAGTTTGTCTGGCTCTATAGTTGCTGGGATTAAAGATGTTTGCCAACCCTGACCTTTTTTACTCATTTATTTATTGTTTAACTGGAGAAAATTTTTTGTTGTTTTTCATTTTTTAAGATTTACTTATTTATTTTTTAAAAATATATGTGAGTACATTCTTGCTCTCTTCAGAAATACCAGAAGAGGGCATCAGATTCCATTACAGATGGTTGTAAGCCACCATGTGGGTATTGAACTCAGGACCTCTAGAAGAGCAGTCAGTGCTCTTAACCTCTGGGCCATCTATCCAGCCCCCCTTTTAAATTTAATTTAATTTTTTTAATATTTACCTATTCATGCATTTTATGTATATATGTATGAGTGCTCTGTCTTTATGCATATCAGAAGAGGGAATCTAATCCCATTACAGATGGTTCTGAGCCTCCTTGTGGTTGCTGAGAATTGAACTGAGAACCTGTGGAAGAACAGTCAGTGCTCTTAACCTCTGAGCCATCTCTCCAGCCCTGCATTACTTTTTTTAAATTTAATTTTATTTAATTTTTACTTACTGCCTGTATCAGTCACAAGACACTCTTTGCTACAGTAGAGCTTTAGCATTTCTTTTTACTTTTTTTAATTAGAGTTTCTGCTCATATTATCTATCTTTTCTTATATGTTGCCAGTTTCTCCCTAGGTAATAAATACTGTTAATTAATTGTTTAAAATTTCTGACTGATAACTTAAAAATATCTACTATATCTGAAATCCTGTGCTCATAGTTGCCTGTCTCTTTAGAGTGTAGTTCCCCCCATCCTCTGTGTATGACTTGTATCATAGGTATTTTCTATTAAAATTTCTCTATTTGAAATTTCAATTGTCAAATTGAAATTTCAATTTGAAATAAAAAATTAAATTTTTTTTTATGGAAAGTCAGAGATGATATATAGGAAAAAGTAAAATAAGGTAAATGCAATTAAAGAAACATGTCACCTCCTTGTGATTATTTAGTGTTCTCATGCATATCAGTGACTTGTTTGGTCATATGACTTCAGCTATTATAACACCTTTATGTATTTAATAGTAGGAACTCCTGCCTCAATGTCTACTCGGATGGCTACGATGATGGGAATATTTGAAAATCAGGCAAATACATTAGAGAAGTAAGCTTTGGAAATAATTATTTCTTATTTACTACTTATAAAATTGAGTGCATAGCATAGAAACATTGAGAGCATAGAAGAGAAATAAGGTCTTCATCATAAGCTGACCTCTTTTGTTCTCATTAATTTACTTATTTATTTATTCACTTTATAGCCTGATCAAAGCTCCCCTTACTCTTCTCCCTCTCCCCCATTCTCCTACCCCTTTTCCTAAAGAAGGGCAGACCATCCATTGGTACCAACCCATCCTGATACATCAAGTCCCAGCAGGACTAAGTAATTCCTTTCCCATTGAGGCCAGAGAAGGCAGTCCATCTATGGGAAAGGGATCCAAAGCAGGCAACAGAGTCAGAGACAGTTCCTCACTCTAATTGTTATGGGCCAACATGAAGAACAAGCTGCACATCTGCTACAAATGCATAGCAGGCCTAGGTCCATCCTGTGCATGCTCTTTGGTTGATAATTTAGTCTCTGTGAGCCCCCATAGGACCAAGTTAGTTTAGTCTGTAGGCCTTCTTCTGGTGTCCTTGATCCATCAGACTCCCTCAATCCTTCCCCCAACTCTTCCACAAGACTCCTTGGGTTCCACCTACTGTTTGACTGTGGCTCTCTGCATCTTTTTCAGTCAGCTGCTAGATGAAGGTTCTCAGAACACAGTTATGCTAGGTCCCTGTCTGCAAGTCATTATCATTATCATTAATAATGTTAGGTGTTGGCTCTTTTCCATGGGGTGGATCTTAAGTTGGGCCAGTCATTAGTTGGCCATTCCCTGGATATCTGCTCCATCTTTATCGATGCACTTCTTGTAAGCAGGACAAATTTTGGATCCAAAGTTTTGTAGACAAGTTGGTGACTGCCACCTTCAATTGCAAGTCTGAACTGGCTACAGAAGTGGAATCTTCAGGCTCCATATCCCCAGCTGGTAGAGGGCTCAGCTAAGGTCACCCCCATAGACTCCTGAACACTTTCCATATCGCTGAGATGCCCTCCCACTGATTTCTGTTCTCTCTCCCAGCTTCCCCCAACCCCTCGAAAAGGAAAAGGGAAATAGGATAGACAAGAGTATGAATGGAGACAGCTGGGATGGGAGGATCAAGTCAGGGAGTAGAGGGGAGAAGGGATTGTTAGAGGGAATATGGGCAGAGATGGCTAAATCAAGGGGCATTTGAGGGGCTATCTACAATAGAGTGACACAGGGTATATCAACCAATCCAGGGCAAACCTCATATTCAGGAGTAGTCTTCCAGTACATAATGAACTCCACAGCTTTTTGTTTGTTTGTGCTTCTAATTGGTTACAATTTGATGGGTTTTGCCTGTTCATCTGTTTTTTTTTTATATTTATTTTGGGTGGTATTTTATTTTTAGTTTTGGGGGTTTTGTTCTATTGGGTTTTTTTTGTTCTTTTCATAAAGAACTTAAAGTTGTGGGGGTGAAGATCTGAAAGGACTTGGGGGAGAAGAAGAATATGGTCAAAATATATTTCAATTTAATAATTGTTTTAAACAATAGAAATATCATTAAAAGATAAAAACAACTGACTTCGTACATGTATGTATGCATTTGTCTTAATTTGGATTTTATTACTATGAAGAGACACCATGACCATGGCAACTCTTATAAAGAACAAAATGTTCATTGGGGCTGGCTTACAGTTTCAGAGGTTTAATCTGTTATTGTCATATTGGGGAGCATGGCAGCATCTAGGCAGACATGGTACTGGAGAAAAAGCAGAGAGTTCTACTTCTTGACCTGCAGGCAGCAGAAAGAACTGTGTGCCATACTGGGCTTACCATGAACACAGGAGACTTCAAAGCCCATTCCCACAGTGACATACTTCCTCCAGCAAGGCCACACCTCCTAATAGTGCCCTTCCCTATAGGCCAAGTATTCAACCTCATGAGTCTATGGGGAGTGCACCTACTCAAACCACCACATTCTACTCCCTGGCCTCCATGCACCTGTAGTCCAACTTCAAAAGTCTCCATAGTCTATCATGGCCACAACAATATTTAGAATTTCAAAGTTCAAAGTCTCTTCTGAGATTCATGCAATCACTTGACTATAATCCCCTCTAATATCAAAACAAAAATCAGATCACATACAATATACAGTGCACACAGGATATACCTTACCATTCTAAAATGTAAGCAAGGAAGCATAGTGAGGAAATATTGAACCAAAGCAAGACTGAAAACCAGCTAGAGAAACTCCAAACTCTGCATCTCCATGTCTGATGTCAAAATGCTCTTCAGATCTCCAACTCTTTTAGCTTTGTTGAGTACAACACAATTTTTTTCTCTTGAACTGTTTTCCCTCTTTGTTAGCAGTTTTCCTTTGCAGGTATGCCATGGCACAGGCATATCTGACCTCTTGGGGTATCCAAGACAATCCAGACTTCACCTTCACAGCTTCACACAATGGTCTCTCTGGTCCTCCATGCAGGGACACCCCTGCAACATGCCTGGCCTCAGTGGCTTTCCTTAGTTGCTGAGGGAGATTCTATAACTGCTTTCTTCTATCCTTGATTCTAAAGCCAGAATCACATGGCTGAAGCTGCCAAGTTCTGCTGCTTGCTGGGGCTGGAATATAGCCCCCTCATTAAATTACATCTTCACCAACATTCTGTTTTCCATGGTTTCCTTCACTACCTAAGCTTGGCTGTCCTGGAACTTGCTCTGTAGACCAGGCTGGCCTGGAACTCAGAGATCTGTATGTCTCTGTCTCCTGAGTGCTAGGATTAAAGGCCTGTTAATTACAGAGTACTCTTGATGGAGGGAGGATCCTGGCAGGAGTCTAGATTTTGGCTATAGCACAGGAGTAGGTTATGAGATTAGGAAGCGGGCACTTGTTAAATTTTTTTTAAAAACATAAATGTGTTCCATAACTTGAAATATGGATATATTTAATATATTATAGTTACTTTTGGTCTGTTTTTCAGAGCTTTAATTGAACACAGTATAATTGAGACTGTAAGTATAACATTCTTAATCTGATATTGCAATTTGAACTTGAATTTTGAAGAGACTCTAGAAATAATCATTTTCTCTCATTGTAATTAGAGATTAGCACTCACTCAGTTTACCCAGGTTGTGAACTTGATGCATGTTATTTTTCACTTTATAGACATCATAGTCATTCACAAACACCTTTAAATACTAAGCTGGAATCTATTTCTTATCTAGATATATCAATCCCAATGGCAGCTTAGAAATAGTTATGCTTAAATTAATAACTAAGTATTGAAGTAAACTTTATTGAAATGCTTAATTTTAATTGTAATTATTACATTTGTCTTTAGAAATTTAAGCAGATGGAAACTGATTATCAAATGTTAATATTGGAGAACACTGTGCTGGAAGGTGAAATACGAAGGCTGAGAGAAATAGAGGTTTGTACATGTAACTGATAAAAATGACATGCAGTATCAAATAAGGCCTAGTATCACACATATGGGACTGAAAGTGACATTTACTTGTTTTATGACATGTTTCTATCAGTCGTAATATTTAGAAGCTCAAAACCTTAAATTAATGTTCTAAATTTATATATTAACTATCAAACCCATAAGGATGAAAACCAGAAACAGCTTAATCATTGTAAAGGACATCTATTTTTATTTTAACTTTTGTTTCTTTTTATTTATTATTCTTCCATGCAATACATTCCAACTGCAGTCAGTCTCCTGTCCCTCTACTCCTTCTAGTTCCTCCCCAACTCCCCTCTTCCCCAGAACCACTGCTCTTCTGTTTCCCTTCAGAAAAGAGCAGGTCTCCTAGGGATGTCAACCAAACATGGCAAGAAAAGATGCAATAAGACTAGGTAGGTATAAGCCCTCATATCAAGGCTGGACAAGGAAGCATCACATTGAATTCCATAGTGGATGTACATGTTTGCACTCCCACCAGCAATGGAACAGTGTTCCTCTTGCTCCTTACCAACAAAAGCTGTCACTGTGTTATTGATCTTAGCCATTCTGACAAGAGTAATATAGAATCTCAAGGTCATTTTGATTTGCATTTCCCTGATAGATAAAGATGCTGAACACTTCGTTAAAAGAGTTTCTAGGTCATTTAAGATTTCTCAATTGAGAATTCTCTGTTCAGACCTGAATGCCATTTTTAACAGGATTGTTTGGTTTATTGATGTCTAGTTTCTTGAGTCGTTTTTAAAAATATATTTTGTATATTATCTTTGTCTTGGATATGGAGCTGGTGAGAATCTTTTCCTATTCTGTAGGCTGCTGTTTTGTCCTGCTGGGGCCCTGTCTGGACGTTTTTGGAAATGATACTTGTCCAGTACAGTGTTGGATGAAAGCCTATTGATGGTATCTTGTTGGCGGCCTGCCCTACTGTTTGGGGACTGGTACTGGGTACTCATCAACACAGTGTTGGATGAAGACCAAATATTTGGTCTTATAATTTTGTTACTTACGCTTAAATAAATACTATTCTCTTACTTTATAGCTCAGATGAGATGAAGTCTTTGGGACTTTGCCTCTCAGAGCTCACCCATAGCAGACTATGAAAAGATGGTGGGCCATCTCCTGGGAAGTAACCTGCCAGCATTTGCCTTTCCTAGATGGCTCCTGACAGTGTCCTTTGCCTTACAGAAGCTTTTCAGTTTCATGAGGTCCCATTTATTAATTGTTGATTTTAGTGCCTGCACTATCTGTGTTGTTTAGGAAGTTGTCTTCTCTGCCAATGCATCCAAGGATATTTCCTACTTTCTCTTCTATAAGGTTCAATGTGTCTGGTTTTATGTTAAGGTCTTTGATCCACTTGGACTTGAGTTTTGTGCAGGGTGATAAATATGGATCTATTTGCATTCTTCTACATGCAGGCATCCAGTTTGACCAACACCATTTGTTGGAAATTCTTTTTGTTTCTAATGGGTATTTCTGGCTTTTTTTATTGAAAAGAAAACAAGTGTTCATAGGTAAGTGGATTGATTTTGTTGATTAATGTGACTGCTTTTATGCTAACACCATGCAGTTTTTATTACCACAGTTCTATAGGAGAGCTTCAAACCAGGGATATGAGTAGAACCTGAAAGTTCTTTTATTGTTCAGATAGTTTTAGCTATCCTGATATTTTGCTTTTACATAAGAAATTGACTTTGTCCTTTCAAGGTCAGCAAAGAATTGTATTGAAATTTTGATGGGGGATTGCACTGAATCTGTAGATGGCTTTTGGTAGGATCACTATATTAATCCTACCAATCCATGAGATTGAAAGATCTTTTTATCTTCTGATATCCTCTTCAGTTTTAGTAAATGAAAGACATTTACTTGGCAAATATTTAACTTTATAAATTTGGTAGTGAATGAGAGAGTCAAAGTTTTTGTACCCCTATCACTTCTGGAACTGAAGACTGAACCAAGGGCCTTTTAGATATTAGGCAAAAACTACCACTACACTAAATCCACAAACCCCAAGTCTTTTTTTTTGTTGTTGTTGTTGTTGTTGTTTTTCGAGACAGGGTTTCTCTGTGTAGCCCTAGCTGTCCTGGAACTCAGTAGACCAGGCTGGCCTAGAACTCAGAAATCCGCCTGTCTCTGCCTCCCAAGTGCTGGGATTAAAGGCGTGTGCCACCACTGCCTGGCAACCCCAAGTCTTTTAAATGCATTTTATGTTCTTTATAACTAGTTAATTATACCCAACTATAATTATAATTAGTTAACTATACTAACTAGTGTGAGTAGTAATTAGCACAGTGCCAATGATATAGGAAAATTTGCTTTCTTTTATATTTTCTCTTCTTACCATTTTTACTCATGTTATAAATCCAAACTACAGGCAAGAGTCAGATAAAAGTAAATTATTATGAACCAGTTAAATCATTATATGTATAGTTGAAAGAAAGCACTCTTCTTTTGGATTTTTTGGAGGTATTTTTCCTATACTGTACTGATAGCTAGCCAAGAACTCACTTCAACCCACCTGCCTTAATCTCCCAAGTGCTGGAAAATCATGCATGGAACATTGTGTCCCATGGAATACTCTTGAACCCACTTTTGTTGGTTACTTGATATATCTTTGATACTGGAGGAGAAAGTAGAAATTATTTTCTCTTAATAACCTCTCATTATTTAGTATTTATTGGTCTACACTATGTATGAGTTTTATAGGAAACATCTTCAAAAGCACACTAGGTTATTTAGGGGATATAATAGTTCTTGTTAAAATACATTATTATGTTTCTATATTTTTGTGTTTTTTATTGTTGATGCTCTTGTTATTGAGACAGTGTCTTCTGTGTTCAGCCTGGCCATAAACTTACTGTATAGTTGAAAATTATTTTAAATCCCCGATTGTCCTGACTTCATCTCCTAAGTGCTGGGTTTACAGATTTGTACCACTGTTTCTCTTTCTGTTTTTTTTGTTTTGTTTTGTTTTTTTGTTTTTTGTTTTTTGTTTTTGTTTTTGTTTTTGTTTTTGTTTTTTTAACAAGGTTTCTCTGTGTAGCCATAGCTGTCTTTGGACTTACTCTGCAGACCAGGCTGACCTTGAACTCACAGAGCTCTCCCTGTGTCTGCCACCCAAATGCAGGGATTGAAGGTGTGAACTACCACCACCACATGGCTCTAGCTTTTTATTTTCGAGGAGTTATTTCACATTGTGTTTAACTTGTGATAAGTTTGTCACTAAAGTACATTTTTGTACATTGGGGTTTTTAAATATAAAATAATCATATACTGTCTTTGTTTTTATTATCTATAATTTTAATAATTGTTCAAATTATTTCTCTACATTCATATATAAAGCAATCTGATTCTTCAGAGTAGTTCAAGAATATTCTGTGTAGGCATGGTGATATATATACCTACAAGTCTACCATTTGAGAAGCTGAGACAGGAGGTTCATGAGCTTATATCCAATCTAGATCACTTAGATCTTTTCTCAGAAATGCTTTAAAACATGTGTTCAATTATGATAAAATGATGGTTTTAGATACAAATTTATTCCATATATGTTACACAATGTGAGTATAATTTCAACTTTACTTTTGTGTGTATGTTATTACATTGGAACAAACACAAGTTGAAGGTAGCTTTGCCAGTATCTTAGTTAAGGTTTTCTTGCTATGAAAAGATACCATGACCACAGCAATTCTTATAAAGAAATACATTTTAATTGGGACTGGATTACAATTTCAGAGGTTTGGTCCATTATCACGGCAGGAAGCATGGCAGCATACAGGTAGACATTGCACTGGAGAAGCAGCTGAGAGGTCTACATCTGGATCTGCAGGCAGCAGAAGGAGACTGTATGTCACACTGGGCATAGTTTGGGCCCAGGACACCTCAAAACCCACCCTCACAGCAACACATTTTCCCCAACAAGGTCACATCTACTCCAACAAGGTCACATCTACTAATAGTGCTACTTCCTATGGGCCAAGTATTCAAACATATGAGTATATGGGGGCCATAGCTATTCACACCATTATAGCCAGCTCAATGATTCTCAACATAGAGAGTCTCACACATGCCACATCTGGTGTTTGAACTTTCTTTGCAGTTTCAGATGAACCTGTTTTCACTTCAGGTTCAACCTCTACATATGAATTTTCTCACTTGTGTATTCAGAATCATTCACCTTAGTTTACATTTAAATGTATCACTGATGGTATTTTTGTATGATGTCATCCTAATGAATTTCCGCATGTCCCCCTTGGTTCTACTGCATGTATGGCATAAGGAGGTGACTTTCAGGAGCCATAGACCACACCACAGCAAAACGGAAGAACTATAAGAGAAAAAATTAATTATTTCAGTGTGTGAAATTACTCAAAATGTATATATACAGAGGATAGAGAGAGATAATTAGTAAAGTACTCACTGCAGAAGCACAAGGAGCTGAACACAGATCACCAGAACCTACATAAAAAAAAAAAAAAAAAAAAAAAAAAAAAACTAGGTGCAGTGGTGCATCCACAACCTCAGCACTGGAAAATAGAGATAACCAGATCCCAAGAGCTTGCTGGCCAGCCAGTCTAGCCAAAATGATGAAGTCCATGTTAAATGAGAGACTCTGTTTCTAACGGTAGGATGGAAAGTAATAGAGGAAGACCTCTGATCATATTTAAGTACAAATAGAAACAGCCTAGGTATATCATTAATTTTGCTTTGTTTTGGTTCAGATAAATTCCCAGAAAAAGTAGAGTACTCTCAGGGTAAAGGGGAAATCTGAGCAGCATATATTACCATGCACCTCTTATAATTGATGTTATCCTTATTTTGACATGTTCAAAGGCTGAAAGAAAAGAAGAGCGAAGGAAGAAATCTGGAAAATCAGAAAAGAAAAAAGCTAAAGAAAAGTACGGCATGAAGATATGTGATCCTTTCCTTCCTTACATTGTAAAAATGTACCTTAATCATGGTTTTTTAAAAATAAAAATAACAAATATATAGTTTTAAATCAGGCCAGGATATGACTGGGAAAAGTCAAAAAGGAGAAAACAAGTAACTGTAACAGGATTAGAGATGGTGAGTGAACTGCGAGAGGTAAGGGGTTCTACAATTACTACTTATTATATTATATACATACTACTTAAAATAGTCGTTAAATCCCTATGGCTTAAGTAATAAACAGATGAATAGTTTTTCTCAAGCCAACTTTTCAATGCTATGATTAAAATGTAAAGTGACTGAGACTTTGAAAGTGTACTTCCCATTTTCCTTCCCTGAAAACTTTTGTTATTTGAAAATAACTGATAAACAACTTCCACAAAGTTGCTGGATATAAAATTAACCCAAACATATCAGAAGCCTTCTTTTATACAAATGATAAACAACACCCTTTACAATAGTCACAAATAATATGAAATATCTTGGTGTAACTCTAACCAAACAAGTAAAAGATCTATATGACAAGAACTTCAAGTCACTGAAGAAAGAACTCAAAGAAGACCTCAGAAGATGGAAAGTTCTCCCGTGCACACGGAATGGTAAGATTAATACAGTAAAAAGGTCATCCAACCAAAAGCAATCTACAAATTCAATGAAATCCCCATCAAAATTCCAACACAATTCTTCACAGACATGGAAAGAGAAATTCTCAACTTTATATGAAGAAACAAAAATCCCAGAATAACAAAAACAATTCTCAACAATAAAAGAACATCAGGGTAATCACGATCCCAAGCTGTACTACAGAGCAATAATGATAAAAACTGCATGGTATTGGTATGTAGACAGACAGGTTAATAATCAATGGAATAGAATTGAAGACCCAGAAATAAACCTACACACCTATGGACACTTGATCTTTGACAAAGAAACCAAAACCATATAATGGGAAAAAAAAGAAAACAACAGATGGTGCTGGTTTAACTGGCACTCTGCATGTAGAAGAATGCAAATTGATTCATATTTATCTCCTTGTACAAAGCTTAAGTCCAAGTGGGTTAAGGACCTCCACATAAAACCAGATACACTCAATCTATCAGAAGAGAAAGTGGAAAATAGCCTCAAATGCATTGGCCCAGGGAAAGACTTCCTGGGTAGAACACCCAGGATCAGGCTTTAAGGTCAGCAATTGACAAATGGACTTCATGAAACTGAAAAGATTCTGTAAGGCAAAGGACACTGTCAATAGTACAAAATGGCAAACTACAGATTGCGAAAAGTTCTTCACTAACCCAACATTCCATAGAGGGTTAATATCCAAAATATATAAAAAACTCAAGAAGTTAGAAACCAACAAACCAAATAACCCAATTTAAAAATGGGGTACAGAGCTAAACAATGAATTCTAAATAGAGAAATATCGAATGGCTGTGCAGCATTTAAAGAAGTGTTCAACATTCTTAATCATCAGGGAAATGCAAATCAAAATGACCCTGAGATTCCACCTTATGCCAATCAGAATGGCGAAGACCAAAAACTCAAGGGACAGTACATACTGGCAAGGATATGGAGAAAGGAACACTCCTCCATTGCTGGTGGGATTGCAAATTGGTACAACCACTCTGGAAATCAATGTTACAGTTTCTCAGAAAATTGGAAATAGCTCTACCTGAAGACCCAGCTGTATCATTCCTTGAAATATACCCAAAAGATGATACATCATACCACAAGGACATGTGCTCCACTATGTTCATAGAAGTCTTATTTGTAATAGCCAGAAGCTGGAAACAACTCAGATGTCACTCAACCAAAGAATGTATGCAGAAAATGTGGTTCATTTACACAATGGTATACTATTCAGCTATTAAAAATGAGGACATCATGAAATTTTCAAGTAAATGGATGGAACTATAAAGTATCATCCTTAGTGATGTAACCTAGACCCAAAAGGACATGCATGGTATGTACTCACTGATAAGTGGATATTAGCCAAAAAATTCAGATTACACATGATACTGCTCACAGAACTTAGGAAGCTTAAGGAGAAGGGAAGCCCAAGTGTGGATATCTGAAACCCACTTAGAAGGGGAACAGAATAATCATGGCAGGCAGAGGGAGGGAGAAAAGTTGGGTGGGACGGGGGAAAGTTGAGGGAAAAGGAAGTATAGAATCAGGTATGTGGAGAGACAGTAGGTTGCCCAGATGGTGAGGTGAATAATTTGAAATATGCAGTAGTGGGAGTAGCGGACAGGGGGAATCTCTAGAAAGTCCCAGAGACTTGGGATGTGAGAGGCTACCTGGACTTAATGGAGATGTCATTAGCCAAAAGTCCAGCATTGGGAAGATGGAACCAGAAGAGACCAGCTCCAGTAGACAGACACAGCCCCCTTTTTGAGGCATGGGGCCACCAACCCATCATCAAAATTTTTAACCCAGAATTGTTTCTGTCTAAAGGAAGTGCAGGGACAAAATGGAGCAAAGTCTGAATGAAAGCCACCCACTGAGTGGCTCAACTTGGGATCCATCCCATGTGCCCACATCAAATCATAACACTTTTACTGAGGCCACATTGTATGTGCAGACAGGGTCCGCAGGAAAAGGCTTATATTGACTCTTCCTCACCAGCTAATGCTCTAAGCTTGCAGACTCCCTAAGTCAGTTCTCCAGAATTTATTCTCTTCCTACTGCAGGATTTAATTATGTTTAGTTTTATAAAAACAATTATCCATTAGTGTGAATAAATTATTATAAAGTGACTTTAATACATGAATATAAGTATAAACTGATCATTGTAATTCAAATTTTCTTAGTTTGTCTTATTTAAAATAAAGTTTTAAAATGAGCCTATGAATTCAATGTTTATAGAGAGCTTTAGTTTCCGGAAAGAATTTTACAAGGTAAGAACTTTGTTCTTTGAAGAAGAAAAGTGTTCAGGGAAGAAAAATGACCAGTACACTTTCAAAATCTCAGTCACTTTACATTTTAATCATAGCACTGAAAATTTGGCTTGAGAAAAGTTAATCATTTGTTTCCCTT
>CM052707.1:56621511-56644392 GCA_028551405.1 Uromys caudimaculatus | reverse complement strand
ATTAAGATTTTAGGCAAAGGAGTAAGGTACCTTGTTATCATCTATGTCAGGAGATAAAGATATAAAACCAAGCAGCAATAAAGGAAAAATATGGCATCTCTGCTACTGAATGCTAGCTTCCGTTATTTAAGAACTCTGTTGTGTGATATCATCAATATATGGAAAAAAGAGTGGCTGACTTGCAATATTGCTTAAATTAAGTAAGGGGCCAGGATTGCTATTATTTCTGCCAGGAACTGGACACAATTATCTGCCAATCCTTAATTAATGTGATGTGATAACACTTTAAAGAATGAGTGAGTATAAAATGACAATGTTCACAAACTGCTTATGTATGTTGTTAACACTATGTAACACTGTACTATGTAGTTTTGCTGGTGCTTTTTAGCTTGGCCATAGTTCTCTGGATGGATGGCTGTATGAAAATCCATTGTGATACATTAGTGCACTGCTACTCCTGCAACAAAACCAAAGTGTGAACTGGCTCTACCATACCAGTTCATGACTGAGAGTAGACCCAGGTCAGTGTCTGTTAGAGAGAGCTATTTGCTGTCATTCGTGTGTCCAGGCATATAGAATCTTTACCATTGTACAAGTGGCTTCTGGTACCACATTCAGCCTCAGCACTCAGGACTGACCTGAGGAACTTTGCATTTGCCACATTTAACTTGAAGGAAGATTAGAGATGCAGACTAGCAAAGTATCTAAGAAAGAAAGTAAACCATTTCGGTGAACTGCCAAAAGTCTTGCTGTACGTGGGTAAAAAATGTTCATATGAAAGAAGCAAAGTTAGGTGATGTTTGAGCCTGGAGTGACACTAAGTGTCAACATCTATGTTACAGAAAAATACCTGTTACTGATTAAAGGAATTCATCTATTAATAAATAATACTTGTTGGGCACATGTTTCAGTTTGACACAGGTACCTCAATAAATTATCCAGTATTCTTTTTTAGTATACATTTAAAATATATGTTTTGAAAGCACCCTTATGTCAGTGCATTAGTATAATAAACTATAGCTAGTGTATTTAAAATAATACAGTTATAGATACATTTAAAATAATTTTTATTCTACTAAAATTATATTTAAAAATTGTATAATTAAGAAATACAGTTTCAGGGCCAACTCTTCCTTAATTATACCAAAATATAATTTCTTAGCCTTTGTAACATACTTCTTATATGACTTTCATATTAAGAAAACCATTTTGATGCCTGGCATTGTGACGCATGCCTTTAATCCCATCTCTTGAGAGGCCAAGGCAACCAGATCTCTATGAATTCAAGACAAGTTTGGTCTACATAAACTCCAGGCTAGCCAAGACTTCATAGTGAGAACCCATCTCAACAACAATGAAGTGGGGTGGGGCAGGAAAGTTATCTTGAACATTATTTATGTGACTCATTTTAAACATTGCCTATATATTTGTTTTATGTAAATTTAATTTTATCTTATTACAGATCTCATCTGATCAAAGCAAAAGGTCACTTGGTGAAAGGTAAAAACAGTTTTGTTTGTTCTATGTTTTCATAGCTTTATTAGTTATATATCTACGTGTAAAAATATCAAACTGAGACTTTGTTTATATCATCACTTGCTATTGTTCTATTACTTTAGACAGCTAAGGTTAAATACAAAATGTTTGAAAGTTTAGATGTCAAAAATTGGAAATTAGGGGAATTAAAATCTCAAATTTTAAAATAGCTTTAAATTCAGAATTAGATTAAAAGTATGATTAGATTTCCAAAGTGATAACTGACTCTTATTTTTAATTTAGTTACCAAAATACAGGACCTAAATCTATAAACAACTCAATAAGATTCTGTCTTTTGTTGTCCCAGCCATATCTTGGTGTATATGGGAACATAAAACTAGTTGAGCTGCTTGATTCACCCAAATAAATATTACAGTTTTCCCTCTTGAGTCTCTTTGATAATCATACTGTGATTATTATCAAGCCTGCTCAGTTAGGGGACTGTACATGAGGCAGGATGTTTAAGGGGCAGTAGATTTTTTCAGAGGAGTTAGGGTACTATATTACTGAGTCAAAATAAGCTGTCAGTGGTTATTTCCCCTTAATTATACAAAGCCTCATGGATAAAAATTTTACTTTGATTACCTTGCAAAAGCTAGAATAGAGTGCCTGGCCATGTACGCTTCTATGTTTTATTACCACTTTACATTTTCTAGATCACAGACCCAGTCCAATTAGCAAGTATTTGGCCCTGTTTTTAATGTTTGTGCACATATATGCACATTTTCTAAATAAATATAAAGTGTGTGATTTTCTATTGCAGAAAACATTAGACATTACTTATCCCTTTTCCTTGCTATCTTACTGTGGGAAGGGCTTCTAATTTTTCCTTTTACATTTAAAAACGTATGGTCAGCATAAGAAAAAGTACTGATAATTAAACTCCTTGTGGAATTCTACCCAGCTTAAGAACTGTGTGGAAAGAGAAATAAAACAGAGTGATGTCATACTCATGCTTAGATTGTGGTGAGTGCACTATAGTTCCATGGTTTCTCTAAGGAAACATGATAGACTGTAGGCTTTTGAAATGCCACTGTATGCATCTGTCACCTATAAAGTCTTGGTATATTTAATATTATTTTAATATTGAGCCTTGAGTTGCTGCTAATGAACCCATTGATGACACTGGTAAACCATATCTTGGAAAACAGAGATATGGACTTTTAAAACTATATCATTTCACAGCTCTCTATTCTCAATGAAGGCATTAGTAAAGTAGTCTCAGACTGGGCATAATTCTCCATTCCTTTAATCCCAGATCAGAAGGGAGAGGCCAGAGGAAATCTGTGTACTCAAGGTCAGGCTGATCAATATAGGGAGTTCCAAGCCATCCAGGGCTACAGAGTGGGATCCTGTCTCAAATAAATTTACTTTAAAAAAAGAAAACTTACTCACCTCCTTGTATGCCTTTAAATAATCTCTCAGGAGATGTTACATTCTCATTCACTTTTATCAGTGACTCAGATTTGGGACTCATAATGGAGATGAGTGAATGAAACAAGAGATCACTGGGGCTGATAGGTAATATGGAGCATATTATCAGGGGAGAACCCATTGTATGATTCCCAGAAAATTATTGTAATTAATTTCCGTTCAGTTTGTTTTTGATGTAGAAACTCTGTATGTCATGCAAATCTCTGCTGGGGTGCAAGGTATGTAAAGGGGTAACAAATACATAGCTATTGTCCTTGCTGCATGAGCAGTAGAATAAGGTAAATGATGTACGTGCAAAAGAAGCTGAGTGTGGTGTGGCACATCGGAGAGGATGAAGCACGTTGGCTAGACTGAGAATTATGTGGTATTTAATTTTTGAGGGAATGGGTTGGCCTTTACCAGGCAATATTATAATATGTGCTTCCATATGGATAGATCTTGAGGCCTTCATGAACTTGTTTAGAATCTGCATAAGGTCCACAAGGAAAAGTCCAGAAATTTGTTTTGTTGTGGATCTAAACGAAAGGCAATGTTGAGAAATGAGACACAAAATTGGTCAGTTTTGCTTAGTACACTTTATAGAATTGCCCATTGACAGCTATATTTTAAATATTGCTAAACATGTTTAAAATTCAAACTTTTAAGCACATAGCACACAGTATTATTCACCAACCTTCATTTTGGGTTACTCTTTAAATAGAAATAGAATTTGTGAAGTACTTTGGAAGACCCTTGCCTTTCCAAGAGTGGATGGGAGCAGAAGGAGATCCCACCTCAGCAGATATATGGCATTGCTTGCAATAAAGAACATTGTTCTGCTCTTGGAATGATTAGCACTTTATTTTGGCTTAGAGAATGAGTTAGTGACAAATATTTAATCAGACAACAAATTTTTAAAAATTTCTTTTTAATTTTTGGATATTTATTTACATTCAACTGTTTACCCTTTGGAAACTCCCAATCCCATCCCCCCTCTCCTTGCCTCTATGAGGGTGCTCCTCCACCCACCCACCTACTCCGGTCTTCCCTCCCTAGCATTCCCCTACACTGGGGCATCTAACACACTCAGGCCCAAGGGCCTCTCCTCCCACTGATGGCCAACATTCATGGCCCTCCTCTGCCACATATGTGTGGCCAGCACTGTGTGTCCCTCCATGTGTATTCTTTGGTTGGTAGTCCAGTCTCTAGGAGCTCTGGGGTGTCTGGTCAGTTGATACTGTTGCTCCCTCCATGGGACAGAAAACCCCCTAAGCTCCTTCAGTTCCTTCTCCAACTCCACCATCCAGGAACCCAATGGTTCACTGCTGCATCCACCTCTGTATTTGTCAGGCTCAGCCTGAACCTCTCTGGAGACAGCTTATCATGCTTCCATCAGCAAGCACTTCCCAGCATCTACAAGAATGTCTGGGTTTGGTGGCTATATATGAGATGTATCTCCAGGTGGGGCAGTCTCTGGATGGCCTTTCCTTCATTCTCTGCTCCACACTTTTTATCAATATTTCCTCCTGTGAGTATTTTGTTCCCCATTCTAAGAAACACTGAAGCATCCACATTTTGGTCTTCCTTCTGTTTAGGCTTCATATGGTCTGAGAATTGAATCTTGAGTATTCTGAACTTTTGGGTTAATATCCACTTCTCAGTGAGTACATATCATGTTTGTTCTTTTGTGACTGAGTTACCTCACTCAGGATGATATTTTCAAGCTCCATCCATTTGCCTCTGAATTTCATGAAGTTATTGTTTTTAATATCTGTATTAGTCAGGGTTCTCTAGAGTCACAGAACTTAGAGGTAGTCTCTGTATAGTAAGGGAATTTGTTAATGACTTATATTCTGTAGTCAGACTCCTCAACAATGGTCAGCAGTAGCTGTGAATGAAAACCCGAGGATCTAGCAGTCACTTAGTCCCACAAGGCTCGCAGGCGAAGAAGATTGAATCTTCATCCTTCCAATGTCCTTATGTAGATCTCCAGCAGCAGGTGTGGCCCAGATTAGAGGTGTGTGTACCACCACACCTGAAACTTGTGTCTTCCAAACTCAAGGTCTAGATCACAGGTGAGCCTTCTAATTCTGGATTGTAACCCACTCCAGATATAGTCAAGTTGACAATCAGAAATAGCCACTACAATAGCTGAGTGGTATTCCATTGTGTGAATGTACCACATTTTCTGTATCCATTCCTCTGTTGAGGGACATCTGGGTTGTTTCCAGCTTCTGACTATTATGGTTGCTATGAACATAGTAGAGCATGTGTCCTTATTACATGTTGGAGCCTCTTCTGGGTATATGCCCAGGAGTGGTATACCTGGGTCCTCAGGTAGTACTATGTCCAATTTTCTGAGGATCCTCCAAACTGATTTCCAGAGTTGTTGTACCAGTTTGCAATCCCACCAGCAATGGAGGAGTGTTCCTCTTTCTCCACATCCTTGCCAGCATCTGCTGTCACCTGAGTTTTTGATCTTAGCCATTCTGGTTGGTGTGAGGTGGAATCTCAGGGTTGTTTTGATTTGCATTTCCCTGAAGATTAAGGATGTTGAACATTTCTTTAGGTGCTTCTCAGCCCTTTGAGTTTCCTCAGTTGAGAATTCTCTGTTTAGTTCTGTTCCCCATTTTTTAATAGGGTTATTTGGTTCTCTGTAGTTTAACTTCTTGAGTTCTTTGTATATATTGGATATTAGCCCTCTATTAGATGTAAGATTGGTAAAGATCTTTTCCCAATCTGTTAGTTGCTGTTTTGTCCTATTGACAGTGTTCTTTGCCTTACAGAAGCTTTGCAATTTTATGAGGTCCCATTTGTAGATTCTTGATCTTAGACCATAAGCCATTGGTGTTCTGTTCAGGAACTTTTTCCTTGTGCCCATGTGTTTGAGAATTTTCCCCACTTTCTCTTCTATTAGATTCAGTGTATCTGGTTTTATGTGGAGGTCCGTGATCCACTTGGACTTGAGCTTTGTGCAGGGAGATAGGAATGGATCAATTTGCATCCTTCTACATGTTGATCGCCAGTTGAACTAGCACCAGTTGTTGAAAATGCTATCTTTTTTCCACTGGATGGTTTTACCTCCTTTGTCAAAAATCAGATTTTGTTGTCTCACATATATGCGTTGTTAGTTTTTCTAAAATGTTTTACAGTGAAATTTACATGTTTAAGATATGAAAATGTAAACTATTTCTTGGTGTTTCACTTTTAAGAATCAAACATCCAACCTTCATCATTATGAATTCTTAATGGAAACTTCTGCTCCCAAATACTACATAAGCTGATTATAAATCACAAAATTCTAGAAAAAAGAAAAAGGTTTTCATGCTGGTTTTTCTCCACAAATTATTAGCTGCTAAATTTACTTCATTAATTTATCATTCACTCAACACTTATTTTTTGTTACTCTCAAATGCTGAGTATTCTGTAGCTATGACAGCAAAGCCAGATAAAGTCCTTTTCCTTATACCCACATTTGAACAGGAGAGGGGTTCAAAAGCAAAATATATAAAACATGTGATAACTCTAGAATAAAACAGAAAGTGAAAATAATAAAAATCCTTATCTGTATTATTCTCATCACTATTAGCAAACACAAGAAGCAACCCAAGGGAAGAAGAACCCAGTAAAGCACAGAGTGTCACAGTGACATGCTTCCTCCAGTCAGTTCTCATGCCACAAATGCTCCACATCCTCCCAAACTAGCCACCAGCTGAGGACCAACTTAGGAGGATAATTTAGATCTAATTATGAAATAAGCTGTTAAAATGTATGTCTCCCAATTTTATCAGGATTTACTTCTGTAAGTGTTAACATTATGAATGCCAGAGGATATTTCCTAATTCACTCAGTTCACTGTTGCCCTTTACACTGCCCTTATCAGGGGTCTATTCTTAGTGACATACATATGGTAGTTTTTCTAGAGGAAACCTAATTATAAGGAGTAACAGAAGTAAAAATATTCTCAAGGAAGAGATTATTCTATGGAGAAATGCTCATAAATTAGGTGAATGAACACACAATGGATTCACCATTGAAAGTGTTCCAGAGAGGGACTCCTCTTCACATACCTTTTAAGCAAATGATAGGGTAACTCGAAGAGAATAGTGAATACTTAAATCAGCCACATACACGAGGGAGCCTTCTGGTCATGGAAGTGGCCTTTTTGTGAAAAGGCAGATGAAAGTGGAGCAGTGTACACATGATTCCCACTGAGCACTCCTGAGAAACCATCTCTTCCCAGTTATAAGGAAAAGTAAGAGAGCCACCCATGCCACCAAGAGATGAAGAGCTGCCTCTGCTGTGTCTTCCCATTGCACTAGAGTCTCATTACCATAAGTGTCTCCATTGCCTCTGGCTATGACCTGGTCTTGAACAGGCTGGTTTCTACAGTATTAACCAATAGAAGTTATCAATCAGCAGGGTCACCAGGTGGGTTAGGTGAGAGTGCCCATCCAATATTATGAAAACTACAAAGTCAACTCTCATATCCTTGGCTAGCCACAGAGAGCTAATTTGGGTATCTGCTCTTCTCTGGAATAGAAACATATTTGTTGTTTCCCTTAGCATACTCTCCATTTCTTGGAGTCAGACATGTGCCCACCTGACAAACACATCTGTTAATGCTCCATAGAGATAAGCTAGGCACTCCATTTCCTGGAGTGATTAATTTAGGAGAGACTACCATGAATGTCCCTTTGCAAGGATGATGTTTATCTTTTTAAGTGAATAATATGTTGTATTCACTTGGTAGTAAGGACAAAGCAAGAGGAAAAATGAAACTCTTTTTCCTATTGAAGTGACTCCCCTTACATCCAGATCCCAGTTGCTTTGGAGTTCAGCCACATTGAAGGGTCTTTGCATCACATAACAGTCTATAACTTGGGAATTGGAAATCAACTTGTGAATACATCATTTATGATTTTTTTTATCAAGGCTTCAGATTCAATGTTTCCAATAAACCTTTCTATTTCTGTGGACATTTTATTACACCTCAGTTTATTCTGTCCCATATCTCTGTGGCTATATGATTTTTGCTTCTGCTTTGCCCAAGTAATGTGATCTTTTTGGAGCTTTTGAGACTATCTACAGCACAATCACTGAGATATGGTCTATAGTGACTCAGTGATGATTTGTCTGAGGTAATCCTTCCCATGGGTCATTTCCCATCTTCTATTCAAAAGCAGTAATAGCCAGATGTGTTGAGTACCACACCTCCATATAGTAAGCTTCATTGAAAACCTTATGCAAAGTAGTAGCAGAATACAAGAAATACACTAGGCTCTCATATAGCTGTATAGTGTGTATTTATACTAGGAGCAGCTGATGGGACAATGGACAGTACTGGAGGGGGAGGAGCCTGTCCATATAGTAATTTATAAATTTACAGAAAAAATAGGTAATTTGTGGTAAGAGAGATAGAAATTTGATGGGAAAGAGGCATGTGGAAGGCACCCACAGTCCCATACTGTAGGCATTCACAGAAGACCTTGTCTTGACCAAGCTATAAAATGGGGAAGAGAGGCCTCTGGAGAGGAATCCTGTTCATGATTCCCATCAAAGGGTAGTTTTCCTATTAGAATAGCTTGGGTTATGTTCGTTTAGATAGTTTTACATAATTTCACTATTGTTTAAATTCTACTTTTAATGTTGCCAACAATTTTGAAGCTAGGTGCATAGTCAACATTATCCCTGTGTGATTTGTTACAAGCAGGATTTTCTTAGTGGTCAGCCACCCATATTTTTCTACATTAATTATTTCAAGTATTATAAACTTTGGCTTTTACAATCTTATAGTATTGTAGACTATTAAACCTTTTGAGCTTCTCTTTAATAGAAGGGTCTACAATATGTTAATCTGAGGATTTTGACCAATGACAAATATTTAAGCTATTAAAATTTGTAGTAGGACTGGGGAACTATTTCAGTTGGTAAAGTGCCTGTCTTGCAAATAGGAATACCTGAATTTGGTTCCCAGAATCATGTATACAGAAGCAGGGAGTGGGGGGTGGACACTTTTAATCTTAGCACTAGAGAGGCAAAATACACTGGTTCCTGGAGATCTCTGACCAGCTATCCTAGCCTGATTTTTGAGCTTTTGACCTCTAAAGACCCTGTTTCAAAGGAGGTAGGCATTGTTCCTGAATTATGATATTCATGGTTGTCCTCTGGCCTCCAAGCACATGCCCACATATATACATATGTGCCTGTACACACACATGTGTACAACACAAGCAATGTTTATGTTATCTATTGAGTTTTACATTTACAGTTTTGAAATTTTCCATACATTTCATTTTCAAATTATCTTAGATTATAATGTATTATATATGTTGAAGCTTATATATTTTTCTTATATATGATTGTATTCCACATCTTGAATCATAATAGATAGTACCAAGCTCAATTATCTATACTTGCACTGATAATTAAAAATTATCAGCATATACAATTCTGCCACAGTGCACGGCCACTTGCAGAGGTGGAATGCAGGGAGTTTGACTGTTCTCACCTCATACTGCCACCGGGGCGGGTGTGGGCTGTAGGGAAGCACTGGGACACCGCTGGGGGAGTTGGGGGGGGAAGCGAAGTCCCTAGACCTGCAACAAGACTGAGGCTGTGGGGTTCTCAGACTCTTGGACATCCAGGTGCTGCTGGGAATCGCAGAAGAGCTGAGAACAGAATGGGGGCCTGAGGGCTGGGTCTAGCCAGGGCAGGGGGAAAAGGGGAGCTCCATTGGTCCTATGGTGATTGTTGTTCTTGGTTTGACAGCAGCAGGCTTGGTGTCAGTTGTGGCTGGGAGCACAGAGAGGCCTTCTATTAGAGATTAGACTGCAGCTCTATAGACGAAGGCCTTCTCCATGGTTCCTCACAGGGGATCTCAATAAAAAGAGATGGTCCATGGTTCTAAAGTGTTTATTGTCATGGTGAAAGATGGATGCGTAAAACCATACCCCACTTCTCAGGGTGGGCCTGAGATTAAATAGCTTTTGCAGGGAGGAATGTCTGGGAAGGAAAGCTTATTTGGCTATGCTCTCTGGGCCTCTAGGTTCCTCATTAGCATGGAGACCTCTGTCTTGAACCTACATGACCTATGGTCACATCTCTTTTATGTGAGAATCATGATACGTGTTCTAAGTCAGGAGTTGGGCAGGGAGCTGGGAGTCACCTAAGCTATAGATGTGCGCCCACCAAGTCTCCAGATCTCAACCTGCTCTACCTTACCAAACTTTCTGGCATGGTTTTATGTCCCACATACAATAACACTTGTGAGAGATTTGTTTTTTGTTTCTCCTAAAAAGGAGAGTTGTGGCTGGAGTGTGTTTTGAAAGTATGGAAATGGAATTAAGCAAAGGTATCCTAAAAAGGATATTGTGAAAAAAAAAAAAAAAAAAAAAAAAGCAATGCAGTTTTCTCCTTTGGCCAGATGGCTCACGTAGTAAGAACTTTTATTGATTGTGTGTCTATAATGACAATCATACATCTGGTAACTCAGTGTGAAGATGTTACAATGCCAAGACAGGGACGATTAACATGGGTGTCAGCCAGAAAGTGGTTTGTCCTTAAAAGCATTATATAAGCTCTAGGGAATGCTCTCCTGGGTTGTATGAACATTGTTTCAGCACGTGCCCCAGTTTATCCTGCTGCACTGTTTCATGAATCAGTATGGTGATGGCTAGAAAGAGACTTAATCTGAGGTACATGGTGAATGACCCAAATCGATAAGACATAAACTATACAAAGATGGGGCAAATGCACATCATTATCATCCTATTTTTATTGTTATTGTCTTTATGAGTCTACACTACTTCCCACAATCTTTTTACCTCCTCCTTCATGGATCACCGAAAGGCTTTGAAAACATTCCTGTCTCCACATCTCAGATGTGATGTCAGCTGGAATCTACCACCGATTGCATACATTTTGCATCTTTTTCTCTCTTGACCTTTCCAGCACACATTCCTTAGTTCTATCCAGTGGTCATTTATGAGTTCAGGAGATGAGAAGTGGGCAATGCCAGAGAGTGAGAAAATGCTTATAAATGAGCTTCGCACCAGTATGTGTATATGTTATACAAGATGATTTTCCTGCTTAAATCAAGTGAGGCCTCCAAATTAAATCCTTGTATCAAAAACTTTAGGGATATCATACTCTCTTCTCACAGCTATATGCAAACATTAATGGATGAAAGGGTGGTCTGTACTACAACAGCAAGGGAATTATAAGTAAACATCAGTTCATAGTGTGCACCTGAACCATTCTTATGCTTCAACAACCCGATGACAATAGTTCTCCAGTGTATGCCTTTAAAATCACGTGTAGAAGAATGTGTATTTTATAATTAGTCATTTTAAATACTAGAAAAGAATAGTAAGTCATGTTTGAGGGTTAAATTTTATCCTTGTCAATTTGGAAGAGGAAGCCACTCATTCTCTGTCATATTAGAGCCTGCATTTTAACTTTACCAGAGAAATCTGTCCTTGGAAATTTCTTACCCACTTTACTGAATTATATTAGAGACTTTGCAACAAGAATTATGTAATTATTTCAACCAAAGTATTGTCTGATTAAGATAAACCATCAGAACTTGGTTAAAGCTGCTTAAAGGCAAATGATTAGTGATGCCCTCTAATAAGAAGGAAGGTTTTGTTGGGATTTTTAGAAAATGTAGATACTATACTATTTACATTATTACCTGATATTAAATATTGGTAGATGCATAAACTGGGAGTATGAAAGTAGAAAGTGCTCTGTGGCTGCTCTGGTTCTGGAAACCGAAGCGCCAATTTCATGCCTTGTGGTGGGAAGGAAAAGCTGATTCCATGCCTTAAAAGAAAATCTTACTTCAAAAAACAGCTAAGTCTGGACTTGGAGTTGACTTAGTTAAAAAAAAATTAATGTTAAAATTTCTCTGGAGAAATTTTTATTCCCCTCTGAGATGAAATTGTAATGTTTTTCAAGTAAATATGACTAAACAATATCCTCCAGACTATTCTATATTCAGTCTTGGCTAACCAAGACTGCTTGTTCTATGCCCTGTTATCATGAATGAGTACTGCAATATTTTAAATGCACTTTTTGTGTCTTCATTTTAAATATCTCAGGAAGCATTACTATCTTTGACTTGTATGACATCAATTTTGTATCCGAATTACCTTTGATTAGTTGGTGTATTATATTTAAAATTGCTTGCCTAATATCTTTGTCAATAATGATTCTTCAGTTACAAGTACAATGTTCTCCAACTAATCTAACACTAGACATTTTGTAATTCTAAAGATTGTCGAAGAAACAATTTGCTGATACAGATCCTTTAGCTGTACAGGATTTGAAACCAGAGATCTTTAAGTCATTTACAGTAATGCCATTAATAGAAGAGCACCAAGAATCAACCTTGTCCCAGCCAAATGAAACAGAGATGTCGTCCCTGCTGTTACCTACTGTTCTCACTGAAGAAATGGTAAATTCATGATACAGTTTATTGAAAACTGCTTATTTTGGGCTACTAGATTCTTTTAGTGTTTTGAATAGTTCCTGGCTAAAACCTTATCAATATTTCCTTACTGACAGAATAAAAAGTGTGTTTTTAATATAATTGGTTTGTATTTACAATGTTGGAAATGATATTTGAGAAGTCTAAAAATTTTAACATGTAAAACATTCTAACTGGTATTGACAGAATGCTGCTTTATTTAATGATGAATTAAAATGTGTAATTCATGGGATGAGTGAAATTTTTAGTTTTTGTTCAAAACTCAACAATTTTTATAGTGTAAAAAGGTTTGACTATGAAACCATAATCACTTTGAGTGATTTTATATACATTTAAAACCTGGAAAACTATAAAACTACCTTACTTAGAAAAGTATTTAGTTATGACATTTTTAGGGCAAAAAATCTGGGAAAAAGAAAGGCTAAATAGTCCATGTGTATATGACATATCGCCACAATGTGTTTTTATCATGAATGTTACTAAAGTAGGCTTATGGAAAGAATTCTGTAAGCTATTAGGCTTTGTCTAAAGAATTAAGCAGGCTAAAATGGAGTTTTAACCAAGAACTGTAATGTTGGTTTGACTGCCTGCCCATTTCAGTATGCTTAGTGTCCCCAAATGTAGCTCAAGTCTCTTCATATTGTTCACAACCTTTTATTTAATGAGTTCAGGGAGTAATGAAAACTCAAATGATTTTGTAATGAGAATGCAAATTAGGGTGAAAAGCTTCCTGACAAAAGAATAAATAGAGTGTTGATGTACATTATTTGTAATTATTTACTACAATCTTTGTCATTAAGGTTGAAGCATCAGAACAAACAGAAGAAGAAAACATTGAAGGTAAAAAAGATTTTCTGTTATATAACATAAAATATGAAGGCTTGTGTCTCTCTATGAATAAGAACCTTGTTAAATACAAACATCACTTAGTCCCAAGTAATACATATGCTCACTGGAGTTATGTCAGAATTAATTTGATGTATTCTCACTACATTGCCCAGATTCCATTTCAACTAAATCTTCTATACAATGACAGCTTTGCCTGAACCGAGAATAGATTTAGCATCATAAGCTCTTAGTGCATCAGAAATCCATCTGGATATATCAAAAGAGATAATGATCTCTGGTATTGAATACTTGGTATTCTGCTAGGTTCTTTGAGGATTTGTTGATACATAATATGTATAAAACAAAGATAAAGTTATTCTTTATGCATATCTGTCTTTAATATCCCACTTATATTGCATTGTCTGGCCTGAACTTTCCAAATAAAGTGAAATTGTTGAGATTTAAGGTGTGACAGCATCACTACTGTGCTTCTTAGTGGAAGTACTTCTGCAGATCCCCTGTGGCAGTGGGATACTCAGAAACGGTCAGGACTCCCATGTTGGTTATGATTTCAAACAAGAGTTGATTTGAACTTACTTAATTCAATTCAGTGCCAGTAAGTACACTCACAGTGTTGTGTGACCATCGTGATATTTATCTCCATGGCCTTCCATGGCTACAAATCGATAGCCTTCATTTCCCTCCCCTTCCCATGTCTGGTAATCTCTGGTCTCCTTTCTGTGCTGTCATTCATATAGTGTCTGTCCTTCAATATGTGAAGCTTCCTTTCTTCCACACACTTGACTGCTATTGTATGATTTCAGGAGTAGTATCTACCAGATCCTTAGTCTTTTATCTAATTGTGTTATTTTTCCTATTTCTTAGCTTACAGGGTTTCTTTTTATATCATGAATATTAAAACTGTATGAAATGGTTGATTTTCTTACATTTCCCCCCATTTTGGGTGTTGTTCCAGTTTTTGGATAATGTTCTTAAATTCACAAAAGATTTCAATTTTGTGAAGCTCAGTTTTTATGCATTTCTTTTGTTTCTTACACGTTATTGTTCTCACTGACAATTCTTCACTAAATCAAAAGTTATAAATATTTAGGCTCATGTTTTCTTTCTTGAGATTTGATTTTTAGTGTTTTTTTTGGTGATTGGTGTGTGTGTGTACACACATATACATATATGTGAGTACCTGTGTGGGTGTTCCTGTGGATTCTGGAAGATGGACAGATCTCCTGGTGTTCAGGATACAAACAATTGTTTGCAGCCTTTTGTCACTGTTGGGAACCGAACTCTGTTCCTGTGCAAGAGCAGATATGATATGAGGTCCAACCTTTTCTTTTGTATGTGGAAATCAATTTGTTCCAGGACCAATTTTTTTAATTGGAATTTTCTTTATTTACATTTCAAATGTTATCCCCTTTCCTGGTTCCCCCTGGAAACTCCCATAAAAACATTTTAACTCTTTGAGAGGAGGAAAGCTCAATAGCAACATACTTAACTAAGGATCTTAGTGATAAAGGACAACTTTTGGGATTATGCATCAGCAGGAATAGAAGTAACATGTTAACAAGGGGCAGAAAGCAACCAGAATGGTATGCAGCTGCCCTGGTTGACATCAGCTTTTCATGTTAGAATGTTCTGTTACAAAAGACAACCCCATCCCTTAAAATGTTGAGGTTGTGAAAGTATACAAGATGATCACAGATGCATTTTTGTGTATTCCAAAGCCCAGTAAAGGACTGTGTTTTAGAGATCCACCATTGTTTGGAGGTGGAACTAGCCTTGCTGAAGCAATGAAGATTAACACGTTTGCCTAATTGTCTAGAGCTAAACTAATTTATGAAGGATGTATTCTTTCTCCACTGAACTGTATTTGGATTGTGGTTTTAAAAAATGAATCAATCTTCTGTGTGATTGGTTCTATTCTGTTGTTGTACATGTCTGTATTTCTGCCAGAGCCATATTATGTTCAGTCGTGTTGTTTTGGGGGAAATTTCAAATGGGGACTGTGAATCCTCCAACTTCATCCTTCACTGTAGCATTGTTTCCTTTTTGTCTGTTTGTGATCTCTTATAATCTTATACAAGTTTTAGATTCAACATTTATTTATTTACTTATTGTTAATTAGTGTGCATTTTGATATTTATTTCAATAAATCTGTAAATCAACGTAAGTATTAACTTCTGAAAAATTTTAAATGTTAGTCTTTATGACTATGGAACATCTTTTTATTTTGGTATTCTTTAGTTTGTTTTAGCAATATTGAATAGTCTTCAGTGCATTATTCTAACTCTTTGCTTACTTTGTAATTACTATGTGTTTGTTTTTAGTGTTTTCTTATTTTATTTTTACTTATTTTGTTGTTTGAATATTATAACAGTTCTTCACACACATGTTCTTTGTAACCTCTGTTCTATTCTCTACTTCATGAATTTGGTAGTGTGTGTGTGTGTATGTGTGTGTGTGTGTATGTGAATATTTGCTATGCTTGCCTAGTATGATGTCATCCAGTGCTATCTATATTATTACAAATGATGGAATTTACTTTATTTTTGTCTTTTTAAGGTCTCTTATAATCCATACAGATTCTTGAGCTTTTCTCCATTTAGGATGATGTTGGCTGTGTGCTTGATATAAATTGACTTTATTACGTTGAGATATGTCTCTTATCTCCACAATTTTTATCATGAAGGATCATTGGGTTTTGGTAAAAAAAACCTTTTCTGCATCTAATGATATTTTTTCAGTCTATTCCTCTGGTAGATTATATTTATTGATTTATATAGGTTGAACTATCCCTGCCTCTTGAAGATGAAGCCAAGTTGATTATGGTTGATAATCTTTTTTGGTGTTCTTAAAATTCAGTTTACAAGTATTTTGTTGAAAATTTTTGCATCCATTTTTTTTTTTACTTACTCATTTTACATCCTGTTCACTGTCCCCTCCCAGTCACTCCCTCCCACAATCCTTCACCCCATCCCATGTCCCCTTCTTATTTGAGCTAGTGGGGGCCCAACTGTGTACCCCCTCACCCTGGCACATCAAGTCTCTGTGAGGCTAGGCACATCCTCTCCCACTGAGGCCAAACAAGGCAGCCCACCTAGAAGAACATATACCACATACAGGCAACAGCTTTTGGAATAGCCCCTGCTCCAGTTGTTTGGGACCCACATGAAGTCCAAGCTGTACATCTACTACATAGGTACAGGAAAGCCTAGGTCCAGCCTGTGTATGCTCTTTGGTTGATGGTTCAGTCTCTGAGAGTCCCAAGGGTTCATGTTAGTTGACTCTCTTGGTTTTTCTGTGGAGTTCCTAACCCCTTCAGGGCCTGCAATCCTTTCTCCTATTCTTCCATAAGAGTACCCAAGCTCCATCCACTATTTGGCTGTGGATGTCACCATTTGTCTGAGTCAGATGCTGGGTAGAGCCTCTCAGAAGACAGCTATGCTAAACTCCTGTCTGCAAGCATAACAGAGTATCACTAATGGTGTTAGGGATTGGTGCTTGCCCATGGGATGGCTCTCAAGTTGGGCCAGTTATTGGTTGACCATTCTTCAGTCTCTGCTCCATTCCCTGTCCCTGCATTTCTTGTAGACAGAATATGTTTGGGGTCAAAAGTTGTGTGGGTGGGTTGGTGTCCCTATCACTGCAAGGGAGTTCCTGCCTGGCTACAAGAGATGGCCTTTTCAGGTTCCATATCCCCAATGCTGTGAGTCACAGCTAAGATCACCCCCACTGATTCTTGGGTGCCTTCCTTATCCCAGGTCTTTGTCTCCTCCTGGAGATGTTCCTGACCTCCCCACCTCCATCAGCTTGAGATTTCCATTCATTCTCATGGCCATCTGGCCATCTCTCTTGTCCCTCCCCTCACCTGTTCCTAACCCCCCCACTCCCTTCACTATCGTCTCTCCCATCCAGTTCCCTCCCTCCATCTGCCTCTTATGACTATTTTATTCCCCCTTCTAAATGAGGTTTAAGCTTCCTCACTTGGGCCTTCCTTCTTGTTTAGCTTCTTTGGGTCTGTGGAGTATAGCATGTGTATCCTATATTTTATGCCCAATATCCACTTATAAGTGAGTACATACCATGCATGTCTTTTGGGGTCTTGGTTACCTCACTCAGAATTATATTCTCAAGTTCCATCCATTTGTCTTCAAAATTTATGATACCTTGGTTTTTAATAGCAGAATAGCATTCCAATGTGGAGATTACCACATTATCTTTATCCATTATTCAGTTGAGAGACATTTTGGAAAAGTTTCTGGCTATTATTAATAAAGCTGCTATGAACATCATCAAGCAAGTGTCTTTGTGAGATAATGGAGCATCTTTTGAGTATATGCCCAGGAATGGCATAACTGGTTCTTGAGGTAGACTATTCCCAGTTTTCTGAGTGACTGCCAAACTGATTTACAAAGTAGTTGTACAAGTTTGTACTCCTAACAGCAATGGAGAAGTGGTCCCACTGCTGCATATCCTCGCCAGCATGTGCTTCCTTTGAGTTTTTGATCTTAGCCATTCTGATGGGTGTAAGACTGAACCTCAGAGTTGTTTTAATTTGCATTTCTCTGATGACTAAAGACTTTGAATGTTTCTTTAAGTGCTTCTCAGCAATTTGAGATGCCTCTGTTGAGAAATCTCTGTTTAGCTCTGTACCCCATTTTTAATTGGGTTATTTGGGGTGTTGATGTCTAACTTCTTGAGTTCTTTATAAATTTTGGATATTAGCCCTCTGTCAGATGTAGGGTTGGTGCAGATCCTTCCCAATCTGTAGGTTGCTGTTTTGTCTTATTGACAGCGTCCTTTGCCTTACAGCAGCTTTTCAGTTTCATGAGGTCCCATTTGTCAATTGTTAGTTTTAGAGTCTGAGCCATTGATGTTCTGATTAGGAAACTGTCTCATGTACCAATGTGTTCAAAGTCATTTCCCACTTTCTCTTCTATGAGATTTAGTGCATCCAGTTTTATTTTGAGGTCCCGGAGTCACTTGAACTTGGGTTTTGTATAGGATGATAAATATGGATCTATTTTCATTCTTCTACATGCAGACATCCAGTTAGATCAGCACCATTTGTTGAAGATGTTTTCTTTTTTTTTTCTATTGTATGGTTTTGGCTTCTTTGTCAAAGATCAAGTGTCCATAGTGTATAGGTTTACTTCTGGGTCATGAATTCTATTCCATTGATGAATCTATCTGTCTCTAAACCAATACTATGCAGTTTTTATCAGTATTTCTTTATAGTACAGCTTGAAGTCAGGGATGGTGAGTCCCCCAGAAGTTCTTTTATTGTTGAGAATCATTTTCTCTATTTTGTTCTTTTTTTTTCCATACAAAGTTGAGAATTGCTCTTTCCATGTCTGTGAAGAATTGTGTTGGAATTTTGATGGGGATTGAATTGAATCTGTCGATTGCTTTTGGTAAGATGGCCATTTTCACTGTGTTAATCCTATCTGTTGATGAGCATGGGAGATCTTTCCATCTTCTGATATTGCCTTCAATTTCTTTCTTCAGAGGCTTGAAATTCTTGTCATACAGATCTTTCACTTGTTTGGTAAGAGTTACATCAAAATATTCTATATTACTAGTGGCTATTGTAAAGGAACACTGCCAAACTCATTCTATGAAGCCATAGTCACCCTGATACCTAAACCACACAAAGACTCAACAAGGAAAGAGAACTTTGGACCGATTTCTCTTATGAATATTGATGCAAAAAATATTCAATAAAATACTTGCAAACTGAATCCAGAAATATCTCAGAAACATCATTCATCATGATCAAATGTAGGCTTCATCCCAGGGATGCAGAGATGGTTCAATATACAAAAATCCATAACACAATCCACCATATAAACAAACTGAAAGAAATAAAAATCACATGATCATTTATTAGATGCTGAAAAAGCCCATGACAAAATCCAACACCCCTTCATGTTAAAGATCGGGATACAAGGCACATATCTAAACATAATCAAAACAATATACAGGAAGTAAACAGCCAACATCAAATTAATTGGAGAGAAACTTAAAGCAATTCCACTAAAATCAGGGACAAGACAAGGCTGCCCACTCTCTCCCTATCTATTTAATATGGTATTTGAAATTCTAGCCAGAGCAATAAGGCAACCAAAGAAGATCAAGGAGATGCAAATTGGAAAGGACGAAGTCTAAGTATTGTTATTTGCAGATGATATGAAAGTACACATAAATGACCCCAAAAATTCTACCAGAGAACTCTTACATCTGATAAACACATTCAACAAAGTGGCTGGATACAAAATTAACTCAAAGAAATCAGTAGCCTTCCTTTGCACTAATGATAAACTGGCCAGGAAAGAAATTATGGAAACAACATCCTTTATAATAGCTACAAATAATATAAAATATTTTGCACCTATGTTAATAAGGGACATTGGCCTATACTTTTCTTTTTATGTTCAGTCTTTTTATGGTTGTGGTACTAGGCTATTAGTGGCTTATTAAAAATTTTGAAAGATTCTTTTAGTTTCTATTTGGTGGAATAATTTGAGGAGTGTCCTTTTTGATGGTAAGGTAGAATGCTGTGGCAAATTTACTGGTCCTGTGCTTTTTTGTTGTTGTTTATTTCATCTTAATTTAACTTTGATAGACCACATATGTCAAGAAATTAATCAGTTTCTTTTAGTTTCCCAATTTGGTGGAATACAGATTTTTTAAAGTAAGTCCTTATGATGCTCTGAATTTCCTCAGTGTCTGTTGTAATGACTTTCTTTTTTTTTCATTTATAATGTTATAATTCAGCTTGTCTATCTTTCAGTTAATTTGGATAAAATTCGACAATTTATTGATTTTCTCAGATAAGCAGCTCTTTTTTTCCATTGGCACTTTGTATTATAAATTTGTTGTTTACTTTTATTTCATTGATTTTTAGCCTTGACTTTATTTCTTCCCAGCTATCCTCCTCCTCCTTTTCTTCTACTTCTTCCTGTCCATCTCCTCCTTCTCGTCTTCTTTTTCCATCTTCCAGGTATGTTTTAAGTTACTAATATAAGACATCTGTTTTTGTTTTGTTTTTTTATTTTTCTGTTTTGTTTTTTATGTAGGTGCTTACTCCTATGAATTTGTCTCTTAGAACTGCCTTCATTGTGTCCCATAGGTTTGGGTTGTTGTGATTTCATTCTCATTCTATTCTAATTTTTTTCTATTTTCATGTTGATTTCTGTCTTGAACCCATTTTCATTTAGTAGTGAATTCCTCAGTTTGTACACTTTTTATCATTTCTGCTTTTGTTTATATTTAATTGTAATCCATGATGGTAAGACAGGATACAGGGTGTTACTTCAATTTTTTCATATCTATTGAGACTTGCTTTGTGTCTGAGAATGTGATCATTTTTGAAGAAAGTTTAATGAGCTGCTGAAAAAAATTACATATACTTTTGTGTTTGAATAAAATGATCTGTAGATGTCTATTCAGTCTACTTGATTTATGACCCTATTTAACTCTAACATTTCTTTGTTTAATTTTTTTCCTTCATGATCTGTCTATTGGTGAGAGTGAGATATTGAAGTTGCCTACAAACACTGTGTTAGACATAATATGTGATTTTAGTTGTAGGGTTTCTTTTACGAAATTGTTTCTCCTTGTGTTTGGTGCATAAATGTGTAAAATGGAACATCCTTTTGGTGGATTTTTCTTTGATGAGTATGTAATGTCCCTCCCTATCTCTTTTGATTAGTTTTGTTTTGAGGGTTTTATCTGATATTAAAATGGTTACAACTGCTTGCTTCTTAGGCCCATCTGCTTGGAATAACCTTCCCTATCCTTTACCCTGAGGTAATTTCTATACTTAATGGCGGAATGTATTTCTTAAAAGTAGCAGAAAGATGCATCCTGTTAGGCTACCCATTCTCTTTCTATCTATTCAATATACAACTTGGAGTTCTAGCCAGAGCAATTGACAACAAAAGGAGGTCAAAGGGATACAAATTGGAAAGGAAGAAGTCAAAATATCACTATTTGCAGATGATATGATGGTATACTTAAGTGACCCCAAAAATTCCACCAGAGATCACCTACAGCTGATAAACAACTTCAGCAAAGTTGGTAGATATAAAATTAACTCAAATAAATCAGTAGCCTTCCTATACTTAAAAGAGAAACAGACTGAGAAAGAAATTAAGGAAACAACACCCTTCATAATAGTCACAAACAATATAAAATATCTTGATGTGAATCTAACCAAACAAGTGAAAGATCTGTATGACAAGAACTTCAAGTCTCTGAAGAAAGAAATCAAGGAAGACCTCAGAAGATGGAAAGATCTCCCATGCTTGTGGATTGTCAGGATTACTGTAGTAAAAATGGCCATCTTGCTGAAAGCAATCTACAGATTCAATGAAATCCTCATCAAAATTCCAACTCAATTCTTCATAGAGTTAGAAAGAGCAATTTTCTAATTCATTTGGAATAACAAAAAACCCAGGATAACGAAAAACTATTCTCAACAATAAAAGAACAATGGGGGGAAATCATAATCCCTGACCTCAAGCTGTACTATAGAGCAATACTGATAACAACTTCATGGTATTGATACAGTGACAGGCAGGTAAATCAATGGAATAGAATTGATGGCCCAGAAATGAACCCACACCTGTGGTCACTTGATCTTTGACAAGCTAAAACCATCCAGTAGAAAAAAGACAACATTTCCGGGCAGCCAGGAACCTCAGCTTGGGCCACAGGGCTCCACAGCAAATTAGCGCCCGGACAAAGATCCCTCTCAGGAGCTCTGAGAAGACAGGAGAGGGACAAAGACACGCCCCACAGCTCACCAGGAACTGCACCGAACCCGTGAGACATAGGGACCGAGGTAGGCGGGCTTAGAAACTCCCCTGGATCCCAAAAGCAGGCGGCTGAGGCAGGAAACTTTTGCCTGGGACACTAGGATTCCATAGTAAAGCAGCTCCAAGAGAAAATTTTCTCACCCAGGAACGCGGAAAAGCCCCGAGTGGGGCAACAAGAGCCCCAGAGCTCACTGATTCCGCCCAGTTTCCACGGGCCACAGAGACTGACAGACAGCAACTTCCGCTGGCGGCCGTGAACCTCAGCTTGGGCCACAGGGCTCCATAGCAAATTAGTGCCGGGACAAAGATCCCTCTCGGGAGCTCGGAGAAGCCGGGAAAGGGCCAAAGACACGCCCCACAGCTCACCAGAAACTGCCCTGAACCCTCGAGACACAGGGACCGAGATCAGACCTGGTGCCACAGCTCTCCAAACACAAACACCTCTCAGAGAGAGCTGGTCTTCAAGGAGTACTGACACAGAGACCTGCAGGAGGGGCAAGCCACAACCAGACAGAGTAAGATCAGCTAACAACAGAGTCAACAAGATGGCAAAAGGCAAGGGCAAGAACATAAAGAACAGAAACCAAAAGTACTCTGCACCATCAGAACCCAACTCTCCCACCACAGCAAGCCCTGGATACCCCAACACACCAGAAAAGCAAGACTCAGATTTAAAATCATTTCTCATGAGGATGATAGAAGATTTTAAGAAAGAAATGAATAACACCCTTAAAGAAATGCAAGAGAACAGGGATAAACAACGAGAAGCCTTTC
>CM052707.1:56603659-56621011 GCA_028551405.1 Uromys caudimaculatus | reverse complement strand
AAAACTGGACATAATACTACCTGAGGACCCAGCTATACCTCTCCTGGGTATATACCCAGTAGATGCTCCAACATGTAACAAAGATACGTGCTCCACTATGTTCATAGCAGCCATATTTATAATAGCCAGAATCTGGAAACAACCCAGATGTCCCTCATCAGAGGAATGAATACAGAAAATGTGGTACATTTACACAATGGAGTACTACTCAGCTATAAAAAACAATGACTTAATGAAATTTGCAGGCAAATGGATGGAACTTGAAAATATCATCTTGAACAAGGTAACTCAGTCACAAAAGAATGAACATGGTATGTACTCACTGATAAGCGGATATTAGCCCAAAAGTTCAGAATGTCCAAGTTTCACTTAACAGTAACCGCTGGACTGAGGGTGAGGTGCCAGATGGAGGGGTTGGAGAAAGGTTTGAAGGAGCGGAGGGAATTATTAGCCCCATGGAGGGAGCAAGAGCGTCAATGGGCCTGACCTTCCCCCTGGTCGTCCTGGAGTTCAGACCACCAACCAAAGAATACACATCTATTGACCCATGGTTTGGACTATATATGAGGCAGAGGAATCACCTCGATGGCCATCAGGGAGAAAGGAGAGGACTTTGGGCCTGAGGGTGCTAGAGGCCCTAGTAAAGGGGAATGTCAAGGTGGGAATATGGGAATGGGTGGGCGGGCAGGTGGGAGGAGGAATTCCCTCACAGAGGCGGGGAGGGGGAGGGGATTGGGGGTTTCCAAATAGGAGACCCAGAAAAGGGGAAACATTGGAAATGTAAATAAAGTATCAAAAATAAAAAAATAAAAAAAAAAAAAGAAAGAAAGAAAAAAGACAACATTTCCAACAAATGGTGCTGGTTCAACTGGCAGTCAACATATAGAAGAATGCAAATTGATTCATTCTTATTTCCCTGTATAAAGCTCAAGTCCAAGGACCTCCACATAAAACCAAGTACACTGAATCTAATAGAAGAGAAAGTGGGGAGATGTCTCAAACACATGGGCACAGGGGAAATTTTCCTGAACAGAACACCAATGGCTTACGCTCTAAGATTAAGAATCTACAAATGGGACCTCATAAGATTGCAAAACTTCTATAAGGCAAAGGACACTGTCAATAGGACAAAATGGCAACCAACAGATTGGGAAAAGATCTTTACCAATCCTATATCCGATAGAGGGCTAATATCCAATATATACAAAGAACTCAAGAAGTTAGACTCCAAAAACCAAATAACCCTATTAAAAAATGGGGTACAGAGTTAAACAGAGAATTCTCAGCTGAGGAAATTTGAATGACTGAGAAGCGCCTAAAGAAATGTTCAACATCCTTAGTCATCAGGGAAATGCAAATCAAAACAAGTCTGAGATTCCATCTCATACCAGTCAGAATGGCTAAGATCAAAATCTCAGGTGACAGCAGATGCTGGTGAGGATGTGGAGAAAGAAGAACACTCCTCCATTGTTGGTGGGATCACAAGCTGGCACAATCACCCTGGAAGTCAGTCTGGCAGTTCCTCAGAAAATTGGAGGACCTTGCTATACTTCTCCTGGGCATATACTCAGAAGATTCTCCAACATGTAATAAGGACACATGCTCCACTATATTCATAGCAGCCATATTTATAATAGCCAGAAGCTTGAATCTTTACAGCCCAGATGTCTCTCAACAGAGGAATGGATACAGAAAGTGTGGTACAATTACACAATGGAACATTACTCCACTATTAAAAACAATGACTTCATGAAATTTGCAGGCAAATGGATGGAACTTGAAAATATCATCCTGAGTGAGGTAACTCAGTCACAAAAGAACATACATGGTATGCTGTAGGATCATGAAAGGCAATCTGGTTTCTGGTTGAGCTAAGGTTTAAAACCCTGGTGACCCAGCTGGCGATAATCATGCAAGGGACAGTAGGTGTTTTGCCATGCTCCTGGACACCAGGCTCCTGATGTAGCTCTCCATTGGTCTATAGCTATCAGTTATGTAAGGGCAATGCCCCAAGTCCCTCCACAGGTAGAGGATGTGACCACAGATCATCTAGTCTCAAGACAGTTCTCCATTTTAATGAGGTACCTAAAGGCCTGGAGGCTTAGCCAATAAACTCCCCTTCCCAGACACTTCTCCCTGCAAAAGGTATTTAAGCTCAGGCCCTCCCTGAGAAAGTTGGAGCATGGTTTTACTCATTACCACGCTCCACCATGACAATAAACACCTTAAAACCATGGACTGTCTCTTCATCGGGGATCCACCTTGGGGAGCAATGGAATAGGCCTTCATCTAGAGAGTCAGGTCTAGTCTCCCACAGAAGGATTCTCAGAGCTCCCAGTCACAACTTCCACCAAGCCAAGTCTCCCTCTGAAAAGCCAAGGTCTCAGTCCCTGGTGAGAACCAGCCAGGTTCCTCCCTGCCTTTCCCCCTCCGCCCCAGGCTAGATCCAGACTGTGGGCCCCTACTCCATTCTCAGCTCTCCCAAAGCATCCAGCCATGCCTGGGATGCCCAAGAGCCTGAGCACCAGATGATTCCAGCCTCATCACAGGTTCAGGATCCCCAAGCTGGCTCTGTGTAGTTCCTGGGCCCACACCAGGGCGGTGTTCCAAGACTTCTCACAGCCACATCCACCTGGTGGCTGCATGGGATGAGTGTGGTCAAAGTTCCGGAGTCCTGCCTCCCCCAGTGGCCTGAGCCCTGGGATGGACATGGGACCCCCACTTAACTTAACAGTATGCACTCACTAATAAGTGGATATTAGCCAAAAGTTTGGAATACTCAAGATACAATTCATAGACTGTATGAAACCCAAGAAGATGGAAGACCAAAGTGTGGATGCTTCAGTGATTAGAAGGGGGAACAAAATACCCATAGGAGGAAATATGGAGACAAAGAGTGAAGCAGAGACTGAAGGAAAGGCCATCCAAAGACTGCCCCACCTGGGGATCCATCTTGTATACAGCCACCAAACCCAGACGCTATTGTGGATGCCAAGAAGTGTTTGCTGATGGAAGCCTGTTATGGCTGTCTCCTGAGAGGCTCTGCCAGAGCCTGACAAATACAGAGGTGGATGCTTGCAGCCAACCATTGGAATGAACACAGGGTCCCCGATAGAAGAGTTGGAGAAGGGACTGAAGGACCTGAGGGTGTTTGCAGCTCCATTGGAGGAGCAGGAGCAACAGTGTCAACAGGCCAGACCCCCCTCCAGTGCTCCCAGGGACTGTACCACCAATCAAAGAACACACACGGAGTGACCAATGGTGATGGCCACATAGGTAGCAAAGAAGGATGGATTGTTGGACATCAGTGTGAGGAGTGGCCTTTGGGCCTGAAGGCGTTTGATGCCCCAGTGTAGGGGAATGCCAAGGTGGAAAGACAGGAGGGGGTGGGTGGGTGGGGGAGCACCCTCGTAGAGGTAGAGGGAGAGGGAATGGGATAGGGGGAGATGAAGGGGAGATCAGGGAAGAGGAAAACATTTGAAATGTAAATCAAGAAAATAAAAATGGATCCTGTTTTCTAATTCAGTCTGTTGCTCTGTGCCTTTTCATTGGGAAATTGATACCATGATTATTGTTAGTTACTATTGAGCAGTATTTATTAATTCATATTATTTTGTTGGAGTGGTGTGGGTCTTTCCCACCTTTTGATCTACTGCTTACTATTATTATTTCTTGTCCCCACCCCTCCCCCAGGTGTAGTTAACCTTATCTTGACAGTGAAGTTTTCATTTCTCTGTCATTTGTAGAATTGAATTGGTGAACAGAAATTGTTTAAATTTATTTTTTATCATGGAATGTTTTGTTATTGATGTTGCTTTGTGCTTTCTCAGAGTTTGTAGAACATCTGTCTAGGTTTTTCAGAGTCTCCTTTGTAAACCTGGATGTTATTCTAATATCCCTTCAATTATATGTGACTTTTTTTTTCCATTGAAGATTTTAGTATCATTTCTTTGTTGTGCACATTTAGTAGTTTGATTATTATGTGTTGTAGGGAGTTTCTTTTCTGGCTCTGTCTATTTGATATCCTGTATACTTCCTGTTCCATGATAGGTGTGATTTTCATTATATTGAAGGGATTTTCTTCTATGATTTTGTTTAAAACATTTTAAATTCTTCTTTTCTGTTTCCCTCTATTTTTCTTTATCATTCCTCTCATCTTATTTACTTCCTTCTGCATGTAGGGGTGTAATTTCCAATATCTAGTTCCTTGTATAAATTACTATTGTTTATTTTATTTTCTTATATTAACAAGAAAAACTTGTCAATAATTATCATGTTTAATTAAAATTTTATTTTTAAGAATTTTGTAGTAAGTACTATATTTACATAATTTTCACTCTTTCCTCTCCCTTTGAAACTCTTACTGTATTACCCCCTCCCTCCAAATTTATAACCACTTCCTCTTTAAACAAATATATAAGTACATATGTACATGTACACACACACACAACCACATATACACACACAACATGTACAATTCATAAACACGTACAAGCAATACATACAAACAAAGAAACAAACAAACAGAACTGGTTCTTCTTTTCTCAGGAACCCTTAATTGCCTTGTAGCCCTTTGTCTAGAGGTGAGGCCTTGTGAAGTTTCTCTCATCCATATTGGAATGTCAACTGTTTTGGCCATTGTGCTACTCTTGTTCATGCAACTATCTTATTGAGATTTTATATATGTAATATCCCTGTCACATTTAGAAGTCAGTATTTCTCAGCTGGCTACAAATGGTCAAAGGATGGTCATATCAGACTTAACATCTGGGTTATTTACATTTAAAAGTTTAGAGAAACTGATGCTGCCATTTTTTTTATTTACATTTGAAGTCTAGATACTCATAATAGATAGAATTTTCTGTTTAGTATCCTGAGTGATTGTTTTTATGTAGGTTCTTTTGAGATACTAAGTGAAAATCCAAATGAAGATGATGATTTGCTGCCAGAAGACCAGGCACCTACAATGGATCAAGTTGCAGACAGTGGGAGACACAAATGTGAGCACAGTCAAAGAGAACTTTGACTAGATTATTATAAGCTAAACACAACTGCAAGACACTTCCCCTTGGATCGTGGTTACTTATATGAGGATGCATTTTATAGCTTTATTCTAATAACTTTTAAATTTTATTCTTCAAAAGTTTCAAGTACATGAATAGATAGATGATACATAGACAGATAGATAGTATTCTGATTACTATTCTCTCCCCTCTGTTCTATTGTCTTCCTTTCATCCCTAGCATACCCACCCTCATCTCTACCCTTTCCTGTATTCATGACTTAGAACTTTTTCATCTAAATATATATACTTTAAAATACCCAAGGAACTAAAATGCAAGCTCTGGTACCTTTTGGCTACTATTTGAATGATCAGTGACCACTTTGCAGTTTGCTCTCCACACACATTTCCCACTTCATCTCCACTGTCTTTTTGTTGCATAGTTTATGAATTTAGCTTTGTACTCTTCTACCTGTAGTGGTACATAAGTGAGATGGATTTTGCCTACTAGAAGTTTCACCTAGATCTATTTCTCTTTAGCACTTTATATTTCTGCAATACCATCTGATACCATGAGTTTAATTGCAAGAACACAATCTGAAATTGAGAATTTCGAGGCCATCAAATATGAGAATGTGCTTAGTAAGTAATTATTAAAATATTATAAAGCTGTTTTCAACTGAATTCAGGATAGTTCTGTCCCTCCTTTTATAGTTACATTGATAATTATGTTAGCTTTTTATTTTGTAAATGTAATTCATTCTTATATTTTTATTGATGGTTTACCTGTGGTTACTATATTCAGTTTTAATTTTTCTACTAACCCTGATGTAAAAAAACTTACTTTAGTCCTAATAAAAGACACTGTCATATCACTTCTGTGGTTATATATTTGTTAGAATTTGCTCTAACATAGAAGAATGCTAGGGCGGAGAGGCAGGAGTGGGTGGGTGGGTGGGGGGAGCTCCCTCATAGAAGCAGGGGGGAGGGGGCATGGGATATGGGGTTTGTTGCAGGGAAACAAGGAAGAAGGATACTCTTCCCTGATAACATTTGAAAGATAACATTTGAAATGTAAGTAAATAAAATAACCAATAAAAAAGAAAAGAAGAATTTAAAAACTATCATTTCTTCTGTTCATGAAGTTCTACATATTTTTTTTTTAAGTCTGACATATTTATGATACCTCACTTTCCTTCTCAGCAATGTAATCTTTCTTCACATTTATGGCTTTCCACATATATTTTATGATGCATATAATGGGATTTTTTCAAATACAATTAACTGTATTTTAATTAGTAATTGTAACTACATTTAATTTAGTTACTCCATATTTTGAAGTTTAAGTATAGCATGGTCTTTATGTCTTGACTTTTTGTCTAGTTTTATTACTGTCTTTTAATGCAGTATAGTTTTATAACATTATATATTTTCCCTCAGGGATATAATGACAAATATTTTAAACTTTTAATTTTTGATAATCTTGTCTTAATACTCTAAGAAAAATAGAAGAATATATTATTGATCTGAATATTTGAAAAGTAACAATGTTCATCATCCAGGTAGATCATCTTCTTTATTAGTTTATTGTCACAGAGTATGTAATTCATTACGTCTGAAAAAATTAAACAAAATTACATTGAGTAATTAATATATATTATGAATTTAGTACTTATATAACAGGAATGGCTTCAATTCTAAGCTTTCTAAGCTTTTTTTCCTTGTAGCCCCAAGTATGAGGAAGAGTAGATTTAAAAAATATTGTGTCAGATACCAAGAGTTGCTAGAAAAAAATTATAGTGAATATAATTGTATTATTTGTTTTGGGCATGTTTCTTCATGGTCATGCATCTCCTTGGTCTTTTAGAAATTCCTATTAAACTGTGCTGATTAATTTCCTTTATCTTTATTGCCTTAGATTTTGTGTTAGTTTTGACATTAACTGTAAAATACAAATTCTTGTACTTTTATTTGTTTACATATTTCTTCTTATAGTTCTATTCAGTTTAGAATGCTTCTTATATTATTGGTATCTACCATATAAGAATCCCCATATTTCTGGCAAATTCACCTATTTCTCTTTCTGATATTAATGGAACTATGTTATATTTATTCTTTTTGGAACTGTGTTATATTTATCTCTTTTGAAGAAGATTACTGAACCTAAGGCCTCAGATGTGATAGGCAGTCTACTGCTAATCTATTTCCAGCCTCATTTGTTCATCAGTATATTCATAATGTGTCATTTTTTACATATTTTCTTTCAATGTATATAGTTTACATTTAGGTTGTGCATAAATATAGTATAACCACTATTCCTTGTCCCCTCACATGTACATACAAACACATACACATGCATAGATACACAACGTCAAACTTTTAAAAGAGGGAACACCCACAGAAATACAAAATTGTCCATGTTTCCATGAAGTAATGGATTGTCCCTTCATTCTGTCAGTAAAAGCAATGTTAAACAAAAACAAGAAAGGTAGATGAATATTAATATATGTATAAAACTATCATGTGATAATTGTATAATAAAAATAACAATGGGAGAAGGTAAAGAGGTCATATTAGAATATCTGACTGTCCAATAGCGATAATATTGAGTTTTTATAATGTTGTGCATGTACTTTTGTTTTTGTTTTTGGTTTTGGTTTTTTTTTTGGTTTTTCGAGACAGGGTTTCTCTGTGTAGCCCTGGCTGTCCTGGAACTCACTCTGTAGACCAGGCTGGCCTCGAACTTAGAAATCCGCCTGCCACTGCCTCCCAAGTGCTGGGATTAAAGGCGTGCGCCACCACTGCCCGGCCATGCATGTACTTTTGAATAAACCAAAAAATAACATTAAGTATGAAAATTACAACATTGCTTTTACTGACAGAATGAAGGGACTTTATACCATTTCCCATAGTGATTGCACTAATCTATATCCTCATCAACAGTGCACAAGGGTTCTTTTCTTCAGATTCTCAGCAGTATCTTATCATAGCCATTCTAACTTACTTCTCATAATGGTTTTGATTTGCATTTCCCTGATTATTAATGTTCCAGAGTATGTTAATGTATTGATTATTTATATTTATTTTAAAGTATGTCTATAGTAGCCATTTCAAATTGAATTCTTTAATTTTTTGCTGTTAGGATCTTTCATATTTTTACATATATTGGCTATTAACTGACAGCTGAAAAAGATTTTCTCCCTTTTTGAAGGCTGCTGTTGGGTTATGGTGGTGTGAGAATCCCGTGTCCGCCTCAGGGCTCGGGCCTCTGGAGGAGGCGAGATGCGGGAAGTTTGACCCCACTCACCCCACAGCACTGCTGGGCAGGTGTCCGGCTGTGAGAAGCCATGGGATGCTCCATCTGGTTCTCAGGCTCTTGGGCATCTCGGACGCCACTGGATGCCATGGAAGACCTGAGAATGGAGTGTGAGCCTGCTGGCTGGATCTAGCCTGGGGCTGAGGGGAAAGGCCTGGAGGAGCCTGGCTGGGTCCCTCCCGGGACTGAGTCTTTGGCTTGTTGGCAGCTAGCTGGTTTGGTTTTGTAGAGGCCATGGCTGGGAGCGCTGAGAGGCCTTCTGTGGGAGACTAGACCTGGTTCTTTAGACAAAGGCCTGTTCCTTCGTTTCCCATGGCAGATTCCGATGAAGAGAGACAGTCCATGGTTTTAAGGCATTTATTGTCATTGAGGAGAGTTGTGATGAGTGAAACCATACCCCACAACCTCAGGGCGGGCCTGAGGCTAAAATACCTTTTGCAGGGAGGAGTGGCTGGGAAGGGGAATTTATAGGCTAAGCCTCTGGGTGCCTCATTAAAATAGGAATGTCTTGGAGCTACATGACCACACCTCTATCTGTGGAGGGGCTTGGCATTGCCCTTATGTGACTGATGGTCACAGACCTATGGAGAGCTGCAGCCTCTTGTCAGGAGCCTAGGGCCAGGGAACATGGCAAAACACCTACCTTTCCTGGAATGGTTGTCCCCTGCTGGGGACCCCCTAATGGGGCTCTGGGGTTTTAAACCTTAGCTCAACCAGAAACCAGGCTACCTTTCACAGTCCTACAGGCTGCCTTTTCACTCTGATGATTGTTCACTTTCCCATAAGGCTATTGAGTTTGGTAGGATCCCACATGTCAGCTTTGTTTTGCTTACTATGATACTGGGATCTTATCACAAGAACCATTGCTTGTATCAATATCTGAAAGTTGTTTCCTGTCTTCCTCAGCATTTTTTGTTTCAAGTCTCATGTTCAGGTTTTTGACTCAGTTTTGAGGTGAATTTTATCCAGGGTGAGAGATGAGTCAAGTTTCATTTTCTGCATGTAGATGTCCAGTTTTCCCAGCACCCCTTATTAGATGATGGACTTTTTCCAGTGAGGAATTTTAGCACCTTTAGGAACTATCACTTAGTTATAGAAATGTGGTTTTATTTCTAGGTTCTTTACTTACTCCACTGGTCTGTGCATCTGTTATTGCTTTTTTAATGTCAATTCAATATTATTTTGTAATGGATCTGTAGCAATTTTTTTTAGCATTTTATTTATTCTTTGAGAATTCTGTACAATGTATTTTGAACATAATCACTCTATTAACTTACTCCTGAACTTAACCAATGAACCCTTAACACTTTTTTGGGTGGGGGTCAGGAATATTTTATACTGTATTTATTGTTGTTCTTGTTTAAGAGTTTTCTTTTGTGTGTGTGTGCTTGTCTTTTTTTTTTTAAATTATTCTTTAATCTTTTTTTACAATCCAGTCATTATCCCCATCCCATTCCACACTCCGACAGTTCCTCATCCCATTCCCCCTCCCCCTTCTCCAAGAGGATATTCCCAGCATCCCCACCCAAGCAGAACTCCCCACTCCCTGGGGCCTCAAGTCTCTCAAGAGTTAGGTGTACCTTCTCTCACTGAAGCCAGACCAGGCAGTCCTCTGCTGTATATCTGTCAGAGGCCTCATATCAGCTAGTGTTTGCTTCCTCATTGGTGGCTTGGTATCTGAGAGATCTCAGGGGTGCAGGTTAGTTGAGACTGCTGGTATTCTTATGGAGCTGCCCTCCTCCTCAGTTTTTTCCAGCCTTTCCCTAATTCAACCATAGGAGTCCTTGGCTTCTGCCCATTGGTTGGGTGTAAGTATCTGCATCTGGCTCTTTCAGCTGATTGTTGGGCCTCTTGGGTGGGCATCATGCTAGGCTTCTGTCTGTAAGTCACCATAGCATCAGTAATTGTGTCAGGCCTTGGAGCCTTCCCTTGAGCTGGATCCCAATTTGGGCCAGTCACTGGACCTCCTTTTCCTCTGTCTCTTCTCCATTTTTGTCCCAGCAGTTCTTTTAGACAGGGACAATTCAGGGTCAGAGTTTTTGACTGTGAGATGGCAACCTCATCCTTTCACTTAATGCCTATTTTTGTACTGGAGGTTGGTTCTACAAGTTCCTTCTCCCCACCGTTGGGCATTTCATCTAAGGTCCCTCCCACTGAGTCCTGAGCATCTCTAGAGTTTTCATATTTCCCACTGCTTCTCCTGTCCTCCTCTCTTGATTATTTTCCTCTTTCATGTTACCTGTATTTTGCCCAATGCTCCTTCCTGAATCCTTCTCATAACACAATGGTCTTTTCTTTTGTTCTCCTTTCCAGATATTTAGATTTTACCCACACACACTCTTTTGGATTCATTTATTTTAGCCCTATTATTTATGGTGATCTCTTTCTTTCTCCTGATCTGGGTTTACCTGGTTTTCCATTTTCTGAGAATTTAGGCCATTTATTTAAAGACATTCTGTTTGTTGATGTAATTGTTCCACTTGGTACTGCTCTTGCTCTCCATTACAGGCCCAAGAACATTGTATTCCCATTTTCATTTGTTTTGAAGAATTTTTAAAGTTTCCTTTCTGAAGTAGAGATTTCTGGTTTCTTTGGAAACTCAGTTATGTCAAATGATGTTTTGCTGGGACACATAGGTAAAAGGATATTGTGCTAAAGCAGGCATGTGGAAGAATGTTGAAGCAGACACATGAGAGGACTCATAATGTATAGAAAGAATGTAAATATGAGCCACAGACTGGGGGGAGGGCTCTGACATTGGTCCGCCTTGCTCGCTAGTCTTTGCTTATCGAGACATCATAGAGAGTAACATTTTGTGATATTCTTGTGGCTTCTTGATGCTTCTGTGGACTCAGACCAATTGGTGGAGCCACATAGTTTCTTCTAGATTGAACTGCCATTGCTGATTTGTGAGTGGTGATTGCCGAATAGACTGGACTAAAACTACTATGTTGGTATTTTGCTAGAAGACTGGACTGCTGACAATGAAGATTTGAATAGCTCCAAAGATCTATTTCTAAACAGGTCCACAACCCCCTGTTTCCTATTAACCTTTCTTTTCCACTACCTCTCTTGTGTATGGTGGGCTAAAGGGGATGTTGAAGGATTTAAGAACCCATATTAAAGTAGGTTTTGAAAAATCAAAGCCTACAATTTTTACAAATTTGTAAAAATGATTTTAATCTGTTCTTTCCTTTTGAGCCCTGGCTTCCAGAATGACAATTCTGAGACTAAATATTTATTATAAATGCCTAGGCCATAAGCTTTGACTCATTCCCAGACTAGCTTGTAACTTATCTATCTTATTTAAACTATTCTATGTATATCATGTGGTTAGTTACTTCTCCTTTAGCCCTGGGCCACTTTTTCCTTTGTATCTCCTCAGCATCTTCCTGCTGGTTTGCATCCCTTTCCACAGTTCAACTCCCATCATCTGTTGTGTCTCTCCCTGTATTTCTCTTTTATCTCTTACTATTTCCCAGAATCTTCTCTTTTCCTGTCAGTGTCTCACATCATATTTTCTGTCTCAGCTCATTAGCCATCAGCTTTTTTACTGACAGGTGATGCTTATGAGAGATTCTCTACACCCATCTAATTTCCTCAGTGACTTACTTGTTTATTTAAAAGTGTGTTGTTCAGTTATTTGTTTCCAGACTTCTAAGGTTCCTCTTGCTGTAGAGTTTAATTTTATTCCATTGTGAACATACAAACCAAAGAGATGTATTTTAATTTTTTGAAATTGATAAGGTTAGTTTTGTGCAGTGATATAGAGAGAGCTCTATGTGCCGACAAAATTAATTATATTTGACAACTGTTGTAAGCAATGCTCTGTAAACTTTGATAAGTTTATTTTCTCTATAAGATAGTTTAACTCTGGTGTATCTTCATTGATTGTTTGTTAGGACTTATTTATTTATTTCTTCCCATTGGTGAGTATAGTATTGAAATTCTCCTGTGATTGTACTATAGCCTGTCTCTTCCTTTAAGCAAACAATGTTCATTTTATTAAATTAGATACCCTGTTTCTAGAGGCATGTAGATTTGTAGCAATCATATTCCATATGAATTAATCAATCAGTCATTATATAGTGAAATTTATTATTCTGTTTCTGGCTTAACATCTGTTTTTCCAGATGAGGATAGCCAGTCATGCTTGCTTTCTGATTCTGTTTTCTTTTAATATTATTTCCCATTTTTTTACTTTTATTTTGTATAACCTTATTAGTTAGTTGTCTTGTAGGCAGCATATTGTTTTTAATCCATTTATCCAGTTCATATATTTTAACTTGACAATTGTGATTACTTACATTCAGAATTATTAAGGAAAACTATGAAATAAGCTGTCACTTTGTTAGATTTATTCTGACTGTTTAGCATATTCCTCCTTGCTTAAGTATCTTAGGATTTGGTACTTTACTGATGATGGTTGATCCATTCTTACTTCTCATTTGTGTGTGTATATTTATACTGGAATTTATACTGGATATATGGAGCAGGTAGGATGTTTTGTTTCCCTGTTTATGCTCTGGGTTTCTACATGTTATAAGGTTTCCATTTTTCTACTGTTGGGCTCCAGTGCTTGCCCTCTGTCATTCACTTCAATGCATGGGTACACATTGACTGCTATGGTTCTTACTTTAGGAAAAAGAGGAAATAAGAGATTAGTGCTTATGGTTTATATTCAGCCATTTTTCTGGAATCTGAACTTTTAAAAAAGTTGTATTGTTATTGCATAAAGCTGTTGTATGTTATGCCCCTCCTCTCTTTCCTCTCTCTTCATCCTCTGCTCCCATCTTTCTCTTCCTTCATTTCAATGTCAGTTGTACAAGGTTTCATTCCTTTTGTTGATTTACTCTCAATTGTCTATGAAGTTCATTCTCTAGTCAAATTTTCAGAAGGGATCATGAAACTTGTATTACCTGAGTCCTTCCAAGTTTATAAGTTATCCAATAGGTTTTGTCCTCAAAAGCCAGAATTTTTGTTCATCTCTACTTTAGGTCACTTCTTTGGAAACTAATTATTCACAGTTCCACAGTATGAAACCAATTCTGAAAACTCAACCATTCACTAATTTGTTCAACCCTCTAATTCTCAAGTTATTTCAAAGTTGTTTAGTATGTACCACTGGAAAAGCAACCCTTCCAGAAAGATTTTGTGATTTGCTTGTGGTATATCCTTCCTTTATTCCTAATATATTGTTTAATTATTTGGACTAGTCTCTCTCCTCACCCCCTGTAGACTAATTTATTTGAGTTTTATATCCATTTTTATTTCATTTTAACTTTTCTTTTAATATTTTACTTGATGTTTTTATTTAATTTCTTAAATGTGTGGGAAATGAACCTGTTTTTAAAAGTAACTGTAAAAAGTCATATTTACCTAAAAGAATACCTTGGCTTTGTTTCCTACTCCTCTTCTTGCAAGTAACCAACTGCATTGTTTTTGATACCTTTACTATATTTTATTTTATAAAGATAAGTCACTTTACTTCTTTCCCCCAAGTCCCTTCTTTCTTACGGAGGATAGCACATGAGTGATCATTTTCATTCTTTTTCCCCACTTAACATTACCTCCAAGTAATGCCAATAGATTGTTTTACAGATATGTTTAGTATACCATATTGTATATGTCCTAGTTTGACTTTTCCCCATAATTGAGCTTTGACTATATTGTATTTGCTATAATAATCTTGTACATATACATTGCCACTGTCCTATTATTTATGAGCATTAACATAAAAGCACAAACAGCAAAACTAGAAATTAAGATAAAATGTTAGTATATGTTTATAAATTAAGGATACAAATTAGATAGTATCCATTAGATCTCTTTAATTTTTCTCATATTATACTAACCTAGTTAAACATTTTTTGGGGAGGTGAAAAATGCTGTTGTGTACATTTTATAAATTTGAAATATAGGTATTTGTTCTCTTATTTACTACACTAAATATATTTTATGTAGATGAAGAACAAGATAAAAATATTGACAAAGAAGACTCAGACAGAGGGATAAAATCAAAGCAACAAAAAAGTTTTAAGACTAAGAAACTGTCTAGTAAGTATGAGAGTTATACATTATATTATCTTTTTTTTTTTTTTTTTTTTTTTTGAGACAGGGTTTCTCTGTGTAGCCCTGGCTATCCTGGAACTCACTCTGTAGACCAGGCTGGCCTCGAATTCAGAAATCCACCTGCTTCTGCCTCCCAAATGCTGGGATTAAAGGCGTGTGCCACCACTGCCCGACAACATTATATTATCTTTAATTAAACTCATCACACCATTTTTCTTTGTCCCGGAAATTTTGAGATCTATATGATAGGAATTTGTACTTTGTCCTAAAATACCTTAAGATAGTTAGAGAACTGTGAAAAAGAGCTTGTGCCCTTTGTCTGGTATTTCTGATTCTGTCAACCAAGGCCCTGAAACCAGCCAGCAATTGACTTTTAAAGTGTGTGTCCTACCTTTCAGCTCCCTCCTGCAGATTACATTTTTAAAAATTGCAGCAAGCACCTCTCCTCTGTGCTACTTATCATTTGCCATAAATGGGCAGAGATGTGGTTGCAATCTTTAACTCAAATAACAGTGGGTATTGGTGCCACATGGTAGAAGGACAGGTTGTGACTTGTTGGAAAGCTTCCAGCAACTTCTTGATTGTAGCTCTCCCCAAAGGAAATGACTTTCTGGTCACACATAGATAGGTGGTGATCAGGATTTCACATGGGAAAATGAGAGTGCAAGGTGTTAAGGTGTCTCACCATAACTGGGTCTCTTTTATAGCTGTTGGAGCAAAGGAGGCTAGTGGTTAGCCATCTCCAGAATGATACACCATGCCCATTACAAATCATGTCTAGAATCTCACAAGGTTTCTAGGTAACTGTATCTTGTAGGCAATAATTGCCCATCTGATTGCCATATATGGGTCATTAGAGCAGTATTTGCCATCCAGACAAGGTCATCAGTGGGATTTGGATCTGGTTCTTCCTCTGAAGTGGGGACTTTCCCATTGTTGGTAGCTCCTCTGAGAGCTTTTGATGGCCTTGTTGAGTATTTTGGTAGTGTATGGCAAGCTATTTCATGAACAGGTACACTGCTGATCATCAGCCACTGAACAGGTACTCAGAGCACTTGTGGTGTCACTTTCTATATATCTATTCATTTATTTTAAACAATTTCAAGAGCTGAGCAAAGAAGCTTTCATTTGTCAGAGGAATTTTAACCATGTAGTTCCTCATTAAGTCACAATTTGGAACATCATTTGACCTACATCTAGGACTTAAGATCCTTTTAGAGAGGCCATCAATGTACTACATTAAGACTTCACTGTCCCCCCCATATATAATTATATGTTGCATATATTGTCCAAGTATAAGCACTAATTATCATTTAGTATACTGTGTTCACTATCGCTGCCTCTGGGAAGTATCTTCTATTGCATATTTCATATTTTCTAGTTACTAGCTAGATTCTATCATGTGCAATGACCTGACTTCATGAGGGGCTCTATGCCTTTTGTGGGGTGACATAAAACAAAATGTCCCCTTATGTTTGTGGTTTAATTTTATTTTTTAAATATTGGGAACGTGCACATGATTCCTAAACTAAGTCATGAAAAAATGTACAGGTACGGAAATACCCAGGGCTTCCCTGCTCCATTTTGTGACTAACTACGTGTACTACTTTCTGATGTTTCACATATATTTTATTTGGTAAAAATAACTATATGTGACTTTCCCTTTTATCTTCATTGTTTACCTTTCTTCCTTGTTTAAAAGGCAGGGTGCAAGCCCATTCCACCAGATGTACTCTCCAAATACAGGAAACCTTTTAAACCCATGTTCAGTTCTATACACAGTTGTTTTCATTATAATGTGCATTGACCATAGCATATAATAACTATTGTCTTTAAGAAGCTGTATAATATACCTATTTAGACTCACTTTTCATGATTGAACATTGATATTTTCATTTTCAACTATAGACAATGAAATAATGAATAAACCTAAACATACATTTTTCTTATTTTGCCTATGAAACCTATGTGATCTGTAATGTATAAGCAACTTAAGAAAAGTAGGAGCTAGAGAGATGAATGTGCAGTTAAGAGTGCTTGCAGCTCTTCCAAAGGACCTGAAATCATTTTCCAGTTGCCATGTCTAGTAGGTGACAACTACTTGTAACTTGAGCTTCAAGAGTTCCAGTGCTGCATTGTGGGATCTAGACACATCAATATACATGAAAATACATAAAATTAAGAACAGTAAATGATAACTATATTTTACCTATAAACTATAAATTGACAAAATTTACCATTATATAGATTAAAACTGTATGACTTTCTTACCATGTCTAACATTATGCTCATTTATTTATAACTCTGAAAAAAACATGGCAGAGAATAATACTGTCAAATTGTTTGAATGTGTAATAGAGACTTCACAATGATTCTAGTTTTTTTTATTACAATAATGTTTCTTCATTTATAGCTCATGAGGAGGAATCAGATACAGTGTACTATGAAGAAGCAACAAAAGCCAAAGTTCCATCAAAGAAGCAAGGTACTTCTAGAAAAAAGGGATATGCTTGTGAGCATAAAAAACATAGATTACTTTGCACTATTTTGAATGGGACCAGTGGAAACCAGTTCTCTTGCCTTAGCTTCTAGAAGGCTAGAAGAACAAATGTATACCACAGTGCAACTCTGTACTAAAATTATGTTAATCACACTCAAAATGTTTTCATTAGTTCAAGAGTCTGTATTTTACTATATATGTTCCGGGAGTATTCCTGTTAGCCATGCAGTAACTGACAAACAAAAACTAGGGCATGCATTGCTTTTATGCAGTAGGTCTAGATGTAGCAATTTCACAGAAATGATTGTGTGCTGAATCTCTAGCGATATGTGCTCCCTTTCACCAACTCAAGCAGTTAGAGTTCTAAAGGCCAGTTCACTCTATAAACCTGTGCACTGAATTCATTCTATGTGTTTCCACTGCTGAGTACAATTGTTGCTGGAACTGAAAGATAAATATACT
>CM052707.1:56570027-56603159 GCA_028551405.1 Uromys caudimaculatus | reverse complement strand
TATACCTCTCCTGGGTATATACCCAGAAGATGCCCCAACATGTAACAAAGATACATGCTCCACTATGTTCATAGCAGCCATATTTATAATAGCCAGAAGCTGGAAACAACCCAGATGTCCCTCATCAGAGGAATGGATACAGAAAATGTGGTACATCTACACAATGGAGTACTACTCAGCTATAAAAAAACAATGACTTAATGAAATTTGCAGGCAAATGGATGGAACTTGAAAATATCATCCTGAGCCAGGTAACTCAGTCACAAAAGAACGAACATGGTATGTACTCACTGATAAGCGGATATTAGTCCAAAAGTTCAGAATGTCCAAGTTTCACTTAACAGTAACCGCTGGACTGAGAGTGAGGTACCAGATGGAGGGGTTGGAGAAAGTTCTGAAGGAGCGGAGGGAATTGGTAGCCCCATAGATGGAGCAAGAGCGTCAATGGGCCTGACCCTCACCCTGGTCGTCCTGGAGTTCAGACCACCAACCAAAGTATACACATCTATTGACCCATGGTTTGAACTATATATGTGGCAGAAGAATCACCTCGATGGCCATCAGGGAGAAACTAGAGGACTTTGGGCCTGAGGGTGCTAGAGGCCCCAGTAAAGGGGAATGTCAAGGTGGGAATATGGGAATGGGTGGGCGGGTAGGTGGGAGGAGGAATTCCCTCACAGAGGCGGGGAGTGGGAGGGGATAGGTGGTTTCCAAATAGGAGACCCAGAAAAGGGGAAACATTGGAAATATAAATAAAGTATCAAAAAAAAAAAGTTTCTTCTAGAAAGGTTTTTGTATGTATCACTACTTTTTTCTTGGTGTGTCTTATACTTTTTATTCTTTTGATATGGACGTGTGGTTGTCATAAGTTTATCACAAAGAATACTGTGGCATAAGACCCAGGAGCAGAGAGCTGTAGGTAAGTCAGCCAGTACAAGCTTTTAAACCTTTGTTTGTCAAGTTTTTGTAGCAGTTGAGAATTACATGGGGTTCACACACAAGTACTTGGCCATCTGGTCAGAATCTATTTCCTCTAGGAAATCTTTGTGTCTAGCTAGTGAAGGCCATACAGTAGCACAGGACTTTAAGCACTATGATATTCAAGATGACTGGCTTGTGACCTGTGTTCATGCTAGCTGAGCTAAGAAGAGTTAGACCCTGAGATCCAGGACTTGCTCAGTGTTCCCAGGGGACAGATCAAGATGACAACCACAATGAAAGTACAGGAATCACACATGATGGCTCAGGATGGCTAAACTATGTTCAGAAATTTCAACAGACAGTTTTTCTGTTGGTTTTTTAAAGACAATAAACCAATCTACAGGTAACAATCAACCAGAACTTACTACATTATTAAAAACCCTGCCGAGATTCCCCTTTGCCCCCAAAATAGCCCCTGACAAGGGACAGACACAGCACAGAATGCTGCATATGACCATGGGTACATGGTGTATGTCTCAGCCCTAGAGGCCTCAATCAAAGGCCCTTTTGGTTTTATGGGTTATGAGGCCAAGATAGCTAGAACTCCAGATCTCACCACCATGATAAGACAGTTTATAATTGCTTATCATGTGGCACTGGAACAACAATATAGCCTAAAGGACTTCAAGATTATTTTATGACTGCCCATCCCAGTCCACAGTACAGGGTTATATTCAATATTATATCCTTGAGTTATTGCTTTCGCTTTTTCCTCTAATACCCTAATTTTATTGTTTTCTGTTTTCATTTTTGATCCCATATTCTTATTGATTTAATTTTATCTCCCAATTATAAAGAATTTGAACTTCCCTCAATGCAAAAATCCATCGAAAAATGTACTTAAAGGAGTTTCGCTTCTTGCACAAGCCTGGTCTCTCATTTTGTAGGTAACTATCAGTATCACTCCTTCTGTCCTGAGATGGTTTTGTAAAGATAGACATTCTAGCTAGCAAGTATTGCTGGTCTGGATGCCTGTGACATAGAAAGCAAGGACAGGAAAACTAAGAGTTCAAAGCCATCATGGGCAACTTAAAACCTGCCTCAAAATAAAAATAAAAAGAAAGCTGGGAAATATAGCTTAGTTGTCCAGTGCTTGCCTCATAGAAACAAAGCTCTAGGTTTAAATCCAGTGCCACAGTGTAAATAAGTAACCATTTCTCTTTTGTCATTTTTCTAGTTCTTCATCTTCCTAAATCCAAAGATAGTATGCGAGTTTTCTCCGTAACAGGTTTTTTTTTCCTGAACATTGGATATATGTGTTTTCATTTCTGTTTTTATGAATACACATTAGCATCAACACACAACTATTAAATATAGTCTCATAATTTTCTTGTTAAATTGGCTCCTGTATTAATTTACCTACAACTATCAAAATGAGAGAAAATTCTGCTGCATAGTTACTATAACTTTGAAATCTAAAGAACTAAAATGGCTGTATTTTCTAATAAGAAGTAAAATATATTTCTTCATGCAGTTTTAAGTGAAGTGCCAGACAAAACCTTTGAACATCAAGAGTCAGGATTAAAATTTGAAATTCAGGCAAAGAAACTAAGAATGCTCAAACCTGAAAATAGTAAGTATAAAAATTATAGTTAACTTTAAATTTAAAGCATTAATCTTATAAAATAATTTTCTTTAGTTCATAAATATACACATGAGCATATAATTTATAAAAATTTTTGTATCTTTGACATAAAGTATGAATCATCAGAATGATTAGAGAAACGTGGTGATCTGGATTTGTTTGACCTTTCTGTTCTTAAGGCCTTCTCCTGGCAGACTTGTGGGATTAGTGTTCACCAAGACCCAGTGACTATTCAACAGTTTCTCCCAGGTGTTCATTTTCTACAGTCACAGGGGATTGTGGATCCCAAACCCAGTGGGTACTGTTTCATGATCCTTGGCATAGATTCTAACTGTCTAAGAGTCTGCTGAAACAGAAAAAAAAAGTACATCAGAGGCTCAGGAGAAGGGCTGCCTAAGGAAGGTATACGGGTTAGTTTTATGTCAACTTGACGTTGGCTGGTTTTATGTTAACTTGACATATGCTAGAGTTAACTGATAGGAAGGAACCCCAAATGAGGATGTGTGTCCATAAAATCAGGCTGTAAGACATTTTCTTTGTAAGTAATTGATGGGGAGAGCCAAAGCCATTGTGATTGTAGCCATATCTGGTTATGGGTTCTACAAGAAAGCAGGCTGAGCAAGCCATAGGGAGCAAGCCAGTAAGCAGCACTACCCCTCCATGGCCTCTGTATCAAATCATGGTTCCAGGTTCCTGCCCTGTTTGAGTTTCTGTCCTGACTTCATTCAGTGATGGACTACAATATGGAAGCATAAGCCAAATAAACCCTTTCTTCCCAAACTTGCTTTTGGTCATGGTGTTTCATCATAGTAATAGTAAGCCTCCAGGGCTTCCTGTCTGTCATCCAGATGGATGAGCCCTCAAGTAGCTGATGGAGGCCATGTAAATGCTTCAGAAGCCCAGTCCCAGAGGCTGTCATTTGCTAGGACAGCAAACTCATAACACTTTGCATATGCCTTCTTTGCTGTGAAATTACCTATTTATTTCCTAATTTTCCCCCACAATTTTACCTGTTAGGTCTCTGTCTCTGGCCTGCATTGTGTGATCCAGCAGTGTTATAATAAGGTCCCAGTCTTCCCTGGCATTGCCTTTATCTAGTCCCAGAGAAAGATATGGTCAGGACCATGAGAGTCTGCTATTTCTCAAGAGTGCTGCTTGTCCTGGGCCAGCCCCTTTGGAAAGATGTAACTCTTTCCACATAAGGCAATCATCTGTGTAGACAGGATGCTGACAAAGGTACTTGCAAGGTCACTCACCTTGCATTCATCACCATCATACCTGCTGCCCTCAGCTTGAGTAGTAGCCACTATTGACAGCACAGTGTCAGGCAATGCCAGGGCCAGCAGCAACACTGCAGGGTCAAGTTGCCAATGAGCAATTGTTACCAAACACCCAAGACCAGCTGGTAAATATGACTCCCTTAAGCCAGAAGCAAAAGCAGGAATTTCTTATTCTGCAGACAAATGACAGTGTTTCTGAAGTGTGAACAAACCCAGCAGGTTCACTAACTGCAGCAGTTCCCAGGGGCCAGGATGTAGGCAGTTAGGGCCTTTAAACTACTTCATGTCTGACAAGGACCCATTCAATACTGGCTACTGTGACAGTGAGCAAGTATAGGTCTTGGAGAGACCCACACAGAGCAAAATCCAGACACTATCATGTTTCTCCATCATTCACATGTCAGTGGCTCAGGGAGTAACACTACCTGCAGATTACCATCCAAACAACATTAGTGAAAGTCTTCCTTCTCTTTGTACCTCACACTCTAGCTCTGATTCAGGGTCTCAACAGGTGAGAAGAACACTGGCCATCTTGCAGTCTTATTTTTATTTGTTTTTTATTTAACTTAAGCCAAGAGTTTGAGTAAAACTTAGCAGGGTTCATGGATTTGTTTCAGAATTCACTGGGAGAAGAAACTGTGTACTAATCATGAACACATCCACCAGGAAGACCTTAGAGAGCTTCTTTAAGCACAGAAGGAAAATGATTCAGAAGCAAGCAGTCACCCATAACATTTTATCTACCTTGTAGCCTATGTATGTTTATAGACATATATACATTTGATTAGATACTGACTAAATATAACAGTTCTCAAACAATTTCTTGTACTGGAAAACACAGATGTTCTTAAATATTTATCAGTGACAAACTATGCTTGGTAAATGTGTGTTTTTATCAGTTGGTCTATGACTAGATCTCAGTATAAAGTATAAAGAACCTGGGGAAATCAAAGACCAATATGAAACATTTGATGCCTAGAAATAAACAAATTATGAAACTTTAATATACATTAAAACTGTCATAGGAGTTTTAGCAGATTTTGTCTAGCATCACAGTCTTTATAAGTTTATAAGATGGTAAAATATTTTTACATGTGTACTAATTTAATGTCTGGATGCTTCATAAATCTATTTTTCTAATAAGTAATTAATTTTCTCTTTTAATATAGTTCACAATGAAGAATCAGATACAGATTATCAAAATGTATCATCAAGCTCCCAAGTCCAGTTAAAGAAGCAAAAGCCTTTGGGAAGAGAAATAGGTTTTACTAGTGAGTATAAAGACTATAGTTATCCTATATTATTTTAAATTAAACTAATTAGAAATTTTGGTTGATTCATAAATGTATATGTAAGTGCATACCTGATAGAAAAGTCTATACTTTAAACATAAAATTTGAACATTGCCAACCTAACTCAAAATCAATACCATAGTCAATGTTTTGACATAGTATATTATATTATACTATATTATATTATATGATTATGGTTCATGAATACCAAGGAAGTAATGGGTAAATCATTTCTTTATGAACAATGAGTGTGTCCAGGTGTCTCCAGTACTTCTGTCTTCCCCCAATGCAAATTCCCTACCAGAGACTCCAATCAGCAGATGGTGGCTCACATGTCATTGAAAGAGCAAATATACATACAGGAAGTGGCCAATGAGGGTAGTCAGCTGAAGGGCCCATGGTATCATATTGTTTGTGTCCTACTCAGGGTTGAGGAGTCTTTATGGTAACTAGGAATATGGGTACTATCTGACCTCCTCTCTAGCTGGAATATGGGTGCAGCAATAGCTGTATAGTCTCATCAATTACTCTTATTATTTTTACTTGAGAGGTGGGGAGGGCCAACTGTATACATTCATCTTTTCTAAAGTGAGACACCATAATACTTATAGCTCACACATGAGAATTTCACACACCAGAAATTCCTTGCACCTTTCAGAAAATAATGGTCCTAGTCATGTGCCATGTGTGGAAGAGAACATGATTCTTTTTGGTCTGTTCCCTTATCTAAGCCTACTTAGATGATTTTATCAGTTCAGTAGTGCTTCTCCAGACATGGATTTTAAAATATCATAATCTATGCAATTGTTACATCAGGGACCCAGTGGAAATCTTCAACCTTTGTGTTAAGTGTCCCCTTCACAAAGCTAGCCAGCCCTTATGGTCAGTATAGGAAATGCTACAAGTGTGACTGGGATGTCAGATGATGAATGCTAAGCTCCTCTAGCCTATGCTTATCACTGTCAGCATGTCAAGTTGACTCTGATGTCAGTAATGGTACTCAGGTTTTATGGGCCTCATCAATGAGAGTCTGGGTGCCCAAAGTCTTGTATTTGGTCTGGATGTACCTGCTCAGTAAAGACCAGTGGCTTTATTTTTCAGCAATGATGAAAAACCATGCTTGCTTTCTTCCTTGGAGGGTGAAGATGTTTTTCATATGACAGTAGCCTGGGTGCAGAACATGGAAACTCCTTTCCTGTGGACAGTTCCACCAGAGCATGTATATACTAATAGAGACCATAACAATGGGAATTTTTAGTGGCCTGAAAGGGACTTACCTAGTGAAGAATGTACAGGCTCACTTTTGTTTGCCTCAGAACAAAACTAGAAAGAATGACCTAGTTCCCTTCTGTTCTCATGGTAGGAACTGTGGGTCACTGTAATTGGTTTACTGCTAAGCCCTAATTCTGCTCATTTGTGAAAAGTGAAAGGTCTGGATAAAAGTAGTAATAAGTAATATAACTAAAAGTATAACTAAAAGAAAGTAATAGCTACTTTCTTTATCAAGGAAGCAAAATACTCAATTCTCAGGATCAACTGAAAAAGATTGTTCTAAGCCTGTCAAATATGGACACTGATGCCTTCTGGCAAGCGCGCGCATGCGTGCACACACACACACACACACACACACACACACACACACACACACACACACAGAGCATGGCTCACCATTTGGCCTTCATGTTTAATGGAGAAGCCATCCATCTACTAGATTCACACAAGGTTGTTTTTAATAGCACCAAGTTCTCTTTCTAAGGTGATTCACATTAAAAATAATACATAACTAATGCATTCAATAGTACAGGATCTGCAGTGTCAAACAGATGATCAAATGATATTTTAGGTCTTTCCACTGGTCCATGTTTGCTATCTGAGCAGCCATTTTCCATGCTGCAAAATTGACCAACTAATAAGTAACATGACTCCAAAGTAAGTTTGATTGAGTTTGCTAAGCAGCATAATCAAAGCAAGTAAAACAATAAGATCTTTAAGTCTGGTTAATAATCTTGCCATCTCTTGCTATTTTCTGCTTTCCTCTTGTGTAATGGAGAGACCATTCAGGCCTCTATTATTTCTTTAAGGGGAATTAAGTGAGAATTTCTACACACCACTAGCACTTGTGGGACACATTGACATGGAAAAGGAGTAATGAACTAAGCCCCTGGTATCTCACTATGATAATTAAGATGTAAACATGTTCCCAAGACATTTCAGTATCCCCTCAGTATGAATTGTGAGAGCTTTGAGGATTTTGTTTCCCTAAAACGCTTCATTGGCTAACCTGCTTGCTGCATGCATGATTGCAGAAAATTAGTAGTTAAATTGGTCAGTTAAAATAATAGGCCTAACTAAAAGTAACCATTAAGCATTTACCCTCATCTTACCATGAAATACATGAAAGTATAAATTGAAAAAGGATCAAACTCCACCAGGGTTCATTTTTACTCACAGAATGGAAGTGGCTGTGGTGGAAGGAAACCCTCTTAGTGGAATGAATCCCAAACTCATGGCTCCTGCTGTTTCATAGTCCCAGAGTACTGCTGAGAGGGAGAGGGAGGTGGGCAAGCAGAGGGAAATGTTGAATCAGAATAAAGATTTTTCTTTTCAAACATTGTTGATTGATGAGTAATTGTTGTGTGTATTTTGTGGGAACAGTGTGATATTTTGATATGTGTGTGATCATATTATATAATTAAATCAAGCTAATTCATATGCCCATCAACAGTGCCTTCCCAACAAAATGGCCCATACTGAGACACCTGAACAATAAAATGTTTCTGCCAAAGTAACTTCTTCCCACTAGGACTCTTGCTGATGAGCACACAGACTGTAAAGCAGTCAGGGCCCATTTAAACAAAATGTAGTCTATGATTGAACCTTCCTCCAGGTCTGCAGTAGTGTCGTGTAAGGGCACAAAATTTGCCACTAACAGCCTTTATAATGATCTATGATCAAGCCTGAAACTAGGATTTTATTCTGGAGTCACACTCCTCAGTATACATAAGCATGTGTGCACATAAACATTCATATACATATTCTAACATACAAGCAAATGCATGTGCACAGTCATACTTAGCAGCTTTGAGTATGAAAACCAGAGTTTGGATCCCTAGAACCCCCATAAAGGCTGAGTAAAGATGTAGCCTGCCTTGGATTAGAAGACAGAGGAAGGATTCCTAGAGCCAGCTGTCTAACAAGACTAGTGATATCAGTGAGCTCTAAGAGACCCTACCTCAATAAATAAGGTAGAAGAGAAAACAAAAGCTATTTCTAGCAGCTTAGGCCTTCCATATGCATGCATACACATGCACACATTCATGGAGAAAGAGAGACAGAGACAGAGACATAGAACATAGAGAGAGACAGAGAAAGTGAGACAGAGACAGAGACACACAGAGAGAGACATAGAACAGAGAGAGAGACAGAGAGAGAAGAGAAACCTAGAAACTGAATTTTCACAGTGATTTCTGTCCAGGTCTTTTCAGGACTGCCCTTGCCTTACTCCAAGTCATATATTCTGTTCTGTCCAGACTCTAAGCAGCACTATAACACTTCTAAAATTGTGACAGAATCTTCCCAGAAAAATAAATCTATCAAAAAGATTCTGAGACTTATCTACAATATGCACTCCACAGTCTTGTCTGACAGCAAGGGGCTAGATCAGACACTGGTGAATTATTTGATGAGTGCTTTTTCCCTTTAAGAGGTTCATTTTTATACATTTCTTTAGTTTTAACTCTGTCAAACTTCTATGACAAAAATGTGTGCTCACTAAGACTCATTCCTTGCCACAGTGGCAATGCTCCTCTTCAACTGAAGCATTTTCTTATATATTCTTTGAATTTTCATTCTGTAAGCATGAATATTTCTTTTCTCGCATGTGGATTTGTCTCATTTCTTTTTTTTCCTTGCCAAATTACATATTCAAACTTTATTTTAAAATTAGCACTACTTCTAGAAACATGTTGATGTGGTATCCATTGTCATCATCTTAAATTATACATTTAACATAAGCAATATCATAATTTGTACTGCACATAGGAGGTAGAAAGTGATATTTAATCATGTAATGGCTCCATATATTAACACAGTCAGTTGACTTGGGGTTATTTTAAACCTACAAGTAAAGGGACAATGAAAAATATTGTATAGCATTTTCATTGTTTAGCATATGAATGTATCAACTAAGGTGTAAACTACTATGCAAATTAGAAATTATAAAATATCCTTGATGCCTCAGAAGAACAATAGAAAACTGAGTCTTTGTCACAAATGTGCTTACAGATTTCCTCTCAGTAGCTTGATGGTAGTTTGCTTCTAACACTAATAGCATGAGAAAAAAATGCTGTTATGTCAGAGTTATAAAGTTGGAATTCAGAGTTTACAAAACGAGCTAGGTTTCCTATTGATTAGACCAGTGTGTATCCTTCTGTAACTGATGCCATCCTCACACAAATAACACTATCTACTCAAACATGAGGATGCATGGTTGAAAACTGAAGCACAACTTGATAAACTAAATACCTCTAGAAAGAAAACGGTTACTAGTCAATATCATAAATAACTTTAATCATTTCAAATTAAACCCATTAGAAAACTTCCCATTGGTTCTTTTTTCTTATGATTTGAACATTTATTTTACAGAAATTTCTGAACTGCAGTATACACTAGTATCTCTAAGGGAAAACAAGCAAAATGTTATTGAAGTTTAAACTTCCTATCCATGACAACTTCTTCCTCCATAGTCACAGACAGGATCCACACAGGCACAGTGTCAGGCTAATATTTTTTTCTCAAATAGTAGCTATTAACCCAATATACCACTACCATCTAGTTCCATCCTTGGGTGGATGTAGCAGTACCCAAAGATGCCTAAATGACCTGGGGCTCCTGTGCCTCTGTGAAAGTACAGTAGGCTAAAGGCCTTGGAGTTAATTCCTCTCAGAGAAGACCTTGTTCCCCTTTCCAGCTTATTCAGATTCACTTGGAGTCCAGGTCTTCACATTTCATATACTCATGGCTCAGCAGGGCAATTGTTTTTGCTGGTCTGTGCTCTCATCTGGGAAAGGATGAGTCTACCTTCAATATAGCATGGGTTCTGCTTGCCTTGGGAACAGGAAATTTCAGGTTAGGTCATATCTTTTGCTGGCAGAAAGTCAGGCAACTTTGGGTAGTTTCATGAAAGGATAATGTTGTGTACTGCAACCCATTACACACTAAGGCAAACTGATTTTGACCTTGTATAGTGGCATGAGGCTGTCAGTTGTTGTATATTCTATAGGGGAAGTCTCTTCTGTGACAAAGTTAAAGCACTATGGAGCTCAGGGACAGTATACACAGATCAGGTGTGTTATTGAATGGAGAACTTGTCTCACAAACAAGTTTTACCTTATTTACTTCAGCAGTGTGAGTACTTACGTTACATTTCTTCCCCAGTTCATGAGCTTGTGTTTATTTGTTGGTTTGGTTTTATTGGATTTTTGTTGTTTCATTTGGTTCAGTTCTATTTTTCTTTATCTTTCTTTTTTAAGAATGTCATCCATGCAGTCTAGATTTTTTTTTACACATTTTTAATTAAAATAGAATTATATCACTTTTCCTCTTCCCTTTCTTCCCTCCTCCACCTCTCAGGTCTCCTACTTCCAACTACCTCCTATCCCACCTGCACTCCTATTATCGGTATACACAAACATATTGTTATATACAAATATATAAATACAATTGTTGTATTTATACTGCGTCCATTTTGTTATGTATATAATTTTTTCAGGGCTAACCACTTTGTATTGGATAACCAATAATGGGGGGGGGGGGCTCATCCTTAGGAGAAACCAATTTCCCATCTCTCAGCAGTCACTGGTTATCTGTAGTTCTTCATCTAGGTATAAGACCCTGTGAAAATTTTCCTCTTTGCTTTAGCATGTCTATTGATATTGCCATTTTTATATTTTTATATTTTATAAGCAATAATACTAATCACCATCAGGTACATCATGGTCTTTACACCCCTCCATAAAAATGCCATACCTGCAGCACTTTCCTTGAGTATTTGGGAGTGAAAGTACATAGCAATATACTTGGCTATGTATTCAAACTAATTCGTGAGTTCACTAGCATGAAGCATAGAAATAAAGGTTATAATGGCCTGTGGGACCCATGTACACCTGTGTCTGTGTAAGAGTACTAGAAATATTAGTCTTGGACCCAAAATGAAGCATACTTTCTCTCTCTCCAATTAGATTTCTTGTACCTCCATCACAAAATACCAAAAACCTAATAGCTTAAGCAGTGGAAATCCAGTATCTCAGAGTTCTTGAAGCTAGCTGTGCAGCATAAGCCGGGGTTCATTCTTCCTGGGGAGCTATTAGACTCTGCTGAATGTCTGTGATTGCTTGCTGGCAATGCTTGGTTGCCCTTGGCTTGCAGGCCTGGCATCATGGTCTGTTTTTATTCTTACAGTCTTTTTCTCAGCCTACATACCTCTTCTCCACAGATCCCCTTTTGTAAGAATATTGCACATAGTAGATCTAGGCCTTCTATAATGACTTTGTTTTAAATGCCCTATTTCTAACTCAGAACAGATTCTGAGGCACTGGAGTTTAGGAATTCTATATATTTGGGAGAAAAAAAAACCCACAATTCCACCTACCAGCTGCTAGCTAACCTCTCAATATTTTTTCATCCTCCCTATAAACAAAATACGTCCACAACATTCCAATGTACTCCCAATTTAACTGTAATTTCAGAGTCTCATTTAAACATAATCAGCTTCTGATTCTTTCACATAGCTAGGTTGCCTCGGTAACTAATGATGGTGAGGTTTGGAGCACCACTCATTCCAGGGAAATCTTCCCTTCCTCTGTGGTCTTGGAGAGCCAAATTTTAAGCTATCTACTTCAAATTCACAACAGTGTGACAGGCATATTGCAAACACTTCTGTTCCAGAAGAAAGGCAGCACATGGGGCAGAGCATAACAGCTTGATTTTAAGTTTTGAGGATAATTTTATTGGCTTGATGCCCTTTCCCTCATGGCTCTGCTCTTGGTGCTGGGTAATGGCCTTGAAAAGAAATAGGCAGTGGCCCAGCTGGCTGGCCAGGGTGACAGGAAAATCTAAACTGGCATCTAAATCACACTTAAGGCCATTCTTCCTATTTATTGAAGAATAATGTTTTCACAGCAAAATAGTTGTTGGCCTCCTTTACACCTGTTGGATCCCAGAAGTATGTAAAGTGTCTATTATTCCACCCATTTTGGTTTCCTTGGCCAAAGTATTTCAGTGGCTCCATCTTTCACATGTTGACTCCTAAACAGCTAGACATGCCTTGGTGTGTTCTTCCAGAGCGGGTGTGATTTTCATTAACTTTTACTTTCATTTTTAATAAGCTGGGAAATTTTCATTTTTTCTGTTTCCTTTCTACCTAATGATTTCTTTTTCACTTTCTTTACCAATTGCTTTATCTAGAAAAAAATTAAACAATGCCTTAAATGCTTTATTCTGAAATTCAGTTAGCAAAACATCAGAGTTCTTTGTTTACAAGTTCTACTTCCTATCCAACAGAATCACATTGCCTGCCATTTTATAAGAGTAACTTTAGCTCCTTAACATATCTTCTATTTCCATCAACCCTTGCCAGAAGCATTTTTAGTATTCATATTTCTGTCAGCTCTATCTCCATGCCAGTTTGTTTCCATCTAAGATGAGAGCTCTTGTCTTTTCTTTCTGAGATAACATACATCCATTGTTAGGGCTTTACTTGTATCTTTTTCAAAAGGGGTACAATTCAACCTCTAACCTTTGAATTAGATAGTATCAAAGACTGTGAAGACTGTAGTTAATTACAACAAGAGGTCCAAGAAGCACATGCTGCTCACTGGTTGCTTGGAATAAAGCTTCATTCTCCAGTATGGAAATAGGAGCCAAACCAAACCCCTGATCTTGTTTATTTTGAAAAGATAAGATATTGGGTTAAAAACTTAAAAACATGCTCCAGTTCAGAGGCAGATTCACTTGGGGGTGTGTGTGTCATGGATAGTTTATGTGTAATCATAGGGCTTTCTTAGACCTAAGCCCATATTTGAATCCCTCCAAGGACTATGGTACACTAGTTGGTATCCAGTCTGGCATTTAAGTTTTACTCTATGATAATTGCTAGAAAACCTTTGTGCTTATCTAGGGTTTGGCCTAAAAGGACATGTGTAGGACTTTAAAATGTGACTGTTTTCTTTATAAGTACAGATGTACATAAACACGTATAGATGGACACAGACATACACCAGGTGCACAATACTCCTGCCCATACATTTTAGAAATCATGAACTCTCTTGGATACTTTCAGTTTCAGTCTCTGGGACTTGTTCTCTCCTTTCTCCATTTAGCATGTGTGTCCTTCCACAATGTTAACCCTGATTCTCAAAATATTGAAGATTTATACACATACTTTATCCTATAATGTCTCAGGTCTTATTGGAGAACTCTTTAGCAGAAAAAAAAAAACTGTCTATGATGGTTTATGTTAATTGTCAATTTGAACCAATAGTCAAGTGGAAACCTGGTCCCTAAGTATGACTGCAGAAAATTATCTTGATTGATTATATTAATTGTGGTGGAAAACCCCATCTTGACTGTGGTTGAAACTGTTACCTGGCAGGAGATTGTGGAATGTATAAAATGGAGAAAACAAGCAGAATGCTGGCATACATTCATCACTTTGCAATGCATTCAAGCACTCTCCAAATGTGGATGTAACATGACCAACTATTTCAAGCACCTGCTGCCTTGATTTCCCCACCAAATAGACTGTTAGCTAGAATATACCTGTATCCCTTAAGTTGCTTTTACCAGAGTATCTCATCACAGCCATAGGAAAAGAAACTGAGAAATATCCCTGGATATCCCAGGCTGTTACTTGTGTGGAGTTTTGCCTTACTTCTATAGTTTGTTTGAAGTTTAATCCTCACTCCTTTAATTTTACCTTTTGAATGAAATGTGCACAGTCATCCCAGTGCCCTAAGTAGACTGTCCTTCCTTTGCATTTTTTTACTTAACATTCTTTCAATAAATCTTCTCAAGTTCATTTATACAAATGCTTTTGCTATTCTTTCATAGCTACACCCAGCACCTTGTACTACCTCACATACAGCAGTTCTATACTGTGTTAATACACATGTATTGGTTTATTTAGCCACTCTCCTATGCTTGATGTGATTTTGGACATTTTACAGTTGCAATAATGCTGTGGTAAGTAGTCTTGTGGACATGCATTTTCTTTGGTTTGTCTAGAAATAAATAGTAACCTAAAAACGTGAGTAACCTGTGAAATTAGTAGGCAGAATATGACGCCATTGATTCCTCCAAATATTTATAAAATATTATGGCAATTTCTACAATATCCATTGATGAGACATGTCAGATATAACATGGTAACTTAGGACTTTATGAAAATAAGAGAAAATACTGTTATATACCTGTTATTAGAAATTTGAACCCTGATATTCCATAGATTTTTCCTTTATTTTGAGAAAACTAAACATATATCTTTCATCTTGCAGCACCAGATGAAAGTCATGCACAATCACAACAAGAGTATATATCAGAAACACAGGTGAAAGTAGAGAGAGGAACAACTTCTGGTACTACAAAACTCACTAGTAAGTAAAATAAGCATGAACAGCTTTAAATTAAACCCAACCGAAGGCTCAGGTCTCTCTGTCATTAATTCTGTATATGTTTCATGGACAGTTTGTGCTCTGACCTGAGTGTGGATTCTTTTGGACAAGAATAGATGGAAGTCAAAATGAATAAGTGGGCAAAATGAAAAAAAAAAAAAAAACAGAGCAAGCAAACGAACAATCATCATTGGATTCTGGGTGTTATTTTCATGCTTGGGGAGCTGCTATGAAAAGCTGTGCACTCTCATGAATACTGTGCTCATCTTTCCACATTTCCCTATGGGTGGGAAGTCTTAGTGTTCAGAAATTCCCCAACCCATGTGGCTTTTCTTTTTCTCCTTAGCAATTCCTTTAGAACACCGGACAAAACAAGTATCAGTGGACCATCTAGCTCCTGAGAAGAAACTTTATGTAACCACAGCCCAGGACAAGAAAAAATACCCTCGGGATGACAATGCAGACAGTAAGGACACTTCTTTTACGTTATTTTTTGTAAAGATTTTTATTTATATATGTGAGTACACTGTAGCTGTCATCAGACACACCAGAAGAGGGCATCAGATTCCATTACAGATGCTTTGTGAGACACCATGTCATTGCTGAGAATCGAACTCAGGACCTCTGGAAGAGCAGTTAGTGCTCTTAACTGCTGAGCCATCTCTCCAGCCCCCTTTTATGTTATTTTTAACCAAACTTGAGAAACCTTCCTATTGAGTTTGAGAATAGACCTTCAGCCATGTGTTTTTTTGAACTATTATGTGCAATACACTCCCAAATCTTCTAACAATCTAGGTATCTTTTATAATTAACTGCTGGCTAGTCTGTGCCCACTTTCTAAATTTCTGTTTCTTATTGTAGTATCAAGTTCTGTTTAAATCTTAGGATGCTGTAGTCTTTTTATATATACATATTTCAAAGATTCACCTCTTCAAGGCCAGAGAATATTGTTCTACTAAAGGGACTCATCATTTTGATAGCTTTCTTCATTTCCCTTAATAACTTCCTTATTTGTTACTAATGTGGCTCAGCACACTTTCTTCTGGGTATTCTTTGAATGTCTTTTTTTCTTTTTTGCTTTAATTTTCTTCTGTTTTATTATTTCAATGTTTTTCTTAGAAGAAACTTTTTGTGTGCTTTTGTACTCATTCTGATATTTATATTTTAATAAGTTCTTAAGGGCACATGTAGCCAAATTATGGATATTCCTTTTCAAATTTTTTTTTATATTTTTAAAAAAATTTATGTGTATGACTGGTTTGCTTGCATATATTCATGCTCCATGTACATGTCTAGTGACTGTGGAAGTCAGAAGAGGGTGTCAGATCCCATGATACTGTAGTTATAGATGGTTATGAGGCACCATGTAGATGCTGGAAACTGAACTTGTATCATCTAGCAGAGCAACAAGTGCTCTTAACCACTAAGAACCATCTTTCCAACCCTAAATTATAGATATTCTAAGCTGTAAATATTCCTGTCTTCTTGACTTTTCCTACTTTATTGCCTGTTAAGGTGCTTTCTCTCTGTCTGCTTTACTTTCTATAATTATGTATAATGTTATATTGGATTCAAAATTTTTGCATTCAGAGGGTGGATTAAGTAAGAGAAGCAAATAATTTACAATATATGAGTATAATTTTGTTTATAATAATGAATAAAATAATCTATAAAGTTTATGAACCAAAGCTACTAGAATAACAATGCAAAAAATAGCAAAGGTGCTATTACATTTAAGTAGTTAAGTATACATTCTCAGTATATTTATATTTCAATTTGACAATAATTTTCTTGCATCATTAAAAATGAGAAAAAACTTCAGTGAGCTCCATGTCAGGTCAGAGATCCCATGCTAAGGAAGACTCACAAATTTCATTCTGATTAAAGGATGTACCTAATAAGAAAAAATTACAATTCTGTTCATACACACCAAACATGGGTACACCAAAATTGATAAACTAGACATGATGATGCAAAAAGCATGGATTTCCCCCCAAGTAAATATCCTGCCCTCACCAATGAACAGATCGTCTTTGCACAAAATATCTGTATTAAATAACACTATAGATCAAATGCATTTAACAGACGTCTATAGAACATTCCATCTGAACTCTGAAGAATGAACATTTTTCTCAACAGCCTATGGCCCTTTCTCTAAAATAGGTCACATATTGAGACGCAGTGCAAACTTTAGAAAATTTTAGGAAAACCAAAAGAAATTCCTGTATCTCATTATGTATATGGGTATTTTGCCTGCATAAATGTTTGTGTACCAGGTGCAAACAGTGCCCGAGGAGGGCAGAAGAGGGCATTAGAACTGGAATTACAGGTGTTATGATCTAACCTGTGGATGCTGGGACTCAAATCTGGATCCTGTGGAATAGCAGTCAATGCTCTGAACTGCTGAGCTATCTTTCCACCAACACTCCCCCCCCATTGATTTTTTTAATGTAGGCATTCAGAGCTATAAACTTCCCTCTTAGGACTAGCTCATTGTATCTAAGGTGTTTTGTTATGTTGTATATTCATTTTCATTCCATCTAGGAAAAACTGTTTGCTTCATGATTTCTTCACTTACCCACTCATCATTCAATCATCAGTCATTTAATACCCATGAATTGGAATATTTTCTGTAGTTTCTCTTGCTGTTGATTGCTGGCTTTATCCCATTGTGTTCAGATAGAATACAGGCCATTACTTCATTTTTCCTATATTAGTTAGACTTGCTTTGTATCCTAATATGTGATCTATTTTAGGTAATGTTCTTTAGAATGCTAAGAATAATACATGCTATGTTTGAATGGAATGTTTTGTAGTTACCTACTAGGTCCATCAGATCTATGATGTCTTTTAATTCCATCCAGAACTTCTTTTTTTCATTTTTTAAAAAACTTGGTCTAATGGTGAATGTGGCGTATTGAGGCTACCCATTAGTACTATATTGAGGTTTATCAGTGACTTTGATTCTAGTAATTTTTGTTTCATGAAATTGGATGAGCCTGTGTTTCATATGTGTGTGTGTGTGTGTGTGTGTGTGTGTGTGTGTGTGTGTGTGTGTGTAATTATAATTTCCTCCTGCTAGATTGTTCTTTTGATCCCTATTAAGTGCCCCTCTTTATCTTTTCTGACTAGATTTGGTTTGAAGATGATTTTTGAAATATATTAAATAAGAACATCTGAATACCTTTTCCACCTTTTCACTCAGAAATTATGGATAATGTTTATCATTGGTAGTGACGTTTGTTTCTTAGAAGTAACAAAAAGATTCATGGGTGCCTCTCTTATCCTGGATCTATGTCTGTTCTGGATATGCCCCCCCACCTCCTCACCCCCATCAGTTGCAATTTCCATTTATTTTAATGGCCATCTAGCCACCTCTCCTGTCCTTCCCCACACCTGATCCTGAACCCCACATTCTCCTCTCCATCCCCTTTCCTCCCAGTTACCTTCTTCTATCTGCCTCTTATGTCTATTTTATTTTCCCTTCTAAGTGAGGTTCAAGCTTCCTCACTTGAGCCTTCCTTCTTGTTTAGCTTCTTTGGGTCTGTGAACCATAGCATGATACCTGTATTTTATGGCTAATATCTACTTATAAGTGAGTACATACCATGCATGCTCTTTTGGGTCTGAGTTACCTCACTCAGGATGATATTCTTAAGTCCATCCATTTGCCTTCAAAATTCATTATGTCTTGGTTTTTTTTTTTATAGTGGAATAGTATTCCATTATGGAGATGTACCACATTTTCTTTATCTATTCTTCAGTTGAGGAACATCTAGGTTGCTTTCAATTTCTGACTATTATAAATAAAGCTGTTATGAACATAATTGAGCAAGTGTCTTTGTAGGATGATAGAGCATCTTTTGGGTATATTCTCAGGAGTGGTATAACTGGGTCTTGAGGTAGAACTATTCTCAGTTTTCTAAGAAACTGCCAAACTTATTTCCAAAGTGGCTGTACAAGTTTCCACTCCTACCAACAATGGAGGAGTGTTCCCATTGCTCCACATCCTTGCCAGCATGTGCTATACTTGAGTTTTTGAACTTAGCCATTCTGATAGGTGTAAGATGGAACATCAGAGTCGTTTTGATTTACATTTCCATGATGACTAAAGAGGATGAACATTCCTTTAAGTGCTTCTTGGCCATTTGTGATTCCTCTATTGAGAATTCTCTGTTTAGTCTTGTACCCCATTTAGTCCAACTTCCAAAGTCCCTGCAGTCAACAATGTTAAAAGTCCAAAGTTCAATGTCTCTTCTGAGATTCATCCAATCACTTAACTGTTATCCCCAAAGCAAGACAGTAAACAAGCTGGGCAAACTCCAAACTCTGCATCTCCCAGTCTGATGTCAAAGTAGTCTTCAGATCTCCAGCTCCTTTTTTCATCTTTGTTGACTGCAACAAACTTCTTTCTCCTAGGCTGGTTCCACTCCCTGTTAGTAGCTTTCCTTAGCAGATAGCCCATGGTTAGGTATCCTGAACACATTGGGGTCTCCAAGGCAACTTCAGTTTTACAGCTTCTTGTTTCAAAGTCTTGGATCCATACATGATCCTCTGGGCTTCTCCAAACAGCTGGTGTCACTTCTCTAGCTCTGCCCTTTGTAGCACTCTACTGTAGCTGCGGTTCTTGGTGATCATTCTATAGTACTGGCATCTCTAATACACTGGGGTCTTCTGTTGCAACCAGGCTTCACCAATAGCCTCTCATAGGCTCTCTTCATGGTGCCAAGCCTTAACTCCTTTGCATGACCCCTTCAGTCCTGGACTGTCAATTGCAACTAAGGCTGCACCTTCACCAGTGGCTTTCCATGGCCTCTCACAGTGCCAACCCTCAGCTGTTTTTCATGACCTCTTCATGCCTTCAAAACCAGTACTACCTGGGTGACTCTTACACATTACCAAGTACAGCTTCTGCAGGAGGTACAACCTTGGCTATCAGAAAATACTTCCCAAAAGATTTCACCTCAATGATGCTGGTCTCTTCTTAATCACTGCAGATTTCTTAGTTCCAGCTAACCAGCATCAATTGTCCCAGTAGTCCCTTCTATTCTGGATTCTGAAGCCAGAGCCATGTGTCCAAAGCTGTGGAATTCTGCTGCTTGCTGGGGCTGGAACAAGGCCCCCTTTTTCTATTATATCATCACCAGCTTTCTGTTTTCTAACTCCTTCACTGGCTAAGCTTGGCTGGTCTCTGTCTTGCTCAGTAGACTTTCAACTCAGAAATCTGCATGCCTGTCTCCTAATCACTGGGATTAAAGGTGTGGTCTACCAAGCCTGAATTTAAGTTTTTCTTCACCTAGAACTTGTTCTGTTCTAGGCTGATCTTAAACTCAGAGATCTGCTTGTCTTTGCTTCCTGGGATTAAAGGCTTGTGCTATCATGACTGGACCTAAACTTAGCTGGGTGAAATCTTGCTCCAAGGTCACTACTCCCTTAATTCAATTTAATATCCTTGAACACAGGATTTAGCTCCATTTCACTTCTGGTGTCTCTTTAATATTCAAACTATATATTTTGTATTTTTCTTTTCTCAGCTTGCTACATTTGTTCAAAATGCTCTTCATCAGACTTAACCAGAGAACAAAGTCTCTGTTGGGCTTTTTTTTGAGACTTCCTTTGTCAATGCAATTAATATAAATCTCTTTACCTTAGCCTCAGGCAGTCTCTTCAGACAATGGCAAAAAGCAGCCATGTTCTTCACCAAGACATGATGGAAACAGTCTCTCAATCACATATTAAAGTTCTTCTCCACTGAAACCCCTTTGGCTAGGTCTGCACAATTCAAATCACTCTCAGTAACAGTCTTCCATATTTCTACTAGGATAACCCATTAAACCCCATTTAAAGCATTCCACAGCTTTCCAAATAGAAAGTCCCAAAATCCACATTTTTCCAGACAAAAGCATGGTCAGGGCAATCACAGCAATACCCCAGTCCCTGGTACCAACTTTTGTCTTAGTTAGGGTTTTATTGCTGTGAACAGACACCATGACCAAGGCAACTATTATAAGGACAACATTTAGTTGAGGCTGGCCATAGGTTCAGAGGTTCAGATGTTCAGACCATTATCATCAAGACGGGAGCATGGCAGCATCCAGGCAGGCATGGTTGCAGGTGGAGCTCAGGATTCAACATCTTCATCTGAAAGGTACTAGCAAAATACTGTCTTCCAGGTAGCTAGGACTAGGATATTAAAGCCCATGCCTATGGTGACACACCTACTTCAACAAGGCCACACCTCCTAATAGTGTCACTCCCTGGGCCAAGCATGTACAAACCATCACACCAGGCAATCCTGGATACCTCTGTAGTCTGGGATCACATAGTAAGTGGCTTCTATAGAAATCCCATGTTGCTGCAGGCCACTGCCAGTCAGCACATGCCTGAAAGGTCATAGCTGTATTACCTTCTCCTACTTTGTTGGCATGCCAACAGAACTCCACTCTAGGTGGGCACCCAAGGAGTTAGAGACACATATAAGGCAGTAAAAGCTGGCCCTGAGCTTGGGGCTACCCCTCAGCCTCATCCAACAGACAGAGCCTCTATTGTTGTCTTACTACATTAGTTAGCATTTCTAATATGGTGATGGAAAGGAGGAATGACAGGGATACCCTTACTTGTTTCGATCTTAGAGGAAACACCTCTGTGTTTTCATTAAGAAAGAAGTTTGATATTTTTGTATATGTTATTTATCAAACAGAGGCTCTTTCCTGAGAGACAGAAGCAGGGAGGCACAGCTTCTCACTGTTCCCCTCAGTAACTTGAGGGGTTCCCTAGACTTTTAGGAACCTCGATAAAGCAATCCAAACCAGAATTCATAGCTTCAGCCACAAAAAATAATATCAGGGCTAGCCAGCTTATAAAGCAAAGTTGGCAGTTATTAAAGTTGTGTTATTATGTGAATAAGAATGAAAGTTAATAGAACAATGCCCAGAAGAAAGGAAGACATGCCCCCAGAGCATGGCTGTGGGTTTCTCAGAATTAGTGCTCACTATTTCTCACAACAATCATATGTAAGATTTGGGTAAGGTCTGGAAGTTACTATCTTCAAAGGGTTGCTAAAGAATTTAAATGGCTTTATCAGATGGTTCTGGAGGACACCTGACAGGACAAAAATGAATAAAAGACTAGCTCACAAAAAGGTAGGCAATCTTTGCTGTAAAAAAGTTAACAGTTTTGTTTAACTTTCTTGTGTGACGTCTAGTAAAATGAAAGGGGTCCTACACAAGGTCAGACATTTAGGCCATAAGCTGGTTAATAACTATGTTTGGAAAAATAATAGCTCATTGTGTCAATTGTGCTGGATCTTACTTCTCATATGGAGAGAGGCTTCAGCTAGGCTCTGCTTGAGGGCTCCTTTGGATCTCTCCATGCCTGCAGTTTCTCTGTCTTTCTATCCTACCTTGTGTTGATGATGTGGACTACACTAACTTCATATATATATATATATATATCAATGCATACATAAGAGAAATTTTTCTAGGCTTTGGTAAATGATTTTTTTCAAACATTATTGGTTTCCTGCTGAAATTTTATGGAGAATTTATTATATCTCTGTTCCTAAGAGATATTAAGTTGTAGTATTTCCTTCTTAGAATGTCTATTTGGTTTTTGATATTCAGTAATACATTTTTAAATTCATTCAGGAGGAAGCCCTGAGTGAATGAAGTTCTGAGTAAATGTATGCTAATGATACAGACACAGCCATATCAAGGTCTCCAATGGCTCAGCCCCATGAATGGTAAAGCCTCCCCACACTCAGGGTGAAACTCAGAGGAATGGCAAAGCCTTCTGTGTGCAGGTGTTAATAGTTTGTGCATAAGATGTCCATCACAGTTTTCTCCCCATCTTCCTATTTACAGCCTGAAGATGGCTCCACTACCTAGACTGCCCCTACCAAGATTAGCTAAACCTGCCTCCTTGATTCAGCTGTATGCCAGAGACCCATGTCTGTTCAACTATATACAATGAACATGCTGAATTTCTAGGATGCTGCAACTTCTTCACCTCATCCTAGCTTTGCTGTGTGTCTGTGTGTTTGTTCTTTCTTAACCCTTTACCATCCCAAGAGCCATACTAGAGTGAAGCAAAGTGGCATTTGAACAAGGGATTGGAGCAGGGACCCAGCCTGTGGATTCTGACTACAAGAAACTCTCATTGGTCAGACAAGGGAATGCTCCCATGGAAAAACAAGCTAATAAAAGGAAAAGCAAAAACAAAAATAAAGAATTAAGGATAAAGGAATGGAAGGGAACCCATTTCAGTTCCTTGGGTATAGAACATTAGGACAAGTAGAATCTAGAGACAGGAAGTTTTATGTCAATACTCAGAATCTAAAGATAGGTAGATCTAGTGCTTGTTCAAGATTTCTGGAACCTGGGGAAGTAGAGATGAAGCATTACAGCTTCATCAGTTCTTGCCCTTGTGTTCAGAGAGACATGCCCTTGGCTTCCAGAGGAAGGGACAGGGATTTATCTTCCTAGAAAGAAATAGAAAATTGAGGAATGGATACATGGCAAAGAAACCAAGCATGTTTTTTTTTTTACTTTCAGTTTTAACTGCCTTGGTGGGGGAGGGGGGAGCAGCACACAGGTGATAGTGCACAGCAGTGGAGCTCTGGGTGGGCAGGAGGAGGCCTACCTGACTTGCCAACTGTGTGGGCTCTGAACAGATGCTGGGGCAGTTGATCCTTTCTAGATGTCTGCATTGGTAGCCCATCCAGCCCAGCCAAGAGTGCAAGCTTAGAGGTAACACTGAGTGAATGAATGGAGGAGGCTATAGCTAAAGGGAAAAATCTTGGTGTTCTTAAATGCTACCTGTCTTTTGTTTGTTTTGTTTTGTTGTTTTGTTTCTAAACAACCAGACTAAAATAACCCAGCAGTTGTATTTCTGAGATATCTGGTTATTTTACCTGTGCAGGTAAGACTGGTCAAGGGAGAAGCCCAGTGGGCTTGTGATTTTTCATTCAGTGGTGAGGTACCATATCTTCCTTTACTAGTTTTGGCTAATGACTATCTCTTTGTGAGGAGGGCAAGAGCATTTCCATAACCACCTGGAGTCCCAATGGGCTCTATTCAATTATCTGGGCCTAGCTACAGTCCTGCAATTTAGACAGGATAACTGGGACCCACCTCTTGGTTGTTTGGAACCACAGTATAATGCTAACATGGATGAGACCAATTTCACTGGCACATCCTAGAGACACAAAATTCTTAAGATCAGACTGCTTCTCCTGCTGATATTGTCAAAATGACCCTTGATGACCTTTAAGGCTTATACCATTTAAATATTTTCTTTTGTGTTTGTTGGGTAGAGTGGCTATTATGTTCTTCCTTCTTATCCTTACAGTCTGGTGTGAAGCATTGCTGTGAACTGCATGAAAAAAAAAACTTACCTGAACATCTAAGAAAAAAAAAAGAGGGGCAGGGGCCATGCTGAGTGGTGGGATACCCCTAAGGGAATGAAGTCCTGAGTGTGTGCTGTTTACACTAGCTCAGCCATTTCAAGAACTCCAATACTTCAGCTCCATGGCAGGGGCAAAACCTCTCCCTACCCAGAGTGAGGCTCTTCAGGGGTTTGAATGCAAATGTTAATAGCATGTGCAGAAGAATGTCTGCAATAGATTTCTTTCCCCAGATATGTACAGCCTAAAGATGGCTCTACTACAGAGATGGCTCCTACCGAAATTAGCTGAACCTGCTTCCTTGATTCAGCTGTATGCAATAGCCCCATGTCTCTGTTCAACTATATATAACAAACATGCTGAGCTTCTAGGGTGCTGTAGCTTTTCCACTAGAGAACCCAGGCCACTTGATCTCAGCTTTGTTCTGTGTGTTTGTCTTTTCTTCCCCATCAGATCTCAGTCATCCCTAGAGCCATGTTGATTGAGATCAGAAATTGTACATTATATTGCTTTTTAATTTGTTAAATATGTTCCAGAACTCAAAATATCCTCCATCTTAGTGAGTAGTACATGGAGTAGGATTGTTAAAATTACATGCTGCTCTTGCTCAGTGAAGTAACTGACAAAATCCGTTATGTCTGGTTGATTGATGACGTTCTTCATCCCCATCGTTGATGAGTAAGGCTTTCTATTATTACATCCCGGCTAGCACTTATTTTTTTTTTTTTTTTTGGTGTTGATGTTTTAAATTTGGGCCATTGTAATGGTATTTCATTGTTTTAATTTATACTTGTGGGCTGGAGAGATGATGACTCAGTGGTTAAGAGTACTTGCTCCTCTTGCAGGCGATTTGGGTTCTGTTCCCAGTGCCCACATGGTGCTCACATAACTTTCCTTAATTCCAGTTCCAGATCATATGATGTCCTCTTCTGGCCTCCACAGGCACCAGACACACATGGTACACAGACATACACATAATTTTTAAATTAATTCACACGTAGGCAGTACATATGTCATCTGGAAATAAAGAATTAAAACCAGTAATAAAATATGACTCATCTATTCTACAGAGATAAAACAATCTTTGTTGATAGATGACATGACTTATTTTTCCTTTGTATACATTTAATAACTTATTATAATGCCAAATTATCTGAACATCCTATTTGGATGTCGCAAAGTGAGGGTATATCTTTGCCTTATTCTTGGCCTCAGTGGAAAAGCTTCTAGTTTTTCACTATTAAGTACAGTAATAACTATGGGGTTCCCACACATGGTGTTTAGAAAGTTGAGAAAATCCCCTTCTGTTCTGATTTTGCTGGTGTCATTTATTGTAAATTGGTGTTAACTTTTATCTAATGCCTTTTTGCATCAATGGAGATGATCATATGATTTTTTTCTTAGACTGTTAATGATAGATAACCGACTTTCAGATATTGTACTTCCTTGTAGTCTGAGTTAAATTCCAGTGGCTTCTAATTCTTTGTATGTGTTTTTGGAGTCAATTTTTTCAAATTTCACTGAAGGGCTATGTTGTTGAGTGGTATTGATGTGTACTTTTCTTGTATTAAGTCAATGCTGGCCTCAGAGAAGTAGAAACCAGTTCATTTTATTCTCTCTTAGAAAATGTGGCAGAAATTTGGTATATACCTTGTTTTTAAGTGTTTGTTTGAATTAACCAGGGAATCCCTTTGGCTCTGCCACTTTATATTATTAACAATTATTAACTATATATTCATTTTATTTAATGGCTTTATTTTAACTATATTTTTCTTATGTGGAACTTGAGAGTTTTTATCTTTCAAAGCTTTGGACCATTTAATTTAGGTTACTAGTTTTAAGCATTGAATTATTTACAGTTTATTTTTATCTGATTTTAACAATTTATATTCCCTTTGTGCTTATTTTGCTTAATGATTTAGAAATTTTATTCATCTTCTTAAATAGCTAACTTTTATTTTGTTGATTTTTTCCTCTGTTAATTTTATTCTCACTTTCATAGCGTTCTGCTCTAACTACTTTATTTTTTTAACTTTAGATTTCATTTGCTCATCCTTTTCTAGTTTCCTAAAGTAGAAACAAGTTATTGGTTTGTGATCTTCTTTTCTAATATATGCATTTGATGCTATAAATTTTCTTACAAGCACTACTTTCACTGCAGCAGAATTGACTCGGGAAATACAGAGAAGGAAGCAGTACTTCTAGCATAAAAGTATAATATCGAAAAAGTGGACAGTAGTGTTGAAAGCTGCATGATTAAAGGTGATTATACAGAGCAACTTGTTTACATTGTGAATAAAGAATCCTTGTATTAGAGGAAGATCCCATCAAGGACTCTCACTGCAGAAAGTCAATGAATGACTCTGAGAATTCAGGGGACAATATGATTTTCTTGTTATGAGCTAAAGCAGATTGATGACTTTACATTGAAACTTGCATGCATCATTTCAACAATCCCATGATCCTTCAGAATTGAATTACTCTGCCTGTTCTCTGTAAATGAGGCAACATTGCCTGGATGACAGCTCATGTTTTTATAGCATATTATTGAATAAGTCCATTGGGAGATCTATTGCCCACAAGAAAAGATTGCTTTTAAAATACTGTTGTTACAATCTGTGGAGAAGATGTGTGGCTAGAGGAATGCTGCATACATTCTGGATAGTGTGAATGGCTCAATATTCAAGTCTTAACAAGAGCAGTTCAAAGGCTATTCCTCCTGAATGACTCTTTTGATGGATCTGCATAAAGAAAATGGAAACCACTAGAATGAACTCACCAGTCTAGACATTATCTTCCATCACAGGAAGACCTTACTGTTTATATTAACAAGAGTTTGTAAGAAGCTGATTCCAACATTGGTGGCTTTGAGATGCTAAAGACTTCGGAGGAAGAACCTATGAATGTGGAAAGAGCAAGAGAAGTAGAACCAAAAGTGGACCCTGGGGTCACAGCTTCATGGCTGCAATCACATGGTTCAATCTGAATGAGTGAGGAGTCACTCTTTAGAAATGTGCAAAGAAAATAGTCTAACTCATGATAGAATTTCTTGCAAAATTAGTCAGTTCTTCCAGATGCTGTCAACTACATTTTTGTGATATTCTAAACTTTTTGCTGTAATATCAACAACATTCCAGCATCTTCACCATGAATAGAGTTCCATCATCCCTCCAAGTTCTCATTTATCTTCAACTCCATCTTGATACCTAGTGAGGTAACCCAAACCTTTATTCTCATGATACCTTGCTAATTTTATCTTTATAAATGATTAGTTTTCTGTTTATCATGACCATAGAGCAAGATAGTACTGTAAGGTGACCCAGGAAATGCATCGGGACCTCAGTTAAAAATATCTCATTTCCTTCAATTAATGTTAACCCTTGGGCCAACGTGGAAACCCCTTTTTCAGTTTACTGCTTTAATGCCACAACCCCAAATGACAAAATGATGTCTAACCTTTTAGTTTATTGGAAATATGACTAACTCTTTTGATGAAAACTTTTCTCGACTACAGTTATTTGGGATATTAGATAAAAAGCATTTGTGTTACAGGGTCTCTAGTATCAAATATTGAAATCTAATTTCAAGTGCATATCACATCCTGCATTGTAGTCTCCCAGAGCACTCTCTATAAGATGCCACAATAACTAAGGCATGGCCTACATATTTCCCAATGCCAACAAAAGTATAACTTGGGGATGATGAAACTTGTACTAGTTCCAGTGAATATTGTGGGCATAAACTCATTGCAACACTCCTGTTTATTTTCAATCTTATCCCCAAAATACTGGTCACCTGGCTGATTCCATAAGCTTCTATCAATGTTCAATAGTCTAAATCTTAGAACTTCTCTGGCCCATACATCATGGAGCCTTTGTGCTGTCCCTTTTTTTTTTTTCCCAACCAGGATTTCTCATTATTGCTGTTTCATGGTCTCAGTTAGTATGACTGCAATGTATGGCCAAATACACAAAATACACTTCAACATTAAGCAATGTGAAAAATAAATGGGCATAAGACAAAAATAGGTTGGGAAAAGCAGAAATGTCTGATGTGGTGAAGATATATAATGATAGAGACAAAAAGTATTTCAAAATACACCAGTAAGATTCAGCTTCTGTGCCCATTAAGACTACAGTATTTGAAAAATCTAGTCTCTCTCTTAAGAATGAGCACTCTTTACTATACCTTGGTCTCATGCCCTTGACCTAAACCTCCCATATTTGTTTCTCCTCCCCTGCTCGCCCACATCTCACCTGTGCTAGGACTTTTTAATTGCATGAGAGGGATTCCAAGTCATGACATCGTCAGGCATACTAATATTTTTATAATTTGAAAAACTTAGATGATGCTTATTTAGCTATACAATGTAATATTGGAAATCACCACCTTAATAAAATGAAGAAAGAAATATGCCGTTGTGTTTCATCATGTTTTCAGAGTATGTCTATCTTCAATGAATTTCACACATCTGCTTTGTAGGTCAGAACATCGAGCTAAGGTCTGATGAAAATTATATGTCAGTAGACCCAACATCAAAAGATCATCCTCAATTTAAGAAACTGAAAACTGCCCACATAGAAAGCACCTGGTATGTATAATGACAGCAAATAAGCTTGACCTATAATCATGCATATAAAAAGAACAAATTTGAAATGTTGCCACAGAGGCTGGGCAGATAGATAGCTCAGTGGATAAAGTTTTCTCACACAAGCAAAAGACCAGAATTCACAAAAGCTAGCCTGGTGTGGAGGCTCATCTTTAATCCCAGTGCTCAAGAACTGGGAACAGTATTCCTAGGGTATGGTAGCTAGCTAGACTAGCCACTTCAGCAAGTTTGGGGTTCAGTGAAAGACTTTGCCTCAGTAAATCAAATGGAGAATGGTCAAGTAAGACATTTGACATCAACCTTTGGTCTTTCCATGTGGTCATGTGCACACACACACATGCACGCATGCACATATGCATGCGGACACACACACACACACCTGTACACATACAAGTACAAACATGGCTTCCCCACATACATATACAAAATGAACACACAAAAATCCACAGTTTTCCTAAATACCAATAATGAAGTTTCTGAAAAAGAAGTCAGAGGAAGAATTCCATTCACAGTAATTTAAAAAATACTGAGGGGGAAGGTGTTGAATACAAAGTATAATGACATATACTATAATGAAACCTATTACTTTGTATGATGTACACAATGGAATTTTATTTAGCCATTAAAAATAAAACTCATAAAATTACCTCATTTGCAGTAAAAATTGATAAAAATTAGTGATCATCATGTTAAATGAAATAAACCAGGCTCCAAAACACCAGTATCACTGAATTTCTCACATAAAAAGTGTATATCATCCAATGGGGAAGAGAGTAAAAGAAGATAATAGAAGAAGACAAAGATAAAAGGCTAAATGTTTTTTCTTATGAAGACTCTATTAACACACGCATACACACATACACATACATACATATATACACACACACATACACACATACACACACACACTAGTTTCTATGGCTAAATAAAACCCTGTTGTGCACATCACAAAGTAATAGTTTTTATTAGAATTTTTATATAGTTTTTATATAGAATTCCTCCTTATTCATTCATCCCTTTCTCTATGTATTTCTTAAACTATTGTGGGTATTTTTTCCTGACTCTTTCTCATAAACTTCATTATTGGTATTTAGAAAAGTTACTTATTTTTGTGTATTGATTTTGCATCCTAATTCTTTGCTGACAGTGTTTGGCAGATCTGATATTTTCCTGGTAGTCTTTAGTGGTTTTTTTTTTTTTTTTTTAAGTAAAGGATCATACCATTCACAAATAGGAATGATTTAATTTATTCCCTTCTTACTTATGTCTCTTTTATTTATTTTTTCTCTTGCCTTCTGCTCTACAGCTTCAGGCATGCTATTGACTAAATGAGAGAGTAGGCAGCCTTGTCTTGTCCCTCATTCTAGAGATCATGTTTCCAATATTCCTCCATTTATTATAATGTTGGCTGCAGGCTTAGTATATATAACTTTTATCAAGAAGGGAAGTTGGACCTTGCCAAAGGCCTTTTCTGCATATGCTGAGATGATTATATGATTGCTGTCCTTATGTCTGTTTGTGTTCTTTATTATATTTTATATGAATTATGAACCATTCTTGTATGCCTGAAATGAAGCCCACTTGGCCATGAAGAATGATCTTTCTAACATGTACTTGAATTTGTCTTACAAACATTTTATTAAGAATCTTTACATCCTCTTTATCATACCCCTCTCCTCAATGCTCAGGAATCTCTGCAGAAGGAGTAGAAGAAGATTGTAAGAGCCAGAGGTGGTGGATGGTTTTAAAGAGATAGCATTTTGATGACTCAGCAGAGCAAATTCACACATGGGCTTACCAAGACTGTGACAGCATGCACAAGGCCTGCACAAGTTCAAGCCAGACAAAATCCAAGCATGAAGGGAGGGAACCAGTCACAAAGTCCCACCACTAGCCAAGAAGCTGCTCAAAAATGAGAGCTACTGGGAAAGGAAAAAACAGTTTTCTCTGATGGAGTGACACTAGGCATATCAATTAGGACAGGCTTAAACTCAGGAGTAGATGCCCAACATAAATAAAACTCCTTTTTAAAAATAGTCTATTTCTTTTGTAAGAAATAGAAAGAACATGAAATTGGGTGGGTAGAGAGGGGGAGGAGCTGAGAAAAATTAGAGGATGGAAAAGAAATATGATGAAAATATACTGTATAAAAATTCTCAATTTGGCAATGAAACTGTTGGAATATTTTCTTTCTTCTTCCAATCTTGTTGTTCATTATAAATCTGTTTGTAACAGCTTTGGTAGTACATATGTATATGTTGATTCATCCTTTACTTCTGTATTTTCTGTCTTCTTGAAATACAAGTTTTGAGAATGCTCCCTAATGGTCCTCTGGATCTCTTTGGTATTTGTTTTGAGTTCCTACTTTTCTTCTTAATTTATCATTTTGTGTCCTATCTGGGTTTTTTTTTTCTGTTTTCTTTTGTTTAGTTTGCACAAAGGTTTGTCACTCTGGTTTACTTTTTTAAAATAATAATAATAAAAACCCTTTTGTGTTGTCCTTTAATATTCAATTCCATTCATTTCTATCCTGATATTATAATGTCTATGCATTGCATTGTATTTTACTTACTTTTTTAAGATCTTAAGATGCATTATTAACTCATTTATTTCAGCCTCACTTCTGTCAATGTTATTTTTACTACTTCTATTACTATATTTCAAAAGGTTTGACTTTTTTTCCTTACATCTCTATTTGATCCAAAGAATCTACATTTCCTCCCTGATGTTTTTTAATGACTCACTATTCAAGAGTACATTTAATTTAGATATGTTAATACAATTTGTATAGTTTATATATCTATCCATTTGTAATTTTAAACCACTTTAACCTGATCCAATACAGAAATGATTTTGAATATTTTTAAAAGTATCTTCACATTCATGCTTATGAATGAGATTACCATATGATTTTTTTGATTTGGGGGGTTTGTTTGTGTGTTTTTAATATGCTAGTCTGATTTGGACACCAGCATAATACTGGCTTCAAAGAATAAGTTTAGCTATATTCCTTTACTTTGTGTTTTTTGAAATAAAGCTTGAGGAACCTTGGTATTCATTTTCTTTTAAAGATATGGTAGACTTCATCCAATCTTAAGCCACTTTTAGCTAAAAGACTTTTTTACTGCTTCAATTCTATTGCCTGTTATGAGTCAATTCAAGATTTTTATATTCTCTTTGTTTGGTATCTCATAGGTATATAGAAACGTGTTTATTTTCTCTGGATTTCTAGGTTTTTAAATATGAGTTCTCAACATTCACTAACGTTCCTCTGTATATTGTTGGAATCTAATGTAATGACTTCTTGTCATCTCTGATTTTGTTAATTTGGGTCTTCTATCGCGTTTCTTTATTAGTTTGACTAGAAGTTTGTCAATATTGTTTATTTTTCAAAGAACCACATGTTTCATTGATTCTATGTATTATTATTTTTAGTCTCACTCTTACTAATTTCTGTCCTGACTTTTATTATGCCATCTACTGCTCTTGGGTTTGTGTTGTTCTACTGAGACTTTGAACTGCATTATTATTAATTTTAAATCTCTGATTCTTTTGTTGTTGTTGTTGTTCTTTTTCCTCTTTCTTTCTTTCTTTCTTTCTTTCTTTCTTTCTTTCTTTCTTTCTTTCTTTTTACTTATTCACTTTACATCCCTCACACAACCCCCTCCTGGTCACCCAAACCCACAATCCTTCCTCTATTTTTCCTCCTCCTCCCCTTTTGCACTTTGTCACTGCTAAGCTAGGCACTTCCTTTCCCACTGAGGCCAGATAAGGCAGTCCAGCTAGAAGAACATATTCCACAGACAGGCAGCTTTTTGGATAGCTGCACCCCTCGAGTTGTTCAAGACCCATATGAAGACCAAGCTTCACATCTGTTAAACATGTACAGGGAAGCCTAGGTCCAGCCTGTGTATGTTCTTTGGTTGGCGGTTCAGACTCTGAGGGTCCCAAGGATCCAGGTTAGTTGATTCTGTTGGTCTTCCCGTCCTTCCTCCAATTCTTCCATAAGTGGGCCCAAACTTCATCCATTGTTTGGCTGTGGGTGTATATCCCTCTGTCTGAGTCAGTTGGTGGGTCAGGACTCCTCTTTTTTTTTTTTTTTTTTTTTTTTTTTTTTTTTTTTTTTTTTTTTTTTTTTTTTTTGGTTTTTCGAGACAGGGTTTCTCTGTGTAGCCCTGGCTGTCCTGGAACTCACTCTGTAGACCAGGCTGGCCTCGAACTCAGAAATCCGCCTGCCTCTGCCTCCCAAGTGCTGGGATTAAAGGCGTGTGCCACCTCCTTCTCTTTTGAGACAAGGTTCCATGTGGCCGGACT
>CM052707.1:56554439-56569527 GCA_028551405.1 Uromys caudimaculatus | reverse complement strand
GAGTTTTCCTGTAATTCTTTAATGGATTTTTGAATTTCCTCTTGAAAGGCTTCTCGTTGTTTAACTCTGTTCTCTTGTATTTCTTTAAGGGTGTTATTCATTTCTTTCTTAAAGTCTTCTATCATCATCATGAGAAATGATTTAAAATCTGAGTCTTGCTTTTCTTGTGTGTTGGGGTATCCAGGGCTTGCTGTGGTGGGAGAGCTGGGTTCTGATGGTGCGGAGTACTCTTGGTTTCTGTTCTTTATGTTCTGACCCTTGCCTTTTGCCATCTTGTTGACTCTGATGTTAGCTGATCATACTCTGTCCAGTTGTGGCTTGCCCCTCCTGCAGGCCTCTGTGTCAGTACTCCTTGAAGACCAGCTCTCTCTGAGAGGTGTTTGGGTTTGGAGAGCTGTCCCTCAAGTCCGCTCTGGGGTGCAGAATGGAATCAGAAGGATCTTGTCCCCAACTGTCCCTTGGTTCCTACGCCCTGAAGGCTCTGTAAAGGTTTCTCTTGATCCAGAAGTGGTGGTTTTGCCTGTGCTCAAAGGTGTGTCAGCACTCCTGGGATTCCCTGCTCTTGTGGAGTCTTGTGGCCCAGGCTGAGTTCCCCAGGCACAGGCCTGTGGTGGCCCAGGCAGAGGTCTCCACCCACAGGTGTAAACCGGAAAGTTCACAGTTTTTCTGTCCCTGGGTTCTCAGGCCCTGGATCCTGGCAGATCCGTGTGGGTCTGGGTGAAAGGTGTTGTTCCCCTTAACCCACTCACGGCCTTTCCAAGCTCCTGGGAGGCCATCCCTCTCCGGAGCTCGTTGGCTACTGACTCCTAGCGGCCCAGGCAGAGGTGTCCACCTGCAGGTGAAAACCGGAAGTTTCAGAGTTTTTCTTTCCCCGGCTTCTCAGGCCCCGGATCCCGGCAGATTCGTGTGGGTCTGGGTGAAAGGTGTTGTTCCCCTTAACCCACTCACGGCCTTTCCAAGCTCCTGGGAGGCCATCCCTCTCCGGAGCTCGTTGGCTACTGACTCCTAGCGGCCCAGGCAGAGGTGTCCACCTGCAGGTGAAAACCGGAAGTTTCAGAGTTTTTCTTTCCCCAGGTTCTCAGGCCCCGGATCCCGGCAGATCCGGGCGGGTCTGGGTGAGAGGTGCTGCTCCCCTCAACCCTACTCACGGCCCTTCCAAGCTCCTGAGGGGTTAACTTTCTACGGTGCTTGTTGGCTAAGGACTCCTGCTGGCCCAGGCAGAGGTCTCCACCCACAGGTGTCCTATTGTTTCTTTTATACCTGGGTTCTCTCTTCCATATCCTGTATTCTGTTGGTGATGCTTGCATCTGTTGTTCCTGTTCTCTTCCCTAGGTTTTCCATCTCCATGATTCCATTGGTTTTTGTTTTCCTTATTGCTTCTATTCACTTTCAGGTTTTGCACAGTTTTAATTATTTCTTTCACTGGTTTAGTTGTATTTTCTGTATATTTTAAAGGTATTTATTTGTTTCCTCTTTAAAAACCTCTATCTGTTTGATTGTATTTTCCTGTATTTCTTTAAGGTATTCATTCATTTCTTCTTTAAAGACCTCTATCATCTTTATAAGATTGGATTTAGGGTCATTTTCTTGTGTTTCAGTTGTGTTAGGATATCCAAAGCTTGCTGTAGAAGGGTAGCTGTGCTTTGAAGATGTCATATTGCTCTGACTTTTGTTAATTGTGTTCCTTTGAGGAACTTTAACCTTCTGGATGGCTTTGGTCCCTTGATGTTACTGTTGTAGTAAGTATTGGGAGGAGGGTTAACCTCAGTGGTCCTGATGTGGCAAGCCTCTGATGGGTATCCTTGTGTTGTATGGTTCTGAATCTGCAGGTCTGTCTGTATGATTCAGGATTTGCAGGTCTCTATGGTTCTGGAGCCATAGATCTGATGAAGGTAGGCAGAGAGGTGGGGCAAGAATGGAGCCCCCTCTGAGATAGCAGCTGTTCAGAGCAGCTAGGCTTGCCCTAGAGGACTCAGCAATCACTGAAGATGGATGGAGGAAGGGAAGCTCACCTATATGGGTCAGGATCCACTGGTCTGATGAATGTGGGGGAAGAGAATGGAGGTCCCTCCTGGAATAGCAGATTGCTCCAGGCAGCTGGGCTTGCTACAGAGGCTCTGTTTTTTGTTTGTTTTTTTTTTTTTAATGTGGGAATTCATAGTTTTAAGTTTCCTTGTTATAGCTGCTTTTCCTATGTACCAGAGGTTACAATAAGTTATGCTTTTATTTTCATCTAATTCTAAGAATTTTTAAATTTTCTCCCAGATTTCTTCAGTGATTCTCTCACTGTTCCATTTTCAATTTGTGTAGTTTCAATGGCTTATCTTGCTATCTGTTTATAGTTTCATTTAACTATACTCTGAAAAAGATACAATAACTATTTCTATTCCCATTTGTCTCTCTTTGTGGTTTAGAATGTGATTTATTTTAGAGAGAGTTTGAAGATCTACTAAGAAAAATGTGTATTCTGTATCTGTTAGGTCAAATATTCCTTAGGATATCTGTTAAATGGACATTTTATCTTGATTATAGTATAATTGAACACTGAACTTTCCTTATTTGTTTTGACTTTGTATTACCTGGAAATGGATGAGAGTGGGATATTAAAGTTCCCCACTATTAGTGTATAATTCCTCTCCAAAGTACTATGTTTATTAATGTATTTTTCTTGTTATATGAAATTGAGTTCTCCAGTGTTAAATGAATATGCATTCATAATTGTCATGTCTTTTTAAAGACTCATTACTTTTATTAATATACAATGGCCTACCTCATCTCATCTAACTGTTTTTTAGTCAGATATCAAAATTGCTATACCAGCTTGTTTTCAGCTATAATTAACTTTATAGATTAGTTTCTATCATTTGACTGTAATCTGTAGACATCTTTGCCAATGAGAAGTAACTCCTGGAGACAACAGAGACTCAGATTTTGTTTTTTAATCCCATCAGCTAGTCTTCATCTCTTTATTCATATGTCATATACAATGCAGGTTATAATTGAAAAATACTTACTAGTTTCTGTAACTCTGTTAGCTGTTTTCCTGGTTTACTTTTTCCCCCATTAGTATCAGGGCTTTGCTAGCTTATTATGTTGGCCATAGTGGATTTCTTCCTAGTTTTCTTTTATTGATTCATTTCCCTCATGTAATTTATTCTTTCACTCATATTTGAGAATTTCTTCCTAGCTTGATGATCATGAACTACCTTATTTTGTACTTGTCTAGAAATGCTTTTATTACTCCATCAATTAAAAAAATATAGCTTTGCTAGATACAGCAACCTTGAGTTCATGGCTGCTTTCTTTTTGGTATTGGAATATATCATATGTGTTTTCCAGTGTTTAGAGGTACTGCTGAGAGAGAGGTCTGATGTTCAAAAAAGTGACAATCATGATCTCTATCTTGCTAGGTTAGACTCCTGCACAAGAGTAAGTCCTCTAATGGACTATCCCAGTCCTCGTTGGGTTGACTCCTTAAGTCTAAGTCTCCTTAGACTCCTGGCAGCCTCTGCCTGCTCTCTGTAGTGCTGTATAATCATCCTCTCTATGTGTCATTTCACTGTCAGGGTCAGGAGGACTGTATTTACTATTGTGGCTGTGTTCTATTAGCACACCAGGACCTCAGACGCTTGCCTTAATATATTTGCAAGCCTGAGTTTGTGTTGGGTTCAGTTTGTTTCTTATATTCGTGTAGTTGTTGATGTCATTGCCTGCCTGGTGGTCAGTAGATGTGGCAACCCCAGAGTTCCCAGCTCTCCTGTCCAATGTTTTCTCAATTAAAAACATGAGATAACAAAGGAAAATATCTCCTAGGGAGGAGATGAATAACTAAATCTCAAAGCTGGACATAGACATGTACTGGGTTGTGATTAATCATCTGGGGTATGGCTGAATGAAAATGCTTTCAATTTTATTTTTAAAATCTACTTAAAGTTGTCAGTGATATTGAAACGTGCCATATGTATGGATATTATCTTAAATCTAATTTTTTATTATTAAAAAACTATGTAAGAGGCCTGGGAGGTAACTTAGCCAGTAAAGAGCATTACACCGAAACAGGACCCAATTCAGCCCTCAGAATCCACATAAAAACTTAGGCATGATAGTATATTCTTGTAAACCTAGTGCTGGGGAATTAAAGACCAGAAGATCCTTTGAGTTCTCTTATGGAGGTCTAGCTGAATCAGTGAACACCAAATTCAGTGCAAAAAATAAGTTGAACAGTAATTGAGGAGGACACCCAACACTTGAACTTTGCTCTACATACATGTGGGCACACACCCATGTCTTTACATACACATACATGTATATACATATACATATAAAAATCTATATGATAAATCTTTGCTGACAAACGATATGATCAGATAATTAAAATTAGCATAACTGTTAAGCTACTTTCTACTTCAGAGTATTTCCTCCTCTTACTACTAACTTTACTAGAAATAGGTAAATATAAGAAAAGTATTATTTAAATTCTTGAATATTCACAATATGAACAAGAGTGGCTTATAGAATCAAAGTATCAGCAGTTGGGTTGGAATAAAAATTAATACTATCTTACAGGAATAAATATCTAGGAACAAACTTGCAATTCTAACTGTTAAATTTTAGCAAAAGATAATTCTAACTGCTGACATTTAATAAGATAACATTTTTCTTCTTAAATGAACAATGTGTAAAAAATGCGCCTAACCTTCAGACACTGTAGTCATTTTAAAATTAGACCATAATCAGTAAGCCTCGATGTTACTATGTTTAACTCATCAAAAGCTTTTATGGGGGGTTATATGAAAATATGGATAGAAGCTTTAGAAATGAAGACCTAGAATCACAAAACTTTGATCAACAGAGACTGAAGGATGTGTGATATATTTTAAAAAGCATTTTAAATAAGAGTCACAAAGTATTTAGTGATTTAAAAACTTGTTTTAAATGTGAGTCAACTTTGTAGCTTTATAGTTGGGGTTTTCTGTAGAATTAATATTTTAGAACATAATTTATCAAGACTTCAGATAGATGGTGCCAGTGAATGCTGAAATACTATTAACACTGACCTTTGCTTTATACAGCTCTTGATATTCTTAATAATATAAAGCATTTTAAAGTTTTATTTGGGATTTGAGAAATATCTCAGTAGGTATAGTGCTTGCTGTGAAAGCATGAAGACCTGAGAAGCCATAAAAGGCAAGATGGAGTTTGTATTTCCGGAACTGTTACAAGATTGGAGAGAGAGGGGGGATATCCAGAAGTCTGCAAGGAAGCTAGCTTAACATATACAACCCTAACCCTAACCCCGTGGAAGGTGAGGTCAAACACTCGGGGTTACCCACTGACTTCCAAATACAACATGGCATACATGCACATTCATTCACACACGTGAAAACAAGCATACATAACGTTTTTTAAACCTCCGTTTGGCTAAAGGGCTCTTTCTATTTCTTATTTGTAGTGGCACTTCATAAACTATCACTTTATGAAAAACTTAAATACTTGGAAAACTTTCACCTTGCCCAGGTTTGTAAATGTGTGTTTAGGAGAGGACACCAAAAGTGTGTCATACTGGCTATTTGATCAGATTAATGTGGATGAAGTAAGCCAAATGCCACTAGGGAATACAATGAATGACCCAAAGCATTTCTGAGATTTCTCCTATACTCCTTACCTTTTTTGTTGCTGCAACAAAATGCCTGACAAAAGCAACTTAAGAAGGGAAGGCATCATTTTGGCTCACAGTTTGAAGGTACTTTATGGCAAGGAAGCCATAGTATTCATTTTCAATCTATATGGCTATTGTGGCTTGAAAGTAAAATGTCCCCCCCACAGGCTCATGTATTTAAACACTCGTCTCTGGCTGGTAGTGCTGTTTGGAAAGGTGTGGACCATTAAAAAGTGAAGTCTTGCTGAAGGGGGTGGCTCATGGTGAGCAGGCCTTGATGTTTTATAGTCCGTCCCCCTTCCTGATTTTTCTCTGCTTCCTGACAGCCAAATGCAATCTGACTACTCACTGCCAACTCTGTATGTTTCCCAACATGAAAGAATATGTCCGCCCAATAGTAGACCAAAATAGAGTCTCCTTTCTTCAATTGCTTCCTGTCAGGTCATACATCATGATTGCTTGGGCAAGTTTCTCATGGGCCTTTCCACAGTTTTATTATTCACATGAACTATTTTCCATTCATCATAGTGCCACATGCATGATCATGTAAGCAGAACATTAGTCACAGTGACTATACAGCTCCCTTAGTGGTAGGGTCAAGTCCTCCCTATTTACTCAGTTTCTGTCTACATCCCTTTTCCTTTTATGAAACTCTAAATTCAGTTATCATCACCAACGTACATTAGACATGCCTTTCCATCACAACAGTTTGGAGAATATCTGTGCACTTCTGCAGGAGAAAGTTGTCATTATCCCAGATCACAGAATATTACTTTTTAAAAAATATTTATTTTTATTTAATGTATATTAGTATGTTTTTCTGCATGAATATTAAGTACACAAGGAGTCCAGAATGTGGTGTTGAATTCTCTGGAACTGGATTATATGTAGTTATGAGCTATCCTGTAGGTGCTAAGAATTAAACCTGGGTCCTCTGCAAGAGCATTGAGTGCTCTTAAATGACTAAACCATCTTTCTAGTCCTCAAAATACAACTTTTATACTGAAGGTCATAAGTTTTCTTTTTTTCTTTTCTTTTTCTACTGTTTAATTTCTCTTGGTTTTTCTTTTCTTTTTCGTTTTTTCTTTTTTGAGAGCTTATTGAAGAGAAGGGAAAGAGTTTTATTATGTGATTTTCTATTGAGTTCATGATACAAATGTGAATAATAGGTAGATACATAGATAGATTTTTAAAAAATATTTTATTTGGGCATGGCAGCTCATGTCTGTATCCCAGGGCTGGTGGGAGTGCAAACAGATCCCTGGATCTCAAGGGCCAGCCATTCTAGCTGAGTCAGTGAACCTCAGGTTCAGTGAACAGATCTTGTCTCAACAAATAAAGTAAAGTGATAGGAAGACCTTTGATATCAACCTCTGACCACACACACACACACACACACACACATACACACTCACTCACATGAACATGTACACATGTGTATGCTACACACACCAGATAGTGATAATAGTTGAAAATGTGGGTATGATCATTGTAATACAGAATGTATTTTGTAAGCTTCTTTAAAATGATGAATTAGGGCTAGAGAGATGGCTTAGTGCTTAAAAGTATGTTTTGATTTTCCAGAGGACCTAAATTCAGTTCCCTGCCATTACTCACAGCAGCCTTTAACTCTAGTTAAAGGGACTCCAAAGAACACTTCTCATCTCTGTAGGCACCTGTACTCACATGACATACAGACATTATAGATGTACACACAGACAAGCACACATAGATACACATTAATAAAAGATAAATCTTAAAATATTGACTCATTTTTCTTCAGTTAATGTTAAGTTGTGAAGTAAAGTTAAATGATTGTAATATATACTGTCTCTAGTTATTCTCATCATGTGATACAACTTACCCTTAAAGCGTTCATTTGCAATGAACTGATCTGGAAGTCTCTTATTGTTACAGCTCAGAAAAAATCAGTCGAAAAAGTTCAGGGGATATCAGAACCTGAGACAAAACTGAACCCAACGATTAGTGATATCATATCACACTTGGACATGGACAGAGTGATCGGTAAGCACAAGTTTATGATTGGACACTGTAGAACACAGTCCAATAGGTAAACCTGTAAATTTTTAGTTTAAAAAAGTAGAAAATTTAAACAATAACTATCCTTTCTCAAATTAATAATAAACTGGCTCTAATAATCCCACATATTAATATGTATATATGTAATTAATACGTAATTAATAGTAATTAATATGTATTATGTGATGCATAGTACATTTACCTTTGCCTGCTTAGGAGACAATAGGTGGGTTTTTCTGTTCATTGCTAGCTTTTGTGATATAAATTAGATGCTACGTGGCTAATTCTTTCAGAACATAGTTATCAAATTATGTATAACAAGATACAGGATTTAATGCAGGCTATATGATGACCTTACAATGTGCTTGTCACTCAAATGGGAAATTTGGAGTAGATTTAGAGAAGATTGTCAAAATACTTAAGAATTTAGGATGTGTGCAGATAACTGCAGCCTTCAAACCACAATTCTGAAGGCAAGTGGCAAACTTCAGCAAAATGGTAGACTAGAAACATTCAAACTGTCTTTCCCAGACAGAAAAAAAAATCTATCAGAACCAACTACACTGAAGTTCTATAAAATAGGCAAACACTTATAGCAACCAAGATAATGTCCATTTAGGAAACGAGCCGCTTTTAATAAAGTGAGAACGTTTTACAGAATTCAAGGCATTGAGTAGACATAACCTTTAATAATAAGTGCTATATGCAGCCTGAATTAAAATAAAAGGCTACCAGGCAGAAATTAAACCATATAAAGAAATAATGATCTCCAATACTGTCATAATTTTGATTTGTAATGTCAATTTTTATATATCATGTTTAAAGGACTTCAAAGCAATGAAATGTTAGTAATTGAATAAAAATATAATTCAAAATAGTAAGGAAATTTGAATGCATACAAATAGACAATTCATTGAGCACAGTATAAACAATTCATGTTCTAATTGCAACAGAGACAGATAATCACAAAGTAGAATTAAACAGACATTTTGGAGCTGAAGAATTCAATGAATGAAAAAAACTTTAAATAAAATTTAGAGTTTTAACAGCAGACTAAATGAAACAAGAAACGGATCTGTGAATATATAGATGTTTTGAAAGAAGAATCCAGAGGAAAGAAGAATTAAAATAAATGAAGAAATTGTGTGTATGGGACACCATTATGCAAATCCAGTGTATACAGTTCAAAGAGCCCTGGTAGACTCAGTGAAAGGTTGTCCAAAGTCCAAGACAATAAGAATTTTAAACATGAAGGAAGAGGAGCCTGGATTCCTACAGAAAACTCCTCTTATTGAACAGAGTCACTGTTTGGGGATACCTCTTCCTTTCACCCTGTTTCTCTTTTCTCCCTGCAGCCATGAGCCAGCAACCCTCTAATTTCTTAGAGACTTTTTTATATTTCCCTCAAAATTCTTTTTACTTTATTAAAACCTAAATGTAATAGTACTCCTCAACAATGGCCAACACTGGCCACAGGACAGCATATTTGATTTCTACATCCTAAAGGACCTTGCATTAATGCAATAGAATGTCACCCCAGGTCTCCTGCATTCAAAAAGAAATAAAATCCTTAATTTTGTTGTCTATAAGAAACTCATCTTCCTTGCCCATAACAGCTGGCAGCAGATTGGATCCTGAGTCTTTAAAAACTGTGATAAACTCTTCACATTTGATAGCTTCTGGGAAGGGGTAGGGAAAGAGTTTTCTCTAAGTGGCAGACCACTGGGAATATGACCATGCTCCAGGAAGTATATGGGCAACACAACTTGGACTTAGTAAGGGTATCGGGGGTAGGAGGGTGGGCCTAGGAGGGATGGGAGGTGAATGTGATGGGTGCACTGTCAAAAATTATCAAATAATAAAAACATGTCAGGGGAGGGGGAAAGAAACTCATCTTGCCTTCAAAGATAAATAGCACTTTAGAGTGAGAAATTGGAAGAAGTATTTCAGACAAATGGGATCAGTAAAGAAACAGGCATCACTATTCTAATAGCTGGTGCCACAAATATATACTAGAGGAAAAACAGCATTTTTAACAAATGGTGCTTGGAAAACTAGAAGTCTTCATATAGAAATAAATTGAACCCTTCTCACCTTGCACAAAAATTAACTTCAAATGTATCAAAGACCTCAATATGAAACTTAAACTGCAAGAGGAAAACATAGGCAGTGTGGACTTTCTGAATAGGACTCCATTTGTTCAGTAATTAATGCAAACAATTGACAATTGGGACCTCTTAAAACTAAAAGCTTATGTCCAGCAGTGGGTGGGAAGGGAGTAGAAAAGCAGGTCCTAGGGGCTCAGTGACTTATCAGCCAGCCTGGCCAAAGCAAGGAGCTCCAGGTTCAGTAGGAGTCTTTATCACGAGAAATGAGCTGGAGAGTGATAGAGAAAGATACCTAATGTTAACTTCTGGCCTCTACACACACAGGTAAGTGCATGCACACCCACGCCCACGTGCGCACACACACACACACACACACACACACACACATGCACGCACACAAGCACACATTATGCAAACATTAAAGAAAATGACAAGAAAAACAATTTTATAAAACCCAAGCTGTAGAAAAGTGAAGTAAAAGCTGTGTGTTTAAAGAATAAAGCTGGCCTAGAATTCCATATCCAGGAAAATGATTCTTCAGAGTGATGCGGGAAGAAAGACTTGGAGACTAGCTGACACAGGTTGTCTTGTGGAAATGCCCATGTAAGGACTAGCACATAGAAGATGGGATCGAACAGCAGCAAGATCAGTGATCTTCCTAAAAACAAGTACTTTAAAAAACTCACAGAACCTGAGTCTCTGAAAACGATCTCTCTTGAATCAGCTCTTTTCATTTTCTTTCCCTACACCAACCAGCAGTGCTGAGTGAAAATGTTGGAAGAGGCAACCATTTCAGTTTGCAAGTCTTTGGTTGAAAAGAGCCCTCAAACAGGAAATCTTGCGCTAACTAAGGTCTTCCTTTCTAGAACCAGGGAACTCAGGCTTTTGGCCGAGTGTCAGAACCACATCTTCATTTGGCAACCACACAATGCTTTGTTTATTATTTGCTGCTTGCTGAAAGTGTTCGTCTGTGAGATATCTGAGGAGGAGCTGAAGCTTCATTTTACAAATGAAGAAAAGTCCCCCCGGCAGTTACAGTTCTGACTCTGAAGATCTTTTGGAAGAATTGCTCTGCAGCTTGATACAGTTAATCACTGATACTCCACTCTTAGATATCATGTATGAGATCTCAGTGGAGGCCATCTCAGCATTGGTTGTCTTCCTTACCTGTCAGCTCTTCCACAAGGAGGTTCTGCGGCAGAGCATCAGTCACAAGTACCTGATGCAAGACCCATGTCTTCCCTACACCAGCAAACTTGTGAAAACCTTATTGTATAACTATATCAGACAAGAAAAGCCACCTCCGTCCAGAACCCATGTCTTCCCTCAGCAGTAGGATGGGGGAGGTCTGCTGTATGGACTGGTGTCAGGAGTAGTAACTGGTCTCTGGACTGTCTTCACGCTAGGTGGGGTGGGCAGCAAAGCAGCTACCTCTCCCAAACTTACTTCCCCTCTGGTGAGTCTCCTGCTGCTGTTGGTGCTGGTGAATCTGATGGATGCCCCAGACATACCAAACCCCTACAGACAAGCCATTATGTCATTTAAGAACATGCAAGACAGCAGTCCGTTCCCATCAATTCCACATACCTCCCAGATTAACTTTAACAGTTTGTACACAGCCCTGTGTGAACAGCAGATGTCTGATCAGGCAATGCTCCTCCTGTACACTCTGCTCTATCAGAATGGCAATGTTAGGATGTACATGCTGGCCTGAACAGATATGGAAAATCTTGTTTTAACAATTCTTGAGATTCTGTATCATGTTGAGGAAAGAAACTCACACCATGTCTGTATGGCCCTTATAATCCTGTTGATCCTTACAGAAGACGATAGCTTTAATCAGTGATGAAGTGATATTAAAAAAACAATACTTGGTATTCAGAAAGAGTCTTAACTGAAATTTCCCTGGGGAGCCTCCTAATTCTAGTCGTAATAAGAACCATCCAATACAATATGACCAGGACTAGAGACAAGTACCTGCACACAAGTTGCCTGGCAGCTTTAGCAAACATGTCAGCCCAGCTTAGTTCCTTCCACCAGTATGCTGCCCAGAGAATCATCAGTTTGTTTTATTTGCTGTCTAAAAAACACAACAAGGTTCTGGAGCAAGCCATACAGTCCTTGAGAGGTCCCTTGAGCTCCAGCAATGTCCCTCTCCCAGATTATGCACAGGACCTCAGTATCATTGAAGAAGTGATTCGGATGATGCTGGAGATCATCAACTCCTGCCTGACAAATTCTCTTCATCACAACCCAAACTTAGTATATGCCTTGTTTTTCAAATGGCACCTCTTTGAGCAATTCCAAACTTATCCCTCATTCCAAGACATAATGCAAAACATTGACCTGGTGATCTCCTTCTTTAGCTCAAGACTGCTACAAGCTGGAGCTGAGCTGTCAATGGAAAAGGTCTTGGAAAATATTAAACAAGGGGTTGTGGCGCTGCCCAAAGACAGACTAAAGAAATTTCCAGAACTGAAATTGAAATATGTGGAGGAAGAGCAGCCTGAGTTCTTCATCCCTTATGTCTGGTCTCTGGTCTACAACTCTGTGGTAGGCTTGTATTGGAACCTGCAGGACATCCAGCTGTTTTTCATAGACTCAGACTGAAGCAGGACACAGCCATGCCCACCCGCAGCCCAGCTGCTAGTTACTTCATGTGCAGGAGCAGAAGCAGACAGACTGCATGCCCAGTGTGTCTTCTGCCACAGAGCCTCACACAAGTGTGCTTCCCTCACAAGCTGGATGTTGGGAGACTGTGTGCCAGTTAGCAGTAGTTCACTCAGCTTTTGACTGCACTGCAAGAGCGAGACAAAAATAAACGGGAAACATGCTGTTGAAACAAAAAAAAAAGTGGTACATTTACACAATGAACTCTTAATCATTTTTAAAGGACACTGAAATTCTACAAATTACATAGCAATGGATAGTCATATTTTTAAAAATTGTCTAAATTCAGAAATATAAATGCTGCATGTTTTCCCTCAGATTTGGAATTTCAAGTGTGCATATATGTAGGTGTATGCCTACATGTGTGACATTAAAGTATATAGGACATTAGAAAGAGGAAGCAGACTAGCAGGGGTAGTAATGGAGGTAAAAATGTCCAATCATATGCTGTTTGCAAGAAAAGATGTGTGGACAAAAAGATAAACTGTGGGACACACTGTGACACACTATAGCTTCCACAATGAGATGTTTTTTTATGTTTTGTTTTGTATATTTTTTAAAATTTATTTTGCAGAGGGAGATTCCAGGGGCAGAGAGTGGAAACTAAGGGATGGGGATATGAGTGGGATTGGAGTGCATGATGTGAAACTCACAAAAAAAAAAAATCAATGAAAGTTAAAAATTAATAATAGTAAATGCATAGATGCTAATAAATTTTAAATAAAAATATTCAAAGCAAGAGAACGCATTACTAACATACTGGCTTTTTGAAAAAATAGCAAAGAAACTTCTGGAAATATTTCAAAAAAAGATAAAGTCATATCATGTGTCATCTCCTTTCTTGCCTTAATTGCTTTTAACAGAAACTGCATATAACACAAATATGCAACACGTTGCTGGGTTTATAGCTAAGGCATATGACTCATTGCAGTACAGTCCTATCCCACAGACAAGTGCGAACAGGTGGGATACCCAGGAGTAAGAAAATGATGACAGAGAAGGTAACTCACATGGGAAGAAGTGCCTAGATCCAGAAATGTCAAAAACAAAGGTTATTATAGAACACAAATGTTGTGTATACTTTAAGTCATTTTCTTTAAAAGGCAGAAGCTTACTTAAAGCTATTTATATGTGCAATACATAAAACGATAGCACAAATGGGAACAGAGCCATATATGAACATTTCTTCTTGTGTGTGTAGGAGCACAAGACTGTAATGACTCCTAAAGCTGCCTGTAGGGCTTTAACACTTACTTTTGGATTCAGTTGTTACCAATCTAGATCACCACTTTTCCTCTACAGATCTCCTTTTGGTAAGTCTGGTAGCATCTTTACAAGAGATATGGCAAATACTAGTTAAAGAACTATGAGGCACATGTTTGTATAAGAATTACATTATTACTTAGATGTTTGGTTTTAGAACAGAGATCCTGTGATTCAATGCATAGGGGCGTATATGCTTGTTCACATATCTGCCTGTTCTAATGTTCAGTGATGTGACAGTCTAGAGGTCATCAATAACAATGTCTAAGTTAGTATCAAATATGGACACACATCTTACATCTATCTTATAATTGCTTTGATATCCATTGTTTCTACAGAGACTGATCTAGAACACTTGAAAGCTATCGTTGTAGACCATGTATTAAGAAGTTACCCTGGTAAGAAAACTTTTTAAGCTCAACACTTCTCATCACTTTTTCATTAATGTACACATTTAATGTCAATACTTATATTATTGTGGCATGGACAAAGATCCACACGCACACTGTCCTATTATTTTGTAGACCAGGTATTTATTGAAAATTGAAAGTTAGCTAGATAGCATTTTATTTAGACTTCATCCATTTAGGAAATGTTCTATCAAATCTATCACAGTTTAGTGAGCATAGGATATTACTAAAGCAAGTGTGTCTAGTGTTATTTGTATTATTTTCTATGTCCAGCTTAGGTAGTAAGGTGCATTTAATCTGTGAGGTGAAACCCTGGCTCACAGATGTGATAAAAAGAGGTGCTCAACAGTTCTTTCACTAGCTAGCAGTCTCCTCTATACTTTGGGAAAAAGAAGAGGTCAGGGGAAAGGGAACAGAAGAGAGTCATGGGAGGTGAGTATAATCTAAGTACATGTGTACTTGAACAAAGAAATTCCACTGTGAATCCCTTCACTCTTTACACTGAATGTACACTAATAAAGATGTCTCTACAGTATAGCTAAGTTATTCTAAGCAAGATCAACACTCTGTGTCAGGATCAGGAAACATTTTCAACTTCTCATATGTGTCCTGCTGCAACTAGCTTTTACACAAAGTTTTAGGCATGATAGACCACCCAACTGATGTTTTAACTTCCTCATTCGAAGTACAAGTTCTTTTGATGTTCCATTTTAGGTTAGTTTTTTTTTTTCAACTGCACCTAAATATTCCTTTCTAAATACAAGAAGAAGTACAAATCACTAAAAATTAACTGCAAAAGACACAGCCTTAATTCCAATACTTGTTTCTATTTGTCTCTTTCTCTCTCACTGAGGTACTAAATCTCCCTACTAAGATGATGTGTAAGAGGCATTTGTTCCTTGGTACTGCCTACTATTAATTTCCATCAACAGCACTTA
>CM052707.1:56521149-56553939 GCA_028551405.1 Uromys caudimaculatus | reverse complement strand
TATGCCTTTTCATTCATCCTTTTTGCACTTTACTTTTTTATTTAACTGTCATGAGGAACTCCCCTGGAGCCTGAAAATGAAATAGCTTTCATTTGTTCTTTCTGTTGACAGTGTAACAGCCATTTCATGGCTTAGAATGCTTTATTCAGCCACTAAAGGGCATTGAATTTTAAAGGCTGTTGCCAACAGTAAATGTATCCATATATTTTCTTAGCATTCTCTAACTGTGGATGTGTGGAGTTATTTCTTGGCACATATTTTTCTATTATTTTGTCTATTTTAATGACAAAACCGTAATTGTTTTTATTGCTATAGCTTCTAATTATATTTTTAAGTCAGATTAGTGTAGTTATCTCCAGATCTATTCCTTTTGGTTGGTTTTTATCATTGTTGTTGTTATTGTCATGTGGGATTTGGGGGGGAATTGTTTTGTTTTTTGACAGCCTGTGTAGATCACAGTTACTGTAGCAAAGATCAGCCTTGAATTCCTTGTCTTCTTCCTTCCATCTCCTTCCATGTGCTAGGACTTCAGTGTTTCCCCTCTAGCTTGCAGCATTTTTCTTTTCGGTCAAGATTCCTTTGGTCATTTGTGGCTTTTTGTGCCTCCATACAAAATTTTAATATTGTCTTTTCTAGTTTTGTGTTTCCACTCTGGTATTTTAATGCTGTCTGTCTCTTTCTCTGTTGTTACAATAAAAAACCATGACCAAAAGGACATTAAAAGAGGAACGGCTTTATTTGGCTTCCACTTCCAGATCACAATTTGTTATTGAGAGAAGTCAGGGCAGAAACTCAAGGCAGAAACACGAAGCAGAAACAATGGTGGCTGTTAACTGGCTTGCTCAGTCCCTGAAGCTGGGTACCTCAGGATCAGGGTAGTCCCACAATGACTGTCTCATGTAACATTTTATCTGACATACTGAATTTAATGTCCAGCATCATATCACTTTGGTTTTTCTCTCTTTTTCTTTTTAAACAAAGATGAAATTTATTAAAAGACATGTTTTTAGTACAATGGCCATGTCATGTCCAGAAGACAGCATTCCATACCCCATGCTTTGGCTCTTTCATTCATTCTTTCCACCCCTTCTTCTAGGATATTCCCTTAGCCTTAAAGATTAAAGATATTGTTTATTTGTAGACAGGATTTCTCTGTGTAGTCCTGGTTGTCCTGGAACTGTTTGTAGACAAGGCTGGCCTGAACTCAGAGATCTGCCTTCCACTGCCCTCCTCTGCCTCCCGGGTGCTGGGATCAAAGGCATGCACCACCACTGCCTAGCCAAATTTCTTTTCCTGTCTTTTCTTGTTTTAGTTTTGGTTTTCTAAGTGAGGGTTTCTCTATGTAGCCCTGGGTGTCCTTCTTGCTCTGTAGAATATGACGAAGATCTCTGCCTGCCTCTGCCTTCTAAGTGCTGGGATTAAAGGAATGCCCCACCACTGGACTTAATATGACTTAAAATGACTTAAAAGAAATTTTTTATACCTTATCTAAGATTCTTTTTTTAATTCTTTAATCTTTTTACAGTCCAGACTGTATCCCCCTCCAGGTCCACCCTCCCACTATTCCATATCACACACCTCCTCTGCCTCCTCCAAGAAGATGTCTCCACCCCACACCCACCCCACAAGACCCCCTCACTACTGAGGTACACTGCCTGGTTGGTGGTTCAGTGTCTGAGAGATCCCAGGGGATCCAGGTTACTTGACACTGCTAGTCTTCCTATGGGGTTGCCCTCCTCCTCAGCTTCTTCCAGCTTTTCCCTAATTCAACCACAGGGGTCACCAGTTTCTGTCCATTGGTTGGATGTAAATATCTACATCTGACTCTTTCAGCTGCTTGTTGGGCCTTTCAGAGGGCAGTCAGGAAAGACAATTTTTAAGTTGTTTAAATGTATTTTCTGAGTTCTGTGAAAAGTTTTTATTAATTAAATTTCTTCTTTGACAATTTTAAACACAAACCACATACACACACATACACACTTATGGTTATTCTCACCCCTATGCTCCTTTACCCCCACTCACATCCTCATTTGTTCCCATCCTTTCTTAGCTAAGTTCATGGGTGTTTTGTTTTGTGATCGACTGCGTTAAATCAGAGCCTGCATAGCTCCCCAGTAACGAGGGGGTAGGTCCCTGTTCCCCATATATCTGACTGCAGCAACTACAATACTTTATCAAAAAAACAAAAATAAAAACCATAATTCTTAACTATTATTCTCTAGCTTCTTTAGAACCACAGCCCTAGACAACTACAAATATTCTCTGTTTCTGGAAGGCTTGCTTATATTAGATATAATAGAAATAGAATCCTACAATTCCCCCAAAGCTCTCCTCTGCAGTACATATCTTTTTATTCTTAATTGAACTAATTGTGCCAAAATATTTTGTTTTTAATTATCTATAGTCCTTTAATTTAATTTTTATTTACAACTAATTTATATGGCTATTAAAGATACTATAAATATGATGCATCTTAGAGATAGCAATTTAAATTTTTCTAGAAAAAATCTTGGGAAACACTTCAGCATATTCAAGTGTAGTTCCATCACCAGTTCATAGGACATCTAGGGGAATTTCAGACATCCCTGAAGACTTACAGTGCTTACTAAAGAGAAAGACTTCAGGTAATGTTTGACAATGTCCGTGTACAACATATTTTACTAAATATTTTAGTTATATAGGAATGATCAAATGTAATAGTTTTAATAGATTTTCAAGTCATATATTTATGATTTACTTATTATCTATAGTAACAGTAACTATGTCATTGCATAAGAAACATTTTTGTGGACTCTCTCTTATAAAGAAATTCTAGTATATATTAAGTAGGCAAACAATAAATAATATGAATATTAAAACAACCAATTAGAAAATAACCCATTTAAGCACATTCAAATTCAGAATTGAATTTAGCAAAATGTAAGTGGATGTGCACTGAATTCTATTCAGCTAGCACTTGTTCATTCTGAAGGTGAGTGACCTCCCTGCCATTTCTCTTCCTTCCTCAGAATGACTAAGTTAAATCTTCATTTCCTTCCCAGATGGTTTTCTTGCTCACCACAGTAGTTCCTGGAGATGATTAAGAGAAACATAGAATCCTCTTTCTTGTGTGTGTGTATGTGCGTGCAGATAGATAGATAGATAGATAGATAGATAGATAGATAGATAGATAGATAGATAGATAGATAGATAAATATATAGATATCCTTTTTTCTGCAGTCCCAAGTAAGGTATACTATAGAAAATTTGACCAATGAGGAGAAGTGGGAAGATAAATATCCACCTGTTCCTGTTTTCTTTTTACTTTACTACCATCTGATCCCACTAATATCTAAGAATATGTTAGCTGCTGTAGAGGCATTTTGTAATTACTCTGCAAAGTATTAGACTCCTTTATTACATGAGCGATTTTTCTTTGGTATACTATGGACCCTAATGCCTAAAAGGAAACCATAGACCATGAAATTTTCTGAAAAACAAAAGCAGCAATGAGAAGGTTGACTGGGCTACTCTTTTTATTACATCTCTTTTTGCTACAAACTCTTGAAGTACAGAGGATATTTAATAACAAAATGGTTGAGCCTGCCTTCTGGGAAAGGAAAGGGAATCAGTAAATGGAGTGAGACCTGTTTTCTTCCTCAGTGAGCTAGAAGAAAAAAACATGATCAGGAATTATATGTGATAGCTGACAATAGTTAAAAACAATGAGCAAAGTCCTATGATTCTGAAGACAGAAGAAAATTAGAAGATAGATGGAAGTTTTCTCAAAGACATAACCTCATTTTTGAGAGCTTCTCAAGCTGAGACCAGTTGTCTGCTAGTACATTGTAGGCAAATGTATTTGCTACTGGGTTGAGCTATTGCTTCCCATTGATTCACTCCTAACTTAAGCTCTAAGTCAGGTCTCCTATCCTTAGCCAAATCTTTTGGGGGCTAGGTTTGAACATACAGGGCTAGATGCTAATGTTTTGAATTGTTCCTCAGTTAGTAGTGCTATTTTCTGAAGCTATAAAACCTTCAGACTATATTATAGCATATATCAAAGAATGAAAGTATTAAGTACTGGTGATAGCATTGCCCAACAAAACAAGCAAAAGGAGAAAAAAATGCCATATAGTCTGAATATTATTACTTTCTTGTGGCTGGGACCAAACTACTTAGAAACAAACAACATAGGGTAGGAAAGGTTTATCTTGACTTGTGTCTCAGTCCACTATAGCAGGGAAGGCCTGACCAAGAAGCTCCATCACTGTACAGGAGAAGATGACAGAACTGCTCTGATTGCAGCAGACAGGAAGCAGAAAGCAAGACCAGAACAGAATCTTGGTTTTGATCTTCAAAGACCTGCCCTAGAGGCCCATTTCTGTCAGCTAGATTCCACACTGAAAGGCTCAGTAGTCTAAATTAGCACCATGACCCAGGTAACATGTATTCAAAACTTGAGCCAGTAGGTAGGATACATTTCAGATTCAACCTTAACATTCTATTCCAGGTTTTCTAAAGGCTCATGGCCACCCTTTAACAAAAGGCATTTAGTCCAATTAGAACTATATCCATAAACTAACAAACAATGACAATATTATTCACAAATTCAAAGTATCTTCTGAAGTGGACCAAACCTCTAACAGTGATCACCTGAAAACCAAAGAGCAAGTTACAGTCTTTCAACATAAATGACATGGAATAAACATTGCAGTTCCTGAAGAAGAAATCAAAACTCAACAGGCCAAACACAAAATCTTATAGCAACATGTCCCACATTCTAGCAAATAGTGCCATCATCTGAGCTCCCAACAGACTTGAAAAGCCCAGCCTAATGGCCTCGTCACTTTCAACACACTTGTCAGAATATGTACCACTCACTCAGAATATCATCCAGTCAGAATATACAACATATATCTTTTATCTCCAAGGTTAGAGAGAAGTCATGTTTCTCTTGTTGAGTCTAGAATGGAAATGATGAGAAGATAGTTTTTTATCAGAGTGTTAGATTTTCAATCTAAAAACCAATGGCAGACAGGACATCTTTCATGCAGACAGTTGCCATAATCAATGGAAGACTTGAATATGGAAACTCAGTGTTTTCATGTAATTGTTGCTCATTAACATTGGCAAACTATTTTCTAACTACAAAAATTCTGCTTCCTTATTTCAAGATTTTCCTTCAAATAAAGTCAAATATTTTCATTACATTTGATTCATAATAATATTAAAAATATGTTCCTAACAGCATTCATGCACTTCTTTGCAAGTTTTCTCTGTAGGTTTCACTGTACAAATGACACCCTCCAGCTTCCCCTTCTCAAATGTGGAACGTGGGGAAGACTTCTGTAAGGGGGTACTGGGAGAAAATGGGAGGCTGCTAGTGGGATATAAAGTGAATAAATAAATAAATTTTTTAAAGTGCTACCTCATTATAAAAATAGCTTTGTCTTTAGTTAAATCCCATCCATAATACAGAATTAAGTGACTCATGGGATTGTGTATTATCCTATACTTTTAAAGATATTCTGGTATTTTTATAGAGCATTCTATTTTTTTTTACAATATGTATAGTAAGGTTTGTATCAAATTCAATGTTTAGGCCAGGTTGATGCCCAGATTTCCAATGCCAATCATCTCAGGTGTCAAGATACTTCCCTTATCCTCCCGAAGTCAGTTATAGTTTTGTGTTTCCCAACTTGTACTCTTACAACACAGCTACTTTGTGTCTTACTTAAATTTATATATATATAAAAAATGTGTATTGGCAGGGCTTTATTTTATGTTTTTAAAAGTTAAAATTGGTTGTGTTTTTAATATAATTATATTATGATGCTTTTTTTTTTCAGAGCATCTGAAACCAACCAGTATTTTTAAAAAGAGAAGTGCTGAACTTGAAAAACACCTGCATATTTCAGGCAGGTCTTATAAAGGTAAAAAAAAAAAAAAAAAAAAAAAGCAAGACAAACACATTAAATAAAACTATATTCTCTTCCCACTGTTTCTATTCATCAAAATTCTCAATCCTGTGGCCCCTTCCAATGAACAACCATACAAGCCCAGCATGTGCTCCAATACTTTTCTATAAATAGACATTTGCATGTAGGACTTGGTGGTTCTGCAGTTATAGAATCCTGTGCATAGATATCCTTTACTTCTAAACCAAGTAAATTGGCATATTTCCATCTCTTCCATCTCTGTGCTTAATGTTCTGAAAGGTCTGTATGTCATAATTTATTCAATAGTTCATATTTATTTATTAGGGCATTAATCAATATTGTAATCAATTTTGTACATTTTTATTATGCTGCTTGTATTGGTGTTTCTGTATATTTGAGTAGGTAGAGTTTAGAATGTGGCTCATAGGGTAATATGTTCACTGTACAAGGATGAGGGCCTAAGTTCAGATCTCCAGAACCCACATAATAAACCAGATGTGTACATCTGTAAACCCAGAGCTAGTATAGATACCAGGGTCTCTTTTGCTGACTAATCTGCCAAATGGTTAGCTCCAGGTTCAGTAAAGATACTGTATCGCAAAAAATAGGATGGACAGTAATAAAGGAAGGCACTCAACACTGACTTCTGTCCTCCATAAGAGCACACTTGGGGAAGCATGCTAGCATGCACATGTGCATACAAACACACACACCACAGAAACACACAAAAATAAAATAAATAAAGTAAAGTATATAATATTGTTGAAATATATATATATGATTTTAATTTTAGCACATAATACTCCCAAAACATATATGTTTCCAAAATATTTATAGTTCAATAATAGTGTTGCCAGTAAATCCAAGATGACCCAATTTTTATATATCTTAGAACTAGACAGTTTATGGATTAAAAAAATTAACAATATAAATTTATGTTATTTTTATGTCAATACAACAGAAAGTTATCTAAAGACTGAAAACTCATTAGAATTCTGAAAAATATTTTACAGAAATAGAAAAGGCCATTTTTAAATTCATATAGTATCTTCAGAGACCATAATAGTCTAAATCTCAAAAAGAACACAGTAAGAAGAGTTACTTTATAATTCCCAAACATTCTTCCAGGATACAGTAATGGAGACATTATGGTTCATACACAGATGAGGCCCAGGCCAGTGAAATAGACTAGAGATCCCAAAATTAAACTGTCACCTTACATGGTCAAGGGTATCAAGACTACTCAATGAGGAAAGAGCATTCTACTATATATGGTGTTGGGGAAACTGGGTATCCCCATGCAGAAGCATGAAAGGGAGTCCTCAGATTAATTAAACTAGGTTCAAAATATGAGTCAACATGAATCAAAGAAAGATAGAGCAAAACTGTGAAAGAATTAAAGAAAACAGGGAAATCCTGCAAGATGCAATATATTTTTGGATTAGCATCAAACACATAGTCAAGAAAGAAAAATATGGACAAATTGGACTTCATCAGAATTTTAAAACTTGAACACCAGAGAATAATATAACTTTATACATTTAATATTTTCTAGTAAAAAAGTAAATAAAATAAAAAGATGATGTCAGCAAAATAAAAGGCAACCCCTAGGATTGGTGAAAATATTCTCACATCTTTATCTGATAACGGATTGATGGGGTGTTGTATTAATTGAGATCTAAACCTCAGGTAAGAACTAGGGAAAGTGCATCAATGTAGACATTACTTCTAAGAGGGACAAGTCAGTAGTGGAAACCTGCACACCCATTGGACAGCTGCTATCAGGAAGGGATATAGAAAGAAATGAAAGAAGGGGAAACTAGACCTAGAGACACAGACCTGCAATTCCAGCTGCTTCACAGACCAAGACTGGATGGAATTTTCAGGGACAGCCTTGACAATTTAGCAAGACACTGTCTCAAAGTCAAAAACATAAAATAAAAAGTGGGATGGTTATGGCTGTAGTTCACTAGTGTCACACTTGCTTACCACACATGAATCCCTAGGTTAGAAAGGGATAAAAGAACAAATATTGGCTGAGATGTCTAGAAATTGGGACCGTGGTCACATGGTCCTTGAGCAACCTCCCCTTTACAGCCATGACATTTGCAGCATAGTGGTCTCAGTCTCAGTGACCCTCATCTACATTTTGACTCTTTGATTATAGAGAATGAACAGTAATCTCCTTCTGTGCATTGAAACACTGTGAGGGTAAGTGATTTTCTACCAAAGCAGGTGCACATTGCTCACACAAACACTTACCTTAGTGAATGAAAGAATGGACCTTTTCATTTTATGGAAGAAATATATTGTAGATACAAAAATATTCCTGCTGGGCAGATTCTGTTTTTTAATTTCAGCATTTGTTTTCGAATGAACAGACATTGAAACTATTTTGATCATTAAATTTTGGGTTCTCTTTTTGTTTGGGAAAAGAGGTTTTAAAACAGTCTTGTATAAGTCAAGCAGGCCTCAAACTCCTTATGTAGCCAACACTGACCTTAAATTCTGATCCATCAACCTCCACCTCCTGAGTGTTGGGATTATAAACCTGTATAGTCATGCCTGCTGTGCATGGTGCTGGGAATTTAACTCAGGGATTTATGGATAGTGGGCAAGTGTTCCACCAACTGAATGATGTCTTCAACCTTCCAATTTTATTATTTGAGACAAGATACTGTTTTGTACACAAGGCTGTCATCAAATTCACTATTTGAACCAACCTGGTCCACAAGTCTCCAGTTACCTGCATCATCCTCCCGTGCAGCAGAAGCATGAGTAGGTATGTACCTACTCATGTCTAGGTCTTCTGCAATATCCTTGACTTACACTATTATAACTACCAGGCAAGAAAAACTCAGATGTGTGTGCAGCTTCATCAAAATTACTGTGCTTTAAAAAAGGGATAGGCTTTGTCTTAACTTTCAAAGAATGAAGTTAATTTACTCTTAGTACAATTTAATGACATTTTTCTCATTTTTCAGGACAGTCTAAATATCAAAAGTTAATGATACAAGGTGTTTCGACATCTACCAAAAGCCAGAAACAGGAAGGTAAAGGAGTCAATGTCGCACAAATGTTCAATGTACCACTTCATTTCACTCCCATTGCTTCTACTTAACAATGTCCCCATCAAACAAACAGCTGGTGTTTGTCAGCTCTCCTTCCTCTTAAGTATGATGCTCTGAACAGGAATTTGTCATGAGTTAAAGAGGTCTTACTGAAAGACCTTTAGTTTTTAGTGTCTATCTCAATTCCATAAGAAATGCAGTGAATATCTTTGCATACACTTTTATTATGCTGCTTACATTCCTGTCAATAATATACATAGGATTTGTGTGTTAAATTTTACTTTAATAGATACTCCCAAATACTTTTGAAAAAGATTACAGTTAATAATTTTGCCCAGAAATGCACAAAAGCCTATTTCCAGTTATGTTAGTCAACACTGGACTACTGGATTACTAAATTGGAAATATAAACTATTAAATTAGGCTGTTCAGATGCCAGTACCGCAAAGTTGTGATTTAGAGACTCTGGGGAAAATATCTTGGAATTATAAAGACCTCTTACAATAGAAAAGTCCATTATAAAATTCACCTGGAATCTTCAGAGACCATAATGCTACAAACAGCCTTGGAAAAGCAAACTAGAAAGAGTTACACTTTGTAATTTTCAAACATGGTACCAAGCTGCAGACATCGTAAGTCTGGCATACACTCATTCAGCCACCCATCAAATCCCTCTCCTCAGAGCTCAGGGAACCTCATAGAAGAGGAGGTAGAAAAGTGTAAGAACCAGAGGAGGTGGAGGACACCAGGAGAACAGGGCCCTCTGAACTACATGGGCGTATACCAGGTCTTCTGCATATATATTATCGCCTTTATCTTAGTATTTTTATAGGACTCCTGAGAGTGAGAATAAGTGGGTCTCTCTTTTTTTTTTCCTTTTTAAAAATTACTTTATTTACATTTCCAAATGTTTTCCCCTTTGGAAACCCCTTATCCCATCCTCCCTCCCCCTGCCTCTATGAGGGTGCTCCCCCACCCACCCACCCACTCCCATCTTCCCTCCCTAGCATTCCCCTACACTGGGGCATCAAATGCCCTCAGGTCCAAGGGCCTCTCCTCCCACTGATGGCCATCCTTATGTGGCCAGCACCATGGATCCCTCCACGTGTATTCTTTGGTTGGTGGTCCAGTCTCCAGGAGCTCCAGGAGGTATGGCCAGTTGACACAGTTGCCCCCTCCATGAGCCTGCAAACCTCCTCAACTCCTTTAGTACCTTCTCCAACTCCTCCATCCTGGACCCCACACTCAGTTCAATGGTTGGCTACGAGCGTCCGCCTCTGTACTTGAGTCTCTGACTCTTATGCCTGCTCTTGGAACTCTTTTCCACATGTCTGTTGCCATGTCCGACTTTGATATAATATATTTTATTTTGTCATGTTTGGTTATTATCTCTTATAAGTCTTTTTTTTCTAATGAGAGACAGAAAGGGAGTAGATCTAGAAGGGAGGAAAGATGGGAAGGAACCGGGAGGAGTAGAGGAATGGGAAACTATCATCAAGATATATTGTACAAGAGAAGAATATATTTTAATAAAAGGAAAAACATTCATCATGACAACAGAGACTATAGAAAAGTGCACATATACAGTTTAATAATTTATTGTTAAGTGTACTCCAATATTGAGATGCTCAGGTGCATCTTTATATCACATTCCAAATACTCATTCCCCAACCACAAAAAAAAAAAAAAAAAAAAAAACCTGTCTGGCAGACAGACAGATGATATGTAGACCAATAGCAAATAGCAAAGATATCCCAAAACTAACCTCCTCTCAGCTACATGGTCAAGAGCACTGAGACCACTCAGTGGAAAAAAGGATTCCATCACAGATGGTGCAGCAGAAACTGGACATCCCCAAGCAGGAGGATGAAACATAGACCTGAGCTTAATCTATATTCAAAAATAATTCAACACAAATCAAACACCTGTAAGTAATACTTAACGTGTAGAAGTATTAAAAGAAAATATAAGGAAAGCCCTGTATGACACTAGATTTGGAAATGTATTTTTAGAATGGCCTTAAAGACAGAACAAAAAGGTAAAACATGAAAAATATATTAATGGAAATCTAAAAGTAAACATAAAAACTCAAGTGAAACTGAGCTAATTGTTCTAAAAGATACCTCTCCTAAGAAGATGTTATAACAACTAGGGATATATGGAAAATATTATAAAGGTAGCTATCACTAATCATTTGGAAATTCATCTCCAAACTACAATCAGATAGGACATCATGAATGGCTAGTATCAGAAATGGAGAGAAACATAGAAGAAAAAAAGATGATAGACCTGGTGGCACAAGTCTGTAATTCCAGCTACTCCAGAGGCTGCAGCAGGAGGATCATAAAGTCCACATGAGCCAGACATGAGATCAAGGCCAGACAACTTAGGACCTATCCCAAAAGAAGTAGCGAAGTCAGGATTGCTGTCACTTATTGTGCTTGCCTAGCATACAGAAACACCAACATTCTATCCTTAGGACTGCAAACAAACAAACAAAACACACACATACAGAGGGGGGTGGTGTCTGATGCAACATTGTCCAAACATATACTCTTATTTATAATGTACTTTTCTGAAAGGAAAGGGAAATTCAGACAGAATATACCAGTGCTGTGTCAGACCTTTACCCAAACCACTGAAAACAATGTAGGAAGCTGTGGCTTATAGGGAGATTATTTATTTGAACGTTTTCAAAGTTAAAATAATGAGTTTCTTAGTATAATTCAATTATATTATTCTCCAGTTTCAGAGCAAAAGAAAACTAAAAATTTGAATCACAAAAGTTTTGCATTTCTAAGTAATCTGCACACTTCACCTTCTCCTGTAAAAACCCATAACCATAAAGGTAAAAGAAACAGTGTAATACAGGCATATGGAATAAAACTTTATTCCATTTACTAGTATGGTTAAATGGTCCCTTAGAACAAGCAGCTAATGTCACAACCCCCACATGTGTTCCCATGTTTCCCTGCAAATAAATACATGTACAGAGGGCTTTGTGGTTCTGTATGATATAAGATCCTGTGCATAGATTCCCTTTACGTTTAATCCAGGTGAGTTGTTAGATTTGTTTACTGTCTCATGCCTTTAATTTTCTGCATGATGTTCTGGAATGAGAGTATATTACTCTTATCAATAGTTCCTCTATTAAATGTCTTTCATATTTCTGTTATGACCACAATCAATGCAGCTATAAATATCTTTGTGCACCTTTTATTATTCTAGTTACATTTCTATGAAGTAGTTTTTTTAAAGGGGGTTGTTGAATTAAGGACATTCATATGATTTTAGTTTTGACGGGTGTTGCCAAATAATTTCCTGAAAAAGTACAATTAACAGTTGTGCCTGAAAAAAAAAAAAAAAACAGTTGTGCCTGTACGTATGAGACCTGTATCTCAAAAAAAAAAAGAAAGAAAGAAAGAAAGAAAGAAAGAAAGAAAGAAAGAAAGAAAGAAAGAAAAGAAAAGAAAAGAAAAGAAAAGAAAAGAAAAGAAAAGAAAAGAAAAGAAAAGAAAAGAAAAGAAAAAAGAAACCTATATCTCAATATTGTATCCAACACTAGACTTTTTATGGACTGAAAATATGGCAGATATCAAATTATAACAATCAAAACAATTGATGAAAAGAGTTTGAAGGATGTTTTGCAAAAGTAGTAAAGTCCGTTTTCAGCTTCATATGAAATCCTGAAAAGCAGTAATAATCAAAATAGTGTATAAAAAGAACAAGATAGAAAGATTCATACTTCATAATTTCCAATTATGCTACCAAGCCACAGGCATAATGGTTCTGGCTTACAGACAGATGTCACATAGACCAGTGAAATAGAAGAGGGAATCCACAAGTAAATACATGGTTAAGGGCACCAACTCCATTCAATGGAAAAAAAGGAGTCTGCCACATATGGTGCTGGAAAAACTGGATATCCCTAAGCAAGCGGCATAAAACTGGGCCTTTAACTTGTACTATTTTCAAAAATAGCTCAGCATGTATCAAATAAATACAAGGGAGAACTGAATTATAAAAATATTTTTTAAATTTTAGAAGAAAACATGCATGATAGTAAATTTGACCTTGTGGTTTTAAGTTGGCCACAGAGACATATTCAGAAAAGAAAATAATATGGAAAATTAGAATTCACATTTAAAGATTTTAAATGTGAAAAGCTTTCAAATGTAAAAGCTTCACACTTTAAAGCATTTAAAACTTTTCACATACTTTGTGCAATTAATATACACTTATAAAAATGAACTGAATTAGCCCTCACAAGATGGCTTAATGGGTGAGGGTACTAGTTTCACAGGGCCTGATAACCTGAGTCAATCCTTGGAACAAATGCACTTTGGAGTACAGACCTGGCTCTCACAGGTTGTGCTCTGATATTTCCACATGCACATATGCTTGAACACTTCCAGATGGACAGATAAACATTCTTAAGGATTTATGTGTATATGTATTTATCTTTATATGTGTATGTAAAAAAACAAATGTGCCTGCATGTGTACTCCCTGCTCTATTCTTTTGCCTTATAAGTAATCTTTTATGAGTATGAAGGAGGGTTGCATGTGTACACGTTCCTGTTTATGTCCATGTGTGTATGTGTACATGCATTCCTGTGGAAGCCAAAAGTTGATGTCCACATATCTTCCCCTGTTGATCTCTGTTCCCTGTTATTCTTTCTTACTTTTTAATTTTATAAAATTTATTATTTAAAGAATCTTGCAAAAAAAATAAAAAGTATCACCCAATCAAATTAACCAGTTGCAAAGTCTATAGAATTCAACAAATTTCTATACAGTTAGATTAGGCATTTGGAGCAGAAGCTGTAGAGCCCCACATTAAATTTTATACTTCAAGTATAAATCCCACTTTCTGAGGCAGAGTATCTCACCAAATGCAGAGTGAGATTATCTGGACAGCAAGCTTCAGGCATCCTCTTGTGTCATTGCCCCAGCACTCAGATTGCAGTAACTTGCTACAGCCCAAAACATTATAGATGGGTTCTTGAGAAAGAGGAACACTCCTCCACTGCTGGTGGGATTGCAAGTTGGTACAACTACTCCGGAAATTAGTCTGGCGGTTCCTCAGAAAATTGGACATAGTACGACCTGAGGACCCAGCTGTACCACTCCTGGGCATATACCCAGAAGAGGATCCAACATGTAATAAGGACACATGCGCCACTATGTTCATAGCAGCCTTATTTATAATAGCCAGAAGCTGGAAACAACTCAGATGTCCCTCAACAGAGGAATGGATACAGAAAATGTGGTACATTTACACAATGGAATACTACACAGCTATTAAAAACAAAGACTTCATGAAATTTGCAGGCAAATGGAAGGAACTTGAAAATATCATCCTGAGTGAGGTAACTCAATCACAAAAGAACCAACAGGGTATATACTCACTGATAAGTGGATATTAGCCCAAAAGTTCAGAAACCCAAGATTCAATTCACAGACCATATGAAGCCTAAAAAGAAGTAAGACCAAAATTGGATTCTTCAGTGCTTCTTAGAAGGGTGAACAAAATACTCACAAGAGGAACTATGGAGACAAAATGTGGAGCAGAGACTGAAGGAAAGGCCATCCAGAGACTGCCCCACCTGGGGATCCATCCCATATACAGCCACAAAACCCGGACACTATTGTGGATGCTGGGAAATACTTGCTAATGGAAGCCTGACATGGCTGTCTCCTGAGAGGCTCTGCCAGAGCCTGACAAATACAGAGGTGGATGCTCACAGCCAACCACTGGACTGAGCATGGGGATCCCAGATAGAGGAGTTGGAGAAGGGACTGAAGGAGCTGAGGGGGTTTGCAGCCCCATGGAGGAGGGAGCAACAGTGTCAACAGGTTAGACCCCCCAAAGCTCCCGGGGACTGGACCACCAACCAAAGAATACACATGGAGGGGCCCATGGTGCTGGCCGCATATGTGGTAAAGGATGGCCTTGTTGGCCACCAGTGGGAGGAGAGGTCCTTGGGCTCTAGTGTAGGGGAATGCCAGGGTGAGAAGACAGGAGTGGGTGGGGGGAGCACCCTCATAGAGGCAGGGGGAGAGGAGATAGGATAGGGGCTCCGGAGGGGAGACCTGGAAAGGGGAAAATATTTGAAAGTAAATAAAGAAAATATCCAATTAAAAAAAAGCTAACCTCAGGCCTGCATCCTTGTATGGCAAGCACTTTGTTTACTGTACTGTCTCCCCAGCCCCTACTTCTGCTATTATGATAGACTTACATAAAATATCAATGACCACACAAGGTAAATTCAAAGAGAATCTATGTTTGCAGATTAAACTGCTTTGTGTAAATTACTGGGGAGTTAGAAGACTGGGTATTAGAAAAGATTGAATGATTTTTCTAAGACCTGAACAATAACAATATCATTAAATTTGCTAACATATAAGAGAAAAAAATCTCACAGGGTCCCACCCCTAGACAAAGACCTACAGGAAGGCAATTCTCAGAATGCTAAGAGAATTGGTCTCTCCCAGGCATGAGCACCCTGATTGCTTCTCCAATCTAATGTGGGCATCCTTGAAACCATATATATATATATATATATATATATAAACAAAAACTAGATATAACAGACTGTATTTATGTATTTGTGCATATACATGTAATGATAATAACCAAAGGAAAAAGGGCTATTAATTTCAGAGTGGGAGCACCTGGAGAGCTAGAGAGAAAGAACACGGGAAGGCCTCTAGGTAGAAAAGGAAAGGGGGAAGTAATGTAATTATATTTTAATTTAAATGTATTTAGATATATGTACGTAATGAGTTGATTTTTGCACCTTTAAATTTTGAAATTAGTTTATTTAGTGTATCACTTAATAACCTTATTCTCTTTTTCAGAACAGCCTAAACCTGAAACGACAGTTGAAAACAATGTTGAATCTGATGATAATCTGATGACTGTCTCTCCTCCCATTATCAAAATCATTAAAGGTAAAGGAATACTTTCATATGTGTCTGAAACAAAACTCTGTATTCTTTTCCCACTGTTCCTATCTACCCTTATGGATGGGCTCTTCCAACAAACAGCCTATATTACAAGCCTACCATGATTTTTCTGTAAATACACACCTGTGTAGAAGGTTTCATGATCCTGATCAGAAATAGAATTCTGTGTGTAGATTACCCCTTACTTCTAACCAAGATAAGTTAACTGATTTCCTTCACGCCTTACACCTTTCATTTTTCTCTTCAATGTTCTGAAATGAGAGTATATTACATCTCTTATGTAATTCAAACAATGGTGCAAACAAATTCAGCAATTTTTTTTTATTAAGACAGGATCTTACTAAGTAGCCACATCAGAGTTAAAAGTTGCTAGACAAACAGACTAGCTAGAACTCATGGAGATGGACTGCCTATGCTTCGCACTGTGCTAGGATTAAAGGCGTATACTAACAACATCCACTGCTAATCGTATGTTTATAAAGGTAGTTTGTCTCTATAGGGCAGAGTATATGAATGAGATTGTTATATGTAGGAAATGTATGTTTTTAGTATCCATACATTCATCTCTATACATTCTGTAATGACTGTTTTTAATTACAGTGAAAGTAAAATCATGAAAAACTTCTGCATAATTCTCAGCACTAGATTTTATGAATTGAAAATATAAACAGTATTAAGCTATATTGGTTATCTGACACTAGCACAGAAATTAACCATAGCCTGCAGAAAAATCCCTAGAATTACAAAGATACCTTACCAGAGTAAAAAAGTCCACTTTAAAATTCGTATGGAATCATCAGAGACTGTAACAGTCTAAATAAAAAATGAAATACTATTTATATAATGAAACTAACAAATGAAAACTAACCAAATAAGAAAAGCACTTTATAATATAATAACTAATTATCTGTCTGCAGGCCACCAAAACCTCTCAGTGCTCTATTAGTTTCCTGTCTTACACTCTTATAAGGCACATTTATAAAATATCCCCTGCCAGCAAGGATAAATCAGACAGTCTGCTTGTCCTGGTTAACTGCCCTATGTAAATAACTAGGGGAAGCTGTGCTTAGAAATGGGTTATTTCCGTCATCACCGAATAATGTTGTTCTCATTTTTCAGAGCTATCTAAAACTTTGAATTTGGGTGATGGATATATTGAACTTTCAGACTTTCTGTTCAAGACAGCATCTGCTGTAAAGAAACTCGAGATTAAAGGTAAAGGAAGTGCTTTAATACAGATGTTTGAATTATAAAATATTCCTTCCCCACCATTTCTGTTTTACCAGAATTCTTAAACCTGTGAGCTCCTGTCCAACAATCAGCTAAATTGTGTTACAAGCTGGTGTGGAGGGCTTTGTCTTTCTGTATGGTAATAGGATCTTGTGCATATATCCCCTTATCTATACCCCAGCTGAACTGGTGGGTTTTCTTCCCCTCTCACAGCTTGAGATTTCTTCTTTCTGTTCCAAAATGAGAAAATAGAACACTTCATCTGCAGTTCCTCTTTATGTCATCCTTACATTTCTGTTGTTGCAACTACAACCAATACTACTATCAATGTCACTGTACTCTCCCATTCTACTTTTATACAGTAAAGTGTGTTAGTCGGGTGGCTGGAGGAAGAACATGCGTGATTGCAATTTTCATAGGTACCCACAAATATTTTTGCAGCATTGCCATAATTAATAATTGTGGCAATAAAATAATGAAAAACTATATTCAAGTATCAAAGCTAATATTAGATTCTTCTGTGAGTCATTCATAGTTCAATAGTGTGTTGTTTAGTCTCCATGAGTTTCTGTAGTTTCTCTTACTGTTGATATCTACTTTTATTCCATTGTGGTTAGATGGAATAAAGGATTTTATCTCAACTTTCCTACATCTGTTGAGACACTCTTCGCTTTCTAATGTGTTGATAGTTCTAGGAAAAGCTTCATGGTCTGATTACAACAGCGTGTATTTATTAGTGTTATGCTGAAATGTTTTATAGATGTCTTTTAGTTTGTTTAATTTATGATGTCATAAGTGTATCCATGTTGATTATTGATTTTTTTTGTTGTTGTTTTCAAGACAGGGTTTTTCTGTGTAGCCCTGACTGACCTGGAACTCACCATGTAGACCAGACTGGCCTTGAACTCACATAGATCCCACCTGTCTTTACCTCCTGAATGCTGGGATTAAAAGCATGTGCCACCACACCCAGGTCAATGTTGATAGTGTGTGTGTGTGTGTGTGTGTGTGTGTGTGTGTCCATATGACATGTCTAATGGTGAAAATGGAAGTTTAAGTCACTCACTATTGCTGTGTTAGAATTCATTTGTGATTTTTGCATCTAGTAGTATTTGTTTTATGAAATCGGATGTGTATGTGTTCAGAATTGCTATATCCTTTTTCTTTTCTTTTTTTTCTTTTCTTTTTTTTTTATTGGATATTTTCTTTATTTACATTTCAAATGTTATACCCTTTCCTGGTTTCCCCTCCTCCTGGAAACCCTCTATCCCATCCCCCTACCCCCTGCTTCTATGAGGGTGTTCCTCCACCTATCCACACACTCCTGCCTCCCAGCCCTCGATTCCCCTACACTGGGGCATCGATTGAGCCTTCATAGGACCAAGGATCTCTCCTCTAATTGATGCCTGACAAAGTCATCCTCTGCTACATATGCAGCTGGAGCCATGTGTACTCCTTGATTGGTGGCTTATTCCCTGGAAGCTCTGGGGGGGTCTAGTTGGTTGATATTGTTGTTCTTCCTATGGGGTTGCAAACCCCTTCAGCTCCTTCAGTCCTTTCTCTAACTCCTTCATTGGGGACTCCGCACTCAGTCCAATGGCTGGCTGCAAGCATCTGCTTCTGTATTTGTAAGGCTCTGTCAGGGCCTCTCAGGAGACAGCTATATCAGGCTCCTATCAGCAAGCATTTCTTAACTGGGTCCTTCAAATAAGATCTGACAGAGCAGTAAAACTTTACAGAGTTCAGGAATACTTAGCCCCATAAATTCTCTAAGGAAATTTAAATAGGAATAAGTCTTAAATATATCATTATTGGTGCTTCCTAGGTAGCAACCAGTGTTGCCCCTTGATGTATGTAAAACATAAATACAGTTTGAATCAATGAGAGCCCATCACAGGCATTTAGTAAAATAAAATGCCATGATGTCATGATCAAACTCTCATGTCAGAGAGTAGCATAGACAAAACAGCAAGCAGAGAATAAATTCAGTGTTATCCTGTAACAATATTTACTAATCATAAAATTATATGTCATTTCAAAATTTAAACCTTTTACCAACCTCATGTAATGGTTCTATTATTATTTATGAGGAAGTAGGGACATTAGACACCACATAATAATATCCTAAGAATATAGTGGAAGAGGAAATACATAGCAAAGGCTATGAGTGTGTCTACAATATGTATTTTTGTTGTTTCCTTTTGAGATTGTAATCTAATTACAGTGTTGCTCCCTTCTTTTTCTTTCCTTCAAACCTCCCATATGCCCCCTCCCAGTTCTCCTTCAAATTCATGGCCTCTTTAGTCATTAATTGTTATTGAGTGTATGTATGTATTTGTATATACCACCGCCTCTTCTGCAATATTCCCTATGCCTTAGGTGTGAGAGTGTTTTGTATCCATTGGGACTGGGCTCCACACTCTTGCATTTTTATTGGTTGCATTTCTGTAGTTGCCTCTGTTGCAACGAAACATTTCCTTGAGAAAGGGTGAAAGCAACACTTACCTGCTTCTCTATGGGTAATAAGGACAAATGTTTATGTGGTTGTTAGGGTTTAGTAACTTAGAGGTTATAGATTCTCCTCCAGTAAACATGGATTCACTAGCTAATAATGTTGAAAACAGTGCAAAAGATGGAGGCCTGGCTTGTGAAGTTTCAGAGGGAAGTAAAGACTCTACAGGGATTTTACTGTTAAGAGTCTGTAGTTCTGGTTAGCTGGGGCTGAAGAATCAGCTGTGATTAACAAGATACTAGAACTACTAAAGTGAAACCTTTGCTTTGCTGGGATGCTTGATGTTGGTCAGCTAGACATGTGAGAATTTAACAGTGATTAAGAAGAGACCAGCATCACTGAGATGAAATCTTCTAGGAAGTGTTTTCCTTAGAGCACAAAGAAGCTGTGTTCCAGAGGTGGCCAAGGTTATATGTTGTACCGATGGATGAACTTGGTAATGTAAGAGTTGCCAAGGTTATACTGGTTTTGAAGGCATGGAGGGGCCATGAAGAAGCAGCTGAGACTTGGTACTGTAAGAGGCCAGGGTACCAACCTAATGTGAAAATATGATGCATACACATAAGAATGAGAGACATCAACCCCACACTACAAAGGCACACTAACACTTCATGTCCATTATATGACTATAGTTAGCAGCCAAAGGACAAAGGGAAGAAGAAAGCTAAAGACAAATGTCATTTACAAGTGTGTGAGAAAGAATAGTCCTGTAGGTGCAGCCTAGAGTCCCAACTCCCTGGGAAGCTGATGCAAAAGGACAAAAATTCATATTCAGCCAAGGTTGCATTGTGAGACCATGCCTCAAAGTTGTCAGAAACAAGATGGTGTAGTTTAGGAGTGGAGAGCTTATCTTATATACAAAATATTCAAGTTCAGTCACAAGTACTTGAAACAAACAGAAAAGTAGACCAAATATAGGCAATGTTATCAAGAAATTATAACAGTGGTGTGGGGATTTGAGATGGCAAAATGAGTAAAAGTGCTTGTCACCAAACTTAACATAGGAGACTGGTCCCCAGTGAGCACACGGTATAAACAGAGAACCTATTTGCACCGATTGTCCTCTGACCACCACATTAAAATTATGTCAGGGTAGAGACAGAAAGGAGAGAGTCAGAGTGAACAGAGACAGAGACAAGAGGGGATAATACATGTAGTTTGAGAGAAAAAAGAATTTGGGACCAGGAACGCATGCTACCTGAGCTCTAGCAGGCTTCATTAGCCTCCCTCTACAGCCCTACCATTTCATCACAGTGACTTCCTTCCATCTTCATAGTGACTCTCCAATTTAGAGAGAAAAGATAAGCATCCAGCTTTGGATCTAAGCAAGAGCCCCATGTCCACATAGCTCACATGAGCACTTGCCTTAGTGAATATAAGTTTGAACATTTCATTCTTGCGCAAGAAACACATTGTAGAAACTGAGAAAACTTCAGTAAATTTTGCCAGCCAGCTTTGAGGAATGGCTCTCTAACAGACCTACATTCTACATTTTATTTTAGAATTCATCCCCAAGTGAAGCGATATTAAACCTATATTTTATTATATTTTCTTTTTAACTGTACATTATACCGTATCTTATTATCTATCTTCCTTCTTGGACTTTATGTCTACTACTATTAATGTAAGAAAGGTCGATGGAGAAAATAAACTATCTAAAAAACTGTATCTTAGTTACTTGTGGATTCATATACTGTCATACTGGTATCTTTTGAAGTTCTTTCTCCAACCTTTGTATATAGCATTCCCACATATTATTTGAGACAAAGGTGCTGCATATAGCAGGACTGGAGTCATACTCAGTGTGTCGGCAGACTGCCAAGCAGATAACCATCAGCCTCCCTAATGCTGCAATACACCTCTCCCAGCTCTGCTCTCTTGCCATTTGACAACTACTTATATAACGAACTTCAGTAAAATACCAGGTAAGAGGCAAGGCTGTAAAAAGTTTTTTTCTAGAGGCAGGTGGATTTCTGAGTTCGAGGCCAGCCTGGTCTACAGAGTGAGTTCCAGGACAGCCAGGGCTACACAGAGAAACCCTGTCTCGAAAAAGAAAAAAAAAAGTTTTTTTCTGCTTGTTTATCGAATGCCTGAATGCTGAAAGGAAGCTGTGTTTTAGTAGCTGACGTATTTCTAGTACCACTGAATGATTTTGTTTTTGCTTTCAGCACGATCTAAAACCAGTAACTTAAACAAGGAAGATTCTCGAGATACACATATTCTGCACCTGTCATCCTCTCCTGTACTGAAACTTTTGTTTAAAGGTAAAGAAGCCACTGTCATTCAGACATGGGAAACAGAACACTGTTATTTTCCCACTGTTTCTATGTACCAATACTTTCAACCTCTGGGCATTCCCAGCATACAGAGAATATTACAAGCACAAAATGTGTTCCAGTGTTTTTTCTATAACTAGACAACTGTGTGGAGGGCTTTGTGGTTCTGCACAGTAGCAGAATCCTATATATAGAGTCTCCCTTATCTCTAACCCATGTAAATTGATGTTTCCTTCACCTCTTACATACTTAATATTCATCATGACATTATGAAGTATGAATATTTGACAGTTCTTCAATAATTCTTTTTAAAATCACCTTTACATTTGTACAATAAACTGTGCAATCAGCATCATTATATTTTCTTTTCTGTTACTTTGTACATATACAGTAGAGTTTGTGAGTAGAGTGCTTGGATTCAGGACCTGTATGTTTTTAATTCAATAGATACTGCATGGAATATCTACATATCCATTCTAGATAATTGTAGTTAATAATTATGGCAGTTTCCTGATTATTAGCACTAGACATTTCAGAAATTCAAAATATCAGCAAGATTAAATTGCATTGATCAGTTTTCAGTAGGACAGAAAGTGAGCTATAGAGTCTGAGAGACTCCCTTGGATCCCAAAGTTATGGAGCAGAGCTAAAGAAGCCTATTTTGAGGGCTGCAGAAATGGTTCTGTAGTTAAACAGTTACAATGCAAGAAAGAGTTACAGAATTTAAATTCCAAAACCCTTGTGAAATGCAGCATACTTATGACCATACAGCTGTAATTCCAGGTTGCAAAACAGAGATTGGCTTCCCAGAGCAGGCTATTGAGATTAGCCATATAGACTAGCTCCAAGTTTGATAAATAGACACCACTTCAACAAACAAGATAAAAGAGTAAAGAAAGAAGAGCCTCCACAAACACCTCAGGCATATGTGTGCACAAACACCTGCACAAAAACTCATACATATATGCATTCACACACATATGCACGTATAAAAAGGTAACAAAGACAAAGTCCATTTCAAAACATTTTGAATCTAGAGTTATAGTCAACCCTGAAAACATAAAACAGGTAGCACTGTCAGACTGAACAGCTTATATTTAGAAATATACATGTATATACATATTCGTGTATACCTGCAGTAACAGTGGAGAGGAAAAGCCATGAATTTGAGAGAGAGAGCAGAGAGTTTAGAAGGAATAAAGAAATATGGGAGAGTTTAGAAGGAATAAAGAAAATGGATAAATGTTGTTATTAAATTATAATCTCAAAAATAAAATTAATAAAATATTAACAACAAGGTAGGGAAGGTGTTGTACTTCATCATTTCAGAACATAGTACCAAACTATGGTAATGAAAGCATTGTGGTTCTGGCAGTAGTCAGACAACATAGACCAGTAAGTAGCAGAGAGAATCTAGAATGACACTCCCACCTACATGGTCAAGAGTACCCAGACCACTCAGACAAAAAGGCAGTCTAACACATACAATGCAGGGAAAACTGAATATCCCCAAACAGAAAAGTGCCCAAGCCCCCCCCCACAAAAACAATTTTGACATAAGTCAAAGTTCCTTTTTCTTGATGGAATGAAAGCTAAACTGCAAAAAATATTAGACAAAAATGTAGGGAAAACTTACAGGCTACTAGGCTAGACTTTGTATTTGGGGTTGACATAAAACACATAGTCAAAAAAGAAAAATACACAAAAATTAGGCTTTGATGCAATTTAAAAATTTTTTATATGTTTATTGAAAGAAACAATGGTAGTGCATTACCTACTGAGGTTCATGTCCTTGCTCCCCAGGAACAGGCTTTGACCATGCAACTGGCCTCAAAGGCAATCACAAGTAGTTGGTTATATGTAAAATTGTCATGCCACTATTGCACCAATGACACGTTTTACCTAAACCAGATATTGTTTTGACTTACATGACACACATGTGAGTCAGGCCAGAAACCATCATAGCATCTTTGAGCACTATGGAAACTTACCAAAAGGGTGTGAGTTTCCAGTTTGTTCCATCTTAATATTTTTGTGTCCTAGAATTAAAGTATGTGGCTTTTATACCAATAGGGTATTAACATCAAATCCTCCTAGGTAACCAAGAGCAGTGAGCATATCCTATATTCTTGGGGTTGGGGGTTCATAGACCTCTCTGCCAAACAACTTAAATGGTATATCTGTATCACCCTAACCAACTGGCCCAAGAAACATTGCAAAGAGATGGTTGAAAGAATTTATGAGTGCAAAGATGGGGATCGTGAAGATATGGTATTGCTATTGCAACCATGAACACATAGCAGCTATGGATAGTAGCCAGGATTGGGCATTTCAGCTGTCATTCAAAAGTAGAGGAGTCCCCAATGAGGTTCCATTCATTTTCAGTAACTAATAACTGCTAATAGTTTTAGGAAAAAGATGTAACATTTCTTTATTGATGTAGCCACTAAGAATTGATGTATAAGGTGAGAGAGAAAAAGGAAAGGGATACCAGAGGGTAATAGGAATAATTAATAATAATAAATATATATAGTTATGAAACTTTCAAAACTAAAGAAAAATTTTAAGAATAAGTGTCAATATAATTTTTATTTAATAGATAAGTTAAAAAAATAAAAATAAGAGAGCAATAGCAACAGAGTAAAAACAAAAAGCAGACTAGGAAAAAGTATTTTATTCATATCTGACAAGGATTCCTATTCAACAATGCAATAATAGATCTAAATGCAAGCAAAACTGAGAAATATTCTCACAAACGCTTTTCTCCTTAACAAATTTTGCAATAGCCACCTTAACATGAAGATAATGATCCACATGCCTAAGCATGAAAGAAGTCAACCCTACATTACAAAGATGTAACATTCCATGCCCATTATATGACTATTATTAACAGCCAATGGATAAATGGAGGAAGCTAAAGAGAAATGCCATTTACAAGTATGTGAGAAAGAACAGCCCTGTGGGTGCAGCCTGTAATCCCAGCTCCTTGGGAGGCTGATGTGTGATAGGTGACAACCACATTCAGCCAACACAGCATGGTGAGACCATGCCTGAAAGTTGTCAGAAACAAGATGGTGAGATGGTATAGCTTAGGAGTGGAGTTCTTACCTTGCATACAAAATGTTCATGTTCAGTCCCCAGTACTTAAAGTAGACCAAATACAGGCAAAGTGGCCAAGAATTATGACAGGGTATCTGGGGTTAGCAGTTTATATGACAAGTGGGTAAAGCCACTTGTTACCAAGCCTGACAGGAGTTAGCTCTTCAGACCCACATGGAAGAAAACATAGAACTGAATTCTGCCAGCTGTCCTCTAACACAGACAGCTTGTACGAGGTGTCAACTGAGTTCCAGTGGTATTGAGCATTCCCTCACGTCAGCCCTACCGTCTTCAGTAGAGGTAGCCTCAGTCTCAGTAACCATCATCTACATTTTAAGTCTCTAATTATAGAGAAAATATAGTGGATTGCTTTTGTGTGCTGAATGGAAATGAAAAAGGGATAAATGGTTGTCTACCAGAACATCCAATTTTGGATCTGAGGGAGAACAGATGCACGTTGCTCAGACAAGCACCTGCTTTGGTGAATGGAAATGTGAACATTTTATACTTGTGCAATAAATACACTGTAGAAAACGTTTACATGTAAATTTGGTCAGCTGACTTTGAGAAATGACTCTCTAACAGACCCATATTCTACGTTTTATTTCAGGACTCATCCCCAAGTAAAGAGATACTGAATCTGTATTTTATTATGCTTTCTTTTTAACACATTTCCAAATACATACACCACACCATTTCTTATTATCTATTATCTCCACTCCTTTTTGCACTTTTTCACTGTGGAAATGTCAACTTCTATTTAAAAGCAGAGAAAGGCTTATGGAGAGGTTGAAGTATACCTGAAAATTGGTATTTTAGTCACTTGTGGATGTGTGTTTTGTCATACTAGCATCTTTTAAGTTATTTTTCATACATGTATATATGATATTTCTAATGTGTTATTTGAGACAAAGGCATGGAATACAGCAAGACTGGAGTCACATTCAGTATGTTGACAGGTTGGCAAGCAGATAACCATCTTCCTATCTCAGACTCCCTAATGCTGGAAATGAAATGCAGGCATGTGACAAGTCTCTCATCACTATTATTTGTTACCTGACTTATACTCTGATAGTACCCTTTAATGAAATATAAGACATGATGTGGGGCTTATTAGAAGAGAGTCTATTTGTGCTTGTTACCTGTTGACATGGATTGCTGAGAGATGAATGTGCTTCAGAAGTGGTTTATTTGCAGTACCATTGAATGACATTGTTCTCACTTTTCAGAACAAGCTAAAATTAGGAACTTAAAGAAGAAAATAATTAAAGGATCAACAATTCCATACAAATCAACCTCTTCTTTGAAGAAGTTTATGTTCACAGGTATCAGAGTCCCCGACATACAGATGTGTAAAACAGAACTCTGTTCTTTTCTCACTGTTTCTATTTGCCAATATCTTCAACAAGTAGACCCTCTTCTTATTCTCATCGTACTCTTTCTATTATCTTATTCTTATCTTCCTTATTCTTTCTTTACTTGACTTGTTCTCTTAAAATGAGCTTTTATAAGATATTAAATATCAGCCAAGGATGATTCAGACAGAATCTATTCATGGTTTTTAAGTGTCATAGCTGATTAGACACTGCCTAATAATAACATAGCTGAAAGAGACACTGTCTTCGGAAAATGTTATTGAAAGTCCTTGTTCTCATTTTTCAGAGCCATCTAAGACTAAAAATAAAAGAAAGAAAGGAAAGATCTTTAAAAGTTCACTCCTTCTGCCCATCACTACCTCACAAAGGCGCCTGCTCAAAGGTAAAGGAGTGTCAGCAGCACAAATGTGAGCAGTGTGAGCTCTGTGCCAGTCCCACAGTTGCTACCCATCTGCTAACCTCAACTAAACAGCTAATATTGTGGGCATAACATATGTTCCATGGTGGCATAAGTAGATACATTTGTATCCTTCATCCCTCATATCTTTCCTTTTTTGTATAATGCTCTTAAAGGAGAATGTGCTGTAATGTATTCAACAGTTGCTTCTTACAATACCCTTTAAATCTTTAGTGTTAAGTCAAGTGTTGGCCATCAGAGCTGTGGTATCATTGTTCTTAATTGTCTTATTTGCTTATGTTTCTATAAAATATAAGAGTGTGTGGTTGTTAGATAATGGATATAGGTGCTTTTAATTGGCAGTTTATCTGAAAATTACAGTTAATAGTTCTGCCAGTAAATAAACAAAAACCTATTTCTAAGTATCTTCTCCAGAAATAGACTTGATAAATTTGAAATGTGAATGTTGTCTTACATTGTTAATAGTCAATACTACATTAAGGAATAAAGTGATCTAGGAAAATGCCTAGAATCTCAATGATATTTTGCAGAAATATGAAGTAGTCCATTTGGAAATTCACATGAATATTAGAGATCACAATAGTCTAAATAATCAAAAAAAAGAACAAAATAAGACTTTATAACTTTAAAACTCACTAACAAGGTACAGCAATGAAGGCATTATGATTCTGACTTGCACACAGGTGATATTTTCTCGATTAATGATTGATGTGGAAATGGACTACTCACCATAGGTGGTACCACCCCAGGCAAGTGGTCCTTAGTTGCATAAGAAAAGCAAACTGAATGAGCTGGGGGTGGGGGTTGGGGGGGAGGGCTAGTAAGCAGAGTTCCTCCTTAGTCTCTGCTCCATTTCCTGCATCCAGCTTCCTGCCCATGAGGGAATGATCAGAGTCTGTAAGTCAAATAATCCCTTTCTTCTTTTAATCAGGGTCTTTATCATGTTTTAATCATGGTCTTTATCACAGTAATAGAAAGCAAACTAGGACATAAGGCTAGACAGAATCTATTCCAGACTGTTAAGTTTGTACCTAAATACCTGAGAATGCCTCTTCGAAGTACAATGAATGACTTTGTTCTCACCTTTCAGAGCAATCTGAAATTAGTAACTTAGAAAAGCCAATTGTTAGAGGAACAAATATTCTGAAAAAATCAACCTCTGTTCCGAAGAAACGTGTTCTCAAAGGTAAGGGAAGTTGCTGGCATCCTGATGTGTGAAACAGAACTCTGTCTTTTTCTCACCACTTCTATTTTCCAGGTTCCTCAACTTCTGGGCCCTTGCAGCATACAGCTAATGCTATGAAAACAGAGTCTGTTCCAGTACTTTCCCTTTAAACAGACACCTGGGGGGGGGGGAGGGGTGTTGTTCTGCACAGTAATGTGATTCTGTGCATAGATTCCTTCTTGCTTCTAACCCAGGTAAACTCATCTCTCATACCCTTAATATTCTGCACAATGTTCTCATGTGAGAATGCTTGAGGCTTCTACACTAGTTCCTTTTTAAGTCACCTTTACATTTTTGTGATCATGACTACAATCAGTGCTGCAATCATCAACACTACACATTTTTCTTCTGCCACTTTGTGCCTTTGTGTCTATACAGTAGAATGAGTGCATGCAGTGGTTGGATGATTCAGGACATGCCTGCCTTTAACATATATATACATACATACATATATATGTATATATGCTCACATATATATATATATATATATATGATGTACATATCTATTCTAGGATGAATGTAATTTTTAGTTATGACAGTAACTGCATGAGAAAACTGTTTCCTGGTTCTTAGCACTAGACATTTTAGGAATTAAAAATGTTAAGAAGATTAAATTATATTAGACAGTTGGCAATAGCATAAAAAATTACCTAAAGACTATGATAAAATCCCTAGGGCCTCAGAGATAAGTTGTAGAACTAGAAAGTTCCATTTTGGGGGTTGCAGAGATGGTTCAGTATTTAAAGAGTTTGCAATTCAAGAAAGAAGACCACAATTCAGATCCCCCAAACCTGTGTATAAGGCAGCATGTGGGCAACAATCCTTCTGTAATCCTATATTGCAAGGCATAGACAAGATTCTCCGAACAAGATGCCTATCAAGCAAGATAAGCCACATAGTCGGCTCTGAGTTAGATCAATAGACACTGCCTCAGTGAATAGGAGGAAGGAGTGAAGGAAAAAGATTCTCCACAAACACTTCAAACCACAAAAAGAACAGGGTATGCGTGCACAAATGCCTAAACAAAATATATGCAAGCATGCATATATGCAAATATCAGCACCCCCATGTGTATATGTTAAAAGAAAACAAGGAAAAATTCATTTCAAATTCATATGGAATCTTAATACAATGTTGCAGTTAAATTAATTGCGGAAAAACCTGGAAAGAATCACATTTCATAGTTGCAGAGCTTACTACAGAGCTACAGTGATGAAAGCTTTGTGTTTCTCACAAAAGTCAGATAACTGAGACCAATGAAATAGAAGACAAATGCCAGAGTTACAGCAATGAAACAGCTAATCTTGGTTGTCAACTTGACTACATCTGGAATTAACCTAAGCAGTTGAAATGTCTACTGTCTGTGAAACTTTCTTTCTTTCTTTCTTTCTTTCTTTCTTTCTTTCTTTCTTTCTTTCTTTCTTTCTTTCTCTCTCTTTTTTTTTAATTGGATTATTTGAGGTGAGAAGGTTCACCCTAAATCTGGTCCATACTTTCAGTTGGTAGCCAATATAAAAAGACATGGAAGAAGAAAACTTTTGCTCTTTGCCTGCTTATATTCATTCTCACTGGTAAGGTCATCTGTCCTGCTACTGAGGCATTCCTTTGCTGGCTTAAGAACTCACTTCTTCAGGATGCCAACATAGACTGAGTTCTGGCAGTCCTCTAGAAATCCTGCAGAACTCCAGCACTAGATTGGTATTTCTGAAACATTCAGCTTTAAGGACTAAGCAACTTCCAGATTATCAGCATTTCTATCAGGAGACAGTTATTGTTAGAGCAGCCAGACCATAGTATGTAAGCTACTCTTACAACTCTGCCTTCAATAAATACATATTCATTCTATCACTTCTGTTTCTTTAGAGAGCCCTGACTAATAAAAACAGTATGTCATTAGGAATTAGTTTAATAATATGTCCATTTAACAGTACAATGTTGTTATACCCATAAATCAATGCAACCCTCAAGACCATTACTGTAAAGGGGCTAAAAAAGAGTGTAAGGTCTAAAGGCAGTGGATGACTGCAAAGAAACATTTACTTATGGACACAGCAGAGCAGCTACACATGAACTCACAGCAGTTGTGACAACATGTACCAAACCTGTGCAAGTTCCAGTCATACCAAATCCCAGCATGGAGAGGAGTTGAACACACAATCCCACCCAAGGGGTGGAGCTGCTGGTAATTGTTAGCTGCTTGGAAATGTAGAAATATCTTTTTTAAAAGAATATAGTCGGATGACCTCTGCCTGGGCCACCAGGGGTCCATAGCCAAGAAGTGCCAGGAGAAAGCTACCCTCCCAGGAGCGTGGAAAAGCCGTGAGTGGGGTTAAGGGGAGCACCACTGCTCAATGAGACCTGCCCGGAACCGGCAGGATATAGTGCCTGAGGAGAATTCGGGGACAGGAAACCTGTGAACCTTCTGGTTTCCATCTGTGGGTGGAGACTTCTGCCTGGGCCACCAGGGGTCCATAGCCAACAAGCACCAGGAGAAAGCTACCCTCCCAGGAGCATGGAAAAGGCGTGAGTGGGGTTAAGGGGAGCACCATTGCTCACCGAGACCCGCCCAGAACCGGCGGATACAGGGCCTGAGGAGAACTTGGGAACAAGAAACCTCTGAACCTTCCGGTTTCCATCTGTGGGTGGAAACCTCTGCCTGGGCCACCAGGGGTCTGTGCCTGGGGACCTCAGCCTGGGCCACAGGGCTCCAGGAGAGAGCTGGTATCCCAGGAGTGCTGACACACCTTTGAGCACAGGCAAACCACCACTTCTGTTCAAACTCACTGGATCAAGAGGGACCCTTGCAGAGCCATCAGGACATAGGAACCAAGGGACAGCTAGGGACAAGATCGTTCTGATTTCTTTATGCACCCCAGAGCTTACCCTGTGCCACAGCTCTCCAAACCCAAACACCTCTCAGAGAGAGCTGGTCTTCAAGGAGTATTGACACAGAGGCCTGCAGGAGGGGAAAACCACAACTAGACAGAGTAAGACCAGCTAACATCAGAGTTAACAAAATGGTAAAAAGCAAGGGTAAGAACATAAGGAACAGAAACCAAGGCTACTTGGCATCATCAGAACCCAGCTCCCCCACCACAGCAAGCCCTGGATACCCCAACACACCAGAAAAGCAAGACTCAGATTTTAAATCATTTCTCATGAAGATGATAGAAGACTTTAAGAAAGAAATGAATAACACCCTTAAAGAAATACAAGAGAACAGAGATAAACAACTAGAAGCCTTTAAAGAGGAAACACAAAAATCCATTAAAGAATTACAGAAAAACACAATCAGGCAGAATTACAAGAAAACACAATCAAACAGACAAAGGAAATGCACAGAACTATCCAGGAGCTAAAAATAGAAATAGAAACAATAAAGAAATCACAAAGGGAGACAACCCTGGAGTTAGAAAATCTAGAAAAGAGATCAGAAGTCATTGATGTAAGCATCACCAACAGAATACAAGAGATAGAAGAGAGAATCTCAGGAGCAGAAGATACCAGAGATAACACCAACACAACAGTAAAAGAAAATGCAAAATGCAAAAAGCTTCTAACCCAAAACATCCATGAAATCCAGGGCACAATGAGAAGACAGAACCTAAGGATAATACATATAGAAGAGAGTGAAGATTCCCAACTTAAAGGACCAGTAAATATCTTCAACAAAATTATAGAAGAAAACTTCCCTAACTTAAAGATAGAAATGAACATAAAAATACAAGAAGCTTACCAAACTCCAAACAGATTGGACCAGAAAAGAAATTCATCCCGACACATTATAGTGAAAACACCAAATACACAAAACAAGGAAAGAATATTAAAAGCAGAAAGGGAAAAAGGTCAAGTAACATATAAAGGCAAACCTAACAGAATGACACCTGACTTCTCACCAGAGACTATGAAAGCTAGAAGATCCAGGGAAGAACTCATACAGACCCTAAGAGAACACAACTGCCAACCCAGCCTGCTATACTCAGCAAAACTCTCAAATAACATAGATGGTGAAACCAAAATATTTCATGACAAAACCAAATTTACACAATATGCTTCCACAAACCCAGCCCTACAAAGGATAATGGACGGTAAATGTCAACTCAAAGAGGGAACTACACCCTAGAAAAAGCAAGAAAGTAATCTTTCAACAAACTGAAAAGAAGATAGCCACATAAAAGTAAAAATAACATCAAAAATAACATTAACCAACAATTACTATTCCTTATAATCTTTTAACATCAATGCACTCAATTCCCCAATAAAAACACATAGACTGACAGACTGGATCCATAAAGAGGACCAAGCATTTTGCTGCATTCAAGAAACACATCTTCGTGATAAAGACAAACACTACCTCAGAGTAAAGGGCTGGAAAACAATTTTCCACGGAAACAGTCCCAAGAAACAGGCTGGAGTAGCCATTCTAACATCGGATAAAATCGACTTTCACCCAAAAGTCATCAAAAAAGATAAGGAAGGACACTTCATACTCATCAAAGGAAAAAAATCTACCAAGAAGAACTCTCAATTCTGAACATCTATGCTCCAAATGCAAGGGCACCCACATTCATGAAAGAAACTTTACTAAAGCTCAAAGCACACATTGCTTCAACACCACATTATCACCAATGGACAGATCTTGGAAACACAAACTAAACAGAGACACAGTGAAACTAACAGATGTTATGGAC
>CM052707.1:56495051-56520649 GCA_028551405.1 Uromys caudimaculatus | reverse complement strand
ACATGCTCCACTATGTTCATAGCAGCCATATTTATAATAGGCAGAAGCTGGAAACAACCCAGATGTCCCTCATCAGAGGAATGGATACAGAAAATGTGGTACATCTACACAATGGAGTACTACTCAGCTATTAAAAACAATGACTTAATGAAATTTGCAGGCAAATGGATGGAACTTGAAAATATCATCCTGAGCAAGGAAACTCAGTCACAAAAGAACGAGCATGGTATGTACTCACTGATAAGTGGATATTAGCCCAAGCGTTCGAAATACCCAAGTTTCACTTTACAGTAACTGCTAGACTGAGAGTGAGGTCCCAGATGGAGGAGTGGGAGAAGGGACTGAAGGAGCTGAGGGAGTCTGCAGCCCCATGGCGGAGCTACAGTGTCAACTTGCCTGACCCCCCTGGTCCTCCTGGAGGCTGGACCACCAGCCAAAGAATACACATGGAGGGACTCATGGTTCGGACCACATATGTGGCAGAGGAGGGCCTTGTTGGCCATCAGGGGGAGGAGAGGCCCCAGTAAAGGGGAATGTCAAGGTGGGAATAAGGGAGTGGTTGGGCGGGTGGGTGGGAGGTCGAATTCCCTCATAGAGGTGGGGGAGGGGAAGGGGATTGGTGGTTTCCAAAGAGGAGACCTATAAAGGGGGAAACATTGGAAATGTAAATGAAGTATCAAAAAGAAAAAAAAAAAAGAATATAGTCACTGGCAAGATAACTGCTTTTCAATGGAAAATTATACATCCAAGAATATTTGGGCATCATAAATTGGTCTTAAAGGATTTAATAGAGAAAGGACACAAACTTAGGAAAAGGGAGTGAATTAGAGAAGAATTAAGGAAGGAAATTAATATGATCAAAACACGTATGAAACTTAAAGAACTAGTGAATAATAGGAAAAGAAGGAGGAGAAAGAAGTGAAACCTGTGAAGTGAAATTCTCAGTATCAGTTTCGTTGTTTCTATTTACTAGTGTACTTAACCTATGGGCCCTTCCAACAAGCAACCAATATAAGAACAGCAGGTGTGCACAATTTTGGTGTAAATACAAAGGTGTGCAGAAGGCTTTGAGGTTCAGTACAGTAAAGGATCCTGTGTGCGAACACCCCTGCCCCCTTAGAGTTAACCCAAGCACCTTGGTAGATTTCTTTCATCTCTCATAGCTTTAACTTTCTGCAAGATGATTTGAAACAGAAGATATCATAGTTTATTGAGTATCTCATTAACAAAGAAAACTTTTAGGTTTTTATTATTACAACCCCAATCAATGGAGCTATAATATGATTGTACAGCTCTATTATGTTGTTTATATTTATATAAAACACAGAGGTGCTGGGCTAAGCATAGAGCTCTGTCAGCAGAGTGCTTGTGTTCCAGGACTTAGGACCTGAGGTAAGATGCCCAGTACCACATAAAAAAAAAAAAAAAACCATGCACAGTGCCCATACTCGGGAGTGATGGCCAACAAATCTAGCCATATTGATGAACTCAGGGTTCGATTAGAGAGCCTTTCCCAAAACTAAGGTGGAGAACTTGAAAGATGGCTCACTGATTTTGAACATTTGCTGTTCTTCCACTTATAAATTCAATTCCTAGCACCCATTACAGGCACCATACAACTGCTTGTAATTCCAAATCCAAGGAATGTGATACCTTCTTCTTGTCTGGTAGGGTGGGAAGGATACAAACACAAGTGGCATGTACAGATTTGGACACACAAACACACACAGAAAGAGAGACAGAGACAGAGAGAGACAGAAACAGAGACAGAATGAGAGAGAGGAAGGGAGGAGGGAAAAGGAGGGAGGGAGAGAGAGAAAGAGACTAAAAATGAATAAATAATTTTAAACTAAGATAGATAAGATTGAGGAAAATACCTGACATCCACCTTTGGCCTGTATAGGGGTGCATAGGGGTGTCAGGAGTGAAGGAAAAGAGGCAAAAAGAAAAATGGGCAGTGTGGGGAGATAGCTCAGTAAATGTCTTGTAATCTTAAAACTGGATCAGAAAAGACAGCAGATCCCTGAGACCCACTACCCACTCTGCTCAAGCTAATCTGTGAGTCCTGTGTCAAGGAGAAACCGTGTCTCAAAAGAAACAAAGTGAATAGCATGGGTAGAATGGAAATCAGTGTTCATTGCTAACAACTACACATGCTCACACATGCAACATGTAAACTATACTGGAATATATATGCAGGTGGACCCACAGCATAAATACACCCACATTCACAACATGTCAATTAGTTAACTACCTAATTGATTAGAGTATGTAAGTGATAAGTTGATAATTCTGCCAGTAAACACATAAAAAGAAAAAAAACTACCTCCTAATAGAGGCAGCATTCGTCTTTTGATGCACAGAAAATAATAACAATATTAAATTATGTATTTCTTTTGGGATGTGTTTTGAGAAGGGTCTCACCACATAGCCATTGTCAGGTCAAGAATTCACTATGTAGAGCAGACTGGCCTTGAACACATAGACTCTACCTACTTATGCCTCTCAAGGACTCGGATTAAAGGCCTGTGCCACCTTGCCTGGCATGGAATTATAATTTAGGTGTGACAACCAAAGAACGTAATTTAAAGAGACTGGAAAGTCCCTGTGAGAATTCCAAAGACATCCTAGAAAAATAGAAAAGTCCATTTTCAAGTTCTTACAAAGTCTTGAAAACTGTGGTGGTCAAAATAATCATGTCAAAGTACCAGGTAAGAAGAATCCGGCTTCATGATTCCAGAAATTATTCTCAGTCTATGGAAACGAAAGCATTATGGTTCTGGCATAGAGACAAGTGTCACCCAGACCAGTGAAACAGAAGAGACATCCCAGAAATAAGCTCACCTCTATGCCCAACCACAGAGTGTGGAGAGAGCAATCAGCCACAGATTGTGCTGGGTAAATTATATATCCTATGCAGAAGCGTGAAATGGAGGCCAGTAAATTATATTCAAAACACTACTCAAAATGAATCAAAGACCTATAAATAAGATCTAAACTACAAAAAAATACTAAAATAAAACATAGGATAAGCCCTACATGATACTTACTTTTCCAACGTATTTTTGGATGAAAAGCAAAGTCTTTTCTTTCTGGGATAGGATCAAGGCTTCGTACATGTTAGGCAACTACTCTACCAACTATGCCACACACTAGCCCTCTCTCTCCATTCTTGTATTGTATTCTCTCTAATGGAAATGAAACCTTCTGTTGAAAAGGCTGTCATAGCCCAAATAATCGTGAACCAACTAGGAACTTAAACTATAATTTAAATTTTACATTGTAGCTTCTTCTGGTCTCATTTATTTTCCTACTGATTTTTAGAGTTATTTATAGAGCATTTCTATTGTTTTTGAGATGACTTGTTGCGTTTAGAAAGTCCGGCATCACACTCCATATGAAGGAAGGCTGACAGGCTGGTATCCATCTCCCTGCCTCAGTCGCCCAAGTGCTGGGATCCCGGGGGTGAACCAATACCATAATATTCTTTTATAGCACATCAACTGCCAAGCAAAGGTTGCTCAGACAGAATCACTTTGTGCTGGTTACACTTCTTTATGTAGATTACTGAACACTTAAAAGGAAGCGATGCTTTGAAGAAGATTAAGAAGTATTTAAAATATTAAAAATTGAAAATATTTTATTGCTAGTATCATCCACTAATGTTCTTATTTTTCAGACCAACCTAAGCCTGGAAATGTAGAAGAGAATGTTTTTGATGGTTCATACAGTGTGAACATTTCAACATCTCCCAAAAAGAAACATATACTAAAAGGTAATGAAATACCTATTATACAGATACGGGAAACAGAGCTCTGTTCCAGTCCAACTATTTCTATTTACAAGTATCTCCAACCTGTCAGTTCTTCCAACATACGAGCATTGTGTATATTCTCATGTTTTTCCTGAGGATAGACACATTGTCGGAGAACGTTTTGTTTCTCTACATTAATAAAATCCTGAGCATGGATGCCCCTTACCTCTAACCCAGGTGAATTCTTGTCTCAAATCCCTAATATTTTGCATAATGTGATGTTCTCAAATGTGGATATATCACACATCAATAGCTCCTTTTAAGATCACCTTTACATTTCTGTTCTAAACACAATGGAGTTATAAATATTGTTGCATGAATTATATTATGCTACTTAGGTTTCTATGAAGTAATTTTTAAAAGGGATTGTTAAATTAATAGCAGATATAATCTTTTAATTTGAATAGGTATTACAAAATAATTTCCTAAAAGAAATATAGTTACCAGTTGTGCCAGTGTGCATTAGAAACCTATATCCCAGTATTAAATCTACGAGTAGACTTTTTATGGACTGAAAATATGACAGCCATTAAAATATTGATATATGTCAAAAATATAGAAAGGGATAAAAAGATTCAGGAAAATTCGTATTAAATGTTGAAAGACCATTTACTGAAATAGTCAAGTCCATTTTTAAAGTATTGTAGATTCCACACTTCATAATTTACAACATACTACAACATTACAGACATTATGGTTCTGACATACACAGAGATGAGCTGTACACCACAAAAAAAAACAAATAATACCAGAAGTAAACTCACACCTATGCTGCCAAGGCACCAAGACCATTCAGTGTGATAAAGCATTCTAAGACATATGGTACAAGAAAAATGAATGATGAAGTTCCTCGTTTACCCTAAATTATATTCAAAAGTGAATTCAGAATGAATAAAACTCTGTAAGTAAGAGTCAAACTACAAAACTATTAGAAGATAAGAGGAAAACCCACATAATATTGGATTTAATGATGTGTTTAGGGGTGACATAAAAGACACAATTTAAAAATAAAAATATAAGTAAATTTGGCTTTATGGGAGTTTTAAAAATGCTTACATTAAAGTGTCAGAGTGTTTTTCAAGGAATGTATAACAATGAAATAAATTTAAAGAGAAAAACTATAAAAAACAAACCACAGGATGAGAGAAAATTTTCCAATTTTATACCTGATTAAAGATTTTATATATATACACACACACACACACACACACACACACACACACACACATACATACATGTATATATATATATATATATATATATATATATATATATATATATATATGACTATAAAACTTGTTTTAGCTACTTTTCCTATTGCTCAATTAAAATACCCTGATAAAGGCAACTTAAAGGAGAAAGGTTTGCATTTGGCTCACAGTTGCAGCCTGTATACTAAGGAGGTCAAGGCAACATGAGCCTGAGGCAGCTGCTTCCATTGTATCTAAGTCAGGAAGCAGACCGTACTGAACACAGCCCACTCCCTAGTTTCTGTTCTTGTTTAACACAGTCCAAGGTCCCAGCCCAGAACTTATTCCACTCCAAGGATCATAAACAAGTCATGACCACATAACCTCTTCCATCATGTGAACAGCACTGACAATCACAGCACCACCTTTTGTCAACTTGACACTCAAACTTGTGACGTAATCATAACCTTTCACCTCTTCTCAGCAAATCCTCATGGTTCTCCCCTAACAGAAATACAATTCAGGTTCCAAAGATCCCATGATCTTTACCAATTAGAGTAAGTTAAAGGTCCAAAATCTACAATGTCACCTGAGACTCGGGACAGTTTCTATGTGCTCCCTAATGTAAAAAACCTGTAACATATTTTCATCATGGCACAAAATATATAACCCATTCCAAAGCATGACCAAAATATAGCAGGGAAGCACCAAATCTACAGCTCTATGTCCAGCATTGAGGACTCATAATGAAATAATCTGAGCTTCAAAAGGCCTCAGCAGTCCGACTCCTCCAGTCCTGCTTCTGCAGTACATGATCTCTTGATTAGGCTGGCTTCATTCCACACCTGCAGCTTTCCTCAACAGACAGCAAACAGTCCTGGCATCTCTAATATCCAGGATTCTTCACTGCAACTTGAGATCCTCCTTAATAGTTTCATACAATGTCCTGTTGGGACCTCACTACATGGATTCTGGTACAGCATCATGTTGCCTGGCCACAGCTGCTCTTTAAAACTGTGGACCAGGAGTTAGTGACTCCCTACTCTTTCAAAATTGGTGCCAGCCAAACAAGTACCATAGTATTCCCAAGTTATAGTCCCAGTCTGGGAATCAGTCTGACTTCTTTGGACCACAGATATATCATCAGTTTCTGCCTGCTGACCCTGCAGAAACACAGACATAGGCACTTGCCTTCAAGGAGCAAGGAAGCCCTTCTGTTGAGACATTTTTTTTTTCTTTCACATGAACTTGGTTCTTCACTGGGTAGAAGAATCCATGGATTTTACCCTTGGGACACCTTTCCTAGTATCCCTGCTCAGCACACAGCATTTCTCCTAAGAAGTGCTTATCTCTTCAGCAATCACAGCTGCTGTCTAGGCTCACATCCTAATGCCCTACTTCTGAAATTTTCCTTTGCCTAAAAAATTAGTTCATTCCTTCTAATTTCAACTTTACTCAAGTTCTCATGGTTCAAGAATAATTAAAATAGATTCTTGGCCAAAATATCACACATGAGGCCCCTATCCATGTTCCTGATATACTATAGGCTCCCTTCTAAAAATTCTTGAGCAAGCTTCCCACTGTCTTCAATTCTATTAGCAATTTTTTCTTCCAAGATTAGACCATAATGTCCCATTATGGTCTGTTTATAGCATTCAAGGGTTTTTCTAGCCCAAAGTTCCAAATTCTTCCACATCTTCTCATAAACCACTTCAAAAGTCCTGGAACCACATGGTCAGGCTTTTTATTAAAAAAAAAAAATTGTTATTGGTTCTTTGTACTTTCACATCATGCACCCCAATTCCACTCATCTTCCCCCTCCTCTCGTACCCACCCTCCACACTTGAAACATCACTACCAAACAAAGAAGAAAAAAACATAGAAACTGTAGTGTGTCAGTCACAGCGTGTCCAACAGTATACTCTTTGTTCATGCATTTTTGCTTGCAAATGTTCATTGCAATGATACTGGGACTCTGGTTTCTACTACATTATCAATACTGGAACCTTCCTCTTCTGTAATACCGTGCTATTGCCCTATGTCATGGAGATCATGTAGTTTTGGATATATAAGATGGCACTGTCATACACTACAATATTTCAGAAATGCTTAAATATTGGGAGTGGGGCAATTCAAAGCCCTATATGGGGGCCTAAGAGGTATCTGAGCTGTTGAGACCACCAGTTCTTCTGCACCCACACCACTAGGACTAGCTCTCCTGCCCTAACCTAGCTGGCCCATCCAATGCCTCAGTCACTAAGGAGCAGGCCCAGAGCTCCACCTCTCATGCCCTTGGGACTGACTCATCCTAAGCCATGCCATCAGTGCCAGCTCTACTATGCTGCCCAGGATAGGTGCAGGGCCTGTTCTCCCCCAGTACTGCAGCTGGCAAGGGGCTAAGATGGCTCTCTGACTCTCATGCCCTAGGAGCCTGCTTATCAGTAATCCCTGCAACCAGGGCCAACTCTGCCCTGCTGCACAGGCAAGATGCAGAGCCAGCTATCACCACTTGTTACAGCCAGTGAGGGACAGGGACAGCTCTCCTACTCTAATGAACCCTGGGCAAACCTTTCCTGCATGCCATAGTGGTAAAGGATGAGGGAGGGGAGGAGGGCATCTCTGCCTTGTCCACTCCACTGCACAACAGACAACACATGCTAAGCTCTCTCATGCTCACCTCTTTAGGGCCAGATCACCCTCCAGCCCCACATCCAGGGCCAGCCCTACTGTGCTTCTCAGGAGCCCTGCAGGGAATGCTATCCTGAGTGCTGCAGCAGTTGAAGGGCAATATCAACTCTCTCACCCTTGAGAACCCAGGGCCAGCTTTCCTGCTTGCCACGGGTGGTAAGGAACAAGGGTGAGGGAGGACATTTCTCCATTGCCCTCAGCACCCTCGTGTGGGGCCATCTCTCTGGTGCTCTCATCATGAGGCCCACCCACACTAGGGTCAGAGCTACTGTCCTGCCAGGTAAGATACAAGGCCTGCTCTCCCAAGTTGCTGCAGCCCATGCGGGGCAGAAAGAGACCTGCTCTCATGATCCCAGGGCCAGCTCTCCCATGATGTCCAGCCAAGGAATAGGGCACAGCTTTCAGACATCAACATGTTTCCAACCATCAAAAAAAACCAGACTAGGGACATCTACCCGACCTTTGGTGCTCAAACAGCTCTTCTGCTGCAGGGACACAGATGTGGCCACCTGTGGAAACACAGGCCAGGACATTGCCATGGTCCCAGGTGACATCACCAGCTACTCACATCTGGCTGTTCCTCACTACCCTAAAGTGTCCAGTTCTGCCTCTTCACTGTGCCCCCATCCTTCTGTTTCTCTTTCTCTTCCATTTTTTCACCACTTGCTTGTTTCTCTTCTCTTAGTCACACCCAGTGTCACTGAGTGTCTAGGGTCATTTTAGGAGTAATCTCAGGAATGCTTTCCCCCACCTGTGCATTATGGCTCCAGGCAGGGGTCATCTCACACATGGCCTACCCAACCCCAGGCCTTTGCAGCACCAGACTGATGGTCATTTCAAGATAGCTCCGTATCCAGGGGCCTGCATGGCACCTTAGGCTACTAACAATTCAATTTTCACAGGTCAGAACACAGTGTGTAGGCATATCATCTCTCCTCTCTACCACCGAATACCCTACATATGATACAGCAGCCACACTTGCAGCACTTCTAGAAGAAGCACGGTCAGGCTTTTATAGAAATGACCCTAGTACTGGTATGAATTTTTATCTTACATTTCCTGATTCTGTAATAAAATTTCCCAACAAGAGCAACTTAAGGTAGAAAGGGAGTATTTGTTTATATTGCTCGCAGTTCAACTATGCAGACCATCATGAAGGGTAAATCAAGATGGAAGGCCTTTGTGATGCTGCATCCAGAATCACAATAAAGAGATGAGTACATGATGCTGCTCAGTTCCATTCTCCATGTGTGCACTCCAACCCAGCTAACAGTGCTGCCCACAGTGGGTGACTATCTCATCCTAACTATGTAATCAATATAATCCCCCACAATCTTGCCAAGGGACTCACCTCCTAGGTGATACTAGATTCTGGCAAGTGGTCAATTAACACTAATCATCACACTCAACAACAAAACTCAAGTAAAAACCAGGCAAACTCTACTCTGGTCTAATAGCTATTTCTCCGAGGGAAATGTTACAAGTAACTGACATATACAATATGATAACTATCATCCATCATTAGGGAAATTCACCACAAATTGAAAGCATAATACCTTCTACCTATTATATGGCTATATTAGGAAGGAAAGGAGAAAGAGAGGAATAAGTAGAATAAAGAATACTTGCCATTTTCGTGATAGAGAGAGGGAGGGAGGAAGGAGGGGGGGATGCAGTCCTGTGGGTACAGCTTTTTTAGAATCTGATGCAAGATTACAAATTCACACCCAGCCTGGGCAATGTGGCAATAGCATGCCTCAAAGTTTTCAGTATCAAGAAGGTGGAATGAATATAATACGCCACACATAGACTTTACCTAGGTTAACTCCATAATAATTCAAAATAAAATAAGAATAAAGGTTGGAAAAAATAAATGTCAATAAATTGTAACCAGAGGCACATGGTGTTACCTGACCCACAATAGGCTTGATCAGCCCTGCCATTTGTGACACGCATGCTCTGTCCATTCAATAGCCCTTAGTGTGTGGAACAGAAATGATGTGAGGAGAAACCATGACAGAGGAAGTGAGAGCATGAGGGTATGTGGGAGAGTGGGAGAAATGGAGGGAGGGAGGGAGAAAGGAGAGAAGAAAGTGGACTCTTTTTCTACCAGCAGCAACCAATTGCCATGAGACCTTCTCCCTTCCATGCTGGGGTTTTTGTTGATTTGATCTTGCGTAGATCTTAAATATTTGGTCACAACATTCTTAAACATCAGCCACTGTAAATTCATGTGTGCAATGGCCCTGTTATGCCAGGGTTAAAAAAAAAAAAAAAAAAAAAAAAACTTGAAACAGAGGGCCACTACCTCTGGCTATTATAATCTGTCTTCTTTCTCTTCCACAATGACCTCTAAGTCTCAAGAGGAGGGAGTGTGGTTTAGAGGTCCCATTTAGAGGTGAACATTGCAGTCTCACGTATTTTTCATATTGCCCAGTCAAGGATCTCTGTATTAACAGCCAAATGCTGCAAACTGAAGGTCTTCTGATAAGAGCTGAAAAATGCATTAATCTGTAGGTTAAGGATGAGGACTTAAGGGGCAGTTTATTTCTGTGTCCACTTAAGAGAATAATAGTACTAGGTTCTCCCCTAGAAGTCAGGCAGCCATGAGCTCTTGACCCAGTTACTAATACTGGGAATCAGTTTTATCCTATAAAACAGGTTTTAAATCCAGTCAGAAAGTGGTTGTTATAACTATTACATCTGTGTCACTATTGGACCAGTAGGCAAAATTTGCCAGGCCAGCGGTTAATGTGGCTCACAGGATCCATACCTAGGTAAGGCTGTTAATTGCTTTTCTCCTCAGTAGTGTATGGATAACCCACTCACACCCTCTTTTGATGGATCCTGTTCCATCACTCCCCTTTTCCTGCTTCAAATCACCTGAATTCTATCGCCTTCACTTGAGCTCTAGCCCCCATGGCACCATTCTAAAAGTTCCCTTTCTTCTATGTATTGCATTTTCAAAACTTATCTAAAGATGTAAATCTAGAATCTGCATATGAATAATAACATTCAGTTTTTGTCTTTCTGGAACATGTGACTAAACAGAGTTCTTTAAAAAAGAAAGTGTATAAGAATATTTGCAACTACTTTTTTTAATATCTCATTATTCTTTGCCATCAGAGAAAGTAAACTAAAACTGTTTGGAGACTACTTCTTATCCCACTCGGAATGGTTATAGTTTAGTGGGGGAAAAAAGAGAAGACAGCAAATATTGACCCAGACATGCATAAAGTCATTAGTCTAACAAAAGTCATTTGTCGCTGTTAGGAATGCAAACTGGAACAACCACTGTGGAAATCAGTGGGAAGTTGCCTAAAAGAAACTAACTAGATTTACCATATGATCCACCTTTGCCAATCTTGGTTGTGTTCACAATCAACTGCATCCTACTACAGAGATACTTACACATACACAGTTACTGCTGGCATATTCCCAATAAGTAGGAAATGAAACCAGCCTAGATGTCCCACTGTGACAAAAGGAAAGTACATACAGAAGGTATTTGTGCTGGCTAAGTCACTTAGTCTAAATAAATGAAGAAAGATGCAAGAGCCTCGGCTTTAAAATTAAGGTAATGGTAATTTTTTACTTTTTAGAAATTAAAATCAGTATATTTAAAGCCAGCATCATAGTGCACTTTATCAATCTTAGCACCCAGGTGTAGAGGTGGCAGTCTGTGTGTTGAAGAGCATTATGGTCAACAAAGTGTGTTCTAGGTATGCCAGTGCTGGATAAAAAGATTCAGTCTCAATAAAATAAAATTACTTTATTTTTGGAATCCTTTGAATGACATTGTTCTTGTGTTTTCAGGGCAGTCTAAATCTATAACATTGGGCGATAAAGGTGTTGACCGTCCAAGTGATGTGGTTCTTGCAACAACTGGCTCCAGTAAACAAGAGGATGAAGGTAAAAGTATAACTGTATTATAGGACCTGTGATGTGAAACTTTGTGTCCTGTTGCGTTGTTTCTATTTACTAGTGTACTTAACCTGTGGACCCTTCCAAGATAGCAACCAATATAAGAACAGCAGGTGTTCCACCATTTTGGTGTAAATAGAAAGGTGTGCGGAGGGCTTTGTGGTTCAGTACAGTAAAGTTTCCTGTGTGTGGACACCCCTGCCCCCTTAGAGTTAACCCAAGCACTTTGGTAGATTTCCTTCATCTCTCATAGCTTTAACTTTCTGCAAGCTGATCTGAAACAGAAGGTATCATAGTTTTTTGATTATCTCATTTATTGAGAAACTTTTAGGTTTTTATTATTCCAACCCAATCACTGGAGTTATAATATCATTGTGCAGCTCTATTATGTTGTTTATATTTACATAAAACACAGAGGGGCTGGGCTGGGCATAGAACTCTGTCAGTAGAGTGCATGTGCTCTAGGCCTTAGAACCTGAGGTAAGATGCCGAGTACCACACAAAAAAATCCATGCACAGTTCCCATACTCGGAGGTGTTAGCCAACAAATCTAGCCATGTTGATGATCTCAGGGTTAGGTGAGAGAGCCTTTCCCAAAAACCAAGGTGGAGGGCTTGAAACATGGCTCACTGATTTTGAGCATTTGCTCTTCTTCCACTTATAAATTCATTTCCCGGCACCTATTACAGGCACCATACAACTGCTTGTAATTCCAGATCCAAAGGATGTGACACCCTCTTCTTGTCTGGTATGGTGGGAGGGATCGAAACACAAGTGGCATACAAAGACTCCGACACACACAGAGAGAAAAAGAGAGAGAGAGAGAGAGAGAGAGAGAGAGAGAGAGAGAGAGAGAGAGAGAGAGAAAGAAAGAGCAGAGAGAGAGGGGGGAAAGGGAGAGACAGAGAGGGAGAGAGAAGGGCAGAAGTGTAGAGAGACAGAAGAGGGGGGTAAGGACGGAGAGAAAGAGAGAAAGAGAGAGAGAGAGAGACTACAAATGAATAAATAATTTTAAACTAAGATAGATAATTATTGAGGAAAATACGTGACATCCAACTTTAGCCTGTATAGGGGTGCAGAGGGGTGTCAGGAGTGAAGGAAAAGAGGAAGAAAGGAAAAATTGGCTGTGTGATTGGGGAGAGAGCCCAGTAAATGGCTTATAATCCTAAAACTGGATCAGAAGAGATGGTGGATACCTGAGTCCCACTAACCATTCTGCTCAAGCTAATCTGTGAGTTCTGTGTCAAAGAGAAACCCTGTCTCCAAAGAAACAAAGTGCATAGCACAGGTGGAATGAAACTCAGTGTTCACTGCTAACCACTACACATGCTCACACATGCAATATGTAAAATATACTGGAACACATATGCAGGTGGACTCACAGCATAAATACACCCACATTCACATGTCAATTAGTTGACTACCTAATTGATTAGAGTATGTAAGTGATAAGTTGATAATTCTGCCAGTAAGTTCATAAAAAGAAAAAACACTACCTCCTTTCTATTAGGCAGCATCAAGTTGGTGATGGACTGAAAATACTAACAATATTAAATTATGTATTTCTTTTGGGATGTTTTTTGAGAAGGGTCTCACCACATAGCCATTGTCAGGCCAAGAATTCACTATGTAGAGCAGACTGGCCTTGAACACATAGACTCCACCTACTTATGCCCCTAAAGGACTCGGCTTAAAGGCCTGTGCCACCATGCCTGACATGGAATTATAGTTTAGGTGTCACAAACACAGAACGTAAAGAGACTGAAAAGTCCCTGTGAGAATTCCATAGACATTCTAGAGAAATAGTAAAGTCCATTTTCAAGTTCTTACAAAGTCTCGAAAGACTGTGGTGGTCAAAATAATCATGTCAAAGTACCAGGGAAGAAGAATCCGGCTTCATGATTCCAGAAATTATTCTCAATCTATGGTAAAAAAAAAAAAAAAAGCATTATGGTTCTGGCATAGAGACAAGTGACACCCAGACCAGTGAAACAGAAGAGACATCCCAGAAGTAAGCTCACCTCTATGCCCAACCACAGAGTGTGGAGAGAACAATCAGCCACAGATTGTGCTGGGTAAATTATATATCCTATGCAGAAGCATGAAATGGAGGCCATTAAATTATATTCAAAACCCAACTCAAAATGAATCAAAGACCTATAAGTAAGATCTAAACTACAAAAAATACTAAAATAAGACTTAGTAGAAGCCCTACATGATACTTACTTTTCCAATGTATTTTTGGATGGATATAAAAGATCTTTCTGTATATCTAAAGATAATGTGATTTGAACATCTGATCTTCCTACCTACATTTCCCAAATGCTGGCATTACAGGAGTATATCATCACACTCTGGTTATTCTTTACCTGGAGTTCCTTCAGGGCTTCCTATATACTAGACTCAACCATGCTCCAACCCTCTTCCTCTTCTTGCATTGTATTTTCCATTGTGGGAATATCACCTTCTCTTCCAAAAATAAGCATAGTTCCAATATATAGATTACTATCACTGAAAATTTACATTTTAGCTACTCATAGTTTTGTTTATTGTCCTAAAAAATTTTTAGACTTATTTTCTGACATTTTTAGCACTTCTGTTTTGTTTTTTTTTAAGTTTTCAAATTTTATTTATCTTAAATTTGTGTGAATATATTATGCACATTTATGTGGGTACATCATGTACACGCCTTGTGCCTGTGGAGATAAAAAATGGGAACTCAAGTTATTGACCATTGTAAGCTACCATGTGGGTGCCATGAATCCAATCTGGGTCCTCTTGAGGAGCATCCAGTGTTCTTAAACACTGAGCTATTGCTCCAACCTCCTTTTTGATTTTTGAGATGGGGTGCTGTATTTAGGAAGTCTGGTATCGTGCTCCATATATAAGAAAACAGCCAATACCCATCTCTCTGCCTCAGCCTCCTAAGTATTGGAACCAGGGGTATGCACCAACATCATAATGAATGCTCTTGACTAGCACATCAACTAGCAAGCAAGGGTAACTCAGACAGAATCTGTTTGTTCTGATTATGCTGCTTTATATAGATTACTAAATACTTATAAGGGAGCTGTGCTTTAGTGGGGATTGATATTTAAGTCTTTAAATTTTTCAATTATTTAATTGCTATTACCATTCACTAATGTTCTCATTTTTTCAGGTCATCCTAAGTCTGAAAACTCTGATGAAAAAGGTTTTAAACGTACAAATAATCTGCGCACTTCTGTCTCTGCTTCAAGGAAGCGTCTCATTAAAGGTAAAGAGATAACTACAATACAGATGAGAGAAATAAACTCGTCTCTGCTGTTGCTGTTGAATTGTATCTTCAGCATGTGGGCCCTTCCAACAAAGAGCTCAGGTTATGAATCCAGCATGGGTTCTCACGTTTCTCCTTTAAGGAGACACCTGTTTGAAGGGCTTTTTAGTTCTGTGTTGTAAAAGGATCCTGTGCATAGATTCTCCTTACCTTTAACTCAGGTATATTGATTAGTGTTCTTCATTTATCATAGCCTTAATCTTCTATATGGTGTCTCAAAAAGGAACTATATTATGACTCATTCAAAAGTGCTCTTTGTGAGTCACTCTTATATTTCTGTTGCAACTACAATCATTGAGTCAATAGATATACCTGCATATCTTTATCATGCTAGTTTGTGTCTAGAAAGTACAGTATGTTGGTGGAATTTTGGGGGGAAGAGGGGATTAAGGTAATACTGTCATAAACATTTTAGAATGCTTGTAATTAATAGCTGTGGCAATAAATGCCTGAAAACCTATTTCCCTTTTGCTTAAGTAGCACTAGACTTTTGGGGGGGGGGGCTTTTTTCCATAGAAAGTTATCCCATTTAGGGCTGAGTGTTCCAAAATCTCTTGCTCTCTGCACATTGTCCAATTGTTGGTCTCTGTGTTAATTACCACTACTGCAAGAAAAGGGTTTGTGATGAATGATATGCACTAATTACGTGTGTGTGTGTGTGTGTGTGTGTGTGTGTGTGTGTGTGTGTGTGTGATATGCACTGATCTATATTTATTTCAGCTCACAGTTCCACAGCACAGTCCATCACTGAGGGAAGTCAGTATAGGAACTTAAGGCAGGAATCTGGAAACATGGCCAATACATGGGCTGAGGAGGAGGGATGTTTACTAGTTTGTTCAACCTGCTTTCACCCAGGACCACCCCAACCCAGGAGTGACCCCACCCACTGATCTAAGCCCTCCCCCATCAATCATCAATGAAGACTATGCACCACAGGCTTGCCAACAAACACATTTGTGGAGACATTTTCTCAATTGAGGTTCCCTCTTCCAAAATAACGCTAGCTATGTCAAGTTAACAACAGCAACAACAACAACAGAAAAAAAACTAGCTAGCACAGTCAGATTAAGGCTCTATCTCATGGTGTGGCCCTTAAATCCAATCAAAAAGAGATTGGCATAACACTTGTGCCATCCTTACACCAATATATTTTATATGCAGATCCATGAGATTCATAGCTGGGTGATAGTAATGATTTCTTTTCTCCCCCAGTCATATGCATAGTACCTTCCTGCAACATTATTGATAATTAGTAGGACTAAAGCTTCTAGATAAACACAAACATAATTTCTACACGTGAGAGGCTATAAGTAAGTGGTGTCTTCAGCAATAAGGCCTTGTCGTCTGGTTGTGGAGTAGAGCCAGTAGCCCTGGCAATAGCCTGTGATGTTTGGGTGTTTGAAGACAATGACTCAACAAGATATAAGCCATTTCTGGTACTGGACGGTTTTACTTGATAACATAAGATATCTAGATGGGTATTGTCATGTGATAATGTGCCAGGGGCCTTTCCCCAGCCATCCATTGTTGATGGGGCTCCCCTAGAGAAGATAAGGAGTCAGTGAGGGGAGGGAAGAGTGAGTCAGGCAAGGTGGTCAGGGGAATCTCTCAGCTCTGACTGACTTGCAATCACATTGCTTCTTTATTTATACAGGCTCCACAGAACAAAGACAGACTAATGTATCCAAATAGTACAGATTATACGTTTGATAATTCATTACAAGTTCAGTCACAATTTAAAAAATACAAATAGAACAGATTTCATTTTTATTATCAAACCTAAACTCTAATTTAAAGAATCTAAAGAATGTCTTCTTCAAAGCAAATTATACATTTCTTAAATGACAGCCAGCTTTTAGGCTGGAGTAGTTTTAAAGCACTCCAGAAAAACAGAAAATATCTGAACTGATATTTTTATGAATAATGAATACTAATGCCTAACTGCTTTTACTATATCTATGTTATTAAGTAGGAAAAGTTAATTTATTTAATCTATCATATTTACTGAGTTCTATTCCTCCAGGGGTATACCCTATATGACCCTCTATCTTTAAACTACATTTTCAGAGAGCTCCAAACCTATTGTAAAAGAAGGTTGTAAATCTGTAACCTATTCTCCTGGCCAGTTAGAGCTTGTCAATTGTCTCTGTTTACCCTGCACCAATTATACTATTTGAGTTTGTTTAGGGTTGAATACCCCAAGAAGATTCCTGGAATAATGGTCTCAAAGAAATTTCTAGCTATGAGATTGTCTGTGCTAAACAACCTTCAGGGCATAAGGAAGACTTCCAAATAGGGCCAGATAAAGTTATTTTTAGGATTTTCCTAAAAAGACTCAGACATAATTTTCTCAGAAAAAAAAGACATAAAATGAATCATAATGCAGAAAGTCAACAAGAATGCAACATGCAGAGACCAAGAAAACTAAAAGTAAGAGACAGAATACAGTGAGTGCAGTATTCAGCTCAGCTTTGCTAAAACTGTGTCAAACAGCTGTACTGGCTTCATGACTTTCACCATTCCCTGTGGATACAGCTCTGTCAATAATGCTATTCGAATAATTTTCATATGTGTATATATTTTAGGAAGCTTCTACAGTACTGTGTTGCCAATATGACTTTGCGGAAGATATTAAGTGTTGGTTTCCTCTGCCCATATTTCCTCCATTACCCTATCCTCTCACCCTTCCCCATTTAATCCTCCTACTCTGTTTTTTCCTTTATCTCTCCAAAACACTATATGTTATTTCCCCCTTCCTGAAAGATCTACCTCCACCACTGGTTCTCTACTCTCTACCTAACCTCTGTAGTTTTAATTTTTATTTTTTTCTTCATTGAATTATTTATTTATTCACTTTACATCCTGATCGCAGCCCTCCTCCAAGTCCCCCTTCACACAGTTCCTCCTTCACGCCCCCTCCTTTTCTCCTCTGAGAAGGGGGATGTACCCCCCCTGTGTACCAATTAACCCTGGCACCTCAAGTTACTGCAGGACTAGGCACATCCTCTCCCACTGAGGGGCAGGCCAGTTAGGGGAATAGGATCCATAGTCAGGCAACAGAGTCAGGGTAAGCCTCTGCTCCAATTGTTGGGGGTCCAACATGAAGATCAAACTGCACATCTGCTACATATATGCAGGGACCTAGATCCAGCTTGTGTATGTTCTTTGGTTGGTGGTTCAGTCTCTGGGAGCCCTCAAGGGTACAAGTCTCCACATGAGACTTTTGGTCTTCATGTGGAGTTCCTATTCCCTCTGGTTCACTCAGTCCCAACTCTTCCACAAGACTTCCCAAACTCCATCTAATGTTTGACCGTGGGTCCCTGCATCTGTTTCAGTCAGCTGCTGGGTGGAGCCTCTCAGAGATCAGTTATGCTGGGCTCCTGTCTACAAGCATATCAGAGTATTGTTAATAGTGTGAGGGATTGGTTCTTGCCCATGAGATGGGACTCAAGTTGGGCCAGTCATTGGTTGGCCATTCCCTCAGTCTATGTTCCATCCTTGTCCCTACACTTCTTGTAAGCAGGACAAGTTTTACATCAAAGGTTTTGTGGGTAGGTTGAGGTCCTTATCCCTCCACTGGGAGTCCTGTCTGGCTATAGGAGGTGGTCACTTCAGACTTCATATGCACCACTGCTAGGAGTCTCAGCAAGAGTCACCCTCATAGACTCCCTGGAGTCTCTCCTACCCCAGGACTCTGGCACATCCTAGACATGCAAACCTCCCTGCTCCTGCAGCTGCCGATTTCCATTCATTCTCTCAACCCTCTCTCCCAGGCTCTCTGTATACCTGATCAGAAACCACTACCCCCTCCCACCCCCCACTCCCATTCCCATCTTCTCTCCCACCTACTATCCTCCCTTCATCCACCTTCCCATTACTATGTTATTTTTCCCTTCTGAATGAGATTCAAGCATCCTCCCTTGGGGCCTCCTTGTTATTTAGCTACTTTGGGTCTGTGGGTTGTAGCATGAGTATCCTGTACTTTATGAATAATATCCACTTGTGAGTACAGGTCTGGGTTACCTCACTCAGGATGATATTTTCTAGTTTCATCCATTTGCCTGCAAATTTCATGATGTTCTTATTTTTAATAACTGAGTATTATTCCGTTGTGTAAATGAACTGCATTTTCTTTATCCATTCTTCAGGTAAGGGACATCTGGGTTGTTTCCAGTTTCTGAGTATGAGGAATAAAGCTGCTATGGACATAGTTGAGCAAGTGTCCTTGTATGATGGTGGGGCATCTTTTGGGTATATGCCCAGGAGTGGTCTAGCTGGGTGTTCAGGTAGAACTATCCCTAGTTCTCTGAAAAACAAAACAAAACAAAGAAACAAACAAAAAAACCACCAGATTGATTTCCAGAGTGGTTGTACAAGTTTGCACTCCCACCAACAATATAGGAGTGTCCCCCTTGCTCTATGTCCTCACCAGCATGTGCTGCCAATTGAGTTTTTGATCTTAGCCATTCTGATGGTGTAAGGTGGAATCTCAAGAGCTATTTTGATTTGCATTTCTCTGATGACTAACGATATTGAATATTTCTTTAGGTGCTTCTCAGCCATTAGAGTTTCCTCTGTTGAGAATTCTCTGTTTAGGTCTGTAACACTTTTTTTTTTTTTTTTTTTTTTTTTTTTTGGTTTTTCGAGACAGGGTTTCTCTGTGTAGCCCTGGCTGTCCTGGAACTCACTCTGTAGACCAGACTGGCCTCGACCTCAGAAATCCGCCTGCCTCTGCCTCCCAAGTGCTGGGATTAAAGGCGTGCGCCACCACTGCCCGGCCTTGTAACACATTTTTTAATTGAGTTATTTGGTTTGTTGGTGTCCAACTTCTTGAGTTCTTTATATATTTTGGGTATTAGCTTTCTGTCACTGATGTTTTGTCCTATTGATGGTGTCAGTTGTCTTACAGGAGCTTTTCAGTTTCATAAGGTCCCATTTATTAATTGTTGATCTTAGTGCCTGCACTATTGGTGTTCTGTTCAGAAAATTGTATCCTGTACCAATGTGTTCTAGGCTATTTCAGACTTCCTCTTCTACTATATTTAGTGTTTCTGGTTTTATGTTCAAGTTGGGTTTTATGTTCAAGTTCTGTACAAGATCCACTTGGACTTGAGTTTTGTTCAGGGTGAAAAATATGAATCTATTTGCATTCTTCTACATGCAGACATTCAGTTAGACCAGCACCATTTGTTGAAGATGCTTTCATTTTCCCATTATATGGTTTTGGCTTCTTTTGTCAAAAATCAAGTAGCTTTGGTGTGTGGGTTTATTTCTGGGTCTTTGATTCAATTCCATTGATCAACTTGTCTGTTTCTATATCAATACCATGCAGATTTCATTACTATTTCTCTGTAGTACAGCTTGAAATCAGGGATGGTGATACCTCCAGAAGTTCTTTTATTGTACAGGATTATTTTAACTATCCTGGGTTTTAGGTTTTTCATACGAAGTTGAGATTTGCCTTTTCAAGGTCTGTAAAGAATTGTGTTGTAATTTTGATGGGAATTGCATTGAATCTGTAGGTTGCTTGTGGTAAGATGGCGATTTTTACTATGTTAATCCTACTGATCCATGAGCATGTGAGATCTTTTCAACTTCTGATATCTTCTCCAGTTTCTTTCTTCAGAGACTTGAAGTTTTTGTCATTCAGGTCTTTCACTTGCTTGGTTAGAGCTAGTATGCATGGGATTATATCAATCTTCTTCTATCTGTTCGGGCTTGTATGGTTATATGGTCAATTTTGGAGAAGGTACCATGGGATGCTGAGAAGAAGGTATAATCTTTTGTGTTTGGGTGAAATGCTCTATAGATATTTGTTAGGTCCATTTGATTCATTACATCTGATAGTTTCATTATTTCTCTGTTTAGTTTTCATCTTGATGACCTGTCTATTGTGAGAGTGTGGTGTTGAAGTCTTCCATTATTAATGTGTGGGGTTTAATTGTGATTTAAACTTTACTAGTGTTTCTTTTGTGAATGCAGGTACCTTGGAGGCATAGATATTCAGAATTGAGATATCATCTTGGTGAATTTTTCCTTTGATGAGTATAAAGTGTCCTTCCCCATCTCTTTTTGTTACTTTGGTTGAAAGTCTACTTTATTAGTGTACTGGCTGGTTTTGTGTCAACTTGACACAAGCTGGAGTTATCACAGAGAAAGGAGTTTCCATTGAGAAAATGTCTCCATGAGATCCAGCTGTAAGGCATTTTCTCATTTAGTGATCAAGGGAGGAGGGCCCCTTGTTCATGGTACCATCTGTGGGCTGGTAGTCTTGGGCTCTATAAGAAAGTCAGCTGAGTAAGCCAGGAGAAGCAAGACAGTAAGGACATCCCTCCATGGCCTCTGCATCAGCTCCTGCTTCCTGATCTGCTTGAGTTCCAGTCCTGACTTCCTCTGGTGATGAACAGCAATGTGGAAGTGTAAGCTGAATAAACCCTTTCCTCCCCAACTTGCTTTTTGGTCATGATGTTTGTGCAGGAATAGAAACCCTGACTAAGACAATTAGACATTGGAATGGCTTCTGTGTCTTGTTTCTTGGGTCTGTTTGCTTGGAAAACCTTTTTCCAGCCCTTTACTCTGAGGTGATTTCTATCTTTGTCACCGAGGTGTGTTTCTAGTATTCAGCAGTATGCTGCATCCTGTTTACACATCCACTCTTTTAGCCTATGCCATTTTATTCAGAAATTGAGTCCACTGATGTTGAGAGATGTTAATGACCAATGATTAATTCCTCTTATTTTGACGTTGGTGGTGGTTGTTTGTGTGTGTGTGTGTGTGTGTGTGTGCTCTTCTTTTGTTTTTGCTGGTGTGAAATTATTTCTTATGTTTTCTTGGGTGTAGTTAGCCTCATTGAGTTGGGGTTTTCCTTCTAGTATCCTCTGTAGGGCTGGATTAGTGAAAAGATATTGTTTGACTTTGGTTTTGTCATGGAGTATCTTGTTATCTCCCTCTATAATGGTTGGGTATAGTAGTTTGGGCAGTGGTCTCTTTGGGTCTGCAAGACATCTATCCAGGCCCTTCTAGCCTTTAAAGTCTCTATTGAGAAGGTATAATTCTGATAGGTCAACCTTTATATATTACTTGGCCTTTTCCCCTTGCAGCTTTTAATATTCTTCTTTGTTGTGTACATTTAGTGTTTTGATTATTATGTGGCAGGATGATTTTATTTTCTTATCCAATCTATCTTTGTTGTTCTGTAAGCTCCTTGTACCTTTATAGGCATCTCTTTCTTTTAGTTAGGAAAATTTTCTTTTTTTTTCTAAGATTTATTTACTTATTTCGTGTATATGAGTACACTGTTGCTGTCTTCAGACACACCAGAAGAGGGCATTGGATCCCCATTACAAATGGTTGTGAGCTACCATGTGGTTGCTGGGAATTGAACTCAGGACCTCTGGAAGAGCAGTCCGTGCTCTTAACCACTCAGCCATCTCTCCAGCCCAGAAAATTTTCTTATATGATTTTGTTGAAGATATTTTGGGGTCTTAGAGCTGGGAATCTTCTTCTTTAATTTCTTTTATTCATATGCTGGTCTTCTCATAGTGTCCCAAATTTCCAGGTTGTCTTGTGTTATGAATTTTTTAGATATAGCATTGTAAGTGACTGGTGTATCAATTTCTTCTCTACTGGGAGTCTCTCTTCCATCTCTTATATTCTATTGGTGATGCTTGCATCTGTAGTTCCTGTTCTCTTTTCTATTTTTTATAGCTTCTATTTCCATTTTCAATTATTGGACAGTTTTATTCATCTCATTCACCTGATTGCATTTTCCTGTATTTATTTAAGGGATATATTAATTTTCTCTTTAAAGGTCTCTATCATCTTTGCAAGATTGTATTAAAAATCTTCTTCTTGTGCTTTGGCTGTGTTAGGGTATCTGTGCTGTAGCAGGATAGTTGGGCTCTGGTGGTGCCATATTGTCCTGGCTATTGTTGATTGTTTCTTATGCTGTCCTTTAGCCATTTGTTTGTCCCTGTTGTTGACAGGATGATCCTGATGCCAGCAGGACTCTTTGGGGAGGCAGGTGGTGCCTGACAATGGGTCTCAGGGAACAGGATGCTTCTCACCTCTCTGGTTGTGCCCAAGGTGGACATGATAGGAAAGGAATTGGTGGGGAGGGGTCTAAGCTGGACACTCCTAGGGTCCAAAAGGCTCCTAAGAAAGGATGGGAGACTTATGGGCCAGATGGTGGAGACCAGGATATAGCACAAACCTCGACTCTGTTAGTTGTGCCCCAGGTGGACCCAACTGGCAGGGGATTCCTGAGGGAAGGGTCTAAGCTGGTTGTTCCTGCCCTCCCCTGTTGGACCAAGCCCGCTCAGTGCTCACCACCTGAGCTGAATTGGCCTGGGGCTAGACCTGTGAGAGACTGGCTAGCCTACGGAGTGCAGGAGACTTCTGGCGGTTCCCGGGAGACCCACAACCTCTGTCTACGTGCACCCCAGCGCTAGGCCGGGAGAGCGGATCTCCTCGTGGGCCCAAGTGTTACAGCCCCTTAGACAAAGTTCTCTGGCATGGAAGTAGTTTTGCAGCTTTATTCCTTCTGGATGGCGGGCGGCGGGTGTGGGCGGAAGCGGGGACGAAGCAGGCTGGCGGGCAGGGATGGGCAGAGAGCAAGTAGGCAGGCAGAGAGCCACAGAGAGCAGGCGGGCAGAGAGCCGGCGCAGGCAGAGAGATGCAGAGAGATGCAGAGAGCAGGCGGGCAGAGCTGCGCTGAGAGAGAGAGAGAGAGAGAGAGAGAGAGAGAGAGCGAGAGCTACACAAGTGGGGCAATCTATTATAGTGTTTGGGAAGGGGATGGGGCTTGGCAATTGATACTTTCAATTGGCCAGGTCTGGGGGCTCTCTAGTGCCACATTTGCCTATGAGAGGAGTCAGAGCTTCTTTCTACATGACAAATCTCATATGGCAGGCCTCTCTCTATACAGGGGTTGTGAGAGCTGTGGCTGATTTTACAGGAGTCTTCCAGGAGCATTGGCTGAAAATATAATTCAGTCCCTCGTGAATATTTCACAGGGTCTCCCAAAATTTTAGCCTTTGCTCAACCAGGTGTCAGATTGCCTATTACAGACCACTGCCCCCACACTCCCCCAACCCGCTGACCTATGCAGAGGAAACAGGATGCTTCTGGAGTCCCATAAGATTCCTCAGGATGTCAGGGTGAGCCCAGAGCCAGACAATGGTGCCCCAGGTGGACCTGACTGGTATGGGATTGGTGGGGGAGGGTTCCAAGGAGGTTGTTCCTGGGGAGACCCTTGCATTCCCCCTCAGAAAAGCAGTATGCTTCTAAAGTTCCACAAGGCTCCTCAGGATGGCAGGGTGAGTCCAGAGCCAGACAATTAATATCAGGGAACTGTGCCCAACTCATCTCTGCTGGCTGTGCCTCAGGCAGACCAACTAGCCTTTTATTTTGACCTTTTGAGGAAGAGTCTTACAATATAGTCCTGACTGGCCTTTGAATTCATTTTACAGACTGGCCTCAAACTCATATAGATCTGTTTGTCTCTGTCTCCCAAGTACTGGTATTAAAGGTGTGTCCCACAACACTCCTGGTGTTTTGTATACTGATAAGGCTCTAAAACCCAGCCACTACAAAACTCAAGTAAAAAATAGTATAAAGTACCCCTATAGACATTCTTCCTAAGAATATACTACAAATAGCCAACAAACACATGAATACATGGTGTTTGTAGCTGTTTCTGTTGCTGGTAAAATACACTCACTAAAGGCAATGTTGGAGACAAACAGGTGTATTTGGCTTACAATTCTAGGTTACAATCCATATTTGCAGAAAACTCATAGTGGCAGCTGGTCATACTATATCCTTAGCAAAGAGCAGAAAAAATGAACACACCCTTGCTGCCTGCTTGTACTCATCTCCTTTTTGTCAGTCAGGACCCTCTGCCCAGGGTTAACGATGCCCACAATGAGTTTAGGAACAATCAGTGCACTCCCCCTACATACATGTCACAGGCTAACCTAATCTAAGTAATCCTCAACTGAGACTCTCTTCTCAGGTGATTCTAGATAGTGGCAAATTGTAATTTGAAACCAACCATCATTCATTTTAAATATCACTAGTGACTATGGAAATACAACCCAAAAATACTTTAGATAGCACATTATGCTCATCATAAGGCTACTATCTACAAAAGGAGGAGTAAAAGGAGGTGCAAAGGTGAAAAAAAAAAACAATAATATGGGCCTTTGGATTCAAGCCTGGGATTCCAGCCACTTATGAGGACGAAGCAGGAAAATTATAAGTTCAATGGCAGCTTGGGGTACAGAATGAATTCAAGACCCACCGCTGAAGTTAGTGAGAGCCTATTTAAAATAAAAAGAGGCCTGAAGAAGGATGTAGCTCAGTTGTGGGGTACTTTCCTGGTGTATACAAGACCCTATATTTGATCTCTAATACCACAAAAAAGAAATTAAAAAGTTATCAAGGATATCAAGATACTGGAACCCCTGTGGCCGCTTGTAGGATAGTAAAATGGCACATAATATATGGAAAACACTGTGGAAGTTTCTCCAAGTGTTTAAAATAGAATTCTATGATAAAGCCATCAATTTTACTTCTTTTTTTTTTTTTTTTTTTTTGGAGCTAAGCTTTATTTTTTTTTTATTTATTTTTTGATATTTTATTTACATTTCCGATGATTCCCCTT
>CM052707.1:56380053-56494551 GCA_028551405.1 Uromys caudimaculatus | reverse complement strand
TTAGCCATTCTGACTGGTGTGAGGTGGAACCTCAGACTTGTTTTGATTTGCATTTCCCTGATGACTAGGGAAGTTGAACATTTCTTTAGGTGTTTCTCAGCCCTGCGAATTTCCTCAGTTGAGAATTCTCTGCTTAGCTCTGTTCCCCCAATTTTACTTCTTAAGGTATATCCAAAATAGTTGAAAACAGGAGCACAAGTTGATATTTATATAACCAATTCAATTATAGAATTAGTCAGAACCCCAACTGTCCACTAACATGTGAAAGCTTAAACTAAATGTACTACTGTACATAGAATGGAATATTAGTCTCAAAAAGAAAAAAATCCAGACACATGTCACAACATGATATCCATAATAAGCCAGTCCCACAATACAAAAATGTAACCATCCATTCAGATGAAGTAATCAAAGTAGCAAATTCATAAATGTAAAAAATCAGGAATGGTGGCTAGCAGGGACCTTTAACTTGGAGAATCATTTAACAGACATGGAATTTTCTTGTTTCTAGAGGAAAGGACATTCTGGAAATGGTTGGTAGGTAAGAGAAATACTGCATGGAAGGCATGCCTAATGTGTCTAACTATTCATTAGGAACAGCTAAGAGGACACATTTCATGCTATTCTTGATTTACAATGTTAAGTTACATCATTAAAAATAAATGTAGAACAAATTTATTATCCCATTATTATATTTAATGGGAACCAAGTATCTTAAAGAGCTGTTTTACTTTTTTCTATGAAATAACCTACCTTTTTTCCCCCTCTTGTTCATTTTTCACTAATTGCCTCTGTATTGATGAAAACGTGATAGGGTGTTTTAACCTTTTCCATTTCTATCAGTTCAAATTCAGAGAGAAATTGAAGCAATTCTAGAAAGATTTCTCACACACTCTAGATCCTCTGGTGGTTACCCTTCTCCTCTTGCTTTGTGTCTCCATGTGTCAGTCTTAACACTATTCTGTCTCTGAACTATAGAAGAGTCACTCAAAAATCTGTTCCTTAAAAATGTCTCATCTGACTTGATCACAGCACAGCTCTCATGAGTAGGAAACATACCAATGGTGCAGCCCAATGTCTCATTCACAGTCCATCAACAAACTGCATATGTTACAATAAAGACAACTTGAAAACACACAAATGATCAGGAGATGTTTCTCAAAAGAGGGCATACAGATGGCCTTGTGAAAAAATGCTCACATCACTGTGTCACCTCAAACTGTCCATAGATGAAAAAGGGGTTCACACAGATATCATCAACGAGTAGTATGTCTCACACAAGAAACAACTCCAGTTAATATTTTGTGTCTGAGTCTTTCACTTATATTCTCAAAGATTCAGTTTTTTGTTTTGTTAGTTTCCTCTATTGATTCCTTTTGCAAGTATATCTTTTATTTATTCTTTGACAATTTCATATACTTATACAATATAGCTTGATCCTATCTTCCATAGTCTCCTACAATGCCCCTTCAGGTTCTTTCTCTTTCTGTTTTCCACTGGAGCTGGCAGGACCTGATTGATGGAATGTCCATTGATTTTGCTGGCTTATGTGAACACATCAGAGTGCTGAAGCAGCACTTTGGTCTTCCTCTCTGTAATAAAGTTGGCACAAACACCTCAGCATCAGTGATATTGTATGATCCAGTTCTTGTCTCCATCAGCCTCAAAATGGGTCTTTATTGTAGACATGGAGCCATTTCCTTCCTGATTCAACATCTTCTCATCCTTTATATTTGCTTGGCATCTCAGGCATATTAAGTTATGTTGTTTACATCAAAAAACCAAAACTCTATGCAGCCTGAGCATGATTTTTCCAGCAGTGCTACTGTGTGTGGTCTGAGGTAGTCAGAAATGCAAATCCAGGTGGGGAGTAGCAGCACAGGTCTTTGATCCCAGCACTTAGGAGGCAAAAGCAGGAGGATCTCTGGGAGTTCCAGGCTAGTTTGGTCTATAAATCGAGTTCCAGGACTGCTAGGACTACATAGAGAGGCCATGTCTCAAAAAAACCAAACAAACAAACAAAAATGTAAATCTGTGGGCCTCATCCCACCAGATAACCAAAGCTCTAGGGTTCACATCCAATCATCTGCCCCAACTTTAGGCTGCTTTCATGCTGCTGTGGGCTGAAGATTCATTGTTCAGAGCTCATGCTACTCTCAGGTAAGAAAGTCCAGGCATCATTCCTACAGACAATAGCCTTCAGACTCACATCGTGCTCCATTTCTACTGCTTGTTTCACTTGTGTACCCTGTTTTCCCTGACACCAAATATAATGATATATTTAATGTTATGGGATATTATGAAATTAAATAACTGAATACTTTTTCTTTAGCATTAAGTACTATTCCATGAAAGTCTACTGCACATCTACACTTGAAAGACTCCTAGTGGTAAGCAGCATGAAGATATTTATGGACACAATGAGGCAAATTGCAATAGGAACCAATGTGTGGGAAGCCATGTGAGTGGATGGTACTTATAGAACACACTGGTGTGGAAGGTCCCTGATGAACAGGGTAAGATCAGATCATGAAAGTACTTCAAAGACAGCAGGTGAGCTCTATTGTCTCATGGCTATTTTTATCCCCCTAATTTTAAAAAAAAGTTATAATTATTTTTAATTCACAAGTGGAGAGTTGGGAATGAATATGGCTCAGGGTAGAGACCTTGCCTGTCTTGACAAGCCCTGAAATATTGGGGGGGAAAACTTAAGTAAAGGAAGTATTCACTCATTCAAATCATTAATGCTTAGACATATCACAGTCACCTGCCAAGTGTTTAAAAGATTTTGTCAATTTAGTGCCTTTGAACATTTAAATGTTACTTTAACCATATTATTATTTCATAGGGAGTATAAATACTGGGTGTGATTATACTAAATCTAATCTGGATTATCACTGACATAGGTATTAGACTTGCTGACTATTTTGAGCCTTGAAAGCATCTATTTTTCCTCCAACAAGAAATAGACTAATGGATAGCTTAGTTGGGAATACCTGCTACTCTGGGAATAGGTCAGAGTGTGATTCCCAGTACCCATGTTGAGCAGTTCACAATCATTTGTATCTCTAGTAAACCCTACGTGTGTGTGTGTGTGTGTGTGTGTGTGTGTGTGTGTATGTGTTTGTGTGTGTGTATACACACACAAGTTAAAAACAAAATAAAAGAAGAAATGAATTGAAGTAATTATGCTAATCTAATATGTTCCATTGCTTTGTGGCAAGTCAATAAGGAATTGAATTTCTACTGAAAAGATATAAAAGATATGCTTGATGTAGTTCCTATACTTTGTGATCTTTCACTGTAAAAATATTTACATCTTATATATTCGTGCAAACTAACCCCTAACATAAAAAGAAAAATTTACAAAGTTAGCCTAATAAGACTATCAGTCAATGTAGAGTCATAGAAGTATACAGGAGGTAATACAGTGCCAAGCTCTATTGGTTCTTTGAGGATTTCAGAGAGAATATACACAGAAATGAGTAGAATCAGCGTCAGCAAAACTTGAGTTACAGGCAAGGGAAGCTTTTACTTTGTGAATTTATCTTTCCAATATAAGTTTCAGCTTAGCATAACAGACAGCGTCCTTCATGGGCGGCAATTCTGGGTTCTCTAGACTAGATCAAGTCCACCTTTCCAGAGTGCTCCTATAAACTGCTGAAATCACAATGCCATCTGCATGTCTATGGACACTAGAAATCTGGCATTCAGAGGGCTGGGAATAGAACTCAGTTGGTAGAGTGCTTGTCAAGTACCTTTACTCAGCAGTCTGTGCTTTTTTCAGTACCTAAGAAGGTCCCCAAATACTGCAAGGGTCTAGCACCCCTGCCTTCCACAAAATGACCTGGAACATGAGAGATCCCTGGTAGAGAAGAAGCAGATGTGTGAAGAGACCTGTTTTGAAAAGTTCTAATGCTTTCTGCTGAGAGTAATTCAGGAAAAACTATAGAATTGTAAGCCCATAAAGGCAGATATTGACTCTTAAGGGATCTGGCAAAATGACCAATAAATATTAAAATGAATTGGCCAAGACTCAGGATGTAGGACTATTAGGTTAAAAATGTATGAGGTCTCGGGCCTGTAATCCTAGAATTTGGGAAATTGAGGCAGAAGAAGCATAAGATCACCTACTGAATTACTTAATGAGACCTAGTCCCAAAGGAAAAAAATCAACATCATCAACAACAATAACAACAGAAGGAGGAGGGGGAGAGGGAAAAAGAGGAAGAGGAAGGGAGAGGCAAAGAAGGGAGAGGGAATAAGGGGAAAAGTGTAGTATTTCCAACTCAGCTTCCATGAAGGGTGTGCTGTGACATCAGAGGAGCAGATATGTTTGTAGAGGCAGTGCATCTCAAGCCCATCCACAAAATTAGAATCCATCATAGGTGCTTTTAAAAACCTAGGTTCACTGTCCCCATCCCCAGAACAGTTAAACCAAATTCTTTGTATGTGATGTTAATATGTACCTACTATGAAGCCATCTATATCATAAGAGCACTGTAAGAACTCAACCAAACACACAAGCAAACAGCTGTTCCTCTTTGCTTTAATCCAGGTTCTAGAACTACTGGCAGGTGGTACTTAAATGATCCTCTTCTCCAGCCACCTTTTTTCACAATGATTAATTAAGAATTCCCTTCCATAACACTCCGGTAGAATTCTGTGGAAATGTGTATGTTGGCCTCCAATATGGACCAGATGAACAGGGCTGTCGACAGGTAGCTACAGTGAGTGAAATTTTAGATGTTTAATTTTATCTAAGTTTGTTTAATAACCATAAGTACCTTATGGTGCTCACAATGGAGAACACAGTTCAATAATTAACAATAGCTAAATAATTGGTTACATAGTTGCAGAATCATCCTCCCTGCTTATTTGGAGAACAATTCTCAAATGTCTTCTTGTCTAGATCAACAAGAACTGAGGCAGCAGATACAGCTGGAAATTTTCATTGGGTACTATGGAATGTGAACTTTGAAAAGATATAGCTGAAGTATTAACCAACAAATAAGGGACATTGATCACTAGAGTCCAGGATATTGAGAGCTTCATGGACAGTTCCTTATCCATAAGGCAGCTTTGGAGTCTGTTTTGCCACTGAGAAAGAACAGTGACTTTAAAATCAAAGATATTTTGACAATAAAATGTAACTAGGTAATTAATATAAAATCTGCTTCGATTACCAAAGCTGTAGAAAAGTGAAAGTTGTCAGACATGCATGTGTGTGTGCTAGGGTTGATAATGACAATTGATGGTTTATTTTCAGAACTTGTCATCACTCTTTGGAACAGCTTGAACCTTAAGATCACTCTGTTGTTGCTGATGTTCCAGCTTGCTTTGACTAGATAAGAAGCTTCCAGTACCTTCTGACGTGGTGTAAAGGCAATTAAACGACATTTGTGCTACGTGTGTTTGAAATGAGTGGTTCTTTAAGTGTCATTTGATTTCCAAAGCTATTCTATATGATCCTATAGAATAAAAAATCTACACTTTCAAGCAGGGACACATAGAAAATAAAATATGTTGTTTTATTGTTTTTAATATTAAAATCATAAATTCAGGCTGAAGAGATTTTTTTTTTTCTTTTTGGTTTTTCAAGACAGGGTTTCTCTGTGTAGTCCTGGCTGGCTGTCCTGGAACTACCTCTGCAGACCAGGCTGGCCTCGAACTCAGAAATCCACCTGCCTCTGCCTCCCAAGTGCTGGGATTAAAGGCGTGTGACACCACTGCCGGCTCTGAAGAGATATTTCATTCAGTAAAGTGTTTGCCTTGTAAACATGAAGACCTCACTTTGATCCCTAGAACCCAAGGGAAATAAAATGCCAGGCATGGTAATAAATGATTGTAAGCCTAGCACTAGAAAGGTGTAAAAAGAACCTCTGAAGGCCACTGGCCAGCCACACTGGTAAGTTCTAGGCCAATAAGAAACAACTTTGTGGAGTTGGTTCTCACATTTCACCCAAGGTTGATCTCTGGTCTCCTTATATACACATGTAGGCATATGCATATGTAAGTACAAAGCTCTCAAAGAATAGATTTTAAGATGTGTTCTTTCAGAAAAAAAAAAAAAAAAAAAAAAAAGACCATGTTCAAAGTGTGGGGAAATTCCATGCCATTTTTGCATTCTCTAATATCACTGAGGCCTGGGGTGTCCAAAGTGCCACCTCCTTTCCCAGGATGCGAATGGAGTAAAAAAAATAGTTGCAACATTCAACACATTTCCAGAGGAGCTGCTCTCCATCCTCTCAGCCAAATGGAATCAGAAAGCAGCAGTGTATATCAGGACCCCAGGTATCAGAAGCCATCTGGAAAGACTATGGCAAGTGAGAGATTTCTGAAGATGGCCCGCTGTTTTTGCATGGCTGTAATGGGTGAACTCTGAGAATGCAGGGTCCTTAGAGACTTCATCTCAGGATTGCTCTTGCTGCTGATATCCATTTCCTGTCACTATTACATAGCCTAGTGATTCCTGAGCATCAGCCTACCCTACTGAGCAAATCTCCTGCAGATCAACATGAAGGTGAATTTTCATGAATTAGTGCTGTTTAGATGAATTAATGACTTTATAGCATTCATAATTTAATTCAAATAATTTTAGGAAGAAAGTTTAAGGAAATGATTTGTTTTGCCAGAAAGACATAAAAAAGTTAGAATCAAGAATAGAATGTGTTCCCTCCTCATAGACTAGTAAGTAAAGGCTGCATAACAAGGAATACAATGAGCTTTCATAAATTACACTAAAAAAGAAAAATAGGCTTGGGACAAATTTGTGATCAAGTGAAAACATTCATTCTAGGTCAGGTCCAAGGAGGATCAAAAACTCAAGTGACATCACATGATGAGGATGTGGAGAAAGAGGAACACTCCTCCATTGCTGGTGGGATTGCAAACTGGTACAACCACTCTGGAAATTAATCTGAAAGTTCCTCAGAAAACTGGAAATAGTTCTACCTGAAGACCCAGCTATACCACTCTTGGGCATATACTCAAAAGATGCCCCACCATACCATAGGGACACATGCTTCACTGTGTTCAGAGTGGCCTTATTTGTAATAGCCAGAAGCTGGAAACAACCCAACTGTTCCTCAACCAACAAATGGATACAGAAAATGTGGTTTATTTGCACAATGGAATACTATTCAGCTATTAAAATGAGGACATCATGAATTCTGTAGGCAAATGGATGGAACTAGAAAATATCCTGAATGAAGTAACCCAGACCCAAAAGGACATCCATGAACTGTTCCCGTCTAGAAGAACTGCAGGAGGAAAAATGGAGAAGAGACTGAAGACAGGAGCCTAGCATGGTGGCCCTCCGAGAGTCTCTACCAGCAGCTGACAGAGACAGATTCATTTACTTATACCCAACCACTGGACTGAAGTTGAGGACTCCTATGGTTGAATGAGGGGAAGGATTGAAGAAGCTGAAGCAGAGGGCTACCCCACAGGAAGACCAGCAATCTCAATTAACCTGGACCCCTGGGAGCTCGCAGAGACTAAGCCACCAACCAGGCAGCATATACAGGCTGGTCTGAGCCTTGCCTGGTCTAGCCTCAGTGGGAGAAGATGCTCCTAATCCTCAAGAGACCTGTGGCCCCAGGGAAGGGGGAGACCTAGGGGAGCCACCCTCTTGGAGACAAGGGGGAGGAGGAGTGGAATGAGGAACTGTGAAAGAGGGAACTGGGAAGGAGGGCAATGGCTGGAATGTAAATAAATAATTTTTAAAATCAGAGTGCTATCACAAATCTTATATCTCCTAAATCTGGGGCTGGAGAGATGTCTGCTTTTGTAGAGGACCAAAGTTCAGTTCTCAGCACCCACACTGGGCAGTTCACAATAGGTTAACTGTAACTCCAGCACCACTGGATCAGAGGACCTCTGTGGGCCTGTGTGCTGGAGGCTTTCCACCGGGATCTCTGGCCCAGCCAAGTGTGAGGGTTCAGGCAAAGGGGGGAGAATACGAGGAGGGATGGGAGTCACCTCCACCTCAGTCTCCACAGTTGCTGCCTCGGTTGCTCCAAGATGCTGCACCCGCCGCCCTGTGCTGAGTCGGGTCCGGGCTGAGCTCACAAGAGGCCGACTAGCTGGTGAGGAGTGTGGGAAGTTTCTGGTGGTATTTCGGGAGAGCAGACCTCTTCCCAAGCAGCAATGTTACAGCTCTTGTGATAGAAGCTCTCAGATGATGGAGTAGGTCTCACACCTTTATTCCTTCTGGATAGGATCTCTCATATACAGTTTGGGATGGTCTAATACACAATTTGGGATGGTCAGGGTCTGACAACAAGTTCTTCCCATTGGCTTGGTCTGAGAGTTTAGGGATACCTTATCTGCATATGGGAGGGCTTGGTGTGCTGCTCTTACTTGACTGATGGTCACGACCTCTCTACAGGGGGACGTGGGGGTTATAGCTATTTGACAGGAGTCAGGGGCCTGGGAGCATGGCAAAACGCCTTCCAGTCCCTTGCAGGGCTAGTCCCCACTGGGTTGCCCAGGGTTTAAGCCTGTAGTTGACCAGGGGCCAGGCTGCCTGTCACAGTCCACTGCCTCACAACTTCCCCTTTTTCTTTTATAAGGGAGAGGTGTCATCAGAATAACTGTCTCCCATGTTGGGAACAGTTTGATACTGAACCAAGACCTGATTGGTGGTGATCTTTGCAATGCTACTCATCTGCTGCTTTAGAAACTTAATGAGGCAGAGTACCAAGAGAAGCAAGGCTCCAATGGCTAGTATGGGGCCAAGGAGGGAAGAAGCCAAGCTACCAAGGGATTAGAGTACCAAGGGGAAGGGGTGTTTGGAGTATAGCATGCCCGGAGGTTCCCCTGGAGCTCTTTAAGCATGTGTACATCTTATTCTACAGCCCAGATTCATTGACATAGAAGCAACATTCCTCCCCCAGCAAAATGCAAGTCCCTCCCAGTTCGGCAGTCAGTAAGTCAGGGCTCTCTGGTTTTGGAGAGCAACTCCTGCTAAGGAAGTGTACTGGCTAGTTTTGTGTGTCAACTTGACACAAGCTGGAGTTATCACAGAGAAAGGAGTTTCAGTTGAGAAAATGCCTCCATGAGATCCAGTGGTAAGGCATTTTCTCAATTAGCAATCAAGGGGGGAGGGCCCCTTGTGAGTGGTACCATCTGTGGGCCGGTAGTCTTGGGGTCTATAGGAAAGCAGGCTGAGCAAGCCAGGAGAAGCAAGCCAGTAAGCAGCATTCCTCCATGGCCTCTGCATCAGCTCCTGATCCCTGACCTGCTTGAGTTCCAGTCCTGACTTCCTTTTGTGATGAACAGCAGCATGGAAGTGTAAGCCAAATAAACCCTTTCCTCCCCAACTTGTTTCTTGGTCATGATGTTTGTGCAGAAATAGAAACCCTGACTAAGACAGGAAGTTATCTGCTGTTGAAGAGACTCAAGGCTGTCCACAGTGGAAGCCATTGCCTGATCAAGCTTGTCCTGGAAGTCGCTGGCCAGATGTTATATTAGGACAAGGGCTGCTCCAGAAGTTCCTGTTGCACCCAGTGAGACAGCAAGGCCTAGTCCAGTGAGCAGAGGGATGAAGATCTCTCTCTTCTTTTGGCTTCCTCCCATCTGCAAGGTGAGTTCTTCAGGTTCGTAGAGATAAACCTGGGGGACAATTATCACAGGGGTGCAGGAACCTTGAAAAGAGAGGTTAATACAGGAACCTGTAGTGCTTTTGCACCAGAAGAGGGCAGGAGGGTTAACACATACTGATTTGGTGATGGTGATATAGACACATGTAAGATGAGGTTTTGAGGAGGGCTCTACAAGGCAAGGGGGGGGGGGGTGCAGGTCAAGAGAAGAATGTCGTGCTTTCCGAGTGGGTAGGAGTCCATGGAGGTCGTGAAAGGAAATGTTAATGAGAACAGCTGCTAGTAATGGTCAGGAAAGAGAAGCACAGAAAAAGCATTGGGAGGAGTTGAGGTGGGTGGTTAAGGGAAGGAGGTCAGCTGCATATTGAATGTACTGTAGCCAGGAGAGGGTAGCTCGGAGGTCCTTCTGAGACTGATTTTCCTGTTGGATAATATTAGCATTGGTAAAGACTGATCTGGAAGCATGAACAAGCTCACAGGAGATGTGCAGGTCAGCTACTGGGTATTTGGCATGGCCATTGGGGTAAAGTTTACCCAAGACTCTGGTCTGCCAACGTTCATTCCAGGGATCACTGATGGAAAGCTGAAAATGAGTTTTAAGGTTGGTAAGCATGGTGCCACCACGGCTGGTCGACTCCATTCTGCAGCTCCAATATCTGCAACCTCCGTATATGGAGACCTCCTGGAGATATTCACCTGTGTTTTGGTAGGGAAAGCAGAGAAAAGGGCTGGGGATAGTGGAGATGGAGTCCAGGTGTAAAGAGATCTCAATCCTAGTTTGGCATCCTTCAAGTGGACAGTCCTGAGTCCTTATAACTTTGTTGTGTCTGCTGTAGGTTTTCCTAGTGTAGAATCTCCAGTGGTAGGTATTGAGGTGGTTAGGGAGAGGCTGGGCAGTAGCAGAGTTAGCATGAAGAATGACAAAAACAGCCAAGAGAACAGAGGAAAGGGGGGCTTGTGGAGGGCACATAGCCTGGGCAGCAGTTATCAGGTCATGGATGTCCTTCCAGGAGATCTTGTTCTTCTGGTTGTGGCATTTCCTCTGCCTCCTCCTCTTCCTCTGTCCTCGATTTGCCAGTGAGAGATGGGCCATCTTCTTGGTTGGTGAGGTGATGTTGAACATTTCTGGCAGGAACCCAGATAGGCTTAGGCTGGTCCTGTGGAAAAACACAAACAAAACCCCTCCCAGTTGTAAGGAGGGGGTCTGGTCCCTTCCAAATTCCATCCAAAGGATCTCACCATCATACTAGGATAGAGGGGATTAATTTTGGTATGTGAATGGAGGGAGATAGGAGGGTGTTTGACGTTTTTGTAGATGTTAAATATGTTTAGGGTAGTCAGAGCCATCATTAATTGTACATTAGGAGCATAGGTGGTTGTCTTTTGTTTTAGGAGTTGGGCCTTTAGGGTTTGATGTGTTCTTTCTATTATTCCTTGGCCCTGAGGGTTGTGGGGAATTCCCATATGATGGGCAGCTTCCCAGATTTTGCAGAAGGTTTTGAATTGAGAGCTGGTGAAGGCAGGGCCATTATCAGTTTTTAATTTGTTGAGGAATGCCCATGATGGCAAAGGTAGAAAGCATAGGGTGAATTAACCTTTTTGAGTTTTCACCTGTTTGGGCTGCAGCCCATATAAAATGGGAGTATGTATCTACAGTGACAAAAACATATTTCTGCCTACCAAATTGAGGATATGGGTGACATCAACTTACCATAAGGCATTGGACTTAAGGCCTCGGGGATTGGTGCCCATCATTTGTAAAGTTGGGGTGATAATAAGGGATGCACAGGAAGAGCATGTTTTTATTATCCTCTGGAGTTGAGCAAGATGGATGTGGGAGAAGCAGGCATGAAGTCCCTTTATATTTGTGTGTGTGCATGAATGAAGTTGGTCTGCTTGTTCGGTGGAGGCCACAAATATCTCTGTTGAGGCAGTTTGGTCAGCAAGTGCATTTCCCTCAGATATAGGATCTGGTAGGGGATTGTGAGATTGGACATGCTGGATGTAGATGGGGGAGGCTCTTTCCTGTAGGAGGGTGGAGGGAGGCCTGTATAAGTAGAGAAAGTGGGTTGGCATCTAGTTTGACGAAGGATCTTGACAACCAGGGAAGCAAACTGACAGCATATACACTGAGAAGAGGTTAAGGGAGCCCCTGACTTCTTTTAGAGCTAGATAGATGGCTAATATAATTCTTTATATTGGGGTGAGTGATGGGGTAGCTCTTTGAACCGGAGGATAGGAGGTTCATCCTCAGGGAAGTAGTATATTACTGCCACAGCTCCCCTCTTTCCCCCATCAGTAAATATTGAGTCTTCTGAAATGCTGGACACCCACAAGGCTTCTATGGGAGTAGTTGTCCCTCTTACTGTCGGGGCTGAGGGCTGTCCCATCTGAAGTTTAAAGGCTTTAGTGGCTTACCATCCTTATCATGTACAGCAGTACAGTATTTCCTCCAGTGGAAACCTTTTCTGCAGCGGGGACAGATATTCTTAGGGGGATTAGGATCTGTTATGGGGAGAGTGTTTTGTGGGCATTTATTTCTCCAATGCCCTGCCTCTCCACATTTGAAGCAGATTCCTTCTGTTTTTACTGCTGCTACAAATGACTGAGCCACGGATATAATCTGGTGTGATGTGGTTCCTATATCTTGAGTAGCCACAGTCCACCTATCATGATGCTCCTCCTGGAGACCCTGGCAAGCCAGTCTGGATTCAGAAGTCATGCCTTCCCATACAATGGTTTTGAGGAGATCTCTGGCTGTGGGGTTGGGAGTTTTTCTTTCTAGGCTCATTTTAGTTCTGATAATAAAATCAGATAGGGGTTTTCCCGGCTTTTGATGGATAGAGAGCAGGGAGGAGGCGGAATTTTGTGACCCTGATGGTGGAGTGAGCCTATGCCAAGCTTGGGTTGCACAGAGGCGGATCTATTGATAGTATCCTGCTGGCTGAGTTGCCTGCTGTGCTCCAGTAGAAAAGTCTTCCTGGCCAAAGAGTTCATTAAAACCCCATGAGGTTGCCTCTGTCCTGGTTCTGCCTGACTTGTTGACAGCATTCATCTCTAAATAAGGGTTCCCACTCCAAAAACATTGGGCCAGGAAGGGAAGAACGACAAATATCTCTCCAATCTTGGGGGGTGTTTAAGTTGGCAATATGGCTTTGTAGGAGAGATTTTGTCCAGGGTGTGTGGATGTTCTCTTCCTTCATTGCTTCCCTGAGTTGGGGCAGTGGACTGTGACAGGTAGCCTGGCCCCTGGTTGAGCACAGGCTTAATTAAACCCTGGGCGACCCAGTGGAGACTAGCCCTCCAAGGGACTGAAAAGCGTTTTGCCACACTCCCAAGCCCCTGGCTCCAGTCAAGTAGCTACAAACCTCTGACACACACAGAAACACAGACACAGACACATTTTTTAGAAATCCTGTATATGATTATATCTGACAAATGATCCTTCCAAAGCTACAGGATCTCTAGGACACAGGACAACAACAGGAAAATGGGAAGGATACGATATTGATAGTATCACAGAAGCCTGAGATCTGGAACCAGACCAATGACTCATTGCAATGAACATTCTCAAATGAAGATGTGCAGACAGGGGTATACTGTGGGGCACACTGACACACTACAGCTTCCACGATGAGAGGTTTTCTATGCTTTTGTTGTTGTTTGCATGTTTTATTTGTGGAGGGAGTATTGCACGGGCGAAGGAGGATATGAGGAGATGGGATGATGAGCAGGACTGGGATGCATGTGAAACTCACAAAGAATCAATAAAAAGTTATAAAAAAAAAAGATAAAGACTTTTCTCATGGATTTTATAAATGAACAAAAATGTAAATTCTACCATTAAATTTGTTTTAGTGAAAACCAAAAAAAATTTAAGTGAAATAAATAAAAAGTATCAATTAGCATAAACAGGCAGTAAGTTACTTTTTAAAGTTATATTTATTATTTATTATTGTATACTTGGGGATGGGTACATGTGTGGGTACACGTGTGTGTGTGTGTGTGTGTGTGTGTGTGTGTGTGTGTGTGTGTGTGTGTGTGTGTGTGTACACAGAGGACAAATTTTAGCATTTAGTTTCTTCCTTCCACAATGTGGATCCTAGGAATTAAGCTCTGTTAGGCACCAAGCAACTTATCCACTAAACCACCTCAGTGGTTCATTGATGGAATCGTTTAACCCTCTCCTTCATTTCATTTGTTGTACATCCAAGGAGGAAATACATACTTCTTTTTAATTTTTTAAAAGTATTATTGCATGTGTGATTGGGGTGGGGGACACAGGCCATAGCACATGTGTGGAGGTCAGAGGGTAAGTTTCTGGAGTTGTTTCTCTACTTCACCTTTACATGGGTTCTACGGATTGACTTCAGATCAGGCTTCGCAGCAAGAGATTTTACCCACTAAGCCATCTTGCCAACCCAAGTTCTTTTAAACTTTACACAAATGTTTTCTTTGGAAATAGTTTTACACAAAAACAACCGAAAACCAAAAGAAAATTAAGATTTCCCTAGTTCTTCCTAAGAATGAAAATACTACCCCTCTCTTAAATATTAGCTCTCCAGAATCTAGTAGTCTGAGATGATGTTCATAAAAAGTTCTGCTAACATAAGAATAAAACACCTCCTAACTGCAATCTGTTCTACTACCCACTTTCCACATGTCTAAAATGAAGCATTTTGGCTTAAGTGGTTTGAGACATGTTTCTCCACCGTATCTTTAGCACATAAAAATTACATGCACAAAACTAACAAAAATACAGAGCCAAAAGAAATCACTTAATTTTAGGCCTTTTTATTTTAATAAATAACTTCAGTTAATAGCACTGTCAAAATTAAAAGGCACTTAAAACAAGATTGTGACCAGTTTGAGACAGAGCAAGCACAAGAGGGAAGGCACGTGCAGAAGGTGCACAGTGGCTGAATTGCTGCTGAGGAACCTGCCCAGGCCCTGTAGTCCTGCAAGCAGCAGGACAGCTTACAATATTTGTGAATAGGCAAATGTACAGCCAAGGAAAAGAAACGGTAATGATAAAAAGTCTTACCCCCAAATTGCAAACAGACATATTAAGAGATTAGAGGTGGTGATAAAGGAGCACCAGGAATTAAAGAAAAACAAAGTAAAATAAGCTCAACCTAAAAGGTCCCCACTCAGCAATGCTACTAAAATTATGGCCTTTATATGAATAGTGCTAAGTCAGGGACTTTTTAGCAGAGAAGTTCCCAGTACTTTTATCCAAGCTTGGATTTATAAAGAGAAGGCGTTGGAGTTACAGGATCAAGTAACTCACAATGGCACAAAGGTTTTAAAGCTAAGTTTTCCTTCCCACCTCTCAGAATTTTTCCAATGGACTTGTAAATCAACTGTTTCAAATTTATTTTAATTGGAAACTGTCAACACACTTGTCTTCTGTACACATCACTGGGAATTCCCAGTGGGCAGCCAGCAGGCTGAACAAAGCCCAGAGCCACGAGCAAGACTGTTCTTTGATTCTGTATACCTAGCCCTGGCCACTCTGTAAAGCTGAGAATCAGTCATGGTTCAGATGCTGTGATGCTGCTACTTCAGCTCTGCCCTGCATTGGCACTAGCAATGTCATGTAATCTAGTAAGAGCTTGATTCCAATAGTCCAGGAGGAAGGGTTAAAAAGGCACACTGTGACCTCAGCTGACAAGAATAAAGATCCTTTCTCAAGTCTTCTGTCAGTCCCTGGCATGGTATAACATTATTTTCAAAATAATAAAAAATTAAAAATTATACATATTGTACATTTTCCAAACCTGCATGTGAATAAACCCACTGGCCACAGAGCCCAAAGCTACCCTATTGTGACTAAGATGCTGCTGCTGTGAGCTTGGTGTTGCAAAATCCGCCTGAGTAGGATTCATTTTCCCTCATACTTCGGATTGACCACAGTTGTCACGGCACTCTTGTAAATAGGATTTTCACCCTAAAACAAACACAAATTACCAGTTACTCTCTAAAATCACAGTGTTCCAAAACAAGATTAAAAGCTGCAGTTGTCTTAAGAGGTCTCTGCCAATGCCCAGTGTCAAACAGTATTTAGAAGGCAAAGATAAAATCTGACACAGTGGTGAGAAGGACAGCCCTGACCCAAGAGTCTCAGGTTATTAGAATATTGTGCTCTGACACATCATCCCTGGAGGGCTGCCTCACAAATGGCCTCCACACAGAACGTGTACAGCTGCCATCAGAGCCTCTGAAAATCTGGTCCCAACTTAAGGAAACACTAAAAACCTAACTTACACACTCTAATGCTTAGAAGTGCTTATTATAGGGTGGCTGGCTTCCATCCAGGGAAGAAGATATGCTCCTCAAATCTCATTTCTATAGAACTGAGTTCTGGATATGTCTGCCAGTGTCACCCAAGGCACTGTGCCCATCAAGTCACAATCCAAAAATATGCTTACAATGTTAATTAATTTCCAAGTTTCATGAAATTACTATTCTTCAACAGCCTACGGGTAATGTTGACCACAGTTCTACTCTTGATTGAGAACTGCTGCAAACTCAGCAAGTAACTCAAAACCACAAACATTTCTCATGATTGAAAAATATACTACGGTGCTTTAAGCAGAACAATAGCAATCATAATTATACAATTATAACTTTGCCCTTGAAGAGAGTACAGTATAGTGTGTGAAGATATGAAATAAGGTAATCTGACGGAGTCCAAAACAGAATTATATACATAATATGAGGAGTACTAGAAAAAGGGATTAACATGATAAGTTTAAGAATATTTCCATAAGGAAACTGACTACAAAGAAATTACTAAAAAGCAAATACAAAGCCACAGTATAGAACAAAGAATGCCATATTAAGGTAGAGCTACATACACTTCATTTGAAATTTAAAATATATTCTGAGGTGCTGGGAATAGAGCAGAGACAATAGGAAAGCAGTGTGGGGTGAGGTCTGGGTCAGCATCTACCAAAGCTTTGTAAATATCAGAGAGAACAAGACCACACACTTGATCACTCACTTCCACTCCTCAAACATAACTTTTCCGTGCACAGAGGGTCTGTGGTGGAATGCTGGTTAGTTTTGTCATCTCGACACAAACTAAGGTCTCCTTGGAAGAGTGAACCTTAATTAAGGAATTGCCTCCAACATACTGTCCTGTGGGCATTTTCTTGATTGATAATTAATTAGGACAGCACAGATCACTGTGTTTGGTATCACTCCTGGGCCGGTAGGCCTGGGCTGCATATGAAAGGTAGCTGAGCATGCCAGGGAAAGTACACAGCATTAAGAACTTCTCTGGAGGTCTCTGTCTCAGTTCCTGTCTCCAGGTGCCTGCCCCATGTTTCTGCTTTGATTTCCTCTGATGATGGGCTGTACCAGTAAGCCAAATAAACCCTTTCATTTCTTCAGGTTGCTTTTGGTCATGGTGTTTATCAAAATAACAGTATGCAAACTTTAATCTCAACATAAAATCATGTGGTAGACCAGCCTCTTGCCATGTCTTGATTAAGTTAACTGAGGCAGGATGCCCACTGTGAGTAGAATCATTTCCTGAGCTTGAATGCTGTATAAAAGGAGAAAATGAGCTGAGCCCCAGCATCTTTCAGTTTGATTTGACCAACTGCTCCAACTGCTGTTGACTTCTCCACTATGGCAGACTGTATCCTCTAATTGTGAACCTGAGTAAATCTTTTCTCATTAGACCAATGGAAAAAGTAAGTAATACAAGATCTATCAACAAACATCCTATTACACTGACAACAAAACTGCTCGGAATCTCAAGATCTTGGCTCACTGACTGTTCAGGGCTTACAGCATTCTTCCTTCAGGTAAGAGATCTCCAGCTTCCTGGGTGTGATGCTAGAACTGCCTGTGTTTTCAAATATATTAGGCTACTAAACTACTATTTAACTGTCACATTTAACAAAATTTAGTATTTACTGCTTAAGAGTTATAAGGGAACAAAACAAAGCAAAATATAAAAGGAGAGAAGTTCAATATTGTCATGGAGTCTAAAGCAGAATTTATATGGAAATCACTTACCTTTGGAGAAGTTTGGTTTGCCATACACACTAACATTTATATTCACTATGTCAAAGTCCAATCAAACAAAAATTTAACATGCAAGTTAGAGAAAACTCACTATAATATGCATTAGGTATCAGTTTAAATGAAGGTAAGCTAAAGTAATTCAGATTAGTTCCATCACTCAGGGCACAGCCACTGCCCAAGAAGCCAAAGCATATTTTCATCTAAAGCTTAGGCTATGCTTTGGAGTGAGTCCCTCTTTGTCTATGAACAGCTGATAGAGGTGGCTATAAATTACTTATGTATGTGAGGTAGGCAATGAAAACTGGGAGGCTTGTAATTCACAGCAGGTAAGGACAGACCTGATAATTTTGTCAGTGTCCCAACATGGCAGTCTTATATGCGCACATAATTACAGTGTCTGCTAATGGTGTAATTAATTGGTGAGAAGCTTTGGTCCCATATCACAAAAATTTTTTTGTATGATTTTGTTCTGATAGTTTTACTCTCATTATTATTGTTCATTTCTACTATAATATTCATTAAGAAAACATCTTAGAATAATCTACAGCCATAAATTTTCTTAGATTTCAATAATATATAAATTTTAAGAAACCCTTGCTTTTTTAATTGTATGAAATGCTTATTCTAGCTGAAGAAGGTATATGATAACCAAAAATTAAATCAAGAATATAAACATTAAGTATAAATAGTAACTATTGATTAATATTACTCAAAGTGTCATTAAATGTACAGGAAAGGCAAATAATTTACCTCAGGAAAAAAAGTGAGAAATTCTTCTGTGAAAAGTAACTATATAAAATTGTTAATACCTGATTGTGTCCACAAAGAAAATAAATAAATAAAACCCCAGTAATTTCACTAGCTAATCAATTTTTCTATAAAAATTAAGTTCTGTAAAGTATCAGGTAAGAGTGAAAGAATGCATCAAGTTTCACACACACATGAGTTTAACAATAACTTTCTACCAACAAACAGCCTTAAATAAAAGCTTACTTAGCAGTAAAAGAGATACAGCAAGCCATGATTTCTAGTATTGCTGCTACTTCCTGTGTCCCTTAAAAATATAAAACATTCCCTTATTTGGGGTTTTCTGCAAGTCCATTTTTTTAATTGACTGATTCACAGATTAAGTGATTATACATCCTGCAGCCCTTCAATTTTGCTTTCCAAGTTCAATAACAGAGTAGGTAATCATAACAGCAGTGCTGAGTTCTGTGTAGTAGGAAAGTGATTCTCCCATTATGTTTGCCCAACAGGGCAGTCATAAGCTTTTCTCCCTAGGTGTTTGTTCCCAGAATTATGACTCTGAGAATTATTTATGAGTAAGACCATAAGCTTAGGCTTGTTCCCCAATTAGCTCATAACTTACAGAACCCGTTTATTCTAGCCTGAGTTCAGCTACATGGCTGGTTTCTTCTCAGTTTCATGCATCTGACTTCCTCAGAGTTCAGGGTGAATATCCTGCTCTTGACTCTTTCCCAGAATGCTCTCTCTGCCAGATGTCCCACCTTCTATTTCCTGCCTCAGCTAATAGGCCAACAGCCTTTTATTGACAGGTGATACGTCCACACAGTAAGAGATTCTCTACACAACAGCATTACCCCAAATCACAACAGTGTCAAAATGGACAGCTCTGTAAAGTGTCCTATTTCTTCCTAACCAGGTAACTCTCTCCTAAAGAATGTGATAGCTAACCTGCTAATGGGTGCAGGGCTGAGGATAGGGACATAAGTGTTGGAATCCCACAGTCTGGACTTAAATCTCATTTCACTAACTAGCTGTGTGAACTCGGTTTCTCTGCCTCAGCCTTCTCTTCTATAAAACAGGAATAAAGATAGTCCCCACTATTCTCACAAGTAACAAAAAATAAAGAGTATTGAGAACCATTCCTGAAACACAGGGAAACCCTGTAGCTATTGCCAACATTGTCTCTATTGACAGAAAGTGAGTAAGAAAACATGAATTCTCCAGGCTCTTCCAATCCACAAGAAAATAATTTGGTGTTAAATGTAATCAGCCTTTTTTTATGGGCATTTTAAGAGAAGCAAAAACAGGTGAATCTCTGTGAGTTTAAGGCTAGGCTGGTCTACACAGCAAGATCCAGGATAGTCAGGGCTACATAGTAAGTACTTCTCTCAAGAAAAAAAAATGATAATAATAAAATAAAAATAAGCAACAAAAAATTTCAGTTTTAAACTTGAAAGTCAGAACCATGTAATAACTAGTAAGAAACACACAATGGTATTCTGCTTCTCAGTGGAATTCCCACATAATCAAGAACGAAAAAGTCTCAGAATCTTTCTAGAATGAGAAAAATAAATTGTAATTGTGAACAGTACAAACCGTAGTACAGTCACTTACCCTTGGTTTTGCCATTTTTATTTCACACTCAATTTCACTATTCAATTCAGGAAGTAACAAGACTGCATCAGAGATTGTGTAGTAGACTGCAGCCAAGCTGTCACTTAAAACCCTCCCTGCTGAAGACTTAAGAGGAGCCTCAGGGAGGTAACAAAGCTCAGAGCTGCTCTACTCACTAAGCAGGCCTAGGGTAGACTGGGGCTGTCTGACTGCAAAGCAGTCTTCTCTCTCCAACACAGGGGCAGCTTCTTTATACCTTATTGGTAAGGTCCTTCCAAGCACTAAGTTAACATATGAGAAAAGCCACACATAGCCATAAAAATAAAGCCAAACAAAAATAGCAGTAGTGTTGAGAGACACACATGGTGCGGTAAGAGAGACAGAAATTCACATGCAAGGATAGAAAGTGAAAAGAAATACGAACGGAAACTCAGAGACCAGCTTTACGTCCATAGTTTGGATTCTTGAAATTATTAATAGGACTCTTGTAAATCGGATTTTCTTGCTAAAGTGAAAGAAATAGTTTCTAGTGATTTCATCAGAAAGAAAATTGATATGTATAGTGTATTGACACTATAAACTGGAATTCTATTTCTATATTTCTGAAATTTCTAAATTAAAAAAAAAAACTAATTGTAGTTTCGTCAAAATGTGACTCTATAAGGACCAACATTTATCTAACCACCCAACTCTATTCTGAAACCAGTGATCAGCACATACCAGTCAAAGTCTCTGTTTCTATTAAGCAAGTTTTTACAGAAACACAATCTGAAGAGAGTAAAATATACCTTAAGTTCAGGCTGAGTATTTCCAAATGTGCAAACACACCTAGAACTCATCTAAGAAGGCCTGTTGTAACCCCACCTTCTGGTCAGCCCTCCCCTCATTCTAGCCTTAGAAATACTGATTTGGTTGTGTATTCCAGAAATCATATGAAGAGAATCATAATGAATGTATGGAGGGGGAGAGGAGCTCTTTCTATAGTGTGGCCTGAGATGCTGGTGATGTCATTAAGATTCTATTTTATATTAGACAAATGAGCTGAAGAGAATATTTAGTATCTGATCTACTAAAGAACTAAAACACATTGGCCACTATATACAGAATATCATATCCTCCTAAATTATTAACTGAATAGGAGGCTTCTGGTTTTCAGCAAATGCAACTTCTTTGAATTTTGAACTTTGGGGGAAATAAAATATTTAAAGAAGACTTTAAAGGTCAGCCTCACCATTAATAAGTTACATTTACTTCAGGGACCAACCTACTTCTCAGTAGATGTTTCATAACTTACCGTGTCCCACTTGGCATTCATTTTCTCCTTTTCAAATTTAGCAAATTCCCTTCTGTCATGAATTATCATTAAAAGTTTCCAAATTAGCAGCAAGGCAAGGCCAATAAGAACAATTCCAGCAACCACGCCTGCTACAATTGGGATGATGTCGGGACCAGTAGGACAGTCTACAAATGAAAAGGTTAATCATAAGCATAAAAAGACTGATTATACACAAAGTTCACATGACCACAAAGAGTTGGATGGGATCTTACAAAAGTAATAGTGCTGAAAACTCAAGAGACTGCACTGTCCCAAAAACCTATTTAAAAGCTACTAAGTTCCAGGCCAGGTGTGGTGACATTTACCTTTAATCTCAAGATGGACCTCTATGAGTTTGAGGTCAGCCTGATCTACAAAGTGAGTTGTAGACCAGATAAGGTGAGACCCTGTCTAAAACAAACAAAAAAAGATACTAGGTTCTAACAAGGGAGCTTATAAGACTGTAGGCAATACGGTCAGTAGGTCATTTACTTGGGGGTTATAGAATATATTTCTTTTCCTAAAGACTAAAAAAAAATTTTAAAAAATTGTAACAGCATCAAAATAATGAAAAGCTTATGTACAATTAAAAATATTCTATTCAAGATTATAAAGTACTAAGCAATGATAAAAGACAGTAGTAAAAATGACTGGCAGCCAGGCATGGTAGTATAGGCTAATATTCAAGTGGCAGAGGCTGCAAGATTGTCACACCTTCGAAGTTAGCCTAATCTTGGTTGTTAGTTCCAGACTGGCCAAGGGTTACATGGCAAGACTGTCCGCAAGCAAATAAAAATGACTGTAGTAATTGGAGAAACCCATGGCACATGAAAAACCCCCTCTAGCTTCCCTCTCCTCACATACTAATTTTTAAAAAGAAGACAGTATTTTATCAAGATGCATTTTCCCCCAATTTGATCCGTAATCTATTTCCATGTCAAAGTCTTATCATTAACACTGTAGAAATAAATCCGGAAGCCACTACCGACAGCAACACCCTGGGTTTACTGCACAACACCACAAAAACAGCAACAAAGCCTCTGTGTTCAAAAATTGCTAAGGCAATGAAAAGATGCAGAGTCACAAGTGACAGTATTCATAGAGCTCCTGTCTGGTGCTGCAGAACAATGCAGAGACCACAAGAGGGCTCAGTGGGTAAGGTAAAGGCACTTGCTAACAAGGCTAACCACATGTGCTTGATGCTCAGGAATCCACATGGCAAGAGAGACTCCACAAAGTTGTCCTCTCTTTTTAAAACAGTAAAAGCTACAAAATTGGAGTATTTCCTGTAACCCTGAACAGATGCTCTAAAATGTGTTCATACCAAAAACCTGATAGAGTGACAAAGAAGGCTACTAGGAAAACAGGTGAAATGTGCTTTAATTTCTGGGAAGTTGAACAAATTCAACATTAATGATATCTTTAGGATATCTTCTTCCAGTACCTAAAGCTGGATCAAGCTCAGATTTAAATATCACCAACAATGCAGCTCGGGTTGCATTTATTCCTTAGTTGTTACATAATTTGCCAAATTCTACTTTAAGCTTTGAGAAGAAAATATCCCAATATAACCCTATTATAAATAGTAAGATAAGAATACAGGCTGTTTCTGCCGCCAGAGCCCCAGCAATGACCCAGAATAGAAACAAGGCATAAGAAACTATGCTAGGCATCTCCCGACTTCTACCTGGAGTCTCCACAACATGCACGATAGCTTCATTGTTGCCGTTCACTGAATAAGTGAAATAGAACCAGCAGTCATCAATGTCCTTCTCCTTGCAGTGGGTCACGGGATCAACCTGCACCGGCTGGGGCAACTTCTCCCTGCTTTCTACTTTGGTGAGGTTGAAGTGGGAGCACTCCTGTGCACATGTATCTTTCTTTTCTCCTTTATTGAAGGCTCTGCACTGAACACATTCTCTAAGATAGAAATAATTACACTTAGCATGTATTAAGATAAATTTTGCTTAGAATACTTCATGTGCTAAACTAACAGCCATACCAATCTAAGGGCAATATAAATTCAGAGGAAATAAAGTGGCAATATGTTCCACAAGAGATCCTGGTTTCCAGCAGCCTCAGCCAAGCCACTGCCACTAAGGCCAGCAACACCCTGGCTGGCAAAGCTGCAGTCAAAGAATAAAGGAGTAGGTAATGAATTCTCCAGACCCACCTTGAACTAAGTCTACTGGTGGTGGCAAATCACCCAGGAAGACTTTGGCTACTGAAGCTGCTTATAAGCATGTGCCCTCCACTGGAGAAATAAGGAACTTCAGTAAAGGCCAGTGCCTATGGACCTAGTAACACCAGGCTTTATCAAGAGTTCGCCCCTTTACTGGGGCCTCTAATCAAGGTGGGAATATGGGAATGGGTGGGCGGGTGAGTGGGAGATGGAATTCCCTCATAGAGGTGGGGAAGGGGGGGGGATAGGGGGTTTCCAAAGAGGAGACCTAGAAGAGGGGAAACATTGGAAATGTAAATAAAATATCAAAAGAAAAGAAAAGAAAAATAAATAAATTAAATAAAATAAAATAAAGAGTTCACCCAACATCTGATTCAGAAACCTTACTTCCTAGTCAGCTATGGGGAACTGCTCAGCCTCTAGCACAGACCCTGATGTCCACAGCACAGCTATGGGTGCTCCACAGATGCCAATCAGGCCTACATAGTGGATTCTTTTTGTAAAGACACCAGCATGTCCATGACAAACCTATAATAGGATGCCCAAGACCAACAACTAGCACACTGCAGACCTGGGGAACATACATTAAAATTTAGTCTAAGCCTTTGGTGGTAGCCACATCTGCAGTCCTAGCATGGGAGGCTGAGACAGAAGGATCTCTAAGTTCAAGGATAGCCTAGGCTCAATAGCAAGGTCTCTCATTATATACATATATATAAACTTATATCTTAATATGTTTCAATGAACAAACTTTAGCAGTTCAAATTTATAACAATTTTAAGTAAACCAAATACATTTTCCTACTCAATGCTAACACTTGGATTTTTCTTACAAATAAATTTCCCATATTAATAATAATAAATTTCCCAATTTAATAATAATAATAATAATAATAATAATAATAATAATAATAATAAACAATAATAAATTTCCCAATTTAATAGATTTAAAAAATGCTAGTCTCCAAAATAAAAATTAAATTACAATAAAGAAATAAAGGTGGGGCCTGGGAGATTGTTCAGTCAGTGAAGTATCTGCCCCATGAGCATGAAGACCTGAACTCAGATCACTAGATCCTACAGAAAGGGCCAGGCAAGGGGTCACGCCTTTGTATTCCCAATGCTAGGAGGCAGAGACAGGTAGATTTCTGTCCTAACCTACTTGGCAAAGTTCCAGGTCAATGAAAACCCCTGTGGTAAATAAAGGTGGAAAGCACCTGAGAAACAACCAACTCAAGGTTGTCTGAACTCCACGCATACACATACACATGCATGCATATACATCTCCACGACACAAAATTAAGATATAGGTAATAAAACTAGACCTATATCACATTATATATGTAACGTAAAACCATAATAACTTAAGCAGTATAGTATCAGTGCAATAATTTACCAAGGAGAAAAACCTTCCATTCTCCTGAAGCAAAAGATAGCAACTGGACATATGCCTCTGTGGTAGAGTTCAAAGCTCTATCTCTACCACTAAACCTAAAACAAAGGATAGTAGTGCCAACTAAATAAGGCAACAGCACAGACTTATTATATAGTGATTTCAGATTAAAAACAACAACAACAACAACAACAAAAAACCCAGCACAACTCTCATGGCACACTTCACTCTTACAAAATTAACTATTTTTAGCACATAAAAAATGGTACATAAAAAGCAGCAAATATTCTCTTTGAAGTGTACTCTATCAGCACTCTCCTCTGGCTCTAGTGGTATAACATAGATACTGGTGTCAACAAAGTGAATGTGACTATGTGAAGCACTTAGGCAGTACTTACTTATGCTCTGCACAGACACCAAGGCAGGTCTGACATGTCTCACAAGTTGGCCCTTGAAACTTGGGATCTGTGCACTTACAAGTGCCACATTCACAGATACCCCGGCCATTGCAGATCTGACCATTTGACGCTACGCATGGAGCAGTGTCCAAAGAACAGTCACATGCACTGCCAGTGTAATTGGGATAGCACTCACAGACACGACACCTGCACACACCATTTCCTGCAATGAGAAAGATCATTTCTCAAAACCATGGTAAAATATTATTATCACAGAAATTATTCACAAATTAAAAACAAGCCACAACATAGAAGACAGCAGATCTAATGGAAAGCCTGCCCTAACTTCTGCCCCTTTCTGTGTGTTAACCCAGAGACTCTTCGGATATCGGATCTTACTAGAGGAACTGTGTGTAGCTATTGCTGGTGCTTACCCACCTCCACAAATTAAGCCATTGGATCTATCACAGTTGAAGTTATCACACTCGCAGAATTTGCCAGAGTAAATTTCATTTGTATTATCTCTCTTCCTACATACACACTGTCCACAGACACATTCTCCATTGTTACTGCAGATTTCTGAGCTGTTCTCTTTCCTGCAGTAAGCGTCCATGTCTTCACTGTTCACTTCATCTGTGCTACATTCACAGTGCCTCCCAACACGACCCTCATTGCACCTGCAGAAAGATCCAAACACAGTCACATAAAACAAAAAGTGTAACAATTTCCTCAAATTACCAAAGTATCAGGTAGGGATGCTCACTCCACATATACAGACATGAGAGAAGTACACTATGTTTATTTATACTTATACACATGCAGTAGCAACTCAAGTTCTTATAGAATATACAGGGGCCTTGGGGAAAACTTATCTTCAGCAAGGAACCATTCTCAGCAAAATGAAAACATACTCCAGCAACAAACAACAAAACAACTAGAAAAAATAGACCAGGCTAACTTTGAACTCAGAGGTCTGCCTGCCTCTAGCTCCCAAGTGCAGGGGATTAAAGGCATGTGTTGCTTTGCCAGACTAGATTCTCAAATATTTTCAATTATAGTACTGTTACAGACTACCTGCCACTAAATTTGAAGCAAGGGTCTAACTGATAACATAAAAAATAGCAATGAATGCAATCCCAAAAGCTGAAAAATATACTGAGTACATAAACTGAAAATAGTACTAGCCTTAGCTAAGAGTAAATTTACTGCATAGGTCTAGACTTCTCAAATATCCTACATATCTTAGAGCATGTTCTTGGACACTGGATAAACTGATTTTGCATATGCTAAAACAAAAAGAAGGGAAAGAATTTTCAAAAAAAGATATCTTAATGACTCAAGTTAAATATAACATAGAAAAAACCCACAATATTTACATCATTACTTAAAATGGCAATTAATGGTAAACATAGCTATTCATTATTCTTTGGACCAATAAACAAAACCACAGTGATATGAGACTGACATTTAGATTAAAAAGTTATATTATTTTAAAGAAAAGGCTGTATTATGAACATAGTTTAATTTTTAATATAAAAAGTAGGCAAAGGGGCTGGTGAGATGGCTAAGAGGGTAAAGGTACTTGTCACCAAACCTGACAGCCTAAGTTAAATTCCTAGGATTAACATGGTAGATAGAGAACCAACTCTTGAAATTGTTCTCACCACAAGCCTGACATGACACTAGGGTGTACACACACACACACACACACACACACACACACACACACACACACACACACACACACACACACACACACGCGCGCGCGCGCGCAAATAAATGTAAACTTTAAGTACTATTTTATCTTTATCCCAGAAATACAAAATTAATGCTGTACATGGTAAACATTTTTCTTGTTAACTAAGTCACAGATAAAACTGTCATTTAACACTGGGAGTAGTAGGTTCTGCCTATAACCCAAGTACTGAGGCAGTAAGATCATAAATTTGGGGTCATCCAAAGTAAAACAAAATTTAAAAAGTCACCACTGACAGTTTGTACAAAACATGTTTCTATCTACTGTTTTTTTTTTTTTTTTCAATGTATTTTGCTGTAGAGAACTGGGAGTGCCATTAGGAGAACAAAGCCCAAAGGTTGCCCTGAAAGACTGTGGACGCACTACTTACCTAGCTCAAAGCTTAAGTCTTACAGTAAGAGAGATCCTTAAGAGTATGTGAGTGAGTGACTGAAGCAAAGGATTTGTATCTTTATTTTCTACAGGCTTCCCAGATAAAGTGGCCTATACTGTCTGTCCGGCTGCAGCAGGGCTGCACTTACCTGCAGGCTCCACACTCAAATGTCCCATTTCCCTCATGGCACTTGGGACTTGCTGGGATGCCATGGCTTTGGCAATTGCACTTACAGATGAACTGAAGAACAACCTCTACTTCTTCAGTGAAGCCCAGAGGTTTGATTTTAATGGTTTCAGATTCCTTATTTGGACATTTATTAGCAGTTATGCTAATTTCAAATTGAACCTTAAAGGAAAAGATTAGATTAATAAATTTATCAATGAACATGAAAATATTTCAAATGCTAGTGCTTTAACTGCTAAACCATATCTCATTTTTACACACGTTTTTTTCTTTTTCACAAAAAAAAAAATGCTCATACAACATACCTCATCTCCAATGGAAATGTTGGAACATTTTCGTCCATTTTCTCCTGTCCCATTTACCCCATTCTTGCAGTAGGATTTGTAATTTATTGTTACTCCGTCTGGCAATTTGCTGTTTTCCAGAATGACTTCTGAAGAAAGGGACTAAAAAAGAAAGACATGAACATGGGAAGTAAAATAAGAAACATGGGAACATGGAAAGTAAAAAGACATGAACAAGGAAGTAAAATAAAATATGACTCGAACACACTCACACAACAATGGATGAAAGGAGCTGTTATGAAAACACTGTCATTTCAATGCAATTCAATCCAACTGGGTGTTAGAGTAGCCAACTCTAAAAAAGGTCCAATCTTTAAAATAATGTACACAATATGAAAGCATTTGCTTTTTATTAATCAGCTAAGATGCTAATGATCTCACGACACAAAGGCCTGATTATGAGGAATCCTAAAGACGCAGAACAGATGCTTGCTGCCCCCGGTGTCAAAACAACTATCCATAACTGGCCTCTGGCCTCCTTCCTTCTGGCCAGAGACCAGAAAAACAGAGTAAACAAAATTACTTGGGACCACTGTCATCTTGCCCACTTCCTAACACTCTTCTGGGCCCTGAAGAACTGGAGTTTAGCTCAATGTTATAGCACTGTCTAGCAGCCATGACGTCCTCGGCTCTTCTCAGCACTGACAAAAATTAAAATATGGGGAGAACTGACAAGAAAGAGTCCACACAATACTTATTTAAAAGAGCAGACATCTCAGGACAGTGAGGTCGTAAGTATAAAGCCATCTCTCATCATTTACACCTGGTTTGAATAAGCTTGGCTCACAGGAAATGGCACTATTAAGAGGTGTGACCTTGTTGGAGAAAGTATGTCACTGCGTAGGTGGGCTTTGAAGTCCTATGCTCAGGCTCAACCCTATGCGGAAAAGACCTTCCTCAGTTGCCCACGAGACAGTCTTTCTCGGCTGCAGTCAGATCAAGATGCCAAACTCTCGACTCCTCCAGCACCACGTCTGCCTGCACACTGCCATGCTTCCTGCCATGCTGATAATGGACTGAACCTCTCAAAGTGTAAACTAGCACCAATTAAATGTTGTCCTTTGTAAAAGTTGTCTTGGTCATAGTGTCTCTTCACAGGAGTGGAAACTCTCGATAAGACAACATCCCTACAGGGATAGCAGTGAGGAAAACAATCTGTCAAGAGAGAGGGTGGAATGGGAGGATGGAAAACAAGTAGGATCTTGTCTTTAACCCAAATCAAAGTCTTTCCAAAATGTCTTGAGACCTTAACCATGTGTAGAAATCAATGTGAAGTTCAAAGCCAGGCATGACTTAGCATACCTGGGTGGTGGAGGCAAAAACATCACAAGTTCAGATCCTCGGAAATACTGAGAAGTCAAGGCAGCCTGGGCCATATGATACAGTCTCAAAAAAAATTAAGGGCTGGCAAGATGGATCAGAGTGTAAAAGAAACTTGCCACCAAGCCTCACAACCTGAGTTTGATCCTAAATCCACATGGTAGAAGGAGAGAACTCCCACAAGTTGTCTTTTAACACAAACATCATAGCACTTATAAACTCTCTCTCTCTCTCTCTCTCTCTCTCTGTTAAAAAAAATAGTTTTTAATCTAAATTAACCTATCAAAGACATAGGAAATGGTGTATATAGTGCCTAACAGTCTCCATGAAACTGCAAGTGCCTGTGGGTCATTTTAAATGATCACTGGCTGGTGCTTACTGGGAATCATCACATGCATTCTGCAGAGAATTTTGATTTAGTTTCAGTGTCTGAATGACATGCCTATGTACGTACATTCATACGAGTGTGTGTAACTACTACTAAAAACAGAAAAGTGTGTCCTCTGAGTCTGTCTTTCAAAAAAGGAGAAAATTTTTAAAATGTTAGGCATCATTCATCAAAATAGTTGAAGCTAGCCAGGCATGGTGATGCACACCTTTCATCACAGCACTTGGGAGGCAGACATAGGTAAATCTCTGTGCGTTCAAAGCCAGCTTGGTCTACATAGTGAACTCCAAGACTGCCAGGGAAACATAGAAAAACCATCTCCAAAAGAAAAACTAAAGAAGGGGGGGAGGGATTGATAAAGGTGACTTTAGGTAAGAAAAAGAAGATTAAAAAAAAACCCTGTATACATCCAAATGTCAGCTATGTTTTACTCTTGCTCCAACTAGGAGATATATGGCCTAATGGCACATAAACAAAGAACTTCGAAATTATGCCTTTATCTAAATATTACTACTGCTTTGCTTAAATTATCCTTTCAGAGACTAAGGTGATATCAAGTTTTTAATCCAGACATGGAATTTAAATTCACATTTTGCACTGTTTCTTCAGCTTGCTGAAGTGTAGATAAAGGGTGTTTTATTTAAGGCATGGCATGACTCTGACAGAATTATAGCACACTCACATTGTAGGCATCGATGATCAGCTGGATCACATTACTAGAGTTTCCAGACAGTGTGCCCACTGCTGACTTAGGAATCAAATTCTTCAATTCCTGAAATTAAATATGTAAATATAAATATTATTCTTTCAACCAATTAAAATCTATTGAAAAGTAATAAGTATTTTGATACTTTAGGTCTCTATTCATTTCCTAAGTATCTTTCAAAGTAAAAATTAAAATAAGATAACAACCCTAATAATATGCAACTAAAATAAACATAAATGCTATTTGTCAAATTCAGTCTAGCTACTGAACATAAATGCCTCGTGGCATTTTCTTACATTCCAAATACATTCAGCTACTAATGACTCAACAATAGGAAAGATATAGAACTGTCATTCTTTTTACCTTGTAAACAGGCTGGAACTCTTCAGTAACTGCAAAAATCGTCTGAATATTATTTTCACTTAGTTTCTGAACAAGGTGAGCAATTGAAGGATAATCCTAAGGAATCAAGTAATACAATTTAGTATATGAATATATTGTATAATCAATGATGAGGCCTTGTTTATATCTCACTCTGTAGTCCAGGCTTATTCTCAATTGCTAAGATTATAGTATTTGAGTTGATAAGCATTCATAATCAGATCACTCACACAAGATTGCTTTCAAGAAAGAATATCAAAAGCAATTAATTGCTAAGCTGGGTCATGCGTATCTCTTTTGTATGTTTAAGAACTTACATATTTTAAGCCATTTTATATAATGTATTTTTATATTCACTGTTGATTTGTCTGCATGTTTATCTGTGTGAGAGTATCAGAAGGCCTGGAACTAGATAAAGAGTTACAAAAAGGTGTGAGCAGCAATGTGGCTGCTGGGAACTGACCCCAAGTCCTCTATAAGAGCTGCCAAGTGCTCTTAACTACTAACATCTCTCCAGTCCCATCTTAAGAAGTTTTAAATGTAAGACAATCTATATACTTTACACGTGAGGACTGTGAAATTAAGGAACCAGAACTAAAGACTCCTGTTATCTAGCACTTAAGACTAAGATTGACCAATACTGGATTTCTTCTGGAACATGAGTGATTTGCCTATATTTGCTTTCAATGAAAGCCAGAGTGTGTATTTTTTATAGATATAGAGAATAAGGCTAGTTAAAAATTGCACATTTAGAAGTATGACCAGCGAGACTGACAAATGATGTATGTATGCAAGTGAGGAACCAGATGGATCTCAACATTCCCTCCATCAAGACAGAACAGCACACTGCCAAAGCTTTACAAGCAGCAATGCTGCTCTCCCAGCCATCATCAGGGCCACACTTACCAAAACAAGAAAGCTGCAAACCCTGCCCTCCCGTATGCTCAGGATTACACACTAAAATCGCCAAACTCCCTCACTAGGCAGGCCTAAGTACTTACGTAGTAATGGCTCATTGTATATACATTATTTTCCAGGTGACATTGTCCATCATTGGGTAAAACAATTCCACCAAGTTTCCCATCTCCAGCAAAGTGAAACCCAGCATCCGTGGAAAACACCAGCAGTCGTGTTACATTCCTCCAGCCAATCAGTGACTTTAAAAGAAAAAGGTCAACTGCAGACACTGTCCATAGTAACTCAGCATAAATGCTTTCAGGTTCACAAGCTGCAACTGCACTTTTAACCTATTCTGTACCATTGTCTTTCTTGTCCCAGTGCTAATCTAATGTTGCTGTCAGTGCAGAGATGGTCCTCCAGAACTTTACAGCTTCTTCCTGCTGGCCTCAATTCAGAGTTAGCTCTTTAGTAGGGGTACTGAGTATATGATGAATACATAAAGAGACCCAGTCTATACCTGCTATTACCCACATCCTGGCTCCTGTTCCTACCCACCCTGCTGTATACCCCTGCTACCTACTAAATTTTCTTTATCAGCTCTCCTATACACTAGGCTTTACTTTTTTTTTTTTTTTTTTTTTTGGTTTTTCAAGACAGGGTTTCTCTGTGTAGCCCTGGCTGTCCTGGAACTCACTCTGTAGACCAGGCTGGCCTCGAACTCAGAAATCTCTCGAACTCAGAAATCTGCCTGTCTCTGCCTCCCAAATGCTGGGATTAAAGACGTGCACCACCACTGCTTAGGCTTTACTTTTTTTGAAGCAGCCTTTTATGCAATCCATGCTAGCCTCAAACTTACTGTGTAGCTAAGGATGGCCTTGAACTTTTAATTCCCCTGCTCCTAACTCCTAAATACTGAGATTTTTAGATATGCACCATCATACCTAGCTTCATTTTCTTACTGTAGGAAAAATTGTCAAAGAGCTTGCTGTACATTGAATCCCTACATTCTAGCTTAGCTTACTCAACAAAGAATTTAAGCAATGTGAAAATCCTCTTCTATTATGTAATTAATTACATTTTTTCTAATTTTAAAGTAACAACACGTTTGTAAATTCATTGAAGATAGAAATTAACTTTCTTGATTCTACCCATCTTTTAAAGGCAGTTTACTTGCTCTTTTGCCTCTAAAGTATGACAAATTCAGAAAGGCAGGCAGCATAGCCGAAAATGGGTAGGGGCTAAGGGGTCAGTTTATCTGCTGGTTAAAGCAGAGGCAGCCCAGAAAATGTTCTACATACAGTGACCACGAAAAATAAATAAATAAATAAATAAATAAATAAATAAATAAATAAATAAATAAGGAAGGCTAAGTCCAATAATACTAAAATACTATTTTTTTAAATTATGAGCACTATAGTAGCAAGTCAAAAATAAGACAAGTGGTAAGTATATGTTGAGTGTCCATATGTACTTCATACAGATCACTGCGATGGTCCAGTGGTCCTTACCACTGTCCTGTGGGCTGTCTGTTGTTAACTTTTCCAAGAGGCACAGCTCTAAAGACACCAAGTCAACTGCCTAGGAGCAAGAAGGACAAGAAAATCCTCCCTCCACACTAAAACAATGCTTTATACTTACTAATCTGGGAGATCTACATCGGAAAGTAGATCTACATCTACTACAGTAAGGTACTCCAGACTAGCTTTATTGACCTAACAACGTTTTCAACTCTCAGCCCCAGCTCTCATTAAAAGATCACTGAGGGTCTGGTGTGGTAGAGCACACCTGGAATCCTAGTACTCAGGAGGTAGAGGCAAAAACATCTCTACAAGTTCAAGGATAGGCTAGGCCACACAACAAGACCATATCTCAAAAAAAAAAAAAAAAAAAAAAAAAAGAAATCAATCAGAAATACCCATGGATCATAAACACCGGTCCCTAGTGCAACAGAACCAGGCTTACTATCCCTGAAAACCTTACAATTAAACCAGAAATATTCTATTACTACTTTTATTACAAACCTAAGTTGTCATACAGCTCATCAATCAGACCTTTGAAAGTTCTTTCCTAGCAGGGCAGTGGTGACGCACGCCTTTAATCCCAGCACTCGGAAGGCTGAGGCAGGCGGATTTCTGAGTTCGAGGCCAGCCTGGGACAGCCAGCGCTACACAGAGAAACCCTGTCTCGAAAAAAGAAAAAAAAAAAAAAAAAAAAAAGAAGAAAGTTCTTTCCTTTTATGATTAAGACACAAGAGGAAGACATGTCTCAAAGGCAATGACCAGAGCCGAAAACTGACCCAGGGAACATGGTGTGAGACACTATTCTACATGGCATGTTCAGAGTTCCTGGAGACACCTCAGACAACATCAGTTACATCTCCAATACAGAGTCAAAAGTTAGGACACCTCAGCTTCTTCCAAAAACCAGCTAAAGTCTATGTTCCACTGTTTCAAATAAATAGCATACTGGCCTTTCAAACTCATTAGGCGTGAACTCCCTCCCTTTCTGGCTCAAACAGAGATGCAATGATTACAGATACCTGAGAAAGCAGCAGTGGAAACTTAAGAACTGACATCAGTGCTCCTCAGGGTAATCTTATAATAGCTAAGGTCATTTTATTCTAACTTTTAGTAAAAACACACTTAAAATAAATCCCCACAGACCATGCTAACAGTCCCCTGTAGAAATCACTTACTCCACAAACTGCAACCTGCATGATTGCATCAAAACCACCTTCTGGAGAGTCCAAGTTTCCAGATATGCGCTGCTGACCAACAAGTTCATTGAAAAACTCTCCTCTGTCAGTAAGACTGAGCACATTTTTGTAGCTAAATGGGCTGGTGCAGTTTTGTTCACTCGTACAAGGGTTTCTTAGCTTTGCTGGGGTTGTACTAATGTATGGCATCACAGTTTTTTCCACGAATGAGCCAAAGCCTAAAGAAAAGAGACCAACAAATTTCCATCACTTTTAAATTGATATTTATTTATGTACTAGGGGGAAGGGTGCACACACATATATACCACAATGCATGTCTGGAGGTCAAAGGACAAGCAGGAGCTGCTTTTGGATCATTTAGAGGCAGGACCCTTATCCACTGAGCCATCTCACCAACTCTAAACATACATCTTTTTCTAAAGCCCAGTGTGGAGGCTGCAGAGACTGCACAATGGGCAGGAGCTCATGCTGCATCAGCATAAAGATAAGTTCAGATCCCAGCACGGAGGTAAAAAGGCCAGGTGTGTGTGGCCATATACACCTGCACCCCAGCACTGCTGCAGGAAAAGACAGGAAATTACAGGTCACAAATCTAGGTAAGTGATAAACCATGTCTCACAGAAATGAGACAGAAAGTGATAAAGCAAGACACTCAACAGTCTGATCTGCACACATGCAGAAGCCTACACACACAAAATGTTCCCAACATTCCTACCAATGCGGAAGTCTGAAGTAATCCTCCTCATTTCATTCATCAAATCTGTCCCAAGACTCTTCACATTCTCCAGATCATCTTTCATAGAGTAGGAGAGATCCATAAGGTAGTAGAGATCAATAGGGTAGTCTTCAGCCCTCTTGAATTTTAATGTAAACTTCTGTGGTTCTCCTAATTAACCAGATTCAAAACTGAAATTAGATGGTCAGTAATCAAAATAAAATGAGAAAAAAAGTCCAATTTACATGTTCAATGCTATAGTCTTAAGTGTATAATTTTTACAAAACCTAAGAATTTTGTTAGAGCCTCAACAGGCACACACTTGATTTCATTTAACCAACTACTTATAACATCAAGACTTAGGGAGGCAAAAATGATAAAGGCAAAACCCCCTACCAGTGACCCACAAGATACAAATAATTCTGTTACAGTTTGGATCTGCCCATGTGTTGGTACTATCAGGAGGCAGTGGGATGTCTGAGAGGTGGGAGCAGCAGGTTTGGGTTACCAGTGATGTGCCCTGGAATCTATGGGACCTCCTCTCTGTATCATCTCACAGATGTCCCACCATGACATTTCACATCACCATAAGCTCAGAGCAACAGGACATTCCATCAGAAGGAAACTTCTAAAACTATGGCCCAAAATAAGCTTTTTCTTTTTATATGTTATCTCAAGCAGTTGTCACTGTAATCATAAGGAGATTTACACAAAAAATTATGGGGAAATCAGAACACCATAAGTTATGGCAGAATGAAAGCAAGGCACATTCTAGACAGGTACAGATTAAAGTTAGGAGTGAAATGTTCTCTGTGTAAAAACACACTGCTACATGTAGGTGCTTAACAATTTAGTTTTACTTTAGAGCTATAAAAGGAAATTACAGAGGTGAAGTCAGAACTACAAAAAGATCAATAGTAAGAGATGAAGCCTGAACTGAAAAATGAGGAACGTGAAAGAGGTAAAAGTTGTTACATATTATTTACTTACAAAGCACAGAGCTGGAAGGCAGCTTAGTGTTAGAGTATTTGCCCACCACATGAGAGATCCAAAATTCTATCTCCGGTACCACAAAATAAAACACAAACATGGGAGAAAATGGAAGGTTTGCTTGGATGAAAAACGATCTTTTTTCCATGACTTTCTGGCAGGCAGCTGGAGAATGGGTACAGAGCTAACCTGAAAAGTTTATGTCATTGCAGAATATGAATGATTTTCAATGACGATGAGAGGAAAACCAACTCTTAATCTAAATGCAGAGGGATGAAGGAAAGAAAACACAAAAAGGAAATTGGAAGCAATGGAAGGGAATGAGAAAAACCAGCAGTGACATGGGCTCCTAAGTTAAAGAAGAGAACCTCTTACAACTTCCAACAGTGAGAGTAATGACGAGGGGCTGGAGATGCCTCAGAGGTTAAGAGCACTGACTGCTCTTACAAGAACCCAGATTCATTTACTATCATATGTTAGCTCATAACCATACTTCAGTTCCAGGGAATCTCTGCAAGCACCAGGCACACACATGGGGGGGTGTGTGTGTGTGTGTGTGTGTGTGTGTGTGTGTGTGTGTGTGTGTGTGTGTGTTCGTTCATTCAGACAAAACATGCATATAAAATAAGTAAACCTAAAAAATGTTTTTAAGTAATGATTAAATAAAATGTGATTTAGGTAAATACATAATGAATGTCCTAATCAGGATCCTGCAGGTCTGTAGCTCAAAGATGACAGTAGTATTCCGCTAGAGTAGATGTACGAGTCTGTACTAAGTACTTTTCCTGACACTGCAACTTAGGAGAAAGATTTTTGGCCCAGTTTCAAGGAGGCCACAGATGTTAGAGCAGACCTGTCCTTAACATCAGGACCAGGAGGGAGCAGCATTCTATATCTTGACAAGTCAGGAAGCTAAAGGCCCATCTCCAGAGACACACACTATGCCAGCCAAGCCTCACCAACTGAAGGCTCCAGACTCCCAAAACAGCACTACAAGCCAAGAACAGATGTTAGTATACATGAGCCTAAGTGGGACACTTCGCATTCAAACTATGACAATGTCTACTTTCTAGGCTGAAATTTAGCCAGGCAGCAGTAACAGGACGGACAGATGACAGGCAGAAAGAGGGCATGTTGTCTATTTCAGAGGTGGGATGGCCATGAGCACTTTAAAAAACGTTAGTATTTAAATGACACTAAACAAATGCATGGATTAAAACTTCGCATTTATATTATGAAATTACACTAGCAGATGAATGCTATTATTTTTAAAACTCAGTGAGTTTAGTGTTTTCTGAATCTTTAAGAGGATTTGCTTCTAACAGAAGGCAAATTTTTAAATTATTAAAAGTAATATGGAGCCGGGCAGTGGTGGCACACGCCTTTAATCCCAGCACTTGGGAGGCAGAGGTAGGTGGATTTCTGAGTTCGAGGACAGCCTGGTCTACAGAGTGAGTTCCAGGACAGCCAGTCTACTCAGAGAAACCCTGTCTCAAAAAAACAAAAAAAAAACAAAACAAAAAAAAAAGTAATATGTGTTACAAAAATTGTGGCCAGGAATCAAAGGTGTGGCGCACACCTTTAATCCCTGAGCTTGGGAAGCAGAGACAGGCAGATCTCTGAGATTGAAGCCAGCCTGGTCTACAGAGCAAGTTCCACGACAGCCAGGGCTACACAGAGAAACCCTGTCTCAAAACAACAACAACAACAAAAAAGAGGTTATATCCACTAAAACTTAACTTATGCCCTATGTCTGGGTACCAGTTTACCCAAATGAACCATCAAAAGACTGGGAAAAGGCTTGTGTAAACTTGGTATGGAAAACTCAAGTAGGGAGAGAGGTACCTGATCGCAACTTTAGAAGTAGTTGTTGTGGTTGGATCTGAGTAATGTCTTCTGGTCGGAGCTTCTCTGCCATCCCTTTGCTGCGATTGGTGACATTTTTATTTTTCTTTATAGTTTGGGAGCCTCTGGGATTCTCTATGTCACTTGGCTGGCAACCCTTCTTTTTCAAAGCTTCTAAATCATCACATCGTGCAGAAGTAGGCATTCCTTCTTGTAAAAATGTCTAAATGAAATAAAAATAAATACATCAACAAAAAAAGTATAATGAGTATTTTGATATGATTTTTACTACATGTAAACAAATTACAAAAATCAAATGACTTAATCTAATAAGGTAGTTCATTTCTAGCTTAACAAAATCCACATCATAGTATGTGCTCTTACACAAAAACAAGTAAAACCAACTAAGAACGTACTAACGTTCCCTAGACTTTATGCATATTATAAAAGCCTCACCTTTCAAATTCAGAATGTGTCAATACTAACTATATCCTTCAGTTCTTGGCATACTTAGCAGCCCCTAATTATTGATAAGCCCACACATCAGACAGTATGTTCTCTTAGAAAAGACCTTAGAAGGACTTCCCAGCAGAGCATTTTAAACAACTGGATGTTTAGGAAAAGCATATTAACCTAAATACATCCTAATTAATCATGTGTGTGTGCATGTGTGTTTGAGTATAAAATATAGCATAAACTTTCCTGACTGAAAACTTTTTTTTTTTTTTTTTTGTTTATATCTTTTTTTATTTCAAAATCTGGGTAGGATGTATTTGCTAGTTATATATTCATACAGATAGTTATAAGAATAAGCAAGGCTAAAAATACTACATATTATCTTCAAGGAAATGCCTAAGTGAACTCAAGTTGGCGTATCTGAGTGCTATTAAAGCATGACACTACCGCATGAAACAAATAGAGCACATGCCGTATCTGTTTTGTTATAGGTAGTCAAATTAAAAGTTACTCAAACAAAACACATTATGACTGAAAACTTTTTTGAGACAAGGTTTCTCTGTGTAGCCTTAGAACTCACTCTATATCGACCAGGGTATCCTTGAACTCAGACATCTGCCTGCTTCTGTCTCCCCAGTGCTGAGATTAAAGGCATGTGGTATCACTCTCTGGCTGAAAATCTTTTAAATGCTTGCTACTAAATGAGCTATTTTTATTCTTTTTCTTAAATTTTATTTTATTTGGTTGTCTTGCCTGCATGTGCATCTCTATACCACATGTGTGCAGTACCCATCAAGGCCAGAAGAGGGTGTCAGACACTCTGTGGCTGAAGTTATAGATAAGCTACCATGTGGGTGCTGAGAATAGACCCTCGGTTTTCTGGAAAAGCAGACAATGCTCTTCTCCACAGTTCTCTCCAGTCCCCAGATTTTTATATTTTACCTTTGTCATGGTTTGAATATGCTTGGCCCAGGGAATGGCACTATTAGGAGGTGTGGGATTGTTGGGAGTAGGTACAGCCTTGTTGGAGGAAGTGTGTCATTGTAAGCGTAGGTTTTAAGACCCCTCATCCTAGTTCCCTAGGAGCCAATCTTCTCCTAGCAGTCTTCAGATGAAGATGTAGTACTCTCAGCCTAGCTGGACACTGCCATGCTCCCACCTTTATGATACTGGACTGAATCTCTGAATCTGTAAGTCAGTCCCAATTAAATGTTGTCCTTATAAGAGTTGCCTTGGTCTTGGTGTCTGTTCACAGCAGTAAAACCCTAAGACAATCTTGAACTTTTTTAAAGGTCCTAATACTGTATGAATAAATACACAAAAAAAAAAAAAAAACAAACAAGGTAGGGACTGGGGAGATGGCTTAATGGGCAAAGTGCTTGCTTTGCAAACATGAGGACCTTAGTTCTGATCCTTAGCACCTACATAAAAGCTGCACATGGGAGTGAACATCTGTAATCCTGGCCCCTAATAATGGAGGACAGAAACAATGGGCTCTCAGACTGCGACCCAGTGGTCAGCCAATCTAGCCGAAACAGCAAGCCCCAGGTTCAATGAGAAATCCTGTAACAAAAAATAAGGTGGAAAGCAACAGAAGATAGCCCGTTGTTTGCTCACTTTCAATGCACACATAGGAATGTACACATATACAGCACAAGAATAAGAACAGACAATGACTGTTAAAGTATTTTTTTTTTTCTCTAGGCAAAAGTAACATAGCAAGAGTATTCACACAATTAAAGAGATACCTGGAAAGAATGATCAGGGTCAAAGGGCAAAACTGAAATATATTCATTTACTTTTAAATCTCAAAATCCAACAAAGCACAAAATCTGAAGGAATTTTCCTTTTGCTTTTGTTTGTTTGTGTTTGAGTTTTGTTGTTGTTGAGGTTTTTTGTTGTTGTTGTTTCAAGACAGATTTTCTCTGTGTAGCCCTGGCTGTCCTGGAACTCGCTTTGTAGACTAGGATGGCATTGATCTCACGAAGATTGCCTGCCTCTGCCTCCCAAGTCTGGGATTAAAGACGTGAGCCATGATGCCTCGCCCATTCCCAAATATTTAACCAATCGAGGAGCCTCATAACACCCAAATAAAATTCCACTCAACACATTCCACAAGAACCTTTAGTAATTGAGAAGTTATGCCCCAGATTTCAGAAGCTATAGCATTCAGCTCTGACTAGGTAAGTCTCAACTATAGGTAAACTATGGGCCCATAAACTAAATGCTGTTGGTGCTAGCAACTGCCAGATAAATAGAACCTCTGAAGTGAACCCCTCTCTTTTAATCTACCATTTCTAACTGCAACAACTGGTAAAAGAATGAGCTATATTCCTCATTTTCCAAAGAAGGCAAGAGCTTCCATTGGACTTTCCTAAATATCCCTAGTTTCACCCCAGCGCACCATTTGTAGTATAAAAAAATCTGAAATCAGACAAAAACTTCTCATTTTATCTTTTACTTTGTCAGATGATGTTATATGACATCTTACAATTTAAGTGCAAACACCTGAGTGAAGAGATATACAATGAACCTTTGACCTAACATAACCTCCAATTAATTCATTGCAATTTTAGTAATCATTGTATAAGGGACAAAGTACAGAAATCTTTAAGCAAACTCTGAACTCAAATTTGCATATATTTCCTTTCACTGGGGTTAGGCTTAGAGTTTTCAAAATCCCACACCACTCCCAATTAGCTCTCTCCATCTCATACTGTGGATCAGGATATAAGCTTTCAACTGCTGCCCCAGCTCCATGCCTGTCTGTCTGTCTGCAAAGCCATGATGGCAATGGACTGACACTCTGCTTTGAGCCCGAAATTAAATGTTTTGTTTGTTTTATAAGTTACCTTGATAATGGTGTTTTGTCACAGCAATAGAAAATTAACTAAGACATGTATTTTGTCAAACATCACAATTCTGACCACCACACCATACACTATTCAATAAACATTAATTAAAATGGTATATCTTATCTGGTACTTCCTAAGGACAAGGCTCTGAATAAGGCTAAAAATCAGAGAATAAATAGAACAGAATCAGAAATCTTACCGTATTTGTACACCACCCACAGTTTGGCCCTGCTTGTATACATTCTCCACAAGATTTGGCATTTGCTTTTAAACATCTATTTTTATCTGTTAAAAAAGAAACAAATAAACAAACAAAAAAACTGTACCTTTCAGTAACTTTAAAATTTTAAAGAAAAAAATGAATAGATCACAAGAAAGACAGAGATCAGTGATATGCAAATAAACATATATGTTAAAAATGAACAAATGCAGCCTAGTTACTATGCCACACTAGGCTACTCCAAAGAAAACCTAATGGTCTGGGATCCCCTTGACACTGAAAACCACAAAGGGCAGTCATCTTGTCTTTTGTATGACACACTAGGTATCATTAGCCTGGCTACACAAGAGCAGACCATCGTGTTGAAAAGTATAATTTCAGCATCTATCGTTCTGAGAGGTTATAAATGTCCTGGGACTTATACCCAGGTCAGGTTTTGCCTTTTCCTATGACTTACAATTCCATACCCATACCAGGTAAGTGTCTTCAGGGCTTCCACTCCACTTTTAGTATGTTAAATAACTGCCAAGTCTATATTCATCCAATCCATAACCGCTTGAGTTTACCTTTGACTCAATCTAGACTGGCACATTTTTTTCTTGTAGTAAATACTAGTAAAGATTGTCTCCAATTTTCTGATTAGAATATAAACTATGCTTGAAGTAAAAAATTTAGAGATTGCCCACAATCTACTCACTAAAAGATAATCACCCTGCTATTTTAGGTGTGGTCCTCAGGATACAGTTTCTGGGGGGTATGGATTTTATGTATGTTATTTACGTTTCCTACTCAGTATCTCATCATTTTCACAAGTCTATCCTGAGATCAGATAATTCTAATTATTTTATATACTATGCTTTCTTAAGATTTAGACAGTAGAACCAGATATCCATTATTCCAGATGTATATGGTCATGGTTGCCAGAGAAATTTAAACCATCTTCAGCTTCCTCCCTGCTCTTATAGATAGATATGCTAATACTACATAAGACTTCTTGATCACAGAACAAGAGTTTCTTCTAGAAAGTAAACTCCTGAGTTTTCTTCTCTCCCCTTCCTTCCCTCCCCCCTCTTCTCCCCCCCCCCCTCTCTCTCTCTCTCTCACTTGCTCAGAACAGAGCTTTAACTGAACTATATCCCAACCCTCTAGGATTTTTTTAATTGGGAGGGGGGGTGAGCTGTATCTTGTCCAGGCTAGCCTAAAACTCATGATCCTCATGATTATTTCTGCCTCCTAAGTGCTGGGATTATGGACCTGTGCCACCATGCCCAGCCTACTTTCACTTTTTAGATGCTAATGGATACACTTTCATTGTAATCCATAAAGGTACCTGTTTATTTTATTTGCTTCTAAATATACTATATGCCTCTGCCTTTGTTCTTGTTCCTCTCCAGCACTCTCACATTCTCCAAGTATTTTTGTGTGGTCTATGACATACTGTCATCTGGGATCTCACAATCCTCACACTGAAGTCAGGGATGAATGATTAACTGAATGTGAAGTCCCCTGCAGGCTCTTTGGAAACCTCTGCTTCTCATTCACAGTGAGATGGGTGCTACAAATTTTCATTACTATGATCTAATGGAGGGAGGGTTGTCCTCCCCTCCAGAATCTAACTGACCAATGACTATTGATACAAGATGCTAAAATAAAAAGATGACAAAAACCAAAACCAAAACCAAAACAAAATAAAAAAAAAAAACCAAAAAAAAATTTTTTTACCTGTTTGGCCAAATACAGAACAAATTAAGCTGATCAATCCAATCCAGAAAAACAGTTGCAAATTCATCTATAATAGAAAATGTACATTATTATTGATAGAGAAAATATTGCATTTCACCTTCCCTTCTTTCTCCTCTCAATCTATTTCTCTCCAAACTTGTCTACACTGTCTACGCCTTTCTTCCAGATGGTTATCTTTCACCACACTACTCCAACACTTCACACCACACTTGCAGAATGTGTTTCTGTCTTCTCTAAATGAAATGTCTTAGATTCAATCAAATGTCACAAAATTACACACATCCTAAAGAAACCAAAGTTAGCACTCCTACAGCAGAAAGCTCTCAGCCTAATAGGCACATCCAGATGCCCGGTTACCACAGAACCAAGGGTACTTTCCAGAACTGAATCAGTCATCCCCATGCTGACAACTCAAGAGTTTTTATTTCTCTTCGGGCTAAAACACAACATTGTATGCAAGGCTCTGACTCAATTGTTCTGTGTGCTTTCCTGTTACTTTTTTTTCTTTTATAAGAAAATTAACTATGCATGGAATTGGTAAAATACTCAGCTTGATTCCCTCAGCTTTCCACGACAAAATGCCTTACTAAACCAAAAGCCTGTAGTGTCCTTCAGAATTTCGGGGGTGGTAGGTGGGGAGGGAGGAGGGAGATCAGGTAATATTGTATATGTTAAACTTCTAATCACTCTCTCTACTTCTATTCAACCAATGTTTTCATTCCTAACCAAATATGTTCAAAGATAGCTGAGAGTGCAGACTGGTCAGCTAGCATGTTAACTGCCTACTGTTCACAGACACTTCCAGTCTAGTGCACATGCATATACATCTAACTCATCCACAGAATGAAAGGGGAGCAAGGAATGCTAGAATGGGCATAATCCCAGAACTTAAGAGGCAGAGGCAGGAGGATTACCATAAATTCAAGGCCAGTCTGATCTACCCAGCAAAATTCTGTCTTAAGACCCAGAAAAAGAAAGAACATTGGGAAAGTGGAGGCAGGAGAATCAGAAGTAAAAGGTCATCATCCTTCCCTACATGGTAAGTTCAAGACTTAGCTGTTTAAAAAAAAAAAGTTCTTTAAATTCTGTTAACCCTGAATATTTCTTTTAAAGAAATAGCTCTTCCCAAAGAAACAGAAAACTTTGTTCTGGTCTCAGTCCCCTTTAATATGAGAAAGAGAGGTAGCTCCAGGAGTCATCCATCCTCAATCAGACTTACTCCAGGAAATGAGTCTCTCCTGAGGCTGACAGGCTGATGCAGATGGCTTGGGACTGTATCCAAGAGGTGAATAAAACCTGAGTGTCACAAAAGTATGATGTTCTAAGATCTACCTAAGGCCAATGTAGTAAATCAATACAGGTTGAAATTCTCAACAATTTAAACACTGCCACTGGTGATGACTAAGGACAGAGAACATGCCACTCCTGTGGAAGTGGGTCATCACAGTATGAGGATGGGTATATTCCCTCAGGCTTGCTCATCAGCCTTGAGAAAACTTCCAAAATACCATACAAGTCAGAGACACACTATGATAGAATGCAAAAGATAATGTTCCCTAATATTCTAAGATACATTACTTCAAATCATTACTGTAAGTGCCACAGATCTCTGCTTCTACATATCCTGACAGGCCAAAGAAACTACTAAGGCCCTCATACTTCTGGAAGTGTGCCAAGCTCAGAAGCAGACAAAACAAAGTTCTAGTGTTCAAGAACAGCTGAGAGAACTAGGACTGTCTCCAAACATCTTGGAGAGAGTCCTCAGTCCTCCTGTAAGAGTCTGTAAGCCAACAGGAAACAGAAGAGCTATTGCTTGGTGACTTCTGTAAATGCTGGGGTTTAGGGACAGGAAGAAGAAAGAATTCAGCAGGACTCTAAGAACAATGACAGTAACAAGAGAAAGCAAGAGCTGGGAGCATGAGACTGAGACCATACTTGAGAGTGGCCCTGAGGGAGGCAGCACAACTGAAATCTGGACCAAAGTGCCTGCATGAGGCAGAGTGGGAGAAGGCTTGAGAAAGACTACATCACAGTTCACATGAATGTCCTTCCCAGACTAAAGCTATAACCTTGGGTTATGCAAGAAGGTCTGTTCAGCAAATGACCCTTATGGAGAGAAAAGGGGCTTAGAGGTTCCCTAGCAATGGCATCTCACTGAAGACAACTCATCATCAGAGGGGCACAACACGGAAAACACCATGAGATATGGTCCTAATCTTTTATTTGCTTTTCATAACCAAAGGTTGTTAACTTGTCTGGTCTGCACTTCATCTCCACAAACTACTACAGCTGATGTATTCAGATACTCCTTACTATGCATGGGCTAATCTTGAAAAAGAAATCTTCTCAGGCCTTACCTTACAGCCTTTATCTGATCACTTATAAACTTGACTATAAGATAAACCCTTCCCCAGGTTGCTTTTGGTCAGAGTATTTTATCACAGCAGCAGAATGGAAAGTAGGTCAACTCTTTCCAGCCTTCTTTCCTAATACCTCCGCTCCTTGTACTCTACTGGCTTGCTCTCTTAATCTTGGAAGGTCCTTCTTCAGGCTGTCGTACCAGGTTGTATGTCTTCTCTAGAAATACAAATACTGCCTCAAGAAACTACTAATTCATAGACAAAAAAAAAAAAAAAAAAAATTGTAAACAATTACTGCAAAAAGGACCATGGACACCATCATGGCCCTCAGCAGCAGTACAGACTACAGACAATCAACAAGGCCTCTGGTGGTAACCCTGTGGCCCCCAGTGCAGCAGTACCATTGAAACCAACATGGTCCTCTGTGGCAGCACAGACTACAGACATCAACATGGCTTCAGGTTTCAGCACAGGCCATGTACATCAACATGACCCCCAGCAGTAGCATGGCCAACAGACGTCAACAAAGATACCTTAAAGTTTACAGATAATCTGTTTTTAAAGATGTTATTTATTTCTATTTTATGTATATGGATATTTTGCCTGCATGTGTCTGTACACCAATGGGCCTGAAGTGCCCACTGAAGCCAGAAGGTGGTGCAAACCCCTGAAACTGAAGTCCCAAATGGTGATTAATCACCATATAGGGATATGGAAAACAAACTCAAGTTCTCTGCAAGAGCTACAAGTGCTCTTAACCACTGAGGCCTCTCTCTGGCTCCATATAAATAATTTTAATGTGTTACATCATACTAATATACTTGACATCATTATTCATCTGTTTTTAATTTTAAATATAAAGATTTAGATAAAAAAAAAAAAAAAAACTTGTTAAACGATAACAAGTTTACTACAAACAGGTGGCCTGAAAAGAAATAAGACAAAAATAGCAAACCCTAATGATAATTTTTTTCAACAAATAGTTTCAAAGTACCAGTTACAACTCAAATCTTTAACAAATAATTAAATTGGTTAAGAAAACAAGACTATGAATGTGTTTTGGTTTGGTTTTTCAAGACAGGGTTTCTCTATGTAACTCTGACTGTCCTGTAACTCACTCTGTAGAGTAGGCTCACCTCAAACTCAGAGATCCACCTGTCTCTGCCTCCCAAATGCTGGGATTAAAGGCATATACCACCATTGCCTGACCTATAAATGTTCTATCTGTATTTATAACTATTAAGTATTTAAGATAACATGTTTTCTATGCTTTAGATGCAGCCCTCTTTGCGAGTTTTCATTTTAAAATATCTTATTAAAAAAATATTTTCTAAGCCAGGCATGACGGCACATGCCTTTGATACTAGCACTTAGGTGGCAGAGACAAATGGATCTCTGTGAGATTTAAGATAATCTAGTATGGGAGTTCCAAGACCCTATCTCAAAAATAAATAAGATATAAAGGGTGTGGGGGGGTGTGGGGGGGAGTGAGAGAGAGAGAGAGAGAGAGAGAGAGAGATTGATTGATTGATTTTTTTGGTTAAATAAAATTAAAGAAAAAATGCTTTAGGGTATGAAAGGACTTGGTCTAATAAGATAAAGATTGTTCCAAAGTAAAAATAGATGAGGATTATTTTTTAAATATTAAAGTATGTTGTAGAAACAGTCAAAATGAAACTTATAGAAAGTGAATATGATTTTGCGTGTATATGTTTGCCTTATCAAATTTTTAAAGTCAAAATTCAATAACCTCGGATAAAATCAGGGCTTGATTCTGTTTATAACAGGATTTTCTTAAGTGCTGATCTATTCTGATATAGTCTTTAAAATGTTAACAAAAGATCGCTTAGAAAAACAAATACTTTTATGATAACTAAAATGCAAAACTAGTTACAGTCTCTTTCAAAGAATAAGAAAAACCAGATACTTATTTTATAAACAACTTCATTCTGAAAAAAGATTCTATCCAGATACATCTCACCTACTCCTAGATTACAAATGAAATCCGCTCTCTGATTCAGGTTTCTTACATTAAATATGCAACACCTTCATCTGAGAGTACATTCATAATTTTATTCAGAAATGCTGGCTGATACTCAAGTGCCCTGTGTAATTAAACACTTCTCTAACTTTTTATGTTTCTTAAAATCCTTTTATAATTAGATACCTTTGTTTGTGTTATTTAGTATTTCACTTGGTATACTCCTAAGTGATAAAATATTAATGCTAATCTTGGTTTTAATGAATTTATGAGAATAACCTTCCTTTCATAATCATCTTTTTTGTTATGACTGTTTACTTATCCTAAACATCTACCTTATTTAAATCTTGTTTTCATGTTTAGAACTTTTAAGAGTCTTCTTTGTGTTTTTAAGAAAAAAAATCATTATTCAATTTTATTTGGATTAAAGAAATCTAGTCTTTCAATTGATAAAAACATTTCAACAACAACAACAAAACCAAAAAACCCACCCTCCAGTTTGGGAGTACTATATTTTAAATCCAACTTATTATTGCCAAAAAAAAAAAAAAAAAAAAAAAAAAAAGCCTAATAATGAAGTCTTTCCTAAGGGGGGAAAATTAACTAGATCCAACCAATTAGACTACTACAGGGTTGTGGTGGTTATTGTTGTGGTTGGTTGTGGTTGTTGTTGTTATTGTTGTTAACTTCACTCCATTAGTCCAGACAATATTCTTGATTATTTTAAATTTTACATATTATTCTAATATAGATCCATGTTATGTCAGATATACAGTTAAAAATCAGATCTGGATCATAATGGCTATCAGATTTTAATGATATAATCTAAAAGGTTTTTTTTCTCCCCTGAATGGCTTTTACCATATATTCTAGTTTGCTTTGTGTTGCTGTCATAAAACACTGATCAAAACCAACTTGGGGAGAAAAGGAAGTGTAAAGGTTTTATACTTCCAGGTCCACCACTGAAGGAAGTCAGCACAGGAGCTCACTCATAACAGAACCATAGAGGAACACTGTTTGCTGGGCTGCTTCCTCTGGCTTGCTCAGGTTAACTATCTTATCAGCCCAGATCTACCAGCCTAGGGACAGCACAGCTGGTAGTGGGATGGGCCCACTTACATCAATTAGTAATCAAGAAAATGCCCCAGAAACATGCCCACAAGCCAATCCAATGAAGAATACTCTTCCACTGAAGTTCCCTCTTTCCAGATGACTCTAGGTTTGTCTTAGGTTGACAGCTGAAGTTATGATACCAGCTATTCCTCTCCCCTTAAAGACTTCACCTGCCTACTAATCAACTTGAGCTACATCAGCTCCTAATAAGCCTTTCATAAAAATGGGAGACAAGAATGATATTTTAAAAATGAGGCAACTACATATATAAAATGTGATGCTTGACCAAGAGTAAAAACTATAAGTGAAAGTCTGCAAAAGAAGCTGCATTTCAAACTGAACCATCTGTGAAGTTGATTGACTGATTAGATCTTTAATGACTGGAGAATTTGGAATGTTGCAAGTTCAGAGCTAAAAAATCTTGTGCCATCTTTACCCTCTCAATAGCCATCTATTGCCCTCATGGTGATTTGCATTAGAAATGTCCCCCATAGGCTCAGGTATCTGAACACTTGATCCCTATATGGGGTCCCTATTAAGGAAAATTTAGTCTGGCTAGAGAAAATATATCACTGGGGACAGGCTTTGAGATTAAAAGACTTGTACACTTCCAGTTTGCTCTCAGCTTCATGTTTGTGGTTAAGGATGTGATCTCTCAGCTTCTTATTAAAGCTGCCATGCACTCTAGCATGATGGACTCTTACTCTTCTGAAACCATAAGCCAAAACACACTCTTCCTTAAATTATCTTGGTCATGGCATTTTATCACAGCAACAGCAAAGTAACCAATACAGCCCTCCATTAGATAAGTCATTTGGAATGTAGAAACAGAGCACTAGTTATCCTTTGGAATGTATTAACTTAGCAGATGATCAGCTTCCACAAGCTAGCATATGAAGCCAGATTTCCCTAGTTTGCTCTAACCCATCTCTCTAATGTTTCCTTCTACCATTGTACTTGGAAAGTATTTAGATTTATGGTTTTATTTGTTCTGTTACATAACACTACATATCAAACTGGAACATAGAATCTAGGGTAACCTAAATCTGTGATCCCAGGTCATGGTCAGTCATATTTGGCTCTAGAATACACTATCCCTTTTGAGGTGCAAGCCATGTTTTAAATCAATACAAGACATGGTATACTAAAGAACCTGTCTAACTATAGGGAGATGGCAGGATAGAAGCATGGTAGCACAGGTACACATGGTGCTGAAGAGGTAGCTGAAGATTAGCAAGGAGCAGGAAGAGATACTGGGTCTGGCTTGAGCACTTGAAACCTCAAAGCCCACCCCAAGTGAACACAATTCCTCCAACAAGGCCACACCTATCCAACAAGGGCACTACTCCATAGTGCCACTTCCTATGAGCCTATGGGGGCCATTTTCATTCAAACAACCACAAAAGTTTTAAATCTTAAAAGTAATTCTGAGATTTGCATTATGTGCTGAAAATAGCAGGAACTAAGAGCAAACATGCAGGCAGGAGCCAGATTATAAGAGGTTAAATTTTGTTTATTGTCATAGTTGAGAAACAGAAAAGCATGCGGCAAGATAGAACATGATTATATAAACACAGCAGGAAATTAAGGGAGACCAGGGTAGGGACAAGGTTGACGCCTTACAGGCACGGAGTTTATCACACATGTCACAGACATGTGTTACCTCATGTCTCTATTCCAAACACTCAAGAAAAATTAAAGCAAAAAGAATGAGAATCAAAGGCCAGCATGAAATATATGGTGACATGGTGAGACTGTATCTTAAAAAAAAAAAAAAAAGTCCATTGTGTCAAAATGTACACCACAAATGCAATGAGGAAACGCAAACAAGTCTACAATTAGGTAGTTAAGGTGATTACTTATAGGCTCTAATATTTGTTTAATTAAGGAAAGTGGGGACACAGATGTGGATCTCAGTAGATAGGCCAAAGTTAGAGATATGCACAGAAGAGATCATTATTTAAGTGAACATGAATGGTATCATGAAGAAATGAAAACTCAGGAAGAAAGGATGGCTGAGAGCAAACTAAAAGTAACAAAGACATGGAAAGGAAAAAGACAAATGATAAAGACAGGCCGCTCTGGAGCAGAGCAGTCACTCAGACTACTGGGAATGTATCACTCTGAATATGGGCATACTAATTTTCCCCACAACAAAATCACTCCCCTATCATTTCCTCCTCAAGTTGAAAATCAGGGTAACTGAGGACACAGGAAATGGGCACTAGCACTATGGAGAAGAGATGTGGGCCAGGCACCCACTGTACACACTAATTTATGAAGGTACATTCTAATATTTTACTCATCTGTAACTACTTTTAATACTGGTCTTTCCCCCCAGTGGATGGGGGGAGGGAGGGAGTAAGAGAACAAGATCTTAGTGTCTTATCCACAGACATAGAACCAAGAAGTACTTGGCTCAAAGATAATACTCAACCTGAATGTCCCCTCCCTGAGGACTAGCTTTCATGGTACCAAAAAGCACCATGCAAGCTTCCAAAAGAGGGAAGCAAACAATAGTCGTACCTAGCTATGATACCTACAAACCACAACAACAAACAGCATGGCTCCATGACCCCAATGCAGTAGTGGTATGCATACCTTAGAGAGAACCTGGTTGGTTATTGTCTAATTGACAATAATTAAGTCTAATTGAATGTACACCATCTCAACAGGAGGGAAACCATGCTGCTACTGGAAATCTAGCTAACTACTCAGTTCTTGTGAAGTTATAGTTATTGAAGGAGAATCTACTACCTCTAGTTTACTAAACCACCATAATCACTAAAGACAATCTATAAACATCTACCCTTATACCCACAGATAGTGTAGTATTCACCTCTCACCAAGGAAACTTTCCTTTGCAACCAAGACCACAACAGAAAACCACAAAACTCAAAATACAGAGTTGTGGGGCCCAGTCCCAATGGATACATCTACAAAACACATCTAAAGTTCAGGGAACATTGAGGAAGAGGCAGCAGAAAGACAGTAAGAGCTTGTGTCTCCTAGTAACATCAGAAGCTATATCCATGAAGACTCTCCAACATAAATGCCCAAACATGAGCTGAACAAGGATGACACCAATGGACATGCCATACTGGACCGAGAAAAGCCCAGAACTATAGGCAACTAAGGAAAGCTGGGATGGGGAAAGTTAGTCCTCTCCCCAGAGAAGAGCACATTGGCTATCCAGTGCCAAACGATCAGCCCTGAAAATAAACACACATGTAACATTATACAAATTCAAGTTATATTTAGGAATATATACATACATACATACACACACACATATCACATATAAGCATGCAATAACAATCAGTTTAAAAAAAAAAAAAAAAAGAGGCTATGAATTTAAAGGAGAGCAGCAGAGTATATGGGAAGGTTTGGAGGCAGGAAAGGGAAAAAGATAATGCCCAAAATGTTATGCTGGAATATATTAAATTATATGACCTTGTCCTCTGACATTACTCAGAAGCTCAGAAAGGAGGCCATCTCTGCTTTACAGATGAAGAATCCAAACCTCAGAGGGGTTAAATAACTGAACAGATGAAATTGTCACCTGAGCATCTGAACTGAGAAACTATAGCCTGATTTTGAGCTTCACTAAGTATATTTTTTGAAGGCCTACTTAGCCACTATTTTGTAAGGATGAACATCCATCTAGAGTTAGAATTGGCTCAGAGCACAAATGAAAAAAAAAAAAAGCTTATGTTTTATGAGTTTATTTAATAAACATTCAAAGTGAATGGAGGCCAACAAGTTATCTTAATTTCTAAATAGATACCGGTTTTGTATCTTGTTCCCACAAAAGCATCTCACTAAGATTTTTTAAAGCATATTCAATTTTTAATCTAAGGTGGCATAATTCATCCCTGAGCAAAATATTCTTAAGGATAGCTTACAAATAATCCATTTAGTAAGAAACAGCCCCACATTTATACAACTGTTTTCATCTTCATAGTAAACTTCTCTTTATCCATATTTAAGCCCTTCTGAACTTTTAAACACTTAATGTTTTAATAAAATATAAATAACTCATCTGGTATTTCCTTTTACTAAGACAGGCTCTCATTAAAGCCCTGACTGACCTGGAACTCTCTATGTAGATCAGGCTGGCCTCAGACCCACAAAGATCTGCTTTCCTCTGCCTCCCAAGTGCTGGGATTAAAGATGTGCACTCCCAGTACAAATGAAATCTTTTAAAGCTTGATATATACAGATTAAGTATCCCTTATTCAAACTACATAGGGCTAAAAGTACAGGGCTTTTTTCAGATTTTGAAATAGCTACATGTAGTGAAATATCTTAGACCTGGATCTAAATGTAAAACCCCCTTATGTTTAATATGTAGCTTACATGCATGCCTGTATTGAGTATTAAGTATTCAGATAAAAGATGCTCAACCTATACTATTTTTGTAGAAATCAGTTACTTAAGAAAAAATGACTTTAAAATCAGGGTGATTTCTCAGTCTGCAAAGTTACTTGCTACAGACAAATATGAGGACCTCAATTCAAATCCCTAGCACCTGTGTTAAAAGCTGGGCGTCAATGGTGTGTGTCCATAATCCTAACATAGGAAGTGGGCAGGCAAAGGCAAGGTGATCTCAGGAGATTGCTGTTCAGGCAACACAGCCAAATCTGATCTCCAATTCAGTGAGAGATCTCCAAAGAATAAGTTAGAGAACAATTGACGAACACATCCTCTGTCAACCTCTGGCTTCTACAAGGAATGTGTAAGTCAGTTCACACAAAACGAAGTACTCAACAGCTGGAGATGAAGCTCAGTGGGAAAATACTAGCTTAGTGTGTGTAAGACCCTGTGTTCAATCCCCAGTCCCCAATGCTGAGTCTGGATTGAAACCAGATAATGGGATAGAGAAATCCGCATTTGAATAATACAAGGATAATCTTTACACAGTGCACAAAAGCATTATGCCTACACACAAGGAAGAAGAAAACAAAGACTGTGTCTTAATCAGGGTTTCTATTACTACCACGAAACACCTTGACCAAAAAGCAAACTGGGGAGGAAAGGGTTTATTCAGCTTACACTTTCAGATCATAGTCCATCACTGGAGGAAGTCAGGACAAGAAATTTAAGCAGGGCAGGAACATGGAGACAGGAGCTGATGCAGAGGTCATGGTGTGGTGCTGCTTACTGGCTTGCTTCGCATGGCTTCCTCGGCCTGCTTTCTTATGGAACCTAGGACCACCAGCCCAGGGATGGCACCACCCACCATGGGCTGGGCCCTCCTCCACTGATCACTAATTGAGAAAATGCCTTACTGCTGGATCTCAGGAAGCATTTTCTCAGCTGAGGCTCCTTCCTCTCTTATAACTTTAACTTATGTCAAGTTGAAACAAAAAAACAGCCAGTACAGACAGGAAAAAGAGGCTAGGTAATCTAAGATGGGAATGTTAGTAGCACCTCACTGCAGCCTACCATCCTATAAGTACACAACAGTCTCCCTAGACAGCCTCCTAAATGCCAGCCAAAACTCTACCCTGACTGCAAACAAAAGACTTTTGAAGAACTCAATGAAAACCCTTTCTAACCAATAAAACATTTGTCTGAGCCTAATAAACTCCTACAAGGAAGGTTTTTGTTTGAAGCTGAGTACAGTGGTTCATGCCTGTAATCCCAGTACTTTGAGGCTGAAGTAAGAGGATTTCTATAAGTTTGAGGCTAGCCTGTTCTATATACAGTGAGTTCTAGGTTGGTTATGCTACAGTAAAATAGTAACAATAACAACAGCAGCAATAATAATAGTAATAATAATAAATTAATAGGTTAGATCCAAAGCTCACAAAATATCTGATCTCTAAAGAGTTCACTAGCAACACAAATACACAAATAGATGCCTTAAAAAAAAAAATACTTGATGATACATCAAACCTACAATTTATGACGAGTGAATTCCACCATCCCAAGGAAAATGAGAATATCAATGTCCTCTTCAAAACTCATAAACTCCAGGAATATAATCAACAAAACAAGATCAAACAAACCTGAGATGTCATACAAAATGCAAACTACCAAAGGAAAGGAACAGCCAGCATGACAGAATGTGTGGTGACAGACAACTGACATCTACCTCCACTACCTGAAAGAAGGGCAGCCCCATGGGGCAAGTGTCAAATTCAAATCAGACATGTCAATTTTGTCTTCCTTTCTTTCCTGTTTTTGTTTGTTTTTGTTTTTCCCTATGAATGGGGAAAATGTGAATTATCAAATGTTTCAGTTGACAAAATTTATTTTGTTCCCAAATGTAAGTATAAGTAAGATCTTGCAAAAGTTAACTACCTAGGTACTGGAGAGAAAGAAGGCTCAGTGCTTAAGAGCACTCGCTGTTCTTGCAGAGGAATTAGGTCCTGATCCCAGCATTCATACCTGGCAGCTTACAACCATCTGTAATTCCAGGTCCAGGAAATCCCAACACCCTCTTCTAGCCTCTGCTGGCAGCAACACACACACACACACACACACACACACACACACATACACACACACACACACACACACACACTGGCAGCAACACACACATACACACACACACGCACACACACACACACACACGATTCACATGCATACATGCAGGCACATACACATATGAATAAGTAAATCTTTAAAAAAAGAAATTTAACTACCTTTTAATGGTATCAAAAGCATTTTCTCTATATGTAATTTCAATTAGGAATTTTGATTACATTTCTATATTGTATAATTTTATCTACTGATTTCCAAAAAGTTTTTCTTGATAAAGTTCATTTTGACCACAACCTTTATCCTATCTTCTTTCTCTCACACAGGTATGGATGGAACAAGCACAACCCAGACATACTTTATACAACAAATGTTTAAAAATCAAACTACAGGGCTAGAGAGATGGCTCAGTGGTTAAAAGCACTGACTGCTCTTCCAAAGGTCCTGAGTTCAATTCCCAGCAACCACATGGTGGCTCACAACCATATCTAACAGGATGCGATGTCCTCTTCTGCTGTGTCTCAAGACAGCAAGAGTATACTCATACATAAAATAAGTTAATTTAAAAAAAAAAAATCAAACTACAGAGAAGTCACTTCATTTCTCATTTGACTCAAGACTAGGCTAGGAGTGACACCTACTTCAGAATTTGGGGAAGGATAAAATATGACCCTGATGGAAAAGTTTTAGCAACAAATATTTCTGTACTGATTTTCTTATCACTGGGGGGGAGGGGGAGACATGGCTCTGAATAACCCTTTAATATGTGTTTCTCAACTTGTTTTGTTGTTCTGTGCTAGATATTGAAGCTAGGGCCTTGCAAGTATGAACACAGACTCTACCCCAAGAAACACCTCCAATTCTTTTAAAGTCATGCTTCCATACTTCTTTAATAAGGATAACTCATGCCTATTGTATTTTATTATATTTTCCAAATGTAACATTAGACTGCTAAGTGTACAGTTTCAAACTTCAATATCTTAATAATCAAATAATATAATACTCCACAATTGACCTCTAAGAAGGGTCAAAAATCTTAACAAAATAAATCATAGATAATCTATAAAATACTGGAGGCATTTCCTAATTTCCGAGTATGAAATTAAATATTCAATAAGCATGTAGACTGTGAAATATGTTCTGTGCTTCTAATGGCATATAACAGAATTTACATGTAAATATTTTCACCCTTCTACTTGAAACTACATCCCTTAAGAAAAATGCAATGTAAATTTTCTTTTACCTTTATGACTTTTACTTGTTTCTTTTCTTTTGCTCTCTTTTAAATACATCTTTTAGGTCATCCATACCTTAAGTCAGCCCATTCCTCACTCAGACCTCATCTTCTCCCCCAAGCCCTCCAAAACCACTTAAGCAACTGCTGACTTTTGCTCAAAAAACTGAGAGTATCATCTGGCATGGCACACTGTATAAACTACTCTTTGCCAAGTTCTCCTGAGTGGAACACAATTGTCCCAACTAGGGAATTCACTCAAAATCAAAGAAGTGCTGACCCCTGGATTACACTCACTGAGCACGTGTCTTTGCAGTGGTAACCACTCAGTACCCTGTCGAGCTACAATGCAATGCACAACTAAAGACACCCTGACAAAGAGCAGCCAGTAACAGATGTGACTAATCAGCCCTGGCACAGATTCTTCCCAGTGTCATTTGCACAGCATCTAAACTTTCTTAGGATGACACAAAATGGTTGCTCAGGGCTCAACAGTCAAGAGCACTTGCTGTTCTTCCAGACAACCCAAGTTCAGTTCCTAGCTCCTATCAGGTGGCTCACAACTGTCTATATCTCCAGCTCTAGGAAATTTGAGGCCTCTGGCCTCTAAAGGAACTTGCACTACAAAGACACACACCCCTACACATAATTTAAAATATTTTTTTAATTTAAAGAAAATGGTTTCTCATGAAAGAACGAAAATTGTACTCTGCAGTACTTAGATCAGGCAGTCACTACCTCTTATCTCAAAGTGAGAGCAACAGTGCAGATGTGAAACCAAGGCCCTAGGGAGTGGTGCACCAATGTCATACAGTAATCCAGGGTCAGCACCTGCACTGAAACCCAGGTTTCCCATGTGAAGCCTCTCCTCAATCCAACTGGGGCTCTGATCACTGCTCTGGGGGAGTGGGTGTGGAAATAAACTAGTCTTTAATTTAAACATGCTAATTGCTGGAAACCCCCACAAATTCCTATACTCTCAAAATGGCTGGCAAAGGAACCAAAAGTTCAAAGGAACTGGGAAAGTGAACGGTTTTCCCTATTCCTCTCAAGAGCTTTCTCTACTCTACATTCTGGTGCTTTTATTTGCAGCCTACACTATCAACCAGCATTGATAGATGAAAAATTCCCAAACCCTAGGCCCCACGGTCACCTTTAAAAAGCTTAGCATGGTAGATCCTACCCTCTTGTAGTAGCACTGCCTCCCTGGGTAAGTGCACCACCAGGCCATTCACCCTTCTATTTCTCTCAACATAAACTCCAGCTCACCGATTCGCCTTCCTAAACAGCATAATTCTTGTTTCCCCACTGGCTACCACTTGGGATCTTATAAGCTTTTTGAGTTTCATCTTGTCACCAGAAAAAAAATGAATTAGCCATGTGCCCATTATTTGTAAATTAAAATACACATTATTTTTATAGCAATACAGTATTATACATGATAAACACATCGAAATTTTAAAAGCTATAAACAGAGAATGCCCTTATAAAATGCTTATACTCTTCTTTACAGTCTATTGAGTTATTTTATATATCCCTGGGGTTAGAAACCTGTTATTTTGAGGCCTTGGTAAAATGAGACTGCTCCTACAAGAGATACATATGTATGTATATATATATATATATATATATATATATATATATATATATATATATATATATATGCATAAATACATATGTGCTTCTATTTATAAAAATTATATTTGTAATATTTAGTATGTGCATGTATTTATGTGTATACAGACATACGCATGTATGCCTGCTCTCATATGATGTAAATTTGAAGGAGCCTCTTTTCTCATGTATACATTTTATGATGATATAAATGCTAGACATATTGGTAAGGATAATTATCCTTATCTTCTAAAGCCACACACAAAAAGTAAAGTTTTCAAACTCTGAGAAATTTACAATATATATTCTAGACATATTGGTAAAGATAATCATCCTTATCTTCTAAAGCCACACACAAAAAAATGAAGTTTCAAACTGAGAAATTTACAAAATACAATTTTATTGTTTTTCATACAGCTCCTGAAAGTGAAGTTGACTGCTCTCACCTATCTACCTCCATTTCTAACCAGTCAGAATTGTGTAGACTGTTCTTTAACCTCAGTACACTTCCAGTGGACTGTATACTGCTACTACTTTAGATCTGATCCAGAAGACTAAATTACTCTTTCCTCCCTTTACCCTCACATTCCTAATTACCAACTATTTGACATATGATAAACCAAAAAAATCTGAAAACCTATAACCAAAGTCCCAATAAACAGTAATAGAAAACACTAATCAACTCTGAAACTAATTTGCAGACAAATGATAAACGCTTATTTTAACATATTTACAGAATATAATCTTAGATTTCATCCATAATGAATCTTCAAATCAGCTGGACTTGTTACACATCAAAAATTTTACATTTAAATTCTGAGAAAAAAACAGTCCTCTGAAACTTTTACTAGTTTCAAAATGTTTCTCTCATCACACTGGTAACATAGTTAAGAATACTAGTACTCATACATTCGCAGAACAATTATTTTCTCCAGACAACATACTCTGCTATACACCTCCCTCTCTACCTGTAAACCAGAAGGGGGGAAGCTCTGTTAGAAAAATGCCAAACAGTAAAGGAACTACATTAGGCAGCAAGCATTCTGGACAAACATCTGTCATGCTACTTAATTTTTCTAGTAATAAACATTGAGGAGAGGTGAGCAGTGTTCATGGAGTTAATCAACACAGAACTACATTTTCATTTAATTGATATTGATTCAGAACAGATTCAAATTAGGCTGATCAGAAAATTAAAGACAACTGGTATTAAAAGTACTAAATCCAGTTATCTTTCAACTTTGTTGATTCTGTACTTTTCACGTACAGACTACTTAAGATTAAAAACAACCAGGAGTCGGGGTGGGAGACAGATGCTCAGTGGTTAAGAGTACTACCTGCTCTTCCAGAGGACCTAGGTCCTATTGCTAGTACCCACATGGCAGCTGTCAGCCACCTGTGGGTCCTGTTCCAGGGGATCTGACCCCTCTTCCGGCTTCTACAGGTGCTGCATGCAGACAGGGCAAACTTATAAGCAGGCAAATATGCACCCACATAAAATAAACAAATCAAAGCCTTAAAAAAAAATGAAACAACCTCAAACATGGTTCAGCACATGAAAATGCTTACCGAAGCTGGGCAACATGAATTCAATCCCTGGAATCCACATGATGATGGAAGAAAAGAAACCTCACAAATGTATCCTCTGACCTCCACACATGCATGTCACAGCATACACCCCACACATACAAATAATTGTAAATTAAAATTAAAGAAACCATCTTAATGCAGAACTTTACATCCTCAACAACAGATTCTTCAACTGTAAATTCAACAGATAAGCTGGAAATTGCTTTCTACTCCCATAAGAACTAGCATCCTGGTATCTTCTACTCTCCCCAAGTGCCTATATACAACATATCAGTGTTTCATCTGTTTTCTATTTGTCATTCTATCATCTTTGGTTAATTATTCATGTTGAATGAATCAAAATTCCTCATAAACATGAATATCATACTGAGAGTCTTACGTCAGTCCGTCCCTTCCAGCCTTGATGTCCATTAGTATGCAAGAGGTAACTTTCAACTAAAATTTCTTAGTCCATTCTACAGGTTATCTAGGATATGACAAACTTTAATGGCAGTGTGTGATTTAAGAAAGAAATCTAATCAGAATTCATCTAACATTTATTTGTCCTATCCAAGGAACAACAACAAAAAAAAAACAAAAAACAAAAAAAAACAAAAAACCTTAGTCCTACTACCCTCTTCATACCCACCCAAGTGGAATGGCAGATCCAGGAAACCTTCCTAATGCTACCAAAACATTCTGAGATGTGTATAGATCTTTTTAACGTAGCAAGAAGCAATAAAAGTAATCAGTGTATATGAAGCATTGTTGTCTAAGTTGTGGTTTTACATTTCACTACTGTGTCTTTTTCTTTTTCTTTTTTGTGAGACAAGGTCTTACTACAAAGTACAGACTGCCATTGCTCTGAAATCCTCTTGCCTATACAATGCTTTCTTTCTTTTACATTATTAGTAAGTTACTTAAAGTTCAACCATAGGCTCTGGAGGTGAGCCCATGACCTCTCCAAATTACTTACACTCCTGCATCTCGGTTTCATCATTTGTAAAAGGAGATAAATTGTCCCAATACCACCATGGATCGGGGTTCTGCAGTGAGGTCAGTACATATAAACACATACTGGGAGCTTGGTCTGACCCTCAAGTCACAAGTATTACTATAATTAGTGCAGGAGCTCCTTTTCTCTTTTAAAGATGAGGAAACGGAAATAGTATAATTTATTACTCGTTTTACCACTGAGTACTAGGTTTCAAATTAAAAGTTCAAATTCGGGATCAGAGCGGTCATTAACCCAGCCTGTCACTAGGAGGCATGAGAAAGGGTAGGTAGCCACACTACACGAGGCCCCGGGTGGGCACCGCCTCGCGGACCACGGGCGCCGCGGCCTGGTTCCCAGGATCCCGCGCCGCGCCCGGGAAAAGGCGCCGCTGGCCACCGACGGACCGAACCCCTCTGAGGTCAGAGGGCACCGCGATCCCTGTTGTACCCACCCTTGCCCCGCCACGCCCCGGTGTGACAGGCCGGGCTCGCGACCCTCCCTTAGACAAGGCCGGGCGGGGTGGGGAGCTGCAGCCGAACGAGGCCGTGCCCCGCGGTCCCTAAGACCGGACTCCGCCCGGCCCGGGCCGCAGAGACACGCTTGGTTAGCCCTAGTTGCCTGGAGCCCACTCCCGCACGTCCACACGCCCGCGGCCTTACCTTTTCGCAGCGTCCGCCCGACACGCGGGCGGCCCGGGCTCCGCCGCGTTCTGCCTCTCGGAGGGTCTCGGGTCGGTGTCGGCGGACCTCGGCCCTTCGGAGGGTCTCGGGCCGGCGTCGGCGGGCCTCGGCTTCTCGGGTGGTCTCGGGTCGTGTCGGCGGGCCTCGGCCGCTCTGCGGGTCGCAGCGGCTCTTCAGTGAGTGGGCGGAGACTCGGCCCGCCGTGTCCCTCAGGAAGCCGCCCGGCCCCGCCCCCTCCGCGAAGCTCTTTCTCCAGGGCTGCCCGGCCTTTCTCTCCCTCCGGAAACGCATTCCTCCGCGCCGCGTCAGCCGCGCCTGTAAAGGAGGGGGAGGTGGCAGGAAGAAGGAAGGTGGGGCAGGGTGCAGACAAAGGAGCTCGGTCGTTCGGGCCTTTCTGCGGAAGGCACGGCGTTGAACTATAGAGTGCGTCGGCCGCCCGGCGGGAAAGCCCAGCCGAATCCCTGGGATCCCGAGCCAGACCTCTCTGTGGGCTGAGGGGCAAGAAGGACGAGGTGTTCTGCAGGCAGCACTCGGATCCGCCCCGTCACCCGGAGGTTGCAGACTCCCGCTCCACCCCTGCTCTGCCACCCTGCCCGCCTGGGCGCTGCTTTTGCTAAATTTTCTATCTGGGTGGCCAAGTAAAAAAAGGAGAAAATGTTATGTTTGCGGACTTATTTTCTCTTTTCTGGAAAAAGATTTGAAAAGAAGCTAGCCAGTCTCAGACTCTAAATGAGAAGCTTGAAACTTGGACTTGCCTCATCATACTGAAAGCTGTGCAGGTGCCATCAACTTCTCCGAATAGTGTGAGGGTGAGCTGCCGTAACAGCTCTCATTGCCGGGTTTATGAACCCGAGAAGTAGTTAGTGTTTCTGTTCTGGAAGAGTAAAACTGGGATGCCCAAATAAATACAATTAATCACTATGGAAAAGTTATATGTTGCCCATCAGCAAATCAAATGTATTGTTTAACTAAACTCTTAAAGAAATAAGCATCGTTTTTCTTAGTAAATGACCGATCTTAAGAGGCTACTTCTGCATCTGCAGCCCAGCGGTAAAGCTCAATGACGTTGCCTTTAAAGGTATTGGTCTTATCACTTCAGAGTTAAACCATTAGCCCAGTCTCTGCACAGAAAACAACTTTATAAACATACTTTATTCATGCTTGGCCTGCACTGTGTGAGCTTTTCTGAGTGTGATTTGAGGAGACGGTATCAATCTACCACAAGATTCTGAGCAAGTTTCATCAGTTCCTCAAGAATAGCTATTAAGCACTTGAGAGACACAAAAGTAAGTAGTGTTTGCCCTGCTCTCCCAGGACTCAAACTAAGGTGACAGAGGAATACCAATTTATATGTAGAGTCATGACATTGAAGGAAATAGAAATTGATAAGTTTCCTAATTGCTCAGAAATGTAGCAATACTTGAATTCATAAAGATGTTAAGAGATGGACAGTTACTTAGCTATGTAAAATGCATGAACATTGTTCTAATTACTTGTCTCACTATTGGGACACAATAACTGAGAAAGCAACTTAATGAAAGAATTTATTTTAGCTCACAGTTCCAGGGTACAGTCCATCTCGGCAAGAAAGTTGTAGTGGCAGAAGCTTGAGGTCATATTACACCCACAGCCATTTACTCTGTGCCTAGAAGACTGAAGTTCTGAGAATATAAACTGCCTCTTTCAAAAATGTAAGCCTTTCTCCACTGTAGCATTACTGCATTGTTAGTTATTCTCAGTAATAGTTATTGCGGCTATTTAGTAACAACCCAAGGGTAGAGATAGAATTTTTTCCGTGAAAAAGAGTGATGTACAAGAAACAGTCAAGTGGGCCATCAAAAGCCCGTGTCCTGCATTTTAATCCCAGCACTTGTGAGGAGTCAGAGGAAGGAAAGGAAGGAAGGAAAGAAGGGCGGAAAGAAGGAAACATCCCTGTCTTGCCCAGGATTCTTCATTGTCTGTATCTCTCTTGGTGCTAGAGCATTTTCTTTCAAACATCAGGATTTCCACTGCCAGCCACAGACTGAGCCTGAGTCTATGAAGGCGAGCTAGTTCAAGCTTGAATACATTTTCACCCTGAGTGATCTCTCAGCCATGTTTTGCTTCTCCTCAACATTTTTGCTATCTTTCTACCCAGCTCATGTATTACAATGTTTGAGCAGTAGTGGAATCTGGAATGTCAGACGACAGTTCATATTTGAGGCAGTCAGAGATGAGGTGTGTCAGTTTTTCCAAACCACAGGTTTTCTTCCTTGTTAGACTTCAGTTACAAACAATCATTATCTACATTATTCTTGTTCTCCATGTACCAGATAGGGAATAGTCTTCCTTCAGTCACTATACCCACAATCCCCATCTTGGGGTCCTTATTGGTTCCTAGCACCAGAATCTCAAATATAACCATCATGTTAGATAATTCCTCCATCTTGAACCAGGGTATAGGCAAAATGCAAATGTGATCTTGCTTGTAACGGGTGCACGGGGTGTCTTCATGTCTCTATCTTTATTAGGAGAAGATGAAGAGCACTCTATTTTCTTATAAGGAAAACAAATTTTCTACTTGGTTTGTGTATCCAAATTAGCAAAACAAAAATAGGTTGCTGAGTCTGGCACGGCCTTGGTGGGAGAGGCCCCAGGACAGGGCCAACAGGGCATGAGCCTCCACCAGTGTTGATGGCTGCTGTGAGCATAAGACTTGTTTGTATAATAATTACATATTTTTATGTTCTTCCTTTGAGGAATGTCCTCCCTGTTCACATTAATGACTCCGTAATAATAAAGAGACAGCAAAAGTCAGAGAGGTGAAGGTTTGGCTATGTCTTATCAAAATGATAGATGCTAGGACCTTCAGAACAGACATTAAGGCTGTGGGAAAGAACTCTAAAAACATGAGTTTGAAAATATATAATTTCTCAACTATGCAAAAAATAAGGATGCAATATAAATTATATGAGGAGCTTTAAGAATGTAAAGGAACAAAGGCAACTGCATTAATGAGCCAGCTTGTAAGAAAGATACAAAGGCAGGCAGATTCCTGAGTTCAGGATCAACCTAGGACAGAGCAAGGTTAGGCCCAGGCATGGTAGAAATTTCATGGTGGGGTCCCACCCAGCTAGCTTATCGTCTGTGCTTAACAGAGGCAGGCAGATCTCTGGATTCTTTCACAAAGTTAAAAGAAAATGTGTGCTTGCTATCTCCTACGAATTAAGGGGCTGAGGTCTCAGAATGTTGATTCATAGGCTAATCAAAAGGAAACCTGGAGTAAATGACTAGATTGATATGTAAAATAAAAGATTGGGCTTATGATCTGCAAGAGATGAGCTATCCAGAGAAACTTTTAGAATAGCAAGAGAAAAGTCCTTGGAGAACTGTCTCGAGCAGAAAATAGAGAAAGCTATCTGGAGATATCCAGAAAGAGAGAAATCTAGAAAGCTGTCTTGAGCAGAAAGAACATAGGCAGCCAGTTTGTACCCAAGGTTTGACTTCGAGTCATTTGTTTGCACAGCTCCCAGACACCCCTTCTCTCAGAACCCCTCTCCAAGCCAGGCCTGGCTCTTGGAAATAGGTTACTTTGTCCTAAGAATGGCACTTTTTTCTTTTAAAATAATTATGTGTATGGATATTTTGCCTGCATATGTGTATGGGCCACATGCATGCCTGGTGCCTGGGGGCTCCAGAAGAAAATGTCAGATCTTCTGGAACTGGAGTTACAGTGAGTGCCATTTGAGTGCAGGGAATGGAACCCAGGTCCTTTAGATGAGCAACAACTCTTAACCACTGAACCATCTCTCCAGACCCCCACCACCACTTTTTTTCTTTTCTTCTTTCTTTCTTCCTTCCTTCCTTCCTTTCTTTTTGTTTTGTTTTGTTTTGTTGGTTTTTGAGACAAGTTTTCTCAGTGTAGCCCTAGTTGTCCTGGAACTCACTCCATAGACCAGGCTTGCCTTGAACTCAGAGATCTTCCTGCCTCTGCCTCCTGAATGCTACAATTAAACAACAACAACAACAACAACAAAATCCCATTTTAAAAATGTGAATCTGGGAATTGAGCATAGCTTTATAAAATTGCACTGTAGAGAGAATTTCTTGTGTATGGTATAAAAGCATTCACCTAAGCCTATGGCCAACAAACTGAGACAGAAAATAGGAGGTGGGAAATCTGGCACAGAGGGGGGGGTGAGAGGGAGCGAGGGAGGGAGCGAGGGGGGGGGAATTCTGGGAAATAGTCAGGTGACAGAGATCTGCCCTGAACTCTGAGGAGAGGTAACTAAGCAGTGGAAGAACGTAGTCTAGAATAAACTGGATTATTGAGATACAAGCTAGACGGAGAACAGAGCCAAAGCTTATGGCCTGAGCATTTATTCATGAAATGTTAAGTCTTATAGATGTTATTTCAGAGAAATTTGGGCGGCTACATTTAAAAGCCTTTAACTACATAGCATCGCAGGATCCATCCCCAGCACTGAGAAAAAATGAAAATACAACTACAAAGTCAAGCACATAGTAAGCACATGTATTTGTGTATGTGTATGTGTATAGCTCTGGGAATAACTGACCTTTCACAAAACTTGAAAAGGTGAAACCATCCTCTCAGTTCCTACTTTCTCTGTCTCCAAATAAGTAAATAATGTACAGAGTCATATAACACAGAGAAACTGGAAGTTTCTTGATATAGTATGTTTTTGGCTTGGGCTTGAGAGCTTCCATTAAGTGATGGCCCTCAACAGTCCACAAGAACAACTATGAAACACTTGTCTGCTGTACAGCCACCTGCTGGGCATACAGCCTATGCGTCAGGGTATTTGGCTAGCTTTCTTAACTTCCAGTTTATTTATTTGGTGATTGTTGTTTTGTTTTTCTGTTTTGTGTTTGTTTTTGTTTTCCATCATGGAGCTAGAACCCTCCCAGGGCCTGTGCTCTGAGCCACACTTCAGCTGACTCGGTTGTCTTAAGGCATTAGGCAGCCCATCATTTATCTGCATATGTAAGAGTATGCTGAGAAGTGGCAGAATACTGGCCCATTCTTGCAGTTTCAGCTAGCCAGTAAGTCTTTTCCATTTCCAGGTAAGTTGGTAGTGCCTGGCTCAAGGGTTTGTACATGGGTGGTATATTAGTAAGACTGTCAGCTCTGGCCCAGCTTCCTGTACTCCATATATAGCATCCCTGCTTTTCCTTGGCTCAGGCCACAGAGTTTTGTCTCCACTGGGTGTGGGCATTCCTTGCCAGCAGTCAGATGCTGAACATTTTTAAGGGCCTAGAGGGAGCAGTGTTTGAGGGCAGCTCTCTCTGCGAACACTGAGTTTGTCCAGCTGTAGAAGGGAATGTGCTTTCCTAAATAAGAAGGAATATGCCAAACATGAGCAGTTGAACAGCACTGAAGTTATTTTTGGGAACCAGGGTCATTCTTTACAGGAAATGAGAACTACAGAGAGAGCTAGTGACTATGAAACAACATTGTCTCTTCATTTACCTTTTCCAGTAGCTGAAGAAAAAGTATTAGTTACAATCTTGAATTAGAAACAGCTTTTTAGCCTAGGTTAAGTGAGCAGTTAGGAAGGATTGCTCTTCCTAAAGGGGAATATAAATATATATATATCATTCATTGCCCCCAAATTAATCCTCATATATTAAGATTCTTGCCCCACTAAGTCCTTGCTTCAGGCTGATAAATGAGATACCATTGAGGCCTCAAAATTTGTAAGCAGAATTTCATGCATATATACATATCTGCATTATTCTGATTACAGTTTTATCTTATTGGCAAAATATTAGGAATCATCTTAAGCACATTATATAAACATTTTATAAACAAGGTACTTAAATAAACATCTTTGTTGCTGCTCTGGGATTATTAACTTCATATATCTATTAATCTTACCTGAAACAAATTTCAAAATTTGTTTCTTCCAAATACTGTTTTATAGTAAGGTTTACATTGTGTATTATTAATATGTAGAAATAAAACTGAGCACAAGATCAAACTGTGTAATTGAGGAGCTGGTTATGCTTGCTTTTTAAAGTTAAAAGTGAAAGAAAAACCTTGAAGGGAAACTAAAGCTTCTTATTTCAGATTTTCAGCTTAAAGTCTGTGGGTGTGGGTCAACTGTAGAGCACCAAGGTCCAGGGTCCGATCTCCAGCACTGAAAAGAGAGTCATTATTTTAGACAGTAGAACAGAAATGCCTTCAAGTTATATCTGAAACTGATCCAGACTGAAAGCTGACGTGCACAACTCTGTAGAGTACTTGCCTAGTAAGTGAAAGACCCTAAGGTCAAGTTGAGCATCAGAAAAAAGAAATAAAAAGTAAAGACGAGTAAGAGCTGGGGAGATGGCCTGATAGGGAAGAACACTTGCTGGGTTCAGATCCTAGCAACCAAATAAAATGCTGGGCCTGGTCACTGGCTGTTGCCCCAGGACTGTGGGGGATGGAAGCAGGAGGATAACTGTGGATTGCTGGCTGCTCGCCTAGCTCCAGGTTCAGTGAAAGAGTCTATCTCTCAAAGCAACAAGGTTAAGACTGATAGAAAAGGACACTAATATCCTACTCTGGCCTCTGCACATATATGCACAGGTGTATGCACACACACACACACACACACACACACACAAATTCACCACACACACTAATGCATACATACAAAATGTGAATTTTTTTTAAAAAAAGAGTAAAAGTGGCTCTTATTAGATTTTTAGGGATAAGTGTAAATTCAACGTCCTAGCATTTTCACTTGGTTCTTGGCACTTACAGGTTCTGAGACAATCTGCTTTAAGATTTCTGAATGTCAATGACAGATGTCACAGACTTCTCCCTCTGTATTCGCTAGAACTCCCTAGTTAGCACTGCTGCAGCAGATAGCTAGGAAAGTTTTAAATGGAGAGAATTTGGGTCTTTGTGTGATTTTCCTGAAGTAGAATTAAATGGTTTCAGACTGAAAATGTTGATAGTTCTGTTTAGCTCTTTAGTATTTTCATAAACCTGACTCATCCTCATTTAAGTCACACTTATACTAAAATCCTCTATTACTGTTCTCCCTTTATGATAAAAAAAAAATAAGCCTTTCATTGTCCATAATTACCCAGTGTGACTAAAATATCAATTAAACTGTTTTTGATTTTTACATTGATGTTTGGCTACTGAAATAAAAAGACTTCAATAGAAAATTCTTGCTGATATCAGTACCTACTTTATGTAATCGAAGGAACTAAAGTTTGCACTATTTTTTTTAATTTTATGTATTATTGTTTGTATGTGATATGGGGATAGTTTGTGGGTGCCATGGTGCACATGTTGAACGGAGGACAGCCTTAAGGAGTCAATTTTCTTCTACATTTACATGGGTTCCAGGGATCAAACTTAGGTCTTCAGGGTTGCACATCAAGTGCCTTTGCATATTAGGCATGCTCATAAGCCTTGAACCATATATAAAAATGATTCGTTACTTTTATTTAAGTATATGGATATTTGTCTGCAGAGGATGTGTGTGTGTGTGTGTGTGTGTGTGTGTGTGTGTGTGTGTTGCCCTTGGCAGCCAGAAGAGGGCATGGTTCCCTTGAGATTAGCACTGCAATTTGTTATAAGCCTCCATAACTGTTGAGCCATCTCTCCACCTTAAATCTCCTACCTTTAAAACAAGTTCTTACAATTGATTGAACAGATCCAAAACCTTGAATAATTAAGTGCTTTTTTGTTGTTATTTTGTTTGACACAGGGTCTCAGGTAATGTAGCCTGGTGTCAAAGTTGCTATGTAGCTGAGGATGACCTTGAACCTCTTATCCTATCATATTAGATGCCCATTTATAAGGTGCTTGAGATCACAGGACATCATGCAGGCTAGTCAAGTACTATGTAACTGAGCCATAACCTTAATGTAAGTTTGGGTTTTTGATTGTGAGACTCACTATGTAGCACAGATTGGTTTCTAACTCACAATCCTTGCCTCAGCCTCCTACATTCTGGAATTTCAGACATGAACCATCATGCTGGGTCAGCTGTCTTAAATTTAAAAATAAAGTTATTAAAATGTAGTTATTAATGCCCAGCAGTGACATAGGACTAGAATAACCTGTATTTTATCAGCCAGCAAGGGGAAAAAAAAAAAAAAAAAAAAGACAAGAGAGCAATACTAAGTTACTGAGATTAGAACCCAGACAGCCTGATTCCAGAGTTCACATGCTTATCAAGGTGATTACCTCTTCTTATACCCTGGATAACTTTGCAGAAAGAGTGTCTGCTCTGCTCAGCACCACTCTAGAGTCCAGCCTAGCCATTCTCCAGGGAGGAAGAATGAAAAGGCAGTTTATCTGTATGAGTAAGCTCAGTTTCAAGGATCAGCATTTGCAGTAAAAATGAGGTAACATTTTCTTCTCTGTGTTTCTCTTTAAGAACTGGATATGAGTATGCTGTTAGGACTTGGACCCTAAACAACATGGAAAGGACAATGTTATAATTGTTACACATCACTGTAAAAACCATGATGAAGAATATCCAACCTACTCATCCCAGATTTTATAGTTATGTACTTTTATTAGAGACTTCATATATATATGTGTATATATATATATATATATATATATATATATATATATATATATACACATATATATATACCAACTTTCTCGAGGGCAGTTACCATTCTATATGTGTCTAACAATTTTATGAGTAGAGTTATATTAGTTTTCTCTATGTTTAATATAAAGTCAGAAACTCTTTTTCATTAAGATGAGGCTGTCAAGACAAAACAAAATAACCCCCAGAACATAACAAATAGGATAAAGATACAAAGAAATTAGAATTCTTGTGTATGGTTGGTGGGCATGAAGATAATGTGACTGCTATGAAAAACAGTTGCTCCTCAAATAATTGAAAATAGAAGTAACATAGGATTCACGGGTTCCACTTTGATTATACTCTAAAGAGAACTTTATCTGTTTGTCCATCTATCTGCCTATGTAAGACAGGGTCTCATGTAGACCAGGCTAGCCTCAAACTTGCTATTTGTCTGATGCTGGAATTACAGATGTGTACCATCTTTATTCATAACAGCATTACATGTCTTGGCTGAATGGTGGAAGCAGCCTGTGTGCTCACAGTATATGGACACATAAACATATCGAGGTTCGTGGCAAATTTAATTGAATGGTATTCCATCATGATGGGAAAAGAAATCTTGATACACACAACATGAATGAATGTGAAGATATCATGTTTGTATTGAAGTTTTGTCTTTTATATGAATTGTAATGCTAAGTACTGGCACTCAAGGCCTGACTGCCCCCAAGGACGAGAGAATCTGCACATACCTTGCTCCTTAACTTAAAACTATTGGTGTAATAAAGAGGCAGACAGCCTATAGTTGGGCAGAGGAGAGATAGGTAAGTTTCAGTTCCAGGGTGTAGGGTCTGAGGCAGGACTACAAGGGAGAGAAAATAGTAGTTGGAGAGAGAAAAAGACACCATGGGGTAGGTGAGTCACGAAAACATGACCTTGAGAGCTGAGTTATTGATAGGGTAGTAGACATAATAACTGCCAAGCTCTAGTGCTTTAAGGCTTATTATAAATATAAAAGTTTTGTGTCTTTTATCTAGGAACTGAATGTTCAAAGGTGAGCTAGAAACCTCTGACTGAGGTTAAATAATTACTACAACAGCTTTGTAAATAAATAGTTAAAAGCTAGTTATAAATAAAGTAAATTAAGCTAGTTATAAAACACATAAATATTGTATAATTTATTTATATGAAAAACCTGAATTAAAAAAAATCATAGAGACAGACAATAGTAGTGTAGCTGATGTGGATTGAAGTCTGTAAGTAGTGAGGAATGGGAAATTATTGCTTTTTATGAACAGAGAATCAACTTTGCAGATTAGAAGTATTCCGAAGACTGGACACTCAACAATGTGAAAATCCTTAACACTTTTGAACCATACTCTGAAATCTATTAGGATGGTGAATTTTATGTTAAATTTACTATATTTTTAAAAGACATATTTCCTAGTTTGATATACTAAAAACATTTAGAAATAATGGTGTGCTCTGTAGTGTTGAAACCATGGCCCAGTGGAAAGAAACACTACCCTTGCCAACCAGAGGCTGATTCCAAACACAAGATGGTTTGAGGTGGGGTGAGGTTGGTGTGTGCCAGAAAACACAGAAACAACCTAGGTTCTTTAATTATAGTGAAAAGGAATGGGTACACCTTAAAAAGTCTTTTGTGAATGTAAGAGATATTTTCATAAAACATATTGCCAGGAGCAGGTATTAGTATTCTCTCAAGAATAAACAAAAAAGGAGAACCTTTAAAGTACTTCTTTGTTTCCTGTGTCACATCTTTCCAAGCACAGATCCTGACCATATCTCTCTAGAATGCTGTCAGGCCATGACATACATGCCATGAAGACACTTGAGAAGGATATTCTTATTCATTGTTAAGCCTAAGTCTAAGAAACATGCTAAAGGATTTCTCATCTCTCTTTAAAGGTTTTTACTAGAATGGCGGATGTTCTTTTCTTTTGGTTATTAAAGAGAAATGTTTTAGCTGGTGTTATACTAGCAAAGCAGAACAAAGCCATTGCCAGATAGTACAAGAAAAACAATATTATTGACATAAAATCTATATTCGAAACCATTTTTTCTTTTTCTTTCTTCTTTCTTTCTTTCTTCCTTTTTCATTTTCTTTTTCTTTTTTACCAGAATGACTGATCTAAGACAGTTTTGCCATGTAAATCAGAGTCACCAACTCAAGCACATGAAATACCATGCAGCTGGGCAGTCAGGGTGTTATGCAAAAATAGGTGGAAGGAAACAGCTTTTACTACTAATCCATTTTTCATGTGATTTGATGTTACCAGTGTTGGGTTGAATATCTATTCTCATCTTTTGAAAATTTGAACTTCCTACAGGTCACTCAAAATAATTTAGTCTCTCTCTCTCTCTCTCTCTCTCTCTCTCTCTCTCTCTCTCTCTTCCTGTAAATCTAAATCCTCATCTTACTTCTAAGACAAGAAATATTGCCACCGTATCAAGTCAATTTTCAGTTTGGCTTTGAGATTTCCATACTGCTGTGGAGCTTTAGGAGACTGCTCTGGGAAGGGGCAGGGTCTCAGGTAGCCTAGACTAGCCTCTAACTTGCTATGTAGCCGAGGATGGCTTTTAACTATTAATCTTCCTTACCTCTATTTCCCAAGTGCGAAAATTACAGAAATGCTCAACCACACCCAGCTAAAAGAGTTTCTTCTCCTTTCTGCATGGTCTTGGGGACCAACCCACGCCCTTGCATGTACTTGGCAAGTGTTCTACAACTGAGCTACATCACCAGACACAGTAGTGGGCTTTTCAAGAGTCAGCCAGACTCAGAGTGTGAATCTATGACTTCAGAACTATTCAAGGATTTAAACATCACAGAGGTGCTAAAAGACATAACCGGACCAGATTCTGATCAGAACCAAATACCACACATTAACACACATACAGCTACTGAGGCATAATTTGCAATTATTAAATATGCCCTTTACATTTTATTTATACCCCTAGGAAAGAACTAGGAGCTGGAGAAATAGTTCATCAGTTAAGAGTGCTTACTGCTGTTGCAGAGGACCCAGGTCCAGTTTCCAGCACCCACACTGGCAGTTCACAACCTCCAGGAATTTCAGTTCCAGGGGGTCCAATGCCTTCTTTTGGCCTCTTTGGGTAACTGCATGTACTTGTGCATACATATTCACCCATACACCAATATGTATACACACATACACGGATAAAATAAATAAAGGTTAAAAACCTCACACAATAATAATAAAAGCAATAAAATAAAGTCTAGGTATATGGTTTAGTTGATAGAGTGTTTGCCCAGCATGCGCAAGGTTCTGAGCATCCCAGTACTGCAAAAAACAATCTTGGTGACTCAGATGTGTGATTCTAGCACTTGGAAGGCGGAGCCAGAGGACCAGAAGCTCAGTTTTATTTTCAGCTATATAGCAAGTTTGAGAACATGCTGGGCTTCGCAAAGACCTTGTCTTTAAAAAGATGGTGACACATTCTTTTTTGCTTTATCTAATCTTCAGAAGTTAAGAACAACTTTCAACTAATAACACTGAAACAGAAATTAATGTAGCCCCGTGTATCGATAATGTTGTAGAAGTTGGAGGTGAATAAGTCGGTCTACAGCTGAACACCCTGACATTGATAGTGTCGTCTGAGTATCTACCATCAGATCTGCAGCATCACGTCACCCTGAGGAGAAGAAAACCAGGGGACCTCATTACTTTCGTTTCTGTTAAGGATACACCATAGCACTGAGGGGACATAGTCTGGGTACTCTGTTATATCCCACAGCTCCTCGGTACATTCCGAATTCTCACAAGCAGCAAAAGCTAATTCTCCCCTTTCAAATTCTTGAAGTGAATGCTAGAATAGCACAGCACCCACACTGGATAGCTCACAACTCCCTGTAACTCTCTTCTGGCCTTCACAGACACATGTATGTGTACACACATACACATAAATAAAAATAAATCTTTAAAAAGGTGGTGACAATGCATGACTTTAATCCCAGCACTTAGCAAGTGGATCTCTGTGAGTTCAAGGCCAGCCTGCTCTACAAAATTAGTTCTAAGCCAAGCAGAACTACAAAGTAAGATCCTGTCTTAAGGAAAACAAGGAAGAGAAGAGAAGAGAAGAGAAGAGAAGAGAAGAGAAGAGAAGAGAAGAGAAGAGAAGAGAAGAGAAGAGAAGAGAAGAGAAGAGAGAAGGGAGGGGAGGGGAGGGGAGGGGAGGGGAGGGGAGGGGAGGGGAGGGAAGGGAAGGGAAGGGAAGGGAAGGGAAGGGAAGGGAAGGGAAGGGAAGGGAAGGGAAGGGAAGGGAAGGGAAGGGAAGGGAAGGGAAGGGAAGGGAAGGGTGGTGGTTTGAAGGAGAATGGCTCTCATAGGCTCATATGTTTGCATAATTCATCTAATTGTTTCGGTAGGATTAGAAGGTGTAGCCTTGTTGGAAAAGATGTGACCTTAGTAGAAGAGATGTTTCATGTGTTGCTAGGAGTGGACTTTGAGGTTTCAAAGGCATACATCAGGCCCAGTGTCTCTCTGCCTGCTGCCTGTGGGTCAGGATGTAAAACTCTCAGCTACTGCTCCAGTACCATGCCTGACTCCTGTCATGATGATAATGGACTAACTCTCTGAAAATGTAAGCAAGCCCCCAATTAAATGATTTCTTTCATGAGTTGACTTGGTCATGGTGTCTCTTCATATCAATAGTACACTAAGACAAAAATAAATATTTAAAATAAACGCATTCGGGAACTGGAGAAGCATGTTAGTGTTAAAACACTTGCTTAGCATGTGTGAAGTCCTGAGTTTAGTCCACAGAACTGGAAAAAAGAAGAAGAAGAAGAAGAAGGAGGAGGAGGAGGAGGAGGAGGAGGAGGAGGAGGAGGAGGAGGAGGAGGAGGAGGAGGAGGAAGGGGGTATGTAGAGAAGTTTGCCTCAGGACCAGGAAAAGACAATTCTCCAGGTTCTTGGTATAAAATAAGGGGTTTTATTGTGACGTTTTTAGTTCTCATATAATATACCTGAGTTACACACACACACACACACACACACACACACACACACACCATTAAATTTTTCTATTCCTGGCCTCCAAATTTGAAAATCAAAAGTGATATTTAGCATCCTGGCTTTTAATTTATTGACATTTAGTAGATTATAGTCTGTTTTTATTGCATTTGAAACAAACAACAAAAAAAAAAAAAATACATTTACCAGCCATTCATGTCAAAAATCTTAGTAGATCATCTCAGAGTCCATCAACTTCCATTCTTTCCCAATAACATCAAAGGGCCTCCGAAACCATGGAAACTACAGAGGTTCTGGTACTGCACTGTGTCCAAACTGTGAAATCACACATACGCTTATGTGAAAACACAGTGTGGTCTAACGTTAGGGGGGAAAGTGCAAATATGGATACATCAAGTTTTTCTTTTCAAGAATCACTTTTAAATTTGGGGGCAAAACTGACTGCTTGTTGTTTGGGGGCTTTTTCTTTAGCTTGTCATTTGTGAGTGGTATCTACTGCAGGGAGCAGAGCATAGAATCTTCCAATCTTCCTACACCTAATCCTCACCAGGCTTCACCTCCTTCTTCACTCAGTCCTTTTAGAAGTATCTGGAAGCCAAACCTAATGCCCGAGCCTCCTTTCCTCATATTCTTTAAGGTGCATAATTTTTCAAAACAGGCTTTCTCTTAATCAACCATGATGTCTTCTGCCAGCACATCTGGCAGAAGCAATGTTTTCTCTTACTATCTTTTTATTTTATTTTATTTTAATTTATTTTATTTTAAAAGATAAAAATCTCATGGAACTAGGCTGTCCTCAAACTCCCTATGTAGCTGACAAATGAGCTGCCAGCTGAGCAGCAAGCCCTAATTCCTATTTTCCCTTAATATATAATTCCAAATCTATACTCAAATTTCTCTGGAGGTCTAAATATATATTTATATATATGTAAATATATACACGATATATATATTGATTGGTCTGCTAAATCAGAGCCTAAACAAATAAAAACCTTAACTGAATCTGCATCGACTGTGGTTTTATATGCAGTAATTCTTGTTATCTATTTAACTAAACCTTTTGCATTCCTTTTTTGTCTTGAGCTACAAGGTTGTTGATAAGCCAAGTCAGTTATCCTGTAGAAATATTTTTCAAGTATGCAACTTGAAGACTAAATAGGAATATAGTCTCATGGAAGGAAACACTTGAAACACTGCCAAGTAAATAATTGAAGCCCTAAAGGATTTTATTACCTCCCATGAAATTAGTCCTTAGGATACTTATTTCCAATTTTCAAATGAAATCAAATCAAATAGGCCCCTTGTGAATTTGCTGAACGTATCTTACTTTCCCGTGTAATAAGATTTGCCTATTGAGAGAATCATGCCCAAGTGGTTTTTTTTGTTGTTGTTGTTGTTTTTTAACTGATGTACTATTACTGGAGCTCATATAATGTTAAGATTTTAGTGAACTGGCCATTTAAGCTGGGGTCTTCTCTCTTTATTTTTCTTCCCTTATAATTTTTTTGAAAGTAGGTGTAGAGAGAATCCCTTGTGTACTGTATGGAAGCATCACCCATCAGTAAAAAGATGATGTCCTATTAGCTAAGACAGGAAATAGGAGGTGGGAGTTCTGGTGGAGACAGAACTGTGGGATAAAGTCAGGCTTGGAAACAGATTTGACCCTAACTTTGAAGAGACAGGTGCATGAAACTAAGAGTTAGCCAGCTACAACCTACTTCTGAAAATTGGCTTCTGCCCTCCACACACAATGCTATGGTGTTCTGGTATGTGTGTGAGCACACACAATCATTAAATAAATAAATAAATAAATAAATAAATAAATAAATAAATAAATAAATGTGATTAAAAGTGTAAATGTTCCAACATGTGTGTAACTGAATTTTGTTTCTTTATGTGTTCTGGAACAGTCTCTTGTATTCCAAGCTGATCTTGAACTCACTACTGGAGCTTGACCTTCAACTTGTTTGTTTGTGTTAGATCTCAAAGAAACTCGTACAAATGGCTAACTGAGGTTCCCATTTAGTATATCAAGGCAGACTATGGCCACCAGGCTCTCAGCATCACAAGTACCTGTTATAGAGTCATTTAGTCTGGCATACTCTGCCCCATACCCCAAACCTCTCTAGCTCCTGAGGTTCACTTTCCTTTCCCCAGCTTCTCTGATTCCTATATAACCCAGTCATTTGGGTTACATGCCCTCTTAGTCTTAGTGCTCTTGATTCCTGTGAACTCTCTTGGTTTCCTGGCCTCTTAATGCCTCCCTTTCTCTTCTCTCTCCTCTCTCACCTCCCCCCTTGCCTTGGTCCAGTTCAGTTTGCTGGCCATGTTCAGTCTGGACCCTTCCAGATGCCTCTGGCTGTGCTTTCCCTGAGATCTACAACAAACCTTCTCTTCAGCCTTGAATCCATCATGTCCTCATTTTTTCATTCAGTTTGTTTGTCCTGGAACTGGCTTTGTAGACCAATCTGGCATTGAACTCAGAGATCTGCCTGCCTCTGCTTCCCTAGTGCTGGGATTAAGGTAGTATGCCACCATGCCCAGCCTGACCTTCAACTTCTTACCCTCCTGCCAGGCACCCATCTTCACTAACATCTTGCACTAACTTAATATTGTTTCTTTAATGTTCTCTTCCTCTGTAGAAGTTGTTTTAGAAACTAGAATCTTTTGTATCCCCACTCTGGTAGTTCACCATGCACTGAAGATGTAGCAGCCTGAGGCCTTAGACATTAGTGGTCATGTGCCAGGCTGCTTTTCACTGTTTTGGACCACAGTACATTCAACGTGCTGATCCCCAGTTTCACTACGTCAACCAGTTTGAAATCTTTGTTTCACTTCAATATCTCTTTTCTCCACCTTATTTCCCTACAGAATGTCAGTTGGGAGATTGTTTTACTGCTTCAGATTTGACAAAGCTATTGCTCCTTCCCCCTTGCTCCCCCTCCCCCTCCTGCTCCAGCTAAGATGTTGCCTGGCCTAACCTTGAGCTCACTAGGCATCAAAGGATGACTTGAAACTACTGATCCTCTCCTGTCTCTGCCTCCAGAGTGCTGGGATTATAAATGTTCACCACTTTACCTAGCTCAAATTTTGTTTTTGTTTTTGTTTTTGTTTTTGTTTTTGTTTTTGTATTTGAAGACAGAGTTTCTTTGTGTAGCCTTGACTCTCCTGGAACTGCACTGTAGAGCAGGCTGGCCTCAAACTAATAGACATGCTCCTGCCATTGCCTCCAAAGTGCTGGTTTAAAGGTATGTGTCAAAATGTTTTTAATAGTTAAATTGAGCACCGTTTGATATAAGCTCAGATCTATACAAACCCAGCTTTGAACTTTCACTGTGCCAGTTCCGGTGGGTGGTGCACCATGCTACCAAGTCATCTCAGTCAGAGCTCCAGTCATTAGACAATTCCTGTCATACTTTGTCTCAGCTTTGCTGTTTAACTGGTACCTCCCTTGTGGTTTGTACCACTGTGGATACGATATAAGAGAATGCCCCCTGGGGGCACTATGATTTAAACACACAGATGCAAAGATTTTGATGAGTGAAGCTGTGATTCAGCAGCATGTCCAGACAATCTCATCACTAGTCATGAATAGCCTAGGGTCATCATTCCAAGGCATTCTCTTTCCAGTCCCCACACCACCCCTGAAGTTCAATGGGTGACACCCCAGGGAGAGGTATAACAGGGTTATACATAGTGGCTTAAGCCAAGCTTTCTCTGTTTAATTCGGCTAGGTAGTAAAGGGAGTGTTAGATGTATTAGAAGGAAATGTGATCATAGCACACTCATTTCTTTTAGACAGGCATACTGATGACTATTTGGCTTATTTTTAGTGAGGCGCTGGGGTCATGCTTATGCAGAGGGAATGAGAGCAGCAGACTGAGTCAAGAATGGACAGGCCTTCCATGTGAGTCACAGCTCTGCTCAGGCTACTCACACACCTTTCAGAACAGCATTTTAAAACTGGAGTATTAGCCACGCAGTGGTGGTGCACACCTTTAATCCCAGCACTCAGGAGGCAGAGGCAGGAGGATCTCTGACTTGGAGACCTGCCTGGTCTACAGAGTGAGTACCAGGACAGCCAAAGCTACAGAGAGAAATCCTGTCTCAAAAACAAAGAGACCATCACCCACAACAACAACAACAACAAACCACTTGGTTTCTGGGATTTGCATCTCAGGAGACATCTGAGCTGCTGAGACAGGGATCAAATTGGAAATGAGCCCAGATGAGGTGTCTATGTTTTCCCATTCCACTGTCCCTGGCTTAGACCTCCCATGTTCACAACATACAGAATGCACTGACTGATTGTTATTTTTATTCCTGAGATAGAGTATCATGGTTTGGGTACTCTAGCAACTGAGCTACATCCATAGCTCCCAAGATGTTTTGTTAATTTCAATCTACTCCTAAGAATGTACATTACAAAATGCAAGACTGGCTGACTTTTCTTCTAGTCCCAAATACCCAGAGAAATCCACAGTAGAATATCTTTAAAATTAATGCTTATTAGTGTGCAAATGTGTGCAAGCATGGTGCATGTGTGTGGCTTTGTGTGCCACAGAGTGCAAGTGAGGGTCAGAGGACAATTTGTGGAGTTGGCTTCCTGTATTCACCTTTATGAGAACTAAGTTCAGTTTGCTGGTCTTTCATGGCAAGTAAATATCTTCTGGTGGTTGCATCTGACTGTGTCTGGTCAGTTTGGCCTCCTGTCACTTATATTAAAAGTTGTACTTTTAAATGGATTATTTACTAGTGACAGAGGAGCTAGAGATAAGATTGAAGTACATTATCTATCACATAGGAAATATCACAATAAAGTCCCATTATTTTGTGCAATTAATATATGTTAGAAGGTAGGAAGGGAAGCAGAAAGGAAGTCATGAAGGCAAGTTAGCTGGCAGGTTGGTGGCATTCTGGCTGTAATCCCTGTTCAAGGCCAGCCTGGTCTACAAAGGGAAACCCAGTGTCACTTGAACACAAAGGAAAAGGCTAAAGAAAAGAAGAGAGAGTAGTAGGATTAGGGAGGCAGAAGAGGAAGGAGAGAGAGAATGAGAGAGGAAAGGAAGTGGGCAGAGGAGGAGAAAGAGCAATAGGTATAAGAGAGAAGGGGGGAGATGAGGCCAGTAGTACAGGGGAGGGAGAAGAGGGGCCAGTGTGGAACACTGAAAGTTATTGAAGGGATGGAAGGGTTTTAAGCAAAGCAGGGAAACATCATTTAAAAGCAAGTAATTTTTTTTTTGGTTCATGTAAAAACCTAAACTCTGCTTTGCTGACGGCATGTGTGGCATGAGTGGCAGGTGCCCCCATGGCCTGACTGGGACTGATAGAGTGCTTGCTTAGTCCTGGGTTCTATGTCCAACATGAAATAAACCAAGTGTGGTGGTACAAGCCAGTAAGTTTAAGGTTATATTTTGTTATATAATAGCAGCCGAGGACAGTGCTTTAGGAATCTCTGTGGTTTCTGATTTTCTCTCCTGAGAAAGAAGTTGGGACTGGCAGTTCCTAAGACCCCACCTGTGGGACCGTAATGACCCAGGATTATGGAAGAAGGGTTGAGGAGTTGAGTCCCTCCCCTCTCCCAACCTGCCAGGAAGCTGGCTACCCCACCATCAACTCTAGTAAGAATTTATTACCCTGACAGTTAGCAGGCTTCCCTCCTTGTCTAACCTTGTAAGGTCCCCCTGACTCCCACACCCCTGAATATGTAGATGAAGCATTTTCGAACACCCCTGTCCAGGCCAATTGTACACAGACCTTGCCCAGAGGCCCTGGCTACTTCCTCGGAGGCATAAATACCCCTTTCTCTTTCCCCTCTCCTATTAAACTGAACCAATGGTCAAAAGCTGTTCCCAGGTGTGTGTTCTTTGCTCAAGCATCCACCTACGCCCTGCTAAGCTTCTCTCCCTCCAGTTCAGCTTTGTGCACAAAGGGCTTAGGAGAAGCAAACACTGGCCGGCACCCAACCGCCCAATACATGATTTTGTTGTTGCAGCAGAGCATGCTATTTTTGCTTTAGCTTTTGGTGCTGGGAAGGGAGTCTAGAACCTCACTGGACAAACACAGTAGTCTATCAACCAATGAACTGTACCTCTAGCCCTGATCATGTCTGTAAAAAAGAAACTATTACCTTTCCTCTTGCCTCTGTCCTCCCTCTCCTCAATATCTTCCTTCCTTCTCTTCCTCCCTCATCTCTTCCTTTTTCTCCACCTTCTTCCTTCTCCCTCCTTCCCCTTGCTTCTTCCCTTTCTCTCTACCCTCCATAGAGTCTCACTATGTAGTCAGACTGGTCTCAAATGCTCTTTCTTGTCTCAGCCTCTGTAGCATTTGTATCTCAGGCTGTCAACCTTACCATTCTCTAGTTTGTGAAGGGGTCATACTTTCCCTCATGTGATCCTAAATTCTAAAGATCGGCCTCTGGCACACACCCAACCACCTTTCCTCAGCTCAAATCCACTTGGAAGAAAGTCTGTTTATCTGGAGAGAAACTGTACCTGCTGTCTGGCTGAGGCAGAAGCCAGGCCCAGGCTGACTGTGGAAGACAAGGAGGAAGAGCATAGTGAGATGTTCTCCACACACCATTCCACTGTAACTCTTTTTGGTGTCATAAAACCTTTAGTGGGCTGGAGAAAGATTCTTTTTCTACTTCTTTCTGCCTGAGCAGCCAGCAGTAGGAACCTTGAATGGGCAGCCAAGCCTGCTAACACCAGCCTGGGTGCTTTCCCAGGACCCTCCCAACTTTGCAATTCTATGAGTGGCAATATCTGTTTCCAATCTAGTTCCTTTGAGCCAAGAAAAAAATTTTTTTTATTAACCTATATTACCTTAGACACTGACACACAAAAAGAGCAGAAATAGTCTTATAATTTTATTTTTGTAAAGTTAAAATGTTTTGCTTCATGTTTTAACCAAGTTCATTGTAAAAATATACAATCGCTTTATATAACTATTCATAAGAATGAAAATTTACACTGGAAAATTCCAACCTGAACAACAGACATGCAAAGAGACAGGTGAGCTGCGGTCCAGGAATGAGAGAGAAGGCCAAGTCAGCAACATCTCAGTCCTGACTTAATCATAGCCATAGTGGCTGAGCTCACTGTAAGCAGAGCTTCCTGCATAGTCTGCAGACTTTGACTGCATCAGGAAATAAAGTATGTGCAATTATATTTTTTGGCCAGTCTAGCCTTTTGTTAAAATACTCATAGTGGCTATGATGTCAGTGACAAGGCCAAAGGTGAGAAAATGCACTAATTATTCTCTCAAGCAAAGGCAGAGAGACCAGATGTTTCCTTTCTAACTGACATAGGACTTGGAATCAAGGGGTAGAAAGGACCATATAAAGATCCCCTTTAATTCTTTCACCAGTGTCTAAGATGGTCCCCAAGTTTTGCAAAGGTACAGCACTCCTGGTTCCCACAACAGTGCCTGGCACATGAGAAATGCCTGGTAAATAATAAGCACGTGTGTTAATAAGGCAGTTCTGGAAATCTAAAGCTCTCTGCTTAAAGTGATTCAGAAAAACAAACACTGAATTACAAACCCATAAAGGCAGACACTGGCTCTTTAGAGAATCTGACAAAATTCCCACTAAATATTAAAATAAATTGGCCAAGAGATCTTCTAGTTGGGAGTGTGGGCCATCTGGTTTACTTAATGATACTCATTCCAAACAAACAAAAGAACAAAAGGAAAAAGGGAAGGAGGGAGGAGGAAGAGTTAGGGAGGAAAAGAAAATATATATGGCATGCAGTGCTAGGCATGGGGTTTAGTTGGTAGAGTGTTTGCCTAGCTAGACTTCACCATCACCTGCCAAAAAAAAAAAAAAAAAAAAACCTCGCAAAACACAATCAAGCAAACAACAACAAAATGGGGATGGTAGGTCATGCCTGTCATCCCAGCACTTGGGAAGCAGAGCAGGAAGCTCAGAAATTCAAGGTCACATCAGCCACACAGTGAGTTTGAGACAATCTGAGCTAAAGACTTTGTCTCAAAACCAACTAACCAACCAACCAAGCAACAAAGCCATATTTTACATTCCAAATCCAGTGTTTAAAAACTCATCTGTTGATTCACTGATGGTCGGCATGTGCCAAACATCAAGTAATCATTAACAGTAATTGAAAAAACCTATTTCAGTAAAAGGAACAATCTAGTTTGAGGCCGTAGATTTACACTCCTGAAGTTGACAGTTTTAGGACAAAGCACTGAGTGGTTAATGACACAGACAATGGGGTTGCCCTAAATGTCTATCAGTAGGAAACGAGTTATAATACATGTGGGTGTGGGTGGGGAGTTGGGGGGTGCTGGTAACTAGATTTCTCTGTTTTTTCTGGATCTTTCCTTGTGGATCAGGCTGGTCTCAATCTCAGGGATCTGCCTGTCTTTGATGCCCCACCCCAGTGTTGTGTGGCATGTGCTACCACACAAACTGTGATACTTTCACAAGTCACAAGACTATACTTTTAGATAAAATCTTGTTTCTCCAAAAATTTATTGACAAGAAATTTTATGTCTGGTAAGTAAGAAAACAGGGGAACAAGGGCCCACACCTATTTCCTAGCCACACCCATTTTCTAGTCTGTTTAAGACAGCCACTTCCCTCTGCTTTCTCATCCAGTCCTGTCTGTCCCAGGGCTGAGTCAGAATGCTTGAGGGGGTTCCCTATAGGTGACTGCTCCTGGCCTGAGAATATGGTTCATTCAGGCTATGAAGCAACCTGAGACTATGTAGAAGAGTATAGTTTAAGAATGGGGAGGGGTAGCCGGGCAATGGTGGCGCATGCCTTTAATACCAGCACTTGAAAGGCAGAGGTAGGTGGATTTCTGAATTCGAGGCCAACCTGGTCTACAGAGTGAGTTCCAGCACAGCCAGGGCTACACAGAGAAACCCTGTCTCAAAGAAAGGAAAAAAGGAAGGAAGAAAGAAAGAAAGGCAGGCAGAAGAATGGGGGAATACAACCTAAGAGTAGAGGAGGCCTGAGAGTGAGGGGGACTGCAGACTGACAGTGGGGCTTGCTACCTGTTAGTGGGGGACTAGAGCCTGACAGTGGAGGTCCAGAGCATGATAGTTGGGGAGGCAAAGTGGGGTATCACATGAGTTGGGGACCAGCTCCTGATAGTGAGGGGCAAGAGCCTGATAGTTGGTAGGCAGAGTAGGGTGTCACAGTATGAGAGTGAGGGCGTACAGTCTGACATTAGAGGTATATAGTCTGCAGGTGGGGAGCCAGACACTGAGAGTGGAGAGACTGTAGCTTGAGAGTGGGAATTCTCAGACTCAGTGTAGAGGCCTGAACCCTGAGAACAGGGAGGCTCTTGTAAATGGGCTTCTGGATCTCCATATCTAAAAGAGTGACAGGTAGCACACCTGTCCTTTTGAAGTGGTGTTGTATACATGGTGTTTAGAAGCAGACAATGATGGGTAGTCAGGCCTCTGGCATGCTGGGAAAGAGCAGGAAGATGGGAAGGACCCAGGGGCAGGCTTCCCTCCACCTGGCTTCCCACCACCTGGTCAGTCAGTTGCAGTCACTAGCTGCAGGTGGGTAGAGGAAAGTTGCTTCACCACCATTCTAACTCTCTCCCTGGACTAGACTCTACTCACCTGCTGTTATCTCCCCGCACAACCCAGTCCCTGGATTTGTTCATCGATTTGAATTACATAGATATAGTTGGATGTATCTCATTTTGTTCTAATTTTTGACTCAGGGCCGGCCTTGAATTTGTTCTGTACCTCAGTATGACCTTGAATTTCTGATCTTTCCTCTACTTCCCAAGTTCTGGGATTACATGCATATAACATTATGTCCAGTTTATCTGAAGTTGGGAATGGAACCCACGGCTTCCTACCTGCTAATAAGCACTCTACCAACTGAGGTACATCACCAGCTCTTATTTTTAATTCATAATAGCATTTAAGGGTTATTAAAATTGTTTGACCCAACTATTGCCGTAGCTGGAGACTGACCTTTGATAAACTGTCCTGTTCAAGACGTCACATTGATGTTGGAGTTATAGCTCAGTGGTAGGACACATCCCCGCAAGTACAATGTCCTGGAGCCATGCCTAAACACATACACACAGACACACAGACTCTGAATTTCTGAATTTCTTATGTAAAATAATTATTTACTTTTTTTGCTTGTTTGTTTGTTTGTTTGTTTGTTTGTTTGAGACAAAGTCTTACGTAGCTCAGCCTGGTCTTGTACTTGATATGTAGATGAGGAGAACCTTAAATTTTCTGGTCTTCTCACCTCAACTCCTCAGTACTAATATGGTAAGTAGTGTTTCATACAGACTAGTCAAGCACCCTGCCAACTGAGCTGCATCCTCATCCCTATTTTCTATTGTTGAAGTCTAATAATTGAGTTCAGACAGGAATAGCATGAGAAGGGAGCACTGCTTATTCTGGACCATAGAAATGAAAACAAGATTGGTTTGTGCCTTTATTATAGTCTTTACATTCTTCTTTATTTTCATTTTTTCTATAATAAACATAGTGTTCTGATATGGGGAAGGCATTCTTAAAAATTAAGCAAAATCCATCTTCAATCTCATCAAAAACACAAGTGTGGAAATGTAACACAAGCTATCCTCCAAGCGTCATAATATTCGTGGGAATTAGCACCTGGATTTCCAAAGGAGAAACAATTGGATGGATTATTGAAGACAGCATGAAGAGATGAATGGAAAAAGACCAGAGCCTCTGGATCTATTGCTTCTGCTTTGGGTGAGGATGCTTTAAGGATATTTTTTGTAAAATTTACCCATGTCTCACATTTTTGAATATGGAAATTCCTTTCATCACAGCCTTTGGAAGGAAGGGGCTGGGGCAATAACTCAGTAACATGGCTCGTTGGTGTAATCTTTTGACATTGTGTGAAGGTTGTCTCTGTATATTCAGTTGTTGATTGCCAAACCAGCAGACAGCTGAGTACTGGTTGGATCTTGGTATTGTTATTTCTATGGCCCATTACCCACCTCACATTTTTTGTGAACATTCATCCTTCCTTACTTGCTCATTGGCTTTAATAAAGAGCTGATGGCCAATAGCTGAGCAGGAACTTCTGTGCAGAGAGAGAGTGAGTCTCTGGAAGAAGAGATCAGAAGGAGAGATTCAACCCGCAGATGCAGAGGTGAATGGATAATTCAGAGCAAACAGAGAGGTAGACCTGGCCATGTGGCAAGACATAGGCAAGACTTAGAGTAGTCAAGAGGGAGCCCAAGTTAAAAACATAAGCTTTTAAAATGTAGATGTCTCCGTTTCTTTATTTAAACTGCTGGCAGGTCTGTGAAAATCACATTATAATGTTTGCTTTACATCTTTGAGGACCTAAGTTAAATATTCCAGACTCCCTATTAAGGAACACATCAAAACATTATCCAACAGGCTAAAGATGAAAATAACAGTGATATATAAACAGTTGTGGTGGTTTGAATGAGAATTTCCCCATAGGCTCAAGAATTTGAACACTTGGTCCCCAGTTGGTGGTTTGGGAAAGTGGTATGGCCTTGCCGGGGGAGGTACATCACTAGGTGCAGGCTTTGAGAGTTTATAGGCTCCCTAGCCCCAGTTCAGTCTTTCTGTTTTGTGTTGGTGGTTGAAAATGTGATCTCTCATTTTTCTGCTTCTGCCACCTTGTTTGCCACTTGCTGCTGTGCATGCTACCATGATAGGTTCTCTTCCTTTGAAAACACAAGTCCAATACTCTTACTTCTCTCTTCCTTAAGTTGCTTTTGGTCATGGTGCTTTAATCATCTTAGTCAGGCTTAATATTGCTCTGATGAAACACCATGCCTAAAGCAACTTGGGAGGAAAGGGTTTATTTGGCTTATGCTTCCACATCATAGTTCATCACAGGAAGTCGGGACAGAGCAGGAACCTGGAGCCAGGAGCTAATGCATAGGCCATGGAGGGGTGCTGTTTACTGGTTTGCTCAGCCCACTTTCTTATAGAACCCAGGACCACCAGTCCAGGGATGTCACCATCGTAATGGGTTGGACCTTGTTCTGTCAATGACTAATTAAGAAAATGCCCTACAGGCTTGCCTGCAGCTTGTTCTTCTGGAGGCATTTTCTTAGCAGAGGTTCCTTCCTCTCAGATGACTTTAACTTGTATGGAGTTGACATAAAACTATCCAGCACAATCACAGTAACAAAACCAAACCAAAACAAAACAAAAAACTAATAAGACAGTAAACAAAAGAAGGTGTGAATCTTAGACATTCGGATGTGGGTTTTCCAAGCTAACTTGTCCTCCTGGTTCACATGGGTATGTGCCTCAACAGTCTCAGACTTCAGACTGGTAGGGAAACCTGGAAGATTCCTGTGGTGCAGCTAGTCCTTAGTCAACAATGGAAGCCTAGAAATGCTGACTCTGATATCAGCAAAGCAATCAGCAGCAGCAGGGCAAATAAACTCAACAGTTGAGCATACAGTAAATAATCTTCCTTCTGTCAAGACCCTTTTATTCTGGGCTGCTACCAGAAGATTTGGCCTATGCTTTGGGTGGCTCTTCTCAGATCAGTTAAGGAAATCTGAGCAACCTTTCAATTGAGGCTTCCCATGTGTGATGGAAACATTTAAAAGATAAGAAAATATTTCTTCCAAGAGGTTCAAAAAGCTTTATGTTATAATCACAGAAGATTTAGTAGAGTGCTAGAAACCCAGAGAGGATGGTGCAGACTCTATGCCTGGAAATCACGTGAGGGTGTATACTGTGCCTGTGTTAACCAAAATGATCAGTAGGAATAAACAGAAACATTTTAGAGTCTTTGCTACATAGTCAAGTCTCTACATCTTGGAACCTGCCTATGATCACAGCACTCAGGAGATGTAATCAGAAGGTTCAGAAGTTCAAGATAGTGAGGTTGAGACCAGCCTGAGCTGTAAGAGACTCTGGCTCTCAAACCAAACCAAACAAAATACAAATTTCACCCTGTCAGCTAGGCTGTCTCAGGTGTGGCCTGTAACTGAGTTTGCTTTTTAATTTTTAGCAATGTATGTTAGTCGTAGAGAATTTTGTTTGAGATCATAAGCTTTTCCTATTTATTATTTTTATTTTAGATAGTCTCACTCTGTAATCCATACTGATCTGGAACTTGCAATGTCTGATCCTCCTACCTTAGCCTTCTTGCTACAATAGACTTTAGCAACTCTCTAGCTAATCAGAATTAATATTTTTTATTCATATGGGGATGGAACAAGCAGTCTGGGGCATATAGCTAAGTGGTTAACGCACTTGCCTAGCATGTACCAGGACATGGACACATTCATTCTTGACCCTGGAAAAATTTTTTAAAAAGGAAAGGAAAGAAAAGAAAATATAAATCACAGATAGCAATGTCAACCTTTCATTTTTAAGGTGTGGAAAACCTTTTGCATCAGTTCTCCCAAATTTTAGTAACTGTTTACCACCACCCTTCTGGCAGTTAGGTTTTCTGGGTATGCTGACATTTGTGAGGTTCCCTTTTCTAAGTCTGCCTTCATCATAGCCCCTATCAGTTAGTAGAATGCCTTCGGCCCAGGGCTGACTTCCTCCTGACCCTGGGGCCCAGTCTCCTACAGATGGCAGCTGGCTCAGGCTTTTCTATCCGCTGCTTCTTCTCTTCCCGTCCAGTCTCCTCACCCCACCCCACCCCCACTCCCTTCCACCAGGCTGTTTTCTTTCTATATATGGTAATACTGCTCACTAGCATAAGCTACTAGCTTCCCGGGAAGACTGGAAAGTGACATCACCCTAATGTAAACTTTCTGACATTGGCTGCAGTCTTCTCTGTTAGCAACCAGGAAGGTTTATTGTTAAGGCAGCTGTAGAGGGTGGACTTGTTGCTGCTGCAAGCTCTGGGTAGTGCTAAGAAATAGCCAGCGCTGCGGAGTCAGCCTGGCAGGAGCCTGGTGCACAGTGAAGCTGCCATCACAGCGGCTGCACCGTGCCCCTTATTCCAGCCAGTGTACCAGTTCCTGACCACTCAGCCAGTTAGTGGTATCTGCGAGGCTCTCAGGCCCGGATGGTGGGGCGCAGATGGAGAGTTTGTCAAAAGTCACGTGGCTTAGCTGTAAACATGGAATTACACACACACACACACACACACACACACACACACACACACACACACACACACACACCAAGGAGCAAGAGAGAGGAAGTTTCAGGACTTTGGAGAACCCAGCCGGAATTAGAGCTTCCTCTGTTCCCTAGTTTGATTGACCCCAGAAAAGCACATTCATTCTGAATCACAAGATCACCAGAAGCTTAAAGGAAATGCTTGTGACTAGGCCATCTTTTGATAATGATCTCATCATCCCTGAAAATTCTCTTCCTTAAGCTGGTCCAATGAAGCAAGCCTGTGTAGAATCCCAGCAGAGACTGAGCCAAGGAAATCACAAATTCAAGGCCAATCAACTTGGGCTATGAAGTTGAGTTCCAGGCCCATAGGAAGAACTTAGTGAGACTAACTGAAACTAAAAAGTGTAAAAAGAGGCCTGGGAATGTAGCACCATGGTAGTGTTTGCCTTGTTTGTACCAGCCAGTGCTGGGGAAAACAAATAACCAAACCAAACCAAACCAACCAACAACAACAAAAAACACACCAAAAAAAACAAAAAAACAAACAAACAAAAAAACAACAACAACCCTCATAGACTAGTAACCTACTGGAGAAACATTACAGAAGAGTTCCCATCCAGATTTTGTATTTAAATAAAATAGTATTTAGTGTGTGTGTGTGTGTGTGTGTGTGTGTGTGTGTGTGTGTGTGTGTGTGTACATACACTAGAAAATGGAAAGGAAGAATGCCTTACCCTCTCTTGCGGGAGCTCTGCAGTGGGTATCAGACAGAACACTCAGAGGAGGGAGGTAAACCTTCACAACAACTCTTATCACAGCATGACCTCAGATCTGAAGTCCACAACCAGTTCTTCCCACTAACCTGGTAAGAGTACCAGCTTACCCAAAGACAGAATGAAGTCCATCCAGGCCTGCTAGATGTAGTATTGTTTCTGTGACTGGGAAACCAAGGCAGTTCTGAGGTTGGTAGAGCCCTCCCACAGGGCCTTTCAGCCTGATTTCCCTTTCCACCAGAATAGCCCTGCTGCCCTTCCCACCCAGATTTGCCCTTACTCTGACAAGCAGAGTGAGTTAATCATGACAGAGAGACAGCTCAGTCACAAAAAGTGCTGGCCTTGCAAGCATGAGGATTTTATTCAATCTGCAGTGCCCTGGTTAAAGCTGGGTATGAGGGCAGACTCCTGCAACCACAGGAAATGAAAACAGGGCTCCTGGGGCCAACCAGCCTAGCCAAATTGGTGAGCTTCAGGTTCAGCAAGAGATCCTGTCTCAAAACATAAGATGGAGAGACACTGAGGGAAACCCCAACATCAACCTCAGGCCCCCATATATAGGTGCATACACATGAACACCTACACATATGCAGAGAAGCAAAAGTGACAAATTATTTACTGCATTATTGCCAACCTAGTTTAATTTTATAACACCATAGTCATGGACTTTATTATCTATTCCCTCCAGAGTTCCTTACTGACTAAAACATAAAACTTTAAATCAAGAACAAACCCACTTTGTAAGAGTATATGTATCTTGTCTTAAAAATTTAAAATTCAGGGCTAGAAAGATGGCTCAGCAATTAAGAGCACTAGCTGCTCTTCCAGAGGACCACTGGTGATTCACAACCATCTGTAATAGGATCCGGTGCCCTCTTCTGGTGTGTCTGAAGACAGCGACAGTGTACTCACATACATAAAATACTTTTATATATAAATATATATAAAAAGGTTAAAATTCCTGCTTTCCCTCAGTGGCATGAAGATGTGTGGTACAGATCCTGTGCCTTCCCTTATGTGAGGTCAGAGGACAACAAAAACATAGCAGCCTTACCCACATTTTCCTATACGGTGGCTTATGGTTTTTTGATTTTTAGGTTTTTTTCTTTTTCCCCCATTTTTCTCCTCTTCCTTTTTCTTTCTTTTCTGGGAATGTGATCTAGAAGAAGTAGCTGTCTGCCATCTAGTGTGCCCAGCTGGATTTGCATCTTGCCACAGTGAAGTAACTAAAACTCCAGAGACCTGGGCGCAGGCTAGAATGAGGCAGAGTTTACAGAGGACTGTCCCTTTCAAACTTCAGACTTACACAAACAAAACAAAATATCAAAAAGACACACCACTTATCATTTACTGCAAACCCAGAGAGCAGAAGATCTGAAGGTTCCAGAAAGCCAGCTAGAGAATGTGAACTCCTTTTTGTCGTGTGGGCTCAGATTGAGTGAATGCCTTGGAACCCCTGTATTCAGCTAGTTATTTGGTCTTTTAAGTTTCTGTGACTCTGGGAAGTGTCCAGCCCCAGCTTTCCCTACATCTCCGTGTTTTATTTCCTATCACTGCTTAGCTTGGTTTATCGATGCTTGGTAATTTGTTTCTTCTTAGCTATGACTGACTGCACCACACCCCTTCTGAGGTCCCCTCAGGCTGATCTTGCTGACCCATTGCTGTTTAAACTCTGTGGACACCCTTTCCTCCCCACATTCTCACACGAATATGAGCAAATGGCCAAAGGATGATGTTGAGGTCTTCATCAATCACTCTCCACCTTATGTTTTGATGCAGTGTCTCTCGATGACTGGGGCTTATATCATCTGCACAGCTTGGCTTTCTGACTTTGTGTGGACACTTCCCCAGTCACTCCATGGCAGTAAGCCTGTTTTATTGCTGCTTTGTGGTTTTTGTGCTGGGCACTAGTCCTATCATTCCCAGTCAAAGTCTCCTTCCTTCTCATCAGAATCTAACCTCTCCTTTATCTATATTGCCTGTAAATAGACTACCATAGACAGTATTCTGTAACTGCAAATACCATCAAACAGTTGATGGCTACTATACAGATTTTGTTCTAATTTAGCACAAAATGTATTATAAAAAACTAACCAGCTAGTGTTATTTACCTCTTCTCGGTCCTCCCTACACTTCTGGGAAGATAGTGCTTTCTTTTAGAAGGGTGTGCATTGGTTGTAGTCACACACACACACACACACACACACACACACACACACACACACACACACCCGTTCATGGAAGAGGGAACTATTGTTATTTTCTTTCCCTCCCTTCCTCCCTCCTTCCTTCCCTCTCTTCATCCATCCCTCCCTCCTTCTCTCTGACAGGGTCTCCTGTAGCCAAAGCAGGTCTCAAATTCTCTGTGTATCTGAGAATGACCTTGAACTTCTGATCCTCCTGCCTCCACCTCCCAAGTGCACTCACCATACCACATTTATCCACTGCCAGGAACAGAACCCAGGGCTCCCTGCCCTTTTAGCGAGCACTCTACCAAACTACATAACAGCACCTGTTATTCCTGCTCTCTAACTGAGGATACTGAGGCCTAGAGCATCCTTCACAGAGCTAGTACAGGAGTCCTAGCCCATCTCTGCTCAGTGTCCTTCCCCTGCTCACTGTCATCAGACTGGCACAGAGAAAGTGCTGCACAGAATGCTTTATTTTTAGCTGGACATGTAGACACAGGCTACTGAAGGCGACTAAAACCAGTGCTTAAGGGAGTGGCCAGGCAGCACATTTTAATCAGGGTGTGCGGTTGTGTGCTGGCAATTTCAGTTCTTTCTGGGTGGTTATGCCACATACCTAGTCCACACCCATTTGTCCCTTTTGAAAACCACTAACTGATATTCTGGAAGATATGACATTCTTTCACACAGGCCTCTAATTAAAGACTGAGCTACTTTCTTTACTCCTTCAGATTGCAAAGGGTCCAGATGCCTGCTGTGCTTTTCAGTCTGCCATAGGTGTCCTGGGGAACTAGGCTTAGCATGTAAGGAACAATGAAGAAGAGCTACATGAAAGCTGATCTATCTATCAATCTATCATCTATCTATCAATCTATCAATCTATCATCTATCTATCTATCTATCCATCTATCTATCCATCTATCCATCTATCTAGCATGACGTTGTCTTCTGTAGCACAGAATGGTCTAGAATTTCCCACGTAGTTAAAGAGTCCTTGAAATTCCAATTCTTCTGCTTCCACAGCCTGAGTGTGGATGCTGGGAATCCCATACAAGCACCTCCATTCCAAGTTTATGTGATGCTGAGGACTGGACCTAGGTTTCACAGTACATGCCACCAATTCAGTCACATCTCCACCCCTTTTCCAGTTGCTTTAAAAATCACTGGGAGGATTATAATCCCTCAGTCATGATGAATTCATTTTCTGTCCAATGTCTTGTGTTGCATCCACTTGTACAGAATAAATGCATCAAATCCTGCACTGAAAGGACCTGGGTATCCCAGTGGTAGGGCTCCCAACTAGTAGCCCCAAGGTCCAAGAGGGGAGCCTAGCACCAAAACAAACAAGAAAGTTCTCTGTGGAGGCATGTGTTTTCTGACACCTGGCTGGTACCTTGAAGGGTTGGGTCTCAGGGCAGGAAGACTGGGTAGAAAGTTGAAAATGTCATATCCACATGTACTTAGGGTTCAGGGGACCATGTGCATGGCATTCAACCAGGTAACAGTTACTTATTTAGAAGCTAACAAGAATTGAAAGAGAATGATTACATGTGCGAAATTGAACAAGAAAAGCAGTACAGAACTTTGAACTGGTTAAAGAAAAGGTAGATATTGGTGATCCCAGACCCTTAAGGTAACCAAGCTCTAATCAGACTGGGCTGGAGACAGGGCAAGACTCACTCTCATACTCAAGCCCACACTCATTCCTGACACCCTAGAATTACAAGCAGATGGACTGCTGTCTTGTTGCATGAATTTCATACCCATATGCAGAGAAAGAGTGCTCCTGACACATAACATAAGTTACATATGTCCTGCTTCTCGAGCTTGGCCACATAGCTAAGGTCACATATTAGCTAAGCCTACACTCTTGAAGGGCAAGACATTCCCTTTCCATGGAAACCTTTAAGGTAGTCACATAGTACTGAAGCTTTTTACCTCAGATTATTGTAATGTGATCTCTTATAGCTCCAGACAGCCCCTGCTCTGTGCCATTGTATTAATAAATCTCTTGCCTGAAGGACAATTAGATTTGACTCAGTATTCCACCCCAGTCTGTCGGTTTCTCTCTGGATCTCTCCCTCTCCCCACTTGCCCTCCCTAGAAATCTAACAATAAATATATATCAAATGACTTTTATATGTCCAATAAAGTTATCATAACGAATCTAAAAGTCTCATGAAATACAGTATTTTATCTTATGTTAGAAATATTAACATATTAAGAAGATTGACCTCCAGGTGAGTTAACAAAGGTTCGTGATAATAGTGGCAGGAAGTTTAAAAATAAGAATTATAGGCCTGTGACATGGCTCACATATTGAAAGTTCAAGGCCATACATGGCTACATAGTGAAATTTCAGACCACTTAGGACACATGAGCCCCTGTCTCAAGAGAAAAAGAACTATGACCCTTCTGCCTCCATCTCCTGTGTGCTAGAGTTACAGACAAGGGACTATCACACCTGGTCACCATTGAGGTGCTGCTAGACATTGAATCCAGGGCTTTGTATGTGATAGGCCAGCACTTCCAACTGAGCTTTAGCAATAGATAATTGTCTTGTCTGACACCCTTTAACTCTTTTTGTTGTTGTTGTTTTTGTTTTTCGAACCAGGGTTTCTCTGTATAGCCCTGATTGTCCTAGAACTCACTCTGTAGACCAGGCTAGCCTCAAACTCACAGATCCATCTGCCTTTGCTTTAAAGGCATGTGCCACCACCACCCAGTGACCCTTCAACTTTTAAAGATGGTCAAGAGAGAGCTGCTATTTTCAACTCAGAGAAATACAGTGTTTCTGAACCTTCTGAGAACAACAGACTCATCTTGGATCTTCTCCAGTAGTCTCCTCAGTCCACACTCAGGTACTGCTTTATTGGAGTTGTTAATGGTCTCAGAATTGGGGTCAGATCATGAGAGCTGGTGAGAATGTTCCACACCTGTGAAATCCCCTACTTGGAGGAAACAAATGTCTTCTCTGTCCCTGAGCCATTTGAGTAAGTCACATGGCCAAGAGCCAATGTGTGAGATGAGGCTGTTTACATGGACAGTTGCAAATGAGGAGGAAATGGATGATTATAGATGGTACAAACTTCATGCCTCAGCTATAACTGTCCAACCAGAGGAAGAAACTGAGGTACAGAGAGGTTCAGTGCCTCACCCAAGAGCCTTCCTGGAGGTAGAGTCAGCCTTTTGTCCTAGGAGTCTGATTCCAGAATGCTGAGTCATTTCTCATATTCTGACTCTGGAGCTCTCATTTTAAAGAAAGTGCTCACAGCCTTCTCTTGTCTCGGGTTTCAAGAGTTACCAGTGAAGCAATGGAAGCAGGAGACTCAAGCATGACCATCATAAAACCTCATGAAATAAAGTTATGGACTTTTTCAAGAATGAATTACCTGGAGCTCAGCTGCTACAGTGCTTGTCTAATATGTGTGAAACTCTGGGTTCTAGCCCCAGCACTGCATAAACTGGGTGTAGTGACTTATTCATGAGACCCTAGCCCTGGAGAGGTAGGTAGAGGCGGGAGTGTCAGAAGGTTAAGGTCATCCTTGACTATGTAGTAAGTCTAAGGCTAGCCTGAGATGTGTAAGACTACCTCAAAAAAAAGAAAAAAAAAAAAAAAAAGGCAAGAGCCATCTAAATTGATGCTGTGTTGTCACCCATGAAGTCATAAATTACCTCTCAGTAATTCCATATAAGGGAATCTTTGAGTATTTGTTGTAGAAGAATTCTCTGTATACACATAAAACTGAGCTCTTGCTAAATACCATAGTCAGGGAAACAGCTATGGAGATTACATGGGAACCATTCATCTCAGGCCAGGGTCCTGTTCCTAAAGTGCTCTCCTTCCCATTCTTTTGGCTTTCCTTATTTCCTACTAGGTCTGATTTTTCAGGTGGAAGAATGTCTATCAGTTGCATCCAGGCTTGTTTCCAGAGAGCACAGAGCTCAGACTCACTACATATCTCCTAAACAAACATATGTATATATAGGTTAAAGTCAGGCAAACACCTCTGACACCACATCACAGGTTTGAAAGAGGAAGAGCAAAGTGAGTCATGACAGGCAGAAACCTCAACTCTACCAGAGCCCCCTCCATGCCTGGTCCTGAGTTTGAAATCCAGCATCTGCTTTAACAAATTTACACATAGGCATGCATTCTTACTTCTTAGATGTCTGTTCTTTTCCTAAGGTTCTGAAAATTGGAAGAGACTCCTGAGGACATGTATTGGGATAAACATCTTCTTCTCCTGAGAGCAGGACTGAACCCTTAGACCTTGCCTGGAGACCTAGTTCCATGCAGCTGGCCTATACTCTAAAGGAAGTGGTCAGCCAGGAATGAAATGACGTCAGGGACAGCCAAACGCCTGCTGCCAACAAGCTTAGGAGAGTTTAGTATGAGGGCGTGAGCTTAGCTCAAGAGGAAAGTAAGCAAATGGTAATGGTGTTTTTCTGTACACTGGGACTCAATGTCTGATAAGCCTCTACCTGTTTCCTGAGAACTTTCTCACTCAGTGGATTACCTGCTAGCTTAAATACTACAGCAGAAAAATCCCATTTCCATTCTCAGCATAGAGAGCTCCCATGCTAATCTCCGGGTCACTGTCCAATTGTTATGGGTAAACAGTCTCCTATGAAGTGACTCTAGGACCTGGGATTCTTTCACCTTGGGCTTTGCCAGCTTTGGGGGTTTGGGAGCTCTCCAGTAGATGATTCTAGAAGGGGTATCCATTTCATTAGACATATTTCACTGTCTGGAATGCAGGGAACAAGCTCCGTATAGCTAGAGTGCAGGCACTGTGGTCTTTCTAGGTGCCCAAGAGGAAAACAAATTGGTTTGAAGAAAAAGTTAAGGAAAGCACACGAGGGTAAACACCAGGAATGTCCCCACATTGTGAGAAAGGTGGCTTTTTAGCCAAGAGTGGTTTTTCCAATCTTTTAAAAACATTTTTTATTTAAAGAATTCTTTTTACATCTTGATTGCAACCCCCCTACTCCCAGTCCCCTCTCACACAGCCCCTCCCCCATCCCCATCCCTTTCTCCTCTGAGACCTCCCCCTGGGTACCAACCCACTTTGACACCTCAAGTCACTGCAGGACTTGGCACAGGAAATCTTGTGGAAGAGTTGGGAGAAGGATTGAGGGCTTTCTACTCTTAATAGGAGGAACTGCCAACCCTTTTACAAGACAGTTCAGTTCTCATTCATTGCTCCCTCTTGCTGCTCATGACCTAGCTTGTCTTTTTCTGCCTTAGGCATTGCATGCTCTGCCGTGGAGCTACAAGCTGTTCTTTCAATGTATCACATACATTCACACCTCCAGGCCTTTGTAAATGGCATTTCCTGTATGAAACACCTCTCCTCCTTACCCTGCCCCCACCAGCAGCCAGTATACTTAACTCTTTTCTGTGGACCTGGCCTGTACTTCCTCCCTGGACAAAGTTCATCACTACCAATGGGTTCTCAATTACGGTGTTATATCTTTTCTGTTTGTTTTCCTTTTGTTTACTTGTATGATTCTAGGCTGTGCTAAACCATGCCAGGTTAAGTAACTAAATAAGATAGATATTTATAAGTCCTTAAGTATACCAATGTCTAACTAAAAAGCCAAGCCAGGTGTCAGCCAGAAATTCACAACATAGTAAGCCAGGCATGTAATTCCAACTCTTGAGTACCTGAGACAGGAGGATCATCTCAAGTTTGAGGCTAATTTGGGATACAGAATAAGGTTCTGTCCCCAAACACAGCAAACCCCCAATTTAAAAAAAAATTATTAAGTCAGTTGTGGTGGCACATAACCTTGAATTTGAGCATTTGGAAGACAGAGACAGGAGGATCTCAGAGTTCAATACCAGCCTGATCTACAGAGAGAGTTTCAGGAGAGAGAAACCCCATCTTGAAACAAAATTATTTTGATTTATGTATATGAGAGTTTTGCCTGCGTGTATATGTATACCACATGAGTGTCTGACAGAGGCCACAAGAGGGTGTTGGATACCCTGGAACTGGAGTTAACATATGGTTGTGAGCTACCATGTGGATGCTGCGAACTGAATCTGAGTCCTGTCCAAGAGCATTAAATGTTCTTAACCACATAGTCATCTCTTTAGGCCTACAAATACAAACATTCTCAACATAGTTTGTAAAAAAGAAAACACATTTTATTTTTGTGTTGCTTTTGTGTGCCATGTAGATCTGCTTGCTTTCGATTCCCAAGTGCTGGCATTAAAGGAAGGTGCCATAATGCATGGTTTCCAAAGCAAGTTTTATTTAAGAAAAGTTGGAAGTTGGTTTGGACATGCATGTCAGTTGGTAGAATCCTGTCATATATGAAATCTCGGGCTTCATGTGCAGCAAAAAAATAAATGGGGTGTGGTGACACGTGCCTGAAATCCCAGCAGTCAGGAGGTGGAGTCAGGAGGCTCAGAAGTTTAAGTTTGACCAGTAAGTTTCGGCTCAGTGGGTAAAGGGTATTTACTGATGAGTTGGAACCCTAGAACCCACGTGGTGGAGGTATGAGAACTGATTCCTCCAAGTTGTCCTCTGACCTTCACAAGTGCTTGGTGATATGAGCCCTGCCTGCTTCATTACATAAATCAATGTAAAATAGCTTTAAAAAGTAAAAAAAGTTCAGTTACATAGGGAGTTTGAGTCTAGTCTGGGCCATACAATGCCCTGTCTCATAGAGGGGAGAGAGAGGAGGGAGGAGGTATTGAAAGCTATTCAAAAATATGTTCTAGATGCACCGAGTCCCTGGAGAAATAGAAAAGCAGAAAGAACACTTCACCTGTTGCTCTGGTCCTCTCTACAGTGCTGAGTGCTGGGCCTGGCACACAGGAAGAGAGAAAAGCAAACTCAGAGAGGATTCTGCCTGGTGTGAATCATCAAACATTTGCAGAAAGAAAGTCTAAGTTTTGGAAGAAGTGCAGAAAACACTCAATTTTATATTAACATCTCATCTCCCAGACTTGACAAACTTGGAATGCACAGGCTCTGAACTGAACATGTTCTGGAGTCGATCGCAGTAAAGGGGCCCATGTCTCCACTTTCCTGAAGGCAAATGAATAGCTACAGTTCAGAAGAACTTCTCATTCCTGTTGTGGATCTCAGGAAAAAGCAAAGATGGGCCTCTTCTTAGTGACATGGTGGCAGCATAGCTCCAAGTTCAATAACTTTGGCAGTGAAAGGAGTTCACTTTCAGACTCCTATATAAAATTTTTTTTTCTGCACTCCTGTTTGTACTTAAAGGAGCTCAGAGCTTCACCAAGCCCTCTCCTGGCTGATCTCCCCAATGCTTTCCCCAGGCCTTTTAAGACTTTTTACTATCAGTCAGTGTTGCATGATTGACCCCAAGGATGATAAACAGGAGTAGCTAGGCTGGTCCAACTCTGAAAGAACGTAAGGAGACCCTGACAGTGAGTGATTGGCATCCGGGCACTGGACAGCAGCAGAGACAGATGTTCAATTCGCTTTTCCCACCCCATCAAATTCCCTTTTCACATAAGATTGGAAATCTCATTTTGATTCCCGTGACTGAATAGGCAACTCTGTTTTTTGTCAGCTGAATCCATTTTCTCCACCCCCTGGCAACAGTTTCTGCCAAGATTCTTTGCTGTCTCCATAAGTCTCTGCCCAAGGTGAATGCCACAAGGGTACTCTGATTAAATTAAACAGCAAAAGACAACGGGAAGGTAATTTAACAGGGGTAGCCCACAGTGACACAAATATGTAGTTTTACTTGAATTTTGGTGATGGGGGCTTCACCATTGCTTTTCATGTGCTTTCTGCCAACAGCTTAGGATGAACTACAGTTCATGTTTTAAAAATAACTGTGATAAAACTGAGAGCTAGCTAGGCAGGATGGGGTAGGAAAAGGTTCTGAGAGAGATCTCAGAATGAAAGCACCTGGTTTCAGGAATAAGGAAAGCACTCATTAATCTCCTCTCCATCTTATAACCATTGTGAAATACCTCAGAAGGTGTGGAGACCACAAGCTAGTGGTTGACAAACAGTCTGTTACAAATATCAAGGTGGAAAGGTAGCCCCAGCTTCCAGCACTCCCTGCCCCTACACCGAATGCTGACAACTGTTCAGAGTAGAAAGGTGGTTATTTTATTATTATTTCTAAAGATGTATGTATGTATGTATGTATGTATGTATGTATGTATGTATGTATGTATGTATATATCCATCTATCATCTCTCTATCATCTATCTATCTATCTATCTATCTATCTATCTATCTATCTATCTATCTATCTCTGTGTATATGTGTATATTTGTGTGTACAGGTGGGTATATGAACATCTATATATGTGAAAGCCAGAAAAGAGTGTTGGATCCCTTAGAGCTGGAGTTACAAACAGAATTCGTAAGGAGCCTGGCTTATGTTAGGGTGCTAGAATCCTAATTCCAGTCCTTATGATTATGCAGGAGGTGGGCTTTGGTATTGTTGTTGTTTTGTTTTGTTTTTGCTTTGGGGCTTTTTCATTTGTTTGTTTTGAGGCAGAGTTTCTCTACCAAGCCCTAATGGTCCTGGAACTCAGCATTACAGCATAGAACAGACTGGCCTTGAGCTCATACCTGCCTCTGCCTCCCAGTGCTGGGATTACTACACCCAACACAGTAAGCTTTCCTAATACCTAAAATATCTCGCCAGTCTGGAAATAGTTATTTGTAGAAAACTTAGATTCTAATTCCAGGTTTTACCTGGATCATCTTTCTGACTTTAAATTAATTATTCTTCATTTTGGGGGTGTGGGCTGGGAGCCAGGTTTTGTGATAGAGTCTCACTATGTAGATGATGGCTTGACTTACTGGTGCTAGGGTCACCAGCATGAGCTACTGAGTCCCACTGTTCATCCCCCCTGCCTTTTGGGACAGGTTCTTGTGTAGCTTAGGTTGACATATAATTTTCTGTGTGGTCAAGGATGGCTTTGAACTTCTGATCCTCCCGCTTCTACCCCCTGAACACACGCATCACCACACTTGATTTATGCCATGCTGAGAATGGAATCCAGGGCTTTGTGCAAGCCAGACCCAGTGGCTCTTTCTCTCCCTGCTGCCCTTGGATCTGGATGTAAAACTCTCAGCTACTTCTCCAGCACCATATCTGTTCATTTGCTGTCATACTTTGAGCAATAATAACAATGGACTAAATCTCCAAAACTGTAAACAAGCCCAGTTAAATGTTTTCGCTTATAAGAGTCATGCCACGGTCATGGTGTCTCTTCAAAGCAATAAAACACTGGTTAAGACATGTAATGGTAGGCAAGTGTTCTACCAACTGAGCTACATCCCTAACCCCCTATTCTTTCCTTCTCGAACCCTCTGTTTCTCTATTTGCCAAGAGGGTATTAAGTTGTAGCATCTCTCAGATCACTCCCCAGCTCTATCATCTGAGCATTAGTTTCTCTAGTTCCTATATCATATCATCTGGTAAATGAGTTCTGCCCAACTGATGTTGCTGCAAAATAGTAACAAGTGAGAAATATGTCCCTTGTTGGTTTCCATTAACAGTTCCAACTTTCAGCTGGTAGAATGCTCGCCCAGCATGCCTGAGTTCCGTTTCCAATACAGTAGAAATGGGGCATGGAGGCTGATGACACCTGTCATCCTGGTATTTGGGAGTGGAGGTAGGGAGATCAGAAGTCAAGGTCATCTGTAGCTACCTAATGAGTTGGAGATGAGCTTCTCTTCCTATTTCTCCCCTCTCTCTGATCTCCCATTTCTCTTCAATTTTGAAAGCTTGTATGTGGCCTTTGTGTGGGTTATGTGTTTTACAGGGTTTTACATTATGGTTACAAAACTTAGAGGAAACCAAATTAAGCCACTATATTGGGGGAAAACCCAAACCCACAGGATTAGTCTGCAAGAAAGAGAACTTTTCCTTTCTCCTCTGTTTTTTACTGTCCTCGAACTAGCATCCCCCACCTGTCACATTTCATCTACAGAATCATCCAGCTTCTTTTCTGTCTTGAGAGTTGCAGGCCCAGGCACCAGGGCTTCTTGGGTAGAGCAGCTAGCATTGGTACAGCACTCAATGAGGAGTGAGTTTAATAGATTAGTTCTCAGGCCACCAGGATTTGCATAGCCTTCAGATTTTCTATCATGCCAGGTGTTCTTTCTAGGTTTTGGAAGAATCTTGACAGATGTAATTAAAACAGTAGTTTAAGAGTTTTGGGTTTTTTTCTTCAAGCAGATACTTTTATGATGTTTAGTCTTCCCTAAACATTGTTTCATCTCAGAGGTGCTGAGTTAAATGGATTTCAAACAACAGACATTTCCCTTTATTTTCTATTTCATAACATAGAGATGACAAAAAAATTTCAAAACAGGAACCCAAAAACCAAACATGGTTTGTTGTTTTGAGTTGTTTTGGTACATGGCAATTGATGTGTGTGTGTGTGTGTGTGTGTGTGTGTGTGTGTGTGTGTGTGTGTGTGTGTGTGTGTGTGTGTGTGTGTTTCTGGTTTCTTGAGTCAGAGTCATACTGTGTAGCCATGCTAGTCTTGAACTGCATTCTTCCTGAACATAGTCTCAATAAAAAAAAAAAAAAAAAAAGAAAGAAAAAAGAACATAATACTATCTTCAAGTGAGTGGGATTCGGATAGGGAGACTCCTCTGGAATTGGTCTACACTAAGGACCAGTGACAGAGCGTTCTCGGAAGCACCTGGCGTCCTTGCTTTTGACTGTTATAGGGATTTCCTGCTGCATGGGTCTGATCTTTGGACAGTTGGATTAATTGACTTGTTGAATTCGTAGCTAGAGAAAAGAGAGAACTGGACAATAGAGACCAGGGCAGGAAAAGGCAGAGCACATAAGAATCTCCTAAAAAAGTTATACCTAAGGGTCTGCTTGCAATTCTATGGAACGGGAAGTCACAGTAGAACTAAACAACCAGGAAATGAGCCATTGAGATCAGGAAAATAAAGGTCAGCCAACCAAAGGTTAAGCCCTTAGCTAGGACTGTGGAATAAAGGGAATGGACTATATTTGTGTATATGAAAGCATGTAGGAGAGAGAGAGAGAGAGAGAGAGAGATGAGTAGGCTTTTAATTTTACATTTTATAAATCCACAGTCAAGAACTAAAGAGGAGAATGTTCTTTAGTCATCAGCACTTGACCATGACACATTTATTGTGTGGGGAGTAAGAAGTCAACACTAGATTTTGATCATATATGGAAAAATTTTCAGCATTTTCTTAGGTGGGGGGGGGGGGTCTCTCAGTACAGCCCAGATTGACCTAGAATTCCTCATGCAGCCCAAACTGGCTTAGACCTCATGGTTTTCTTGGTTTAGACCCCTGAGTGGTAGGATTGTAGGTGTGTATCACTATGGCTAACAAATATTTTATGAGTACCTGTATCATGTCAGGTATGAATTCTTTTTTGTTTACAGTATAATTTTCTTTTTAATTTTATGATTTATTTATTTGAATATTATACATACATTGTTTGGCTATAGAATTCTAAAATCTTATTTTCCAAAATTTGTCTCAAATCACAATGATTATAGCAAAGGAATATATAAATCACTCAACTCTCTTCTTAACCAGTTATATAGTGAACTATTTTGCTCATTTGGTAAACATTGCCTCACAAACTTCTTCACCCTTCTATAGAGAGAATCTCTTATAGGCATCTTCTGTCAATACAAAAGCTTATGGCCAATGAGCTGAGGCAAAAAATAGGAGATGAGACATTGAGCAGAGGAAGAGATAACTCTGGGAAATAGTCAGAAACTCAGGAGATTTACCCAGACAGAAAGAAAGACAATCTCATAAGCCTGAGAAGAGGTAAGTAACCAGTAGAAGAACTTAGAATAGAACAAACTGGATTATTGGGATATGAGCTAGCCAAGGAACAGAGTCAAAGCTATAGCCTAAATATTTTTAAGTAAATAATTAGTCTCAGAGTTGTTATTTCTGGAAACAAAGTGGATGGGAGGAAAAGCAAAGTGTTACAACCTTCTTCATCATAACAATCATCACCATCATCAGTAGCGTCTCCAATATAGAGTATAACACTGAGTTTAGGATCATACACTCGTGTAGAAAACAATTGACTTCAAAGTCTAAAGCCATAATATCTTCAACATCATCATCCAGTTCTTCAGTCTCAGGAACTCCAGGAAAGGCAAAAGAATTAAGGGAAGAATCATTAGTAACCATTTTAGTCACAGTACAAATTATCCAACATCCCTTGTTTTTTGAGGTGGTGGTGGTGGTGGTGGTGGTGGTGGTGGTGGTGAGGATGGAGGTAGTAGTGGTGTTAATTTTTTCCATTTATTTTATTTTACTTATTGAAAACATTTTTTCATACAATATATTCTGATCATGTTTTCCCTTCTCCCACCTCCTCCCAGATCCTTTCCTCTTCCCTACCCATGAAACTCCATTCCTCTTTTCTCTCATTAGAAAAAAAAAAAAAAAAATAGGCAAACAAACAAAAGAAAACCCAAACCAGAATTTTAAGATTTAAAAACAAAACAAAACAAAGCAACACAAGAAACTCACATACTCACAAACAAACCCCATAAAAACAAAAAATTGGAAATCATAAAATATAAGCAAAAGACTAGTAAGACAACTCCCCCAAATAAAGCCCAAAGCGAAGCAATATGAGCCAAAACATCTCCAAAAATACCATTAAATTCATTTTGTATTGGCCATCTAATGCTGAACATGAAGCCTACCCTTAAGTATGGTTTATATACTTATATATCCAGAGAGACTCCATTGGGGAAAACTAATTTTTACCTTGGTTAAGGTATCAGTTGAAGATAGTTGCTTAGTTTGGGGTGAAAATCCATGCCCACATCCCCCTCTCAGTGCTGGGACTCCTTCTGGCTTCAACCTGCATAGTCCTTATGCATTCTACCACAACCTCTGTGAGTTCATATGTGCATCCATCCTGTTGTGTCTGGAAGACAGTTTCCTTGGTGTCTTCAATGTCCTCTGGCTCTTAATCTTTCCCTCCCACTTCCTCATAGCTTCTTGAGCTCCAGGGGGAGGGGTTTGATGAAGACATCATATTTAGAACTGAGTTGAACTGAACTTTTTAAGAGAGGGCAATTTCAGGGGCTGGTTCTCTCCTTCAGTGAGGGGTTCTGGGAATCAAATTCAGGGCATCGGGCTTGCACAGCAAGCCCTTTGACCAGCTGAGCCATCCTGCAGGCCCTTTGTAGTGTTGGTTTGTTTATGTTTTTGTGAGAAAGGGTTTCCCTAAATAGCTCTGGCTTTCCTAGAACTTACTCTATAGACCAGACTGACTGGCCTTGAAGCCATAGAGATCCTCCTGCCTCTGCCTCCTCAGTCCTGGAATTAAAGGAAGGCACCACCATACACAGCAATTGTTTTTGAGGCAGAGTTTTGGAGGCTGGCCTTAAACTAGAGCTTGTAGATGAAAGTGATTTTGAACTTCTGAGCTTCCTGTCTCTGCCTCCAAAGTACTGCTGTCACAGGTATGCAAACCATGCCGGTTTTATGCATACTTATATAGGATTTTAGGGCTTCCTGCAAGCGAGGCAAGCATTCTACCAATGCAGCCACATTCCCCAGTCCAGGACTGCACATTTGAAAGAAGGAAACACAGGCTCTGGGCTTCTGAGCCTTGGAGGACTCTCCTCGAAAATGCTGGCCTTCTCTTTGTGAGTCATGTTCTGGCAACACTGGGCTACACTTCAACCCAGGACAGCACAATCTACAAGAAGCTAGAGACTTCCAAGTTCAACACCTGAAACTGAAAATGAAGGTCAGAACCCACAGGCAGAAAAGTAGACAGAGTGGTAGGAGAGTTCTCTGTGATCCAGAGTCTCTACACATTAGAGCTAAAGCTCAAGGTCCAGGCTGTTCAACATGAAGAGCAGGCATGCAATTTATCCCTGTATCAGGCAAGGAGACCGAGGGAGCCTTCAGCAAGCAAGCTGTTTAGAAGTGATAGCTAGCTTAGCTTTGTGTTAGGGAGCCTCAATCTTTGCAAGTGACTAGATGCCATTTTATATATGTGCTGTTATTGAGCTGTGAGACTGAGAAAGTCAGCTTGCCCTGGTTTGCTTCACCTTGGGATGTATGTGTGTGTGTGTGTGTGTGTGTGTGTGTGTGCGTGCGCACGCACACGCGTGTGCGCAGGCAAAGTCATCTAATGTTAAAATGTATCGTTAATTTATTTTCCAGTGTCTTGGATGGAATATAACTAGGTGATATATGTCAAATGAATTTCATGGCTACAGTCCAAATGTAACAAATGAATCATTTAAGTCTATCTGAGATTGGTGATGCCAAATTTTTCATTCTCTTCCATTTTGTAAATGCATCACATCTCAGCTCAAAATCAATCTATTAACCTTGAAAACACTCGGAACTGGAATGAAGGTTCAAGGTGAGCCTTGTGACCTCCCATGTGACATTAGTCATATTTAGCAATTATCATTGGCTTGAAGTAATGGGTGGCTGGCTGAAGGGAACAGCACATGGTTCCCACCAATCAACAAAATGTCAGAAACTCTGGAGAGATGAAGAGTATGCAAAATCAGGGTTTGAAATCTTGAGCCTGCCCCAAAGCTCCTACCTTATTAAAACAAATTTGAACGCTTTGACAGCTATGCTGATAGACTGCACATAAAATCCTCTTGTAAAATCTTTGTGTTATGAGATAAGAAATTCTGCTTAATGGATTTGAAGGGCAACTGAAGAGTTCAGAGACAACCTGTTTGCCCTCTAAACCTCCAAGCTGGACCAGTCTGATGGGTTTCCCGGGTGCTGGAATAGTTTTCTCCCACCACACTGAGGGTTATTGAGAGTAGAGCTTTGCAGACATGTTTAAAATTGAGGTCCAAATAAATGTCTCAACTAAAATTGCTGTAGGAATAATACATGGATTATTATCCTCTGCATGTAAATTATATTGCATTGTATCGATTTTAACAGAATACAAAACTTAATGTAGATAGTTTTGGATCCATGACAAGGAAGAACAGTTAATGACCTGCCCAGATGAGACAGATGAAAATGGATCTCTAGGACTCTTCAGCCACATTCTCTGCATATTCTGCCTCCATTCAACATGAAGATTACCTGCCACAAACAGAGAATTTCTTGTCACTGTGCCATCCTTATGGCTAAACTGCCTAACAACATGGGATGTTAAATGTGTTCAGTTATATCATTTTTGTGACTTAAAAATGTTTCTCATATGTGTAAGCTACTTTATTTGATGACCTTAATCATATCATTTTATATCATTACTCACAGAGGAAGAAAACACTAGATCTATTTCTGAGGGCAAATCATAGATATTTTCCACTTTCAGATTTAACTGAGCTTTTTTTAAAAGTTAGTTTTCTAGAGTTCTAGCTTGGTTTAACTTAAAAGAGGAGTGTATTAACTTAAAAATTAGGGATGAAGATAAAGTGGTGGAGCACTTGCTTAACATTGATGAGCCCTGGGCTCTATCCCTGGTACATGTGCACACACATCATTTATATACACATATACACATAACTATGTATGTATGTGTATGCACATGGGGAGGCGTGAAACTTAGGGTGCCATGCATATTAGGCAAGCGGTCTATCAATGGTAATACAACTATACCTAAGTATACATTATACATATGATAATATGTACAATGTGGTCAGACAATAATTGTAATTTATGTAATGTAGAAACTTGAACTTAAAGGTGAACCATCTCTGTCAGATAGAGAACACAAAGTTACCTTTGGTAAACATACTCCATGTCAGATTCAGAGAAACAAATCACTCAAAATCATGAGAATTTACTTACTTGAATTGAAAGAGGCCAATCACATTGGTGTCTCAGTTACTTATCTTGTTGCTGTGATAAAATTCCTGACAAAAGTTACTTATTTACTTACCTGTTTGTTTACTACATGCACAAATGTTGTGAGTGTGGACACGTGTGCTATAGCATACTTGTGGAGGTCGGAGCACAGCTTTTGGGAGCTAGTTCTCACCTTCCATTTTGTCTGTTTTGTTTCTTCTTGCTGTGTACTCTAGATCTAGCTGGCCTACCAGCTCCTGAGTGATGCTCCTGTCTCTCCCTGCCACCTCACCTTAGGAATTCTGTGATTATAAATGAGCCCCACCACGTGTGACTTTTATGTGGATTCCAGGAATGGCATTTGGGTTGCCAAGCTTGTATGGCTGGCACCTTCACCTGCTGGGTCACCTCCCCAGACACACAAAAGCAACTTAAAAGAGAAAAGAATTTATTTTGGCTCACAGTTCAAGACCACAGTCAGTCATGGTGACAGAAGCACCCACAGACAGGAAGCAAACAGTGATGAATGCTCATGCTCAGTTTTTAAAATACAGCTTGAGACACAAGCTCAGGCAACAATCCTTCCCAACTAGTAGGATGGGTTTTCCTACTTCCTTTAATCCTTCATAGACATGTCTAGAGCCTAAATAATCCCTGTGTGCCTGGAGGTTTGTCCAGACATATGATTGCAGATTCTGTAGATGGACATCAATAGCAACTGTCACAACTAGTAACTAGGAAAAAGGCAGGCAGTTATTTGAATTTAACCAATTCCTTCCCTTTGAGTACTTTTTATCTTTTCACTACCATAAAAATCACTAGAAAAGTGTTCCAAGCATCTATAGCAAAGAGATTGAGAGGCCTTTGAACACTAAACACATCAGGGGACTCATTATAGTACTCAATTGGTCTTGAAATCTTGAAAATCTCATTTTTTCCCAGAGGGAGGGATGGTGTGCTGTGTAACATGGTCTTGCAGGCATGACATGGTGATTACACACTTGAACTTACAGAAGCTTATATTACATGCATAGAGTCTGTACAATATTGGGCTCATCAACATCCTGTCATCTCCAAGGATCTACAGGCAGGTAATAGTAGCTAGCAGAGAGAGAGACATTATCTTCAGGTTATAGACACTGGCAAGGTGCCTATGCTTGTTCAAATAACCCTTCACTCATGGTCCTATAAGCAATGGCAATTTACTAATACACATACATACACACAATAATAGAAGGGGGTTTAGTTGGAAAGAGGACTATAAGAATTAGAAGGGAACAAAGGAGAGTAACAAGTGAAAATATGATCAAAATACTTAATAAGCATGTATGACAATGTCATAATGAAACCATCATTATTTAGAATTAACATATGCTAATGAAACACTTAAATTTACCTTTCTAATGGGGTTCTCAAAAAGAGAAGTACCTCCTTCCAGAAAACATGCAATTGTTATAATAAGTATCTTACCTTTCTTTGTTTTTAGTCTAATGTAGCCCAGACTTGACCTCAGACTTAAGATCTCCTGCCTTAGACTTCTGAGTGCTGGTTTATAGCCATATACCATCACACTGACTACAAATAAAGATCTCTTTAAGTGTGATTATAAGAACAATGGGTCTGAGATATTGAGGTCGCAGAAAATGGTGCAGAGTCCATAACTACTCTAAAGAATTACACATAGCTTTAAGTCCTTGTATTAGGTACTTTTCTGTTGCTGTGACAAAGTACTTAAAGAAGAAAGTTTATATTGGCTTACAGTTCCAGAGACAGAGTCTATAATGACAGGAAAGACATTCATGGTAGCAGGAGGAGAAATATCATGTTTTATCCATATATAAAGCAGAGAGTGTGATTGGGAAGCAGAGAGAAACTATAAACTCTGCCTCCAGTAACATACTTCATCCAACAAGGCTGCGTCTCCTAAAGATTCCATAACTCCTCTAAACAACATCATTAATAGAGGACCAAGGTTCAAATACATGAGCCTATAAAGGATATTTCTCTTCCAAACCATCATAGTCTTAACTGTAAAAGAGTGCTAAATTAGGGCAAGTAACACTTGGGCTAATAGGTTTTACTAAGAGGAAGCAAGAAAGGATGGAATCAAACTCGTCTGAAGTAATGTTTTACCAGAAACATTTATAAACTAAACAAAACAGTTTTTAAAAAAGCTTTAGATTTTGAGCTGGAGGCATTGCTTACTAGTAGATGTGTGCTGTGTAAGCACGAAGACCTGAGTTCATTGCTTAGAAGCCATGTACAAGCAAGGCTAGTGTACTGGCTGGTTTTGTGTCAACTTGACACAAGCTGGAGTTATCACAGAGAAAGGAGTTTCAGTTGAGAAAATGCCTCCATGAGACCCAGTGGTAAGGCATTTTCTCAATTAGTGATCAAGGGGGGGAGGGTCCCTTGTGGGTGGTACCATCTGTGGGCTGGTAGTCTTGGGTTCTATAAGAAAGCAGGCTGAGCAAGTCAGGAGAAGCAAGCCAGTAAGCAGCATTCCTCCATGGCCTCTGCATCAGCTCCTGCTCCTTGACCTGCTTGAGTTCCAGTCCTGACTTCCTTTTGTGATAAACAGCAGCATGGAAGTATAAGCTCAATAAAACCTTCCCTCCCCAACTTGCATCTTGGTCATGATGTTTGTGCAGGAATAGAAACCCTGACTAAGACAGCTAGGATGCACAAATCTTGTGCCCAACACTGAAGGGGTTGGTGAAGTCAGGTGAGTCCCTGGGATTTGGTAACCAGCTATCCAGGTTTAGTGAGAGAGCCTGTCTCCAAAAAAAGGTAGAAAGAGATAAAGTAAGGATAATGTCATCTCTGGCCTCCACATACACATGTGCACACATTCCACACAAACAAATATGAGTGCACACACACACACACACACACACACACACAACTAGAATTTATAAAGCATGTGTTTTGTATAATCTCCAGTTGTTGGGGGATATTTTGGTTTAACTTTCAAATACTTATTAATGGTAGCTTATCTCATAGATCTTTTAATGACTTGGCCTCAGAACAAAATTAAACTTCCTGAATTTGATTTCTCTAAAACATATCTAGCAGATGTGATTGCCCTTTCTGTCAAATACGCCCTCGATGCTTTATATGTCTGGAGTGATTTTTCCCCCTATCTCATTATGGTTGTCACAAGACTCTTGACATTCTCTAAATCATCTTTCCCTGAGTACAAGAGGTCCATGAGGAAGTCAAGATCGATGATAGACTTCATCTCTCTTGAATTTTAATGCAAATGTCTGTTCCCCTAATCAAACAAAGGTTAAAAAAGGAAATCAAATTAGCTTATTACAAAAGCCAGCATAACTGAACTGACAAGAAAAATGCTTCCTGCATGAAAAGTCTTTAATCAATATCTTAAATAGGAATGTCACTGGGAGGAAGAACTCATAGTGGTCAGGTCCAATCTACAAATCAATGTAGTCTTTTAAGTAAATATTTGACCATAACAGCCTAATATGGCCCTGCTCAGAGTCTACCTCTCTACCTTTTTATCATCTGAGGCAGGATCTCATGTGGCCTAGGCTGGCTTCTAACTTGCTATGTAGCTAAAGATGTCTTTAAATTTCTTTTAGTTAAAAATATTTTTATTTTAAATTACGTGTATGAGTTTTTTATTACATGTATGTCTATGCACCATATCTGTGCCTGGTGCAGGAGGAGGCCAGATGAGGGCATCAAATCCTTTGCTACTGGAATCACAGATGTTTATGAGCCAGCAGGTAGATGCTGAGAACATAGCCCCAGTCCTCTGGAAGAGCACTCAGTGCTCTTAACCACTGAACCATCTTTCTAGCTCCAACTTTGAACTTCTGATCCTTATGTTTCTACCTCCAGAGTGCTGGGATTGCAGGCTTGCACCACCACACCCCGGTTGGTGGGTAGGTAATCCAGGCGAGTGCTCTACTATCTGAGCCACAGTCACAACCCTAAGACTTTCTTTTCTTATCTCCAAAGTAAAGCAATATCATTGTGTAAATGTTATATTCAGGGTATAGCCTCAGTATGAGAGAGAACTCAAGACTGGGCTATTTCACTATGAAATTAATGGGTGTTAAATACTGGGGAGAAGTGCTTTGACTTGGATATCCAGTTCTCTGTGCAAGTCAATTGTTCAGAGCTGGGTTGGAAAGCAGCTACTTATTAAAGTTAGATACAGAAATGGTGTTTCCTACTCTGAATTTAAATAGGTTCTCTGAAATGATTTAACCAAACAATACACAAGCCAGGGATAGTGGCAGACATCTGTAATCTTAGTCCTTGGGAGGTGAATGGAAGAGGATCAGAAGTTTTTAGGCTACATAGTGAGTTCAAGGCTAGCTTTGAGATTCTATCTCAGGGGAAAAAAATGCAGTATTGCTTAAATTTTGGAAGGGTTTTAGAACCAAGTTTGCCAAAATGCAGTCATGTGGCATATGACTTTTTAGAAATAAATTTCCTACTATGGAGTTTTATCAGTGGCACCAACTCAGCACCTTCATCCCATGTGACACTGCCGTGCATGCTGGAAGGGTGTTTGTACTGCTATGGAAACAAGCTACAATCATCTATTAACAGGTGTTTGACCTTGGGCAAGCCACTTGATCTCCCATACTGGAATATAGGAGGATGGTTTGTCTGTCTACCAACCAAAAGGCTCCTCTGGAAATGTAAGAATACCATGTGTATATGTGTGTGTGTGTGTGTGTATGTGTGTCTCTGTGTGTGTACATCTCTGTCTCTCTCTGTCTCTGTGTCTCTGTCTCTGCTTCTCTCTCTCTCTCTCTCTCTCTCTCTCTCTCTCTCTCTCTGTTTGGGTATATATGTGAGTATGTATGCATATAGGTGTTTATAGGTGTGTTGACCAGAGGTAGATATTCAGTGCCTTCCTCAAATGCTCCTTTTAAAAAAAGATTTATTTTATCTGTATTAATGTATAGCTCTATGTGTGTATTTGCATGTGAGGTCAGGTACCTATGGAAGCCAGAAAAGGGCATCGGATCCCCTAGCACTGAGTTACAGATGGTTGGGAGACACATGATTTAGAATGCTGGGATCCAAAAGCAGGCCCTCTGCAAGAACAAGTGATCTCAATCTCTGAGCCATCTCTCTAGTAATTTTTTGAGACAAGGTCTGTCACTGAACCTGGAGCCCACTAATTTCTAGAATGATTGTCCAGTGAGCTTCAGGGATCCTCCTGTCTCTGCCTCATCAGTACTGAGATTACAGGCTTGTGGGATTATGCCTGTCTCTGTGCATCATGTTGGCTTGCTATATTTTGATAAACACAGTGAATGGAGAAGATGCAGCCTGTTCTCTTCTTTTGAGATAGCTTCTGCCTAAAGATGGTCCAGGAATCTTCAGAGTGAATTCACACATTGAGATCTACCCTGCAACCCCAGGGTGTCCCTTGCAGCTTAGGTATTGCTCCCTTGCTCACTCTCTTCCCAAGATCTTGTCAAGAGCTTATATAGCACCCTTGGTAACTAAGTGATCTGAATATTTGAACTATATCAGTGTACTAGTATCCTTGGGAACAAGAGCAGTGCTCCATGAACTGTCCAGTAGCCTAATTAATTAAAATAAAGTGGGTTCTTGTGTAGCCAAGGCTATCCTTCAACTCCCTATGCAGCCATGGATAACCTTGAACTCTGATCCTCTTGCTTCTGCCTTCATAGTGCTGGGATTATAGGCATGCACCACTATGCTCAGTTTATTTATTGCTGGAGATAGAACCCAGTGCTCTGTGACTCCTAAACAAGTACTTCACCAAACCCACAATCTGAGATGACCAACACATGTGTCATAATTTCAAGTTCATCATGGAGAAGTCAAGCTGGTGTCTACCTAAAGCCTTCACCCTTACAGACTAGTGATCATGGTACTACAAAGTAGTCTGCACGGTACCAAAGGAGAAAGATAAGCACCAAGCCTGCTACAAACCCTTTGATCTGTAAGAGTGATCTGCTTGTAAGATATGTTGATACAATAGCACACAACCAATATCTGATTTGAGTTAAGGCCCACTCAATGAGCTAAAACCTATACTTAATATTGCTTGGGTGGCCAAAAACCTGAGACTAGCTAGGTCAGGGACCTAGGGGAAAACCAAATACTATTCTTTTGTTAAAGGAACATACCAATAAGATGGCTCCTAATGACATTATTATACTCATTGTACTGGTTGGTTTTGTGTGTCAACTTGACACAAGCTGGAGTTATCACAGAGAAAGGAGTTTCAGTTGAGAAAATGCCTCCATGATATTCAGAGGTAAGGCATTTTCTCAATTAGTGATCAAGGGGGGGGAGGGCCTCTTGTGAGTGGTACCATCTGTGGGCTGGTAGTCTTGAGTTCTATAAGAAAGCAGGCTGAGCAAGCCAGGAGAAGCAAGCCAGTAAGCAGCATTCCTCCATGGCCTCTGTATCAGCTCCTGCTGCTTGACCTGCTTGAGTTCCAGTCCTGACTTCCTTTCATGACGAATAGCAGCACGGAGTGTAAGCTCAATAAACCCTTTCCTCCCTAACTTGCTTCTTGGTCATGATGTTTGTGCAGGAATAGAAAACCTGACTAAGACAAAATGGTACCAGTGTAGTGGGGTATTCCTGTGACAACCTGACCATGTTTTGGGGAGGACTGTGGAAGGACATTGGAACTTTGGGCTAGAAGATCCATTCGATGTTAAAAGCTATGTGGGGAGAAAAGCTCAACCCGCTTTCTGCGGGCCACAGAGACTGACCGCCAGCAGCTTCCGGCGACGGCCGGAAGCCTCAGCTTGGGCCACAGGGCCCCACAGCTGATCAGCGCCGGGACAAAGATCCCTCGCCGGAGATTGCAAGACCCAGCGGAGGGCCAAAGACACGCCCCACAGCTCACCAGACCACAGAGACTGACCG
>CM052707.1:56303909-56379553 GCA_028551405.1 Uromys caudimaculatus | reverse complement strand
TATTTTGCTGGTACGAGTCCGGTATGTGCTGCGGTGGAGATGGCGGCACGTTCCAGAACCACACCAAGCCAAACAGTTCCACGTGAGGGGTTTATTTGGGGGGACAAGGTAGCAGCGAGGAGAGAGAAGGGAAGAAGGGGGAGAAAAGAAGAGAAGGAGGGGGAGAGAGAGAGATCCTCCAATATATATGGAAAGTGACGTGGCATGACGTAGCCACAGGTAAAGGTGGGCGGTGGGTCAAGGTGAATTCTGGGAATATGGTGGCCGTTGCCTTAGAAACAGGTGGGCGGGTCACACTGTCACCTGGATGATATCACCTGCGTGCGACATCATCGGTTTGGCGCTCCTGATGCCAACAGTCTGACTTGCTCCTTTGCTCCACTAATTAGTCTCTTGCATCTAGATGACCACAGTCACCTCCAGATAAAGAAATGTCTTCTAACCACCAATTAGTGTGTTTAATTCAAAATGCTGGCCAGAGCATTTAGCTTTGTTCAAGGTTATAGCTACATTTCTTTGCCAACTGCTATAGTTGTTTTTGTTTTTAATAGTATCTCATGTATCATATGTTGTATTGAATTCATCACTGTGTAGCAAGGGTGACCTTGAACTTGATTCTTCTGTCTCTACCTGTCAAGTGTTAGAATTATATCAGTGTATCACCATACCTTATCTATGTGGTATTGTGAAGGAAATTCAGGGATTTGTGCATGAGGACAGCACTCTATCAACTGAGTTCCCCCTTCAGCCTCTTCTATAGATGAGACTTAATTTTCCTCCAATTGGACTTTGACTCATCAGCCCCTTCCTACACTGGCTCTTAGCTCTTATGAGGTCAGAGGAAAGAAGAGAAGACAGGGATCTTCTCAGCTTTTCTTTCTGTGGGTAAAGCATCCTCAGTAGAGAAGGTACCTCTGAGAAACTTTGAGTGACTGTATGAGCCAGCTGTGAATCCCGCCATGTTCAGTCCAGAAAGATAGGTTAGGTGAGGTGACTAGATCATTTCCTTCTTTCTTTCCCCCTGTCTTATCTGTTGCTTATATGTTTCCTTCCTTTTCTCCACCTTTGGTGATGTTTCTCCATATTTTGGCCTTCAAGTGAAAGTTCTTTTTATGCTTCTTTTACTTCCTGGTAATGTTCCTGGGTTGTTGTTTTCTGCAGGCATCATTCTGGCTAGTTTTATGTCAACTTGACACAAGCTAGAGTCATCAGAAAGGAAGGAGCCTCCATTGAGAAAATGCTTCCATAAGATCCTGCTGTAAAAGTGTGGAGCAGAGACTGAAGGAAAGGCCATCCAGAGACTGCCCTACCTGGGGATCCATCCCATATACAGCCACCAAATCTGGACGCTATTGGGGATGCTGGGAAGTGCTTTGCTGATGGAAGCCTGATATGGCTATCTCCTGAGAGGCTCTGTTAGAGCCTGACAAATACAGAGGCAATGCTTGCAGCCAACCATTGGACTGAACTTGAGGGTCCCCAATGGAGGAGTTGGAGAAGGAACTGAAGGAGCTGAGGGGGTTTGCAGCCCTATGGAGGGAGCAACAGTGTGAACAGGCCAGACTCCCTGGGAGCTTCCTGGGACTGGACCACCAACCAAAGAATATACATGGAGGGACCCATGGCACTGGTCACATATGTGACAGAAGATGGCCTTGTTGGACGTCAGTGGGAGGAGATACCCTTGGGCCTGAGGGTGCTCAATACCCCAGGGTAGGGGAAAGAAGAAAAAGAAGAAAGAAGAAGGAGGAGGAAGAGGAAGAGGAGGAGGAGGAAAAGGAAGAAGAAAAGAAGAAGAGGAGGAAGAGGAAGAGGAAGAGGAAGAAGAAGAAGAAGAAGAAGAAGAAGAAGAAGAAGACCACAAAGAAGACAATGACTCCATACTCAAAAAAAAGATCCTGCTGTAAGGTATTTTCTTAATTAGTGAAGGGCCAGCCCATTGTGGATTGGGCCAGCCTTGGCTGCTGGTCCCAGGTTCTATAAAAAAGCAGGGTGAGAAGGCCAGTAAACAGCACTCCTTCATGGGTTTTGCATCAGCTCCTGTTTCCTGTCTTGTTGGAGTTCCTGTCCTGTATTCCTTCCATGATGGACTACTGATGTGTTTATAAAAAATGATAAAGATGTATGTTGTATGTGTGTGTGGGGGGGGGTAGGTATGGGGGAAGGGTATGCCTCAGCAGGCCCATGCCGAGATATTCCTTCCCCCTGAGGGACCAGACACATGCTAAGGTATAGTATAGAAATAGAGTTTATTTAGGGCATGGAGAGGGGAGTTAAGAGGGTAGTAGAGGCAAAGAAAGGTAGAGAGAGGGAGAGAGGAGTAAAAGAGTAGAGAGTAGAGAAGTGGAGAGGCCAGCTATGACCACGTGGGGGGAGGGAGGGAATTGAGAGAGGTAAGAGATAAGAGATGTAAGAGAAAAGAGGAGCAAGAGATAAGAGACAGAGAGGAGTAGCAAGCAGCCCCTTTTATAGTGGGCCAGGCCCACCTGGCTGTTGTCAGGCAACTGTGAGGAGGAGCATACCTGGCTGTTGCCAGGTACCTGTGGGGTGGAGTTTAGACAGAATGCTAACATTCCCCGGTTTTGGTTTAATTAAAAAGAAAAATTAGAAAGAAGCAATGTCAAAGCAGGAATAGGGTCGTCTTAATATCTGACTGCTTCATGCTGGCATTGGGGGCAACGTGTCTGTGGGGAGCCTAGAAGAATGGGTGTGAGGGATGTTTGTGCAGTCATAGGAGAGTTGGCTGTTTCCTTTCTGTCCAGGGTCTGTGGAGCTGTCTAAGGGAAGGTCAGAAGGAACAGGTTCAGTAGAAGTGTCTGTGTCTGACAGGAGATTGGAGCATCTGAAGGTTGCTTCTCTGGAGCCATCCTGGGTGTAGTAAGTGCCTGTACTTGATAAGATGTTTAAACACTTTATTATAGGTAGAAAAATAGATTAAGTTTATTTTGGAGAAAGAAAAAAAGTTTTAAGATGTACATTTTAAACCCAGAGGAATCCTACCCTTTGGAATAGGTAGTAAGTGGGAACTTTGGGTAGATGTACTTATCTGGATGGAGTCTACTGGGTCCATGGGAGACAGATCTGAGTGGATTTTCTGTAGCTTATAAGTTTATAAAAGAGATAACAACACGAGTTAACAACATGAACAGTCTTTAAGATGAGCCTTTTGTGGAGCAGAAGGGACAAGATTAAAAAGTTGAAAAAGCTGAATTGTATAGTGGAATGTTTTATTAGAGTTAGGCAAATTATAGGAACTTAGATAATAGGACAGTGGTATAGCAAGAAGAGGAAATATGAAGCATTTAATTAATGGAAACTGAGTTTAGGTAAGGAGATAGCAGATTACATCCGTGAAAGCTTAGCTGTCAAGGTAGTCAGAAGTCTGAGAAAGAGTAAACAATAATCTAGTAGTTATATTATTTAAAAAATGACAGAGTCCACTAGTTCCCTGGTCTCTGTGGCAACTCGGGCAGAGTCAGTCTGGCTTTCAAGCACAGAAGATGCAGGGCTTTTTCTCTGTGAATGGATACATGAGACATGGGAAGTAAGCTTACCTTGGTTTAGTAGCCAAGCCCCTTGACCCAAAGTATCCGGTTTTGTCCACTGTGTTTTTAGTGATTGTCATATCACAATCTAGGCAGTATCCTGTAGCTGTGTCCACATCTTCTGAGACTATATACCATCTTGGGCCAACTGTTAAGACTTTGGGAATTCTGTCTGCTATTAACTTAATAATTAACAAACTTCTGACATGATTGAGAACTGTATACATTGGTTATAACTGAATAGAATTTAATAGCAGTAGCAAAGAGACATATGGCTAGGACCAGAATAAGAAAGCTGGCAATAGTGGCATAGAAAGAGAGGGAGAGAGGGAGAAAGTCCCTTTAGTGTGTTGGAAGGTGGAAACGCAATCAGAGATCAGGGACTGGCTGGAGTGCGAGCAGGCTGAGGGAGCCCAGCAGAGAGCGAGGGGGAGCGGAGACAGCAGAGTCCCTGGCAGGGGTGGAGGGAGACAGAAGGGGCTCCCATGTGCAGGAGTGGCAAGGTGAAAGCTGTTTTAAGATTTGATAGGGGGTGAGCAGGGCCAAAGCTGTGTTTCCCGAGGCTGTGAGCTTTGACGGGTGGTTGTAAGTGCATGGGAAAGCATGTCTAAAGGAGGGGACCTCCAGCAGGACCCAAGGGGTGGGGCCAGGCCCACCTTTCCTGCTGAGAACCGAGAGCAGAGCTAAGGAGCAGAGGGAGAAGGGCAGCAAGTGGGGTGCCCGGCAGGGACCACGAATCAGACTTGCTTTTCCAGCAAACTAGCTGAACCACTGGTTTCAGAGAGCCACAAATGAGAGGTGGAGAGGGAAGTCTGGGCTACGGGTCCTTAGCGAGAAAGTGTCAGTTTAGCAAGATGGAGAGAGAGATTGCTTTAGACCAAGACATCCCATTAAATAGGGACAAAGGCGGTGAAGACTGACCCCTGGGTGAGACATGTGGGGGTTGGGGGCTAATGCTCAGAGGCAGTGCTCCTGAGAGAGCAGTCTTCCAGGCCTGGCCTGGAATTCTCAGCAGCGAGAAAGCAAAAGGAAAGAGGAATGTCTCACCCAAGGGAATAAGTCCTAAAACGAGGGTCAGTAAAAGACTGAATGGACAAAACAGGGTAGCTCTGAACCCAAGAACTCTCCCCGGGGACCATGCAGATGGCCATTTACTCAGGGCAGCAAAGGAGTAGCTCCAAGCTCAAGATCTCTTCCCTGAGTCCATGCAGACAGTTACTCTGACCAGTGGGGGATGGGGAGCTTACCAGTTCTGTTGAGCTAGCGAGTGTGGATCTCTCATGGTGGCTGAGGTGGGATGCAAACCTGCAGAGTTTCTAATCTGAGTCACGCAGCACCAGTGATGTGTTTATAAAAATGGTAAAGATATATATTCTATGGGTGTGTGAGGTAGGGAGGTGTAGGGGAAGGGTGGGCTTCAGCAGACCCATGACAAGGCATCCCTTCCCCCAGAGGGACCAGCCACACTCGAAGGTATAGTAGAGAAATAGAGTTTATTTAGGGCATGGGGAGAGGAGTTAAGAGGGTAGTAGAGGCAGAGAAAGGCAAAGAGAGGGAGAGAGAAGTAAAAGAGTAGAGAGTAGAGAAGTGGAGAGGCTGGCCATGACCATGTGGGGGGGGGGAATGGGGAGAGGTAAGAGATAAGAGATGCAAGAGAGAGAAGAGGAGCAAGAGATAAGAGAGAGAGGAGTGGCAAGCAGCCCCTTTTATAGTGGGCCAGGTCCACCTGAATGTTGCCAGGCAACTGTAGGGAGGAGCATACCTGGCTGTTGCCAGGTAACTCTGTGGTGGAGTTTAGACAGAATGCTAACAACTATGATGTGGAAGTATATGCCAAACAAACCCTTTCTTCCCGGATTACCTTTGAAACTATAGTGTTTCAATGCAGCAATAGAAATCCTACCTAAGACAGGGATTGACTCTTCAGTCCAGGTTCCCAGAACCCTCTCTTCTGAGCTCCTCATAGCTCAGCCATGTAAGGTGAAGCCCTAAAGATTTGGTCCTTACATTCCATATTTCAAAGTAGATCCACTCTGCCCCTGCTCTGTGTCCATGCCTCTGAGGCTTCCTGATTCTTCTACATAAGATTTTGTTAGTTGCAGAATAAATACAATTATAACTCACTGCATTTACCAAATGCATTGGTGAGTACCACATGTTCAAGGCAGGGAAAGTACATTTGTAGATTTCAGGTGCTGTCCAGTGACACCTTTAGATCTTGGATTGGTAGAAGGTGAATAGTCAGCTGTGGACCAATTTTAAAGGTTTTCAGAGTCACAGATATGTTAAATCAGACATGAAAGTGGGCAATGGATGGCCTTAGGAACTAAAAATGGCCAACTATAGTTTGGCTCTGGTCTGTAACATTTTAGTCTTCCATAATCACTAAGCTGAGTCATTTGGCTTTGTAGTCATTGTAAGTCATTGACTTACAGCTTTTCGAGTAAGTTAAGGAGATTGGCCGGTGAGCCTTGGGGATCCCTGCCAGAATGGTACTATTTGCTTATTTAATGGGTTCTGTGGATTAAACTTGGGTTCTTATTATGTTTAGATTCTATGGATATTTTCTTCTTACTTAGTGGTGATTTTAATGCCCATGGTGAATAAAAGAGATTTTTGTTGTTGTTGTTGTTTTGAATACATCATCTCCTCTGTGAGGTGGTGCCCAAATGCCATGAGACCATGGCATCTTAGATGCTGGCTGACTGATACTGAATGTTTAGCAAGATGGAAGATGGTAATACAGGAGACAGAATTAGATGCAGAGTCCAGCTGAGGTGAGGAGAGCTTATCATGCCCAGCACAGGGCAGCCAAGGCTTGGGGTCATTCCTAAAGGACTCAGAAAGCTTTTTATTATTGTTGTTGAGAAGGGGTTTATGTAACTCAGATTGGCCTAAAAATGCCTATGTAGTTAAAGATGACTCTGAATTCTTGATCCTCTTGCTTATACCTCCTAAGGTCTGGGGTTACTAGCATGCACCAATCATGCCTAATTTATGAAGTGCTGGGAATTGAGTTCAGGGACTCAGATGTGCTAGGCAAGTAGTACTCTACCAATAGAACCAAATTTCTATCCTCAAATGTCTTTCATTTTTCTATCTTTGTGATTTTGGATTCTTTCACTAGCAGCTAAATGCATCCCTTCCTGGTACAATAGTACCAATGAGGTCCTAATTCAACTCATTTGCATAAGCTCCTCACTTTTGCCCTTAATTACTATAATATACAATAATGAAATATGTATCCCAGAGTGCTACTCTAAGTTTTATTTGATTATAGCACTAAACTTAGTGTATGAAGACACCTGCTTCTTTCAATAGTTTGTTGATTATACAGTGTGCTCATCCTTAAATACACACTCCTTCTTGCCAGTGAATGGCAGCCCAGGGTTCCAGGCTGAATGGAAAGGAAATGTGCCAAGGAAGGCAGCATTAGCATACTCCTCCCAGAACAGGTGTGCCTCACTTAGCACCCCACAGCCCTGCACCACAGTTATACTTAGACAGGTCCTGTGACCTCCAGCACATTTGCACATCTGCATTTGTCATCTGTGAAACAACAAACCATTGTTTGAATTGAGACTTTTCAGCTCTAAAGGTTATTATTCTAATGCTCAGCTCTGTCCCCCTCTCTCTTAAATAACCGGCTATAGGCATGCAGAGAGTGTGTTCATTCCAGGGCACCATACAGCTAATTTGCTGCAAGTCTCTGGTCACACCCCTAGCCTGCTAGGGACATCTGTAGCAAGCTAAATCATTTTAACTAGAGGAATTAGACCAATGTTTTCTACTAGGGAAAAATACTATGGATCTTAGTATTCTGCACCAGACTTTTAATGGTGGAATTGAATTGTGTTACAGATTAATGGAAGAAAAGGAAATCCATTTTATTTTACTAGGAGCTTGACACATTTAGTTTTAGAATTTATACTTTTGAATGCTTCCTTCATACATTACACATTCAATGGTCCTTATTAGGCTAGCTGCCCACTTTGTAAAAAGTGTTGGACAAAATGCAGCGATTGGGGCCATTTAAGAATAAGAAAGACGACAGAGGATCTCTCTAATGATGAAATAGTTTGGAGAGCATAAGAAAGCTTTTATTTACAAAAGCAGGGAAATTCTGAACAGAGAAATATTCTCTTGCAAATTACTCTAGAGTACCAGCTATCTGCCCAAGATTTCCTTACCAGAAACCTAAATGGGAATTCTGTGTAATGGAGCAGCATTCACTGTATGCTAAATCATATGCCATATGTGCTTTCCTGTCAGTAGGAAATGTTGTTTGCCATGCCCATTGAATACATTGGTGTGCTGAGTAACCAATAAAATAAGACACAACTGTGGGACAGATTTTCTCCCTCCCTCTTCCCCTCTCCCTTTTCCTCTCCTCCCTCTGTGGGATCACAGCCAGGACCCTGTGTGTGCTAGGCAAGTACACTATTACTGAGCCACACTCAGAGTCTACCTGGGGTTGATTGGTTTGCAAGTAATTGAGGTTTATGATGTTGAGAGAGATGTAGATTTGAAAGCTTGAGAACACACTTCAGAGCCACAGTGCAAACCAACAGGTCTTTAAAATTTCCTGTTGACTTACGCTATACAGTCTGAGTGTTTTTTGTTTTTGTTTGTTTGGTTGGTTTTCCTTTTTGGTGCTAGAAAACTGTGGGACTAAGTCACCCTCTGAATGAAGACACGGCTCTGTGAGCAATTAAAACAGCAGATAAATGTCTGAAGGCAAACAAAACCAACACCAGAATCTAACTGCTCTGGTTTTTCTCTTTTGCCACTCCCAAAATTTTTTCTCTGGCATGTGTGTGTGTGTGTGTGTGTGTGTGTGTGAGAGAGAGAGAGAGAGAGAGAGAGAGAGAGAGAGAGAGAGAGAGAGAGAGCATGCAGAGGAGAATCATGTACCCCCAGCTGTCATAACAGGACTGGCAGAAATTGTAAGAGCCAAATTCAACCTGTAAGCCTACCTGCACAAGGACCAGGTAATTTCCTAGAATGCTGGGAGTTGTAATTCTTAGAAAATATCAAAGCCACATGGGAAATACAGTGGCCATATGGTTTTGTCCTTAAAAAGTTCCTACAATTTGTGTCTTGTCACCACTCTCTATGATTCCAGAGAATGGAGCTGACCAGAGTCCATCCTGGTCAGAATTTAATTAAAGCTTGCTTCAAATTTGACTCAACATTGTGGAACTGGTTTTCTCTTGTGAATCTCAGCATTAACCAAGTGAAGATACTCACCCAGAACTGGTGGCATATGCTTTTAATCCCAATGCTTGGGAGGCAGAGGCAGGTGAATCTCTGAGATCAAGGCCAGCCTTTTCTATAGAGCAAGTTCCATGCTGGCTAGGGCTACACAGAGAAAGCCTATCTAGAAAACCCAAAATCAAAAGCTAGCAAGCAAAAAAACAAAAGAAATGAAGACACTCTAAAGAGACACTTATGTCCAGTCTGACTATTAAACTGAAACACAAAGAAATGGGAATTTTCCCCAAAAATCTCATGACTTGGGTTGCGGCACTTGATCTCTTTGTCCTCTTCCCAATGAAGCCACATTAAATAAATCCCCTATTCATCTAGCTCTTTTAATTGGCTTATTGAGGAAGGGTGGCCAAACTTGTCATCGAGCACAGGTTGTGATTCCCCAAGTTTGATAACAGCCGCAAACCCCATATACAGGGCAGAATAACCTTGAACTTCTAATCTATCTGCCTCTGCCTCCGTTGGGGGCAGGAATTATAGACATGTGCTATAGGCTGGTTTATGAGGTCCTAAGGATGGAATCCAGGACTTTATGTATGTTAAGCGTGAATATCCCCAGTCCTATTTGCCATGTTTTGAATCTTAATTTCTGTGAACAGGAAATTCCTGAAAAGAAGCTGTCTACAAAGGCTGATTATAATCAAAGACTTCCATGAGTGGGGTGTTTCAAATGTTGGAGCCTAATTACAGTTTCTCCTTTCCCTCCTTTAAGTTAGACCTGGTACTCTGATAAACAGATAAAAACCTTTGGAATGTGTTAACTTAACAAACCCTGTTTACCATCAGTGAGGGGCACCAAGAATGCTCTCAGATAGCATCTGAGGAGTAGAGTTGAGATTCCTCCACCTGCTGTAACTAACCAGTTAATGTTTCCACCAGTGTATTTTAACATTTCCTTGAATTATAACTTTCTTTGTTCTGTTACCATAACAGCTCCACAAAACTGCTTCCACGATGGAACATGGAACCCAAATTTAAATTCCCAGGCCATGATCACACACATTTTGGCTCCAGAATAAACTATTTTATATTCCCTTTGATTTGAGAACTGTGTGTTTTTGCATCAATAGTTTCCTAACATGGAGTGCCACAAACCAAGATCCTGAGTAAGATACAGATGGCTCTGGCCTGACGATGACCTGGTTTATGAGTTTTTTAACTTTACAATGTTGAGAAAGTGGTATGTACTCTAGAAACTGTGCTTGGATTTCAGTGTGTGTGTGTGTGTGTGCCTGTGCACACATATATGTGCTCAGCATATAGAGGTCAGAAGACAACTTCACTGTCATTCCTTAGAAGCTGAAGCTGTTATCTTTCCTTTTTTTTTTTTTTTTTTTTTTTTAAAGGTGGTGTCTTTCATTGGCTTGTAGCTCACCAAGAAGGCTAGAGAGGCTGGTCACTGGTCAACAAACCCCAGCAATTGTCTACCTCTGCTTCCCCAGTACTGAGATTACAAGCATGTGCCACTATGCTTTTTAACATGGGTGTTGGGAAATGAATGAAGGTCTTTGTGCTTCTAAGGCAAGCACAAAACCAGTCCCTAAAACAAACAGAAGGTTCCAGAAAATCTGCTTCTTGTGGAATTTCTAGAAAACAGCTAACCTTCACAACACACTCCAGAGGCCAGAGGCTGAAAGAACAGGCAGTTTGACTTATTGCTCACCCTGCAATTTTCAAAAGCAGTTTATCCAGAAAAGCAGTTTATGAGTCTGGAGAAATCACTGCTCCCCTCCCCCACCCTCTCAGTCTCTGTGCTCTGGACTGTGCATTCTCCTGGACTCTCAGGTGCTACTCTGCTGGATTTAGAGGCACCATCTCCCAGACCAATAAAAGTTGGTTCCTGTCATCAGGTTGATCTGAGTTTTCATTCTCCTGTTTTTTTCCGTTCATTTAATTTGTACTCATTTTCCCAGCTGCTCCAGCCTTTAAATGCTTTTCTGACTTGTATATTTTCAACTTACAACGGCTTTAAAGAGCCACTGTGAGTGGAGAGCATCTATATTCAGAAAGTGTGTTCTTGAAACCCATGTTTCTTTTCCTGACAGGCATCCAAGCCACTGCCTGTAGTGTGAGCCACTATTGGAAGGGAAGAGTGAGGACCCAGGTAGTCACACTTGACCCTTTCAGGTTACATGCTCTGCTTGTCCTGTTAAAGCAGTAGCTCTCAACTTTCCTAATGCTGTGAACCTTTAATACAGTTCCTCATCTCATGGTGATTCCCCTCCCCAAAACCATAAAATTAATCCACTGCTACTTCACTACTGTAATTTTGCTACTGTCGTGAATCATAATGTAAATATCTGATATACAGGATATTCATTCAAGGCCCACAAAGGGGTTTCTACCCCAGCCTGATCATCTGATTCCAGTCCTGCTGTGTTAGACTCTGGGACTGCTCAGGTCTCGGTACATCTGTGAAATGAGTATTCACAGCTGCCTGCTGAGTCCCCATGAGGAGTAAATGTGTCATTGTCTCTTCCTCTCCATGCTCTGCTGATTCTTCTTCATGTCTGGGGAGAGATAGGGCCTGGGAGGTTCATACTTTCTAGGGGAGCACCCTGTTGTGAATAAGCTCCATCTCCAGGGTGAGTAGTCTTAGCATTTGTTTCCTGGCTATGATTCATGGTCTTGAGTACCTGTGACCCGGTCACGCACTTGACTGGACGTCTCCACTTTGGCTGAATTAGAATGCACATGTTCATCTTGAGAGAGAGAGAGTGCAGCATTTACTGTTTTCTCCTCACTCACCCAGAAGGGATGGCCAGAAGGGCTGGCTAGCCACTCTCTGAAAATAGATGTAACTATAGTTTGTTGGCACAGCTGCTATATTTAGCCTAAGAATTTTATAAAATGTGCAACAGAGCCCACACTCTCCCCACTCCGTGAAAGACCCACCAGTAACAGACAAGCTCCTCTCACCCTTGCAAGATCTTAAGTTGTTTTGCTTGAGGTTTCTCATTTCCTGATACACTGAGGAAGTTTGACCCAACATTGCTTTTTTTTTTTTTTCTTTTTAATATATTTTATTGGAAAGAGAGAAGGTCATGTTGTTGTCACTAAGCAACATGAATGAGGAAGCATGCCCCGGACAGCTTACTGAATAAACAGTCTCATAGTGCAGATAAGAACTGAGATCTTGCCCTTTTTCTGTGTCTTCAGAAGCCAAGCTGGAAACTCAGTCTAGTGTCTGAATGTGTTCCATGATGGGACCAGCACCATCTGTGCCCTGAACTTTGATCTTAACAAGCAGGGAGGAGAATGCTGGCAAGCCAACTGCCTGGTAAGACTGGTCAGTGATGAGAACGGTCAGTGTCATTTTTACAAGTGAGTCGGCCATAGTGTGCCTGGAATCTCTACTTCATTTATTTACTCCAGGATTTTGTTCTCTGGCCCAATTTCAAAAGGCTACCTGACAACTTTATGCTTGCAATTTAAAATATTGTCTGGATGTTTTCCAGTATAAGTGGTTTAAGGACAGAGAGCTCAATTTGTCATCACACTGAACAAGCTCCAAGGCTGTCCTGAAATTCATAGTTAAATATGCAAAATCCAGAGAGCCTAAGTTAATACTTTTGAATAGCTAAGTTTTTTTCCTCTGGAAAGAGCAGTAAACTTGAACGTAAGAAGAAAAATAAAGTACCGAGGATGTGGCTTAGTTGGCAAAGTCTTTTTCTCATGCAGGAAGTCCTGGGAGTAGCTGCTTAAGCCTGTAATATCAGCTCTCAGGAGGTAGAGGAAGGAGGATAAGAATTTCATTCTCTTGCAACATATGGCATTTGAGGTCAGCCTGGTTTACACAAGACACTTCCATATTACCCTGGTGTCCACCCAAAAGGAAAAAAACAAAGACTTTCATACACAATATTCAACCCATTGAGTGGTCATTTTATGCTATCTGATAAAGAGAGAAATAAGATCTGAGTACTTATATGGCTCTTGGGGACAGGACTTCTCTGCTTCACTAGTTTAATTCATTCTTGAATTCATTCATACATTCTACCAACAGACATTTATTGAGCACACTCCAAGTGCTAGGTTCTGGGTTAGATGATAAAAATGGATGATTCTGAGTAGGTTCATTTGTTCCAGTGGGTTTAAAAGCAGGAGTGAGATGATTTCAACCAGACACACAGCATTAAGTTAGTGTGTAGGATGTAATGGTTTCTAGTGCTGTTCTGGGATAAAATGTTAATTCAGGACTGCATCTGGTGAAGATGGCAGGAACTGTATCATATCAAAAGACATTGCTATGTGAATATGGGAGACGGAACAACACTGCAGGATAAGAGTTCAGCATACACAAGTGGTCAATAAGAACTGATCTGCTGCTAATGGGATAATAGGCTGGTGAGAGAGCTTGGTTAATAAAGTAATTCCCTTGCAATCATGAGGACCTCAGTGTAATTCCGAGAGTTCACATAATAAAGCTAGGTGTTGTGGCAGAGCTTGTAATTCCAGCACTAGAGTGGTAGATCCTTGGAGCTTGTTGACCAGCTAGTCTTGGCTACTTGGTGAGCTATAAGTCAGTGAGAAACACTATTTCAAAAACAATAAACTACAATGACAACTAAAAACAAAAACAAAAACCAAACCAAAACTCAAAAAACCAAACAAATCCTAGTAAACAAGATGAACTGTGCTTGAGAAATGATGTCAGAAGTTGTACTGGAGCCTCCACATGCTTGCAAACACACTTACATGCACACCAGCACACATGTATGCACTTGTACACACAAACACACATGCATGTACAGAAGAGGAAGCAAATAACATCATTTGCAGGGAAATGGTTGTAGACATAGATGTGGTGAGCGAAATAATCTAGAATAAGAAAGGTAAGAATCATGTTTCCTTTTGCACATGGACTCTATGGAGAAAAAGACACAAAAGTGGAGGAATGAGTAGAGAAAGGAAGGGGATCAAGGGAAAGGGGAGTGGGTTAAGAGAAGGCTACAGATGGATATGATCAAAGGACTTCATATCCATGAATGAAAATGTCACAATTAACGTACACTAACAAACAGAAAATTATCGTGCACCCCGTAAACAATTTTCCAATTACTAATTAATGCATTTTGATATAAGTTATTCCAGAAAACCCAAAGTGGTTGATGACTTATTTTGGATCGAAATTAGTAATTATAGTCATGTTAATGTATTTTATAATTTAAAATGCTAACCATATTAATTGTCAAAATTAAATGTAATCAGCAATACAATTACAGAGATAGTGGTCTATTTGAACACTCAGTCTTCAGGTGAGAGAGGTGGGGCAGAGAGACTGCTGCTTGCACTCTCCATCGGGAAGTTCATGGGGAGAAAGTCGGGCTGTGTGTTTGTTGTGGTTGTTGAGGGAGGACAACAGAGTGTGGAGAAATGTGCACTGCCTCTGGAATCTCCCATCTTGGGATGATTTATTAACCTTCTCATTTAACTGGTTAAAATGGGTCACATTGCTCCTCCTAACTTCCCAGGGAAGCACAATTCTCTTATTTGTCCAGAAGTAGACAAAGCAGCTGTAATTACCACAGCCAGTCAACTATTAGTAGGAATAATTAGAAGAGCAAAAACCTTAGAGGTATTGAGGCTGGAGGCATGACCCAGTCAATAAAGCATTTGCCTTGCTAACTTAGTTCAATCTGTGTGATGCAGCTACTTGAGAGCCATGGGGGGCCTCTGTTGGCCTAGATAGGCATGATCCAGAGACTAAGGGATCAGATAAACAATGGTAATCAAAAGTAAACCCAAAGTATGAATCTTCATCCTTGTCTCATTTCAATGGGGATGAAGATGCAGACATAGGTGGTGTGAGCATGAGAAAGCAAGTTTATTAAGAAAAGAACAGGAAAAACTAAGATTCCCACAGTGGAAGGGATCCCCAGAGAGTTCTGTTAAGCTGCTAGCCCAGCATCTTTTTATAGGACTTATGGCAGAAACAGAATAAGGACTGAGGTCATTTCTACTGGGACTGGCTAAGTCTCTAAGCAAAATCATGGACTAAGCCAATGGAGGTTCACACGATCTGTGCTGTCCCCCAGACCTTGGCTTGATTTGCAAGCCTCTGAGGTCTGTTAGCCTTTGGCTTTGGTAGGGTCTACAAGCCATTAATTAAACTGTGCTCTTATGTTTATGTGACCAGCTTTTAGCTCACCATGGACAGTTGTCTTTCTACCTATGGGGAGCTAACTCTTACCACAGCTACTAAGATGTAGCTACAGTCATTCTTGGTTGCCTCATATTTAGCTCCTTGTTTATTGGGGAGGCTTCTGGTAGCCTCCTTTCTGGAATATATACAGGCTTTTTAGAAGCCAAGACTGGCTTTGTTGTTTTTCCAGAGACCAGTTCTTTCTCTTATCTGGTTGGCTTGGTTGTCCTATACCCAACTTCAGGTCCCTTTCTTTACTTTCCTCATTGTTCTTTGATGTCTTAACCCTAAAACATCTTTTAACCCTAACATCTGTTTTCAGTGTAACACTTAGAACTCATATAAAGAAAAATACAGAGTGGCGACATATGCCTTAGATTCCAGGGCTGGGGCAGCAGAGATAGGAGAATCCCTGGCATTTGCCTAGCCTACTTGTTGAATTCCACACCATTAAGAGATCCTGTCTCCAAAAAGCAAGGCACATGTGCCTAAAGAGCAACAGCTGAAGCTGATGTGTGGCCTCCATACACATGTAATACACACCCATGGACATAAACACACACAAATTAGAACTATTATATTTGGTAAGTGTTACTTTTCCAGAATCTGGTTTGTAAATAGCTTCTCTATTAATAAGATCCACATGTTCTTTATGTCATAGTTCTATTTCTCTTGAATGTTATAAGAACTCGACCTTCTCAGAATGGAACATTCTCTTGGTGTGACTAGTTTTCCTCAAGTGAGCATCTGCTTTCATCTATTTAAATATCTGTTCCTGTTAATATGATTTGACCTTTGGGGCAATGGTCCTTGTTCTTATGCACCACAAAAAGAAAAGAATGCAACTTCTGTTTATTGGTGGTGGGAGATGGGTGAATACACACAGCTCTTGTTGTTGTTTTGTTTTGTTTTGTTTTGTTTTGTTTTGTTTTACCAGAGACTCTGAATCACCCATTATTTATTTGGGATGTTTATTGCTGAGGGGTATCTCACTTGGCTAAGGTGTGCCCAGGTCATTGTTTCTTTCAGAAATTGTAGGATCTCAACATGTTAGCCTGAAGATCTTGTGTTTTATATATACTGCATGGACTTCTGGAAAAAAACTTCTGAATGGAGCCTTGGGGTGATGGAGAATTCTAGAAGCAGGGTGACCTAAGACCTGGTTCCATGTAACTAGTTACGAATTTGCTGTAAGAATTGCCAAGTCCAGAGTATCTGAGATTCTACCTGAGTGAGTTGTCAATTGAAGGAATGAAGAAAGGACAGTCACATGTACAGAAAAGTTGGGGTTGAGTAGTGTCCTGGGTGGTTTCGTGTTAACTTGACACAGCTAGACTCATCAGGGAGAAAGGAGCCTCAGTTGAGGAAATACCACCGTGAGATCCAGCTGTGAGTCATTTTCTCAAATAGTGATCAGTGGGGAATAGCCCAGCCCACTGTGGGTGGTGCCATCCCTGGGCTGGTAGTTCTGCCTCTATAAAAAAGCAGGCTGAGCTATTCATGTGAAGTAAGCTAGATGACAGAGCCTCTACATGGCTTCTGTGTCAGCTAATGCCTCCAGAATCCTGACCTGTTTGAGTTCCTATTCTGACTTCCTTCAGTGATAAGCAGCAATGTGGAAGTGTAAGTCAAATGGACCCTATTCCCTCCAACTTGCTTTTTGGGAGTAGTGTTTTGTCGAAAGAAACCTTAACTTACAGGTCAGGACACACTCTGATAGGTATACTCTGATAGAGCCACACCAACAAAGAAATAGCTAGGATCTCGGTGAGTTTATTTAGTAAAGCATAGGAGAAGGAGCTAGCTAGTTTCTGTAGAAGCCCTCTGTAGATGAGCAGTCTCAAGCTGTAATCATCTGGGAGGAGGAAGCTGAAGTTGCACATTCTTGTCAATTGTTCATAAGTACTTGTACTTGCACACACTGTCAAGATTTACACTTGGAACAGAGGAAGGCTTTGCTATCCTGAACCTCATCCAGGGAAGGTTTTGTCATTTATTCTCATGAATCTGAGACATTAGATCTTTGACATGACCATGTCTGTAGGGAGCAGAAAAAACCCTGAAGCAAGTCTTGAATGAATATATGTGTGTTGACGTGAGCCGCCCATGTCAAAGATTCCAGAGCTTCAGACTCATGAAAGAATGGCAAAGCTTTCCTCCACCCACCCAAGGTGAGGTTCAGAGGGATGGCAAAGCCTTCCTCAGAGAATTGAGAGCAAGTGTTGTCTGTGTGCATAGTATGTCTACTATACCTTTCTCCCTCAGATGTTACAGCCTGAAGAATGTTCCTCTAGAGACTGCTCCTAACTAAACCTGTTTGATCCTGCTATTAAACCATAAACTCTGTCTTGTTTTTTAAATTTGTATGTAGCAACCCCGCCCCCTTGTCCAGCTGCTTGTAATAGCCCTGCCTGCAGCTTGTTTTTAGCTAGGTGAATTACAAGTATGCCTGTATACCTGGCACTTTACATCTAAACTTGGATCTAAACTTGGTTTTTTACTCTGTGTAGTAACCAACTGAGCAATCATTTCAACCAGGAACCTTCATTCTTGGGGATGTGTAAAAAAACAAGCAATTTTTTAAAAAGGTGATTCAAGCTTTAGTGAAAAAAAACTTTTATGGTGGACACAAAATACAGATTTATTTGGGGTAATAATTCTCTCATCTGAAATTGTCTTTCATTAAATGGTGTCAGGGAGCACTGAGGAGGTCAGGAAGGGTGAAGGCAATTTTCAATTTTGTTTCAGTGTGAACATGTATTCTTATGTGTGAGGGGTGGATGTGACACAGAAGATGAATTTATATGGTGGTATATTGAATGTGAGTTGCCTGGGGGTAACTTTGGAGACAGTAAATAGTCTGCCTGAATTTAAAAGTCAACAGGTTCTAATGAGACACACTGACTTTGACCTGTGAGACAACATGGCATAGACTTTTACCCGAAGGAAGAAGAAAGCTATGCCACGCCACCTTTCACCTTCTGGACTTAACCTGGTCCCAGCTTCCAGTGGACTTCCAGTTCTCTCTCCGCAAGCCTCCCATTTCAGCCTTTCCTGGTCCAGATCCCAAAGCTGTAGAATTAGTGTGCCTAGGAAAGATTTTAAAAAATACAGGCATCAGTAAGTCTACCCCACAAGTTGCTAATCCCCTGAGGAGAGGGACCGAAGTGGGTGGTACTCAGTGTGGGCCTGTATGCAATGAGAGGAACTTCAGGGTGGGACACACTCATGTTGCTGAGATGCTGTAGCAGGGGCTCTTCCAAGACCAGAGATGTGAATCACTCAGTTAAGAAGGGACAGCTTGAGACGAGGGTAGATTTGAGGAGGCCGATGTCAGTTTCTTTGAGAATGCTACTAACCCTGGCACTGGCTGGGTTTGGGATGAATGTTAATCCCAAAGACAGGAAGAGAACAACCACAAACCAAATTATCATGGCAAAATTAAAGCAAGCTCTTTTATTTGTGTACATGGGCTGCCTTCCTCTAAGGCAGGGTTTGTGAGGTCAGCATTGAATGTAGAGAAGATAAGGACTTTATAGCTCAGTGGGAAATCTGGTGGGCAAAATAGGTAGTGTTACAAGGAGCAAAACATAAGTATAACAAGTTAGTCCTAATGACCTCCTGAAACAAAGACTTGGTTGCAAGGTAGGTATAACAACAGGTAGTCATAACAAGGTAGCCATAACAACCCTTTTGAAACAAAGGTAAGACTGCAAGATTGTTATTAACTTTTTGAAACAAAGACATAATTGCCATTCATGAAACTGTCAGTACAGAACCATTTGTTAAGGTTACAGGTGGGGCATAGCCCAATCCTTGAGAAACAGAGGTTCAATCATAAACAGGAATGAACCGAAATTGTTGTTACTAAACGTGATTTTTAAGCCCAAAATGGAGTCAGGCTGATTCTTCATTCGAAGAAAGGCTTTCTATACAAAAGTATGTCTCCCACCCCCAGACAAAGAGAGGAGGGATGAATTACTATGCAAGTACCAACTCCTGGAAACTGCTGAGAGCTGTAAATTTCTAGAAAGGACAATGTCTACTTCTACTTTCTCTGTAGCCTGAGCAGGACTTGGGAGGGAAGTGGCTGTGAGAAGCCACACAGCAGCAGGGCTGAGTGCCTTCCATAAATCATAACAAGTATCATTGTCTGGGGCCATCGGACAACAAGGCATTCTATTACGTTCTTGCTAGTTATACACCGAACACACCTGTATTGCATGGTTCCAAGGCTCTCAGGGGAAGCAGGAATTGCCAGAGCACCTGAGTGATAAACACAAACAAGAGACACACTTGAGATTCTGTTTTAAGAACTGTTGCTTAGAACACATATTTTGGTTGTCCTTTCACTTGCTAAAGCTATTGGGTAGAAAGCAAACACCACTAAGAGTGGAATGGGATAGCAGATGTCTCAGACAGGGTGGCTTCTACAAGCTGTGTGCCATGCCTAAGGTATAAACAGGACCTCCTTGATTTTGTATTCATCAATTGATGGTTTTTTGGTTTTTGGCTTTTTTTTGTTTTTTTTGTTTTTTTGTTTTTTTGTCTTGGTTTTTTGAGACAGGGTTTCTCTGTGTAGCCCTGGCTGTCCTGGAACTCACTCTGTAGACCAGGCTGGCCTCGAACTCAGAAATCCGCCTGCCTCTGCCTCCCAAGTGCTGGGATTAAAGGCGTGTGCCACCACTCCCCGGCCATCAATTGATGTTTTAATTAACAGGAAACATAGGAAGTTGACTGACTTTCTCTTGAAGTTTACCCCTCTGAGACTGGATTACAAAAAATCTCTGGAGATTTTGAAGAGACTGAATTTCATGGCTACAGAGAATTGCTGTGGAAAGCTTATGTGCTTCAGGCTGACAGGTGAGGCCAACCTGTTATACAGTGGTATTCCAGTATCCTCTAGACTCTTCTATAGGTTGTCTTGGGCCTTCTAGAATCATCATCCTATTCCCCTCAATGCTAGAGTAAGCCTGACACCCCCACCCCACCCAAGGCTCTCCAGGTTGTAATTCTTCCTATTTGGTTCATTTAGTAGCATCTTCTAGGAAGCCAGTGGCTTCAAGAGCAAGAGTTGGGGACTCAACTGAGCATCTGTGTAGTTATTTTTGTCCTGGAGGGAACAGAGAGGCTCATAAGACTCTGGAAGCTCATAAAACGTGGAAGGCTCTGGAGGCTCAAAGAGCAACAAAGCTAAGCCCTAAGATTATAGAAGCAGTAAACAGTTGCTGGGAAGAGAAGACTATCAGAGGAGCAGTTTGCAAGTCATGCAGAGAGCTCCAGGGATGCAGCTTTCGTGATTCAAGCTGGGGTGGGCTTTTCAGTGATACAGTTACCTGTAAACAACCCACTCAGCTCACTGGCTTACACTGACTTCTTTGATCTGCCATTGGTGCCCTATCTAGGGTGAATAGGTGTCTCTCCAGGAAAAGCCTCACAACAGCATCTATCCTTTGTGTGCCTAGAGCCATCATCATTGTTACCTCTAAGTAGTCACTCACAGACCTTTCAAAGGATAGAAGTTTCATATTTGGAGAATTTAAAAAAGGTACTTGAAACAGATAATGATCAGCATATGACTAGAGAGTAAATGGGACTATGGAGGACATAATTAGAGAGAGAATCAAAGCAGGCTCAGAGGTGAGCATAATTAGAATGTTAACCTGGAAGGTTCATACAGAGAAAGATGGCCCCTCAAACTGGACTGAAATGGAGTGGAGAAGAAAACTTGAGGAGAGGTCAGAGGTCACAGAGAGGGTTGGTGAGACCATTTGCCTTGCAAGTATGGAAATCAGAGTTTGTATCCCCAGCACCCACAGAAAGACTATGGGTATTTATCCTGCCTGTAATACCAGTTCTTGGGAGAGATAAACGCCAAATCAGTGAGCTCTAAGTCAATGAGAGGCCTAGGCTAAGTAAATAAAAGTAAAGGAAGAGGTGACAACCTTTGGCTTCCACACTTATGCCACACATGTTCAGACTCATTCCCACATATTTGTACCTATACACTCTCAAACATGCATTCATACATGCACACACAGAGGTCACAGGAAACAGGGATGGTGGTTTTTAGAGAATATGGTCCATATAAAGAAAATTATGTGTGTTAAAAAGAAAGTGTGACTGGGCACAGTGGTGTGTGCCTTTAATCCCAGCATTTGGGAGGCAGAGATAGGTGAATCTCTGTGAGTTCGAGGCTAGCCTGGTCTGCAAAGTGAGTTCCAGGACAGCCAGGGTTCTGTTACCCAGAGAAACCCTGTCTCACAAAAATGGAAAAAAAAATGTGATCATCGGGTTTGAGAGAAATAAACATTGCACCTAGTAGTAAGGAAGCCCCTGTCTGTTGGGAACACCATTGAAACTAGTCATGGAAGAGGAGGGAGGTACAGAGGACTCACTGTCAGGTGAGGAAGTAAACATGGAGAGTGTTGATACTCTTTAGTGTCCCGCGCACCTCTCGCCAGCAAGAAGATACGCGACACACAGGCTTCGTCTGCAGTTCAGCTTTATTCAGCCGTTGATGGAGGAAGAACCCCCACCCCAGAAAACAGCTCCCTTATATAACCCAATAAGCGGTGTGGCACAGCCTGATTGGTGGCTTCAGCTCGTGACCTGATTAAAGAGGAGGAGCCTGCACTTGGCATACACTTTGGCGCCCTTTTATGGGTTGCGCATGCGCCGTGCACATGTTGTTTACAGGATGAGGAAAACCGCAGGTAGATGTCCGCGCCATCTTGTAATGGCGAATACTCTAACCGCTCCCTACACTTTAGGGTCTCTCTAGCAAGACAATAGAAAGAATCACCAATAGGAAAGAACATAATGCTCAAAAGAGTTGTGAACTTGCCATGGGCTCATTAAGTTAGGAGTATCTGGTGTTTTTCAATGAAGGTGGAAGAGATGTGAGCTTTGCAGATCCAGAAGAGAGAATAATTGACCACATGAGTCCTTGGCCTGAGAAGGCAGCTGGGTGTTAAGAAATGGTAGTGAGCTGGAGATGTGATTCAGTTGGTGAAGTGCTTACATACTATTCACGAGACCTTGGCTTCCATCACAGGGGCTGCATTAATGGACTGTGGTACACACCTGTTATCCCAGCACTCAGGAGGCAGAGGCAAGAGAATGAAAAGTTAAAGATCATTCTCGACTCTATAGGGATAGATAGTGAGCTGGGTGTTAGATTTGTGTAGGAGGAATTGCCTCTTCAGTGGGAAGGAAAGAGTCAAGGGGTTCTCATAGTGAGTAGGTTCTGTGAGTCTAGAATCTGATTCTGTTCTAGCTGGTCAACAAATCAAAGCTGCATGCAGAGGTGGAGGGCTCAGATGGAGGTTTCCTGGGGAGACAGTAAATAACAAGTCACTTGTGACCCAAAGAGGGCCGATTCAGACTGAAGGATGGCAGCTGCCTGCCAGAGCTCTTTCCCCAGCAGTTGAGCTTCCTTAGAGTGAGAGGCACCTTGTTCTGGGACTTATCTCTAAATCCACAGGATGAGTCTCACATCAGCTCTTATTCTTCCTTATCATCCACATGTTTGAGCTTTTTAGTGAATTCAGTTTAAAAGCTGCTTGTAGAACATGTATTGTAATCCTGGATTTGTAGTGCAAAAGGAGCAAACGTTTACACTTAAAGAGTCTTCTTGTCTGCTACTGATTTCATGGAACGTGTTTCTAAGGGAAGTTGCCTCCTTAGGATCGACTTTTAGATTATCTTCTTTCTTTGAACATGTAGTCCAGGAATTCTCCAACAACTGTGAGGCAGTTTATTTGAAAACATGGTGTTTACTGAGATAAAAAAAAAAAAAAACTAGAGAAAAATCAATTAAATGGTTTTATATAACAATAGGCATGCGATTTCCCTTCTTAATACAAAGGCTTAACTTTCAAAATGCTTTGTGTGTCTATACTATATGGAATGTACACATAGATGCACATAGACACACAGACATACACAGGTACATTATCATGTATACAAACACGTAGACATACACACAAACATATACATAGACACATACACATACAGACTGACATGCAGTTATACATATACATAGACACACAGACATATAGACACACACACGGATGAACAGACATATATAGTATACACAAACATACACACATAGGCACCCCTCCACAGGCATATACAGACTGATACATAATAACAAAGACATAGACACATGTATAGTCACACATAGGTATCTGTACACAGACACACAAAGACACGTACAGATGGATACGCATTTGCTGTTTTTCAGACAGATCTTACTATGTAGACCAGGCTGACCTTGAACTCATAGCTTGCTGCCATAGCTTCCTGACCTGAGTGCTGGGATTGTAGATGTTGGTCAACATTCTTGGCCCTGTGTTTTCATATACAATGTTTTTAAAATTATTATTTTTTTTAGATTTATTTCACATACACGTGTGTTTGTGAAATACAAGTTCATACCTAGTGCCTTCAGAAATCAGAAGAAGGGTATCAGATACCCTAGAACTGGTGTTATCAGTTACCATGGTTTCGAGCTATCATGTGGGCACTGGGAACCAAACCCATGTCCTTTGCAAGGTAGCCAGTGCTCTTTACTGCTGAACCACCTCTTCAACCCCCTCATAGATGCCTGGCTATTAGTTCCTAATATGAATTTTTGGATTGAGAAGATGGCTCAGTGGGTAAAAGCTTTTTCAGCTTTTACTATGACGACATAAGTTCAGATTTCTAGAACCTTCTAAAGCTGAGCACGGCAACATATACTGTGTTCCTAGTACTTTAGCAAGATGAGAAGCAGACAGGAGAACCACTGGAAGTTCCAGAGCCAGATAATCCAGGTATTGTGGTGATTTGGATGAGATGTCCCAATACTCTCAGGCATCTGAATATTTGGTTCCTCAGTTGGTGACATCATTTGGGTAGGTTTAGGAGGTATAACATTTGCTGGAGGAAGTATGCTATTGGACTGGACTTTGCGCTTCAAAGGCCCATATTATTCCTAGTTCTTTCTCTGCCTCATGCTTGTGGCTTAATATGGGAGCTCTCAGCTATGGTCCCATGCCTGCCTGCCTGACACCATGGACCCCTAAGCCTCTGAACTGTAAGCCCCAAATAAACCCTTTCAGGTATGCCCTCTGTGATTGGACTTTTTCTCTGGGCCCTGCCTCTTAAAGGTTCCACAGACCTTCTACTAGTGACAGTCTGGTTTGTAAGCCCTTAGCATGTAGTCAATGAGGGACATTTCAAGGTCCACGCAGGGTACCTGGGAGCATGTCTTTTATTAAGCCAATTCCTCCACTCTGCAGTGCTTGCTGGCAGCAAAGGTATACAGTCTGAACCCCAAATACTACTTTAAAAAGGACACTGTATCGATTTACCTCCAATTGATTTCCTTGAAGGCAAATTCCAGCCTCTGAGATTCTGAAAACTCAATTAGTCTCACAAAGGAAAAAACAAAAGGCTGTGAGGTATTTATAAATTCTCTAAGATATCAAACATCCAGTATGCTTAAAACCATGCTGGCAGATCTTTGTTAGCATATAACTTATTTGCTAAACAAAGATCATTTTTAATGTGTTTTTCATACAGTTTCGCTCCAGGAACTAGAATACACTGACTTCAATAGACATTTAAAAATATCAAAACTGCATTTAGAAAAGGGTGCATAATTTAGTCTTTTTATTAGTTTAAATATTACCCCTACATCCCAATATGTTTGAGTTATCACCCACTCTCAGAACTCTGGACACAAATGTTGTGATGAGGCAAACACAAACTCAAGGACATATCTGTGGTGAGCTCTCAGACTTTTGGCTTACTCACTGATTTATCCTTAAGTGTGTTAAGTGTGTGCGTGTTCGTGTGGGGTATCATTAAGCATGTGTGTGTTCATGTGGGTATGGTGTCTCAAGGCCAGAGAGCAACTTTGGGTGTTGTTATTGAGGAAGGTTTCACCTCTTCTCACACTTCCTCCCTCCCTCCCTCCCTCCCTCCCTCCCTCCCTCCCTCCCTCCCTCCCTCCCTCCCTCCCCTCCCTCCTTCCTTCCCGTCAGATAGGGTTGCTCATTGGCCTGGAGCTCACCTATAAGGCCAGTCTAGCCCGCCATCAAGCTCCATGTATCACTTTGCCCTACCCACCTCCACAGTTCTGGGATTGCCAGCACCCACCACCATGCCTAGCTTTTTACATGGGTGATTTTACACAGATACTCAGGGTTCTTGTACAGTAAGTACTTTACTGACTGTATCATCTCCCTGGCAGCCTTATTTACATTTTTTGAGACAGAGTCTTGTGTATCCCAGGCTGGCCTTGAACTTGATCTGTAGCTGAAGGTGGTCTTAAACTCTTGATCTTCCTGCTTCTGCTTTCAAAATGCTGGGATTGCAGGTATTTATGGTTTATGTAGTACTAGGCATCAAACCCAGTATCTTGTGCATGCGAGATAAGCTCTGTACCAACTAAGATATATTCCTAGCCCCTGGAAATTGGTTTTAAATAAGAGAAATGAACTCTTCTTGAACTTAGGTAGAGAGGATCTGATAGGCTGATGCTAGGCAGTCTTGACAGACATCTCCATGGGGACAGGGAGGAGATGGGCAGGAACAGGAGAAACTGTGGGGTATTTAAAAATTCTCTAAGATGCCAAACCTCAGTATATGTTTAAAATCATGCTGGCAGATTTGTTAGCATGTAACTCATTTGGTTTTGCCCAGCAGAAAAAAGTAGGTTGCTACTGCTCTGTTGATTCCTGGAAGAGGGATCCATGTAATGCCCAAGTGAGAGCTTCCCTGCATCCATCTGCTCATTAGCCTCAGCTTACAACTCTATTGGCCCAGGTCACCTGTAGTGGAGTTAGGTAAGAAGAGATCTGCCCTTTCATCTTTACTGATGGTAGCCAAGCATACCCCTGTCTTTCAGGACCCCAAACATATAAAGGGTCCTAAATGATAAATTCCTGTCATTGTGACAGAATGCCTGAGAAACTGATGTAAATGGGGAAGGTTTTACTTAGGCTCATGGCTTTAGAGACAGTCCATAGTCGTTTGGCCTGTTGCTATGAGGCAAATCACCATGGCAGGCACACTTGCAGAGAAAGACCAGTCCTTTCATGTTGTCTAAAAAGTGGAGCAAGGCAGCCTGTGTTTTGATAACCCCTTGGAAAACATGTCCCTAATGACCTACTTCCTCTCATTGGGCCTCATGTCCTAAAGATCTCACTACTTCCCAGTGATGTCACAGGCTGACACATGGACCTCTAGGGACACTTGGAACCATAGCAACACCTCCAAAACTTCCATATCCTATATAAAGAAACCTAAATCTAAATGAAGCCCCAAATTCAGCATCCTTAAAGTATAGGTAGAAATGGGCTTATTCTATAAACCCATGTTTCAGTATTTTCCCATGTGTCATGGGGGCTTAGTTCTGTAATATACAAGGTATATGTGAAATAAAACCTATTAAGAAAACAGCAAGCAGAGAACTAGGGAGATGACTCAGTGGGTGTAAGTACTTACTGTGTAAGCATGAGGACCTGGGTTTAAATTTTGGTACTCACATAAAAAAAAAAAAAAATCATGCATAGCCATATGTGCTGGCAATACCAGTGTGGAGGGCAGGAAAGACAGATGATCTTGTAAGCTTGCTGGCCAGAAAACCTAGCTGAAATGGTGAGCTTTGGGCTCACAGAGATGCCTTGTGAAATACACACACCTAGGTACATGATTTAACCAGCCAGGAGAAATCAATGGGATCTTCATGCTGAGATTTTACTCTTCTGACTTAAGTTGTAGTTGCTGGGGAGATAGTTTGGTGGCTCAAGCTCTTACCATGAAAGCCTGAGAACCAAAGTTTGGACTCTTAGAGCCCATGTAAATGCTGAGTAGGTGTGACTGCCCACCTGTAGTTCTATCTTTAGAAAGCAGAGACAGGGAACCAATGCAATAAAAAGCCTCCATGAATCCTGACAAAGTTCTCTGCCTTATCGAACTGATCAGATGCTGCAATGTCTTCTGGCAGCCAGGCCAACCCTGCAAAGAGGAAAACCCAGACAAGGGCACGATCCCGATGCGGAAGCTCCCAGACAGGATGATAGGGATGTCTGTGGAGACACTTGTCCAAGGAATATCAACTTCTGGGACAGGACTGTTGGACACAGAGGTCAAGACCCACAAGGAGACAATGTCAAATGAGGAGTTCAAAACCATCACTACAACTGACAATAAACTCATTGTTCAACTCGAAATCGAAGTCTCCCAGCTTGAATCCTCAGTGGCAAAGCTGACTGCTGCAGTTGAAGGCCTGAGCAACCACATCACCGTCCTTCCTAGACAAAGAGCCAAGAAGCCACTAAGCTTGCTAATCTATCCAAACCGATGTGAAGGATGGCTGACAAGGTGGATCTTATCTATGCCAGATCTGCTACTGGAAGCTACCATGTGCCAATGGAAGCTCCCTCAGTGCCGTTCCACTCTATACTGCCATGTCCCCTTGGTGAAGCACTTCCACTCTGAGCAAGGAATAATAGTCGAATTAAAAAAAAAAAAAAAAAAAAAGCAGAGATCCCTAGAGCAATCTGGTTAGCAGAGTAGTCACAAGCTCTTTTGATTCAGAGACGCTGACTCAATGAACAAAATGGAAGAGAAATTGAGGACGTTTCCAGGTATCAGCCTTGTAGGACTCCACATGCACACATCATTCACACATGTAAGGGTATACACAGACTCACAGCTACTCATAAGAAAATGAAAAAAAATTGCCTGAGTACCATACACATCTCACACATAACATTGTTATTACATAACATGATGCATAATCCTATAGCATAAGTCTATATGTCACATAGATGCTACATATGTCATATGAACAGGGCGCTCTTTGGTACTATATGCTAAACACAATGTATAATTATATACAACACAGAATATAATGTATAAAGCAGAGCAGAACACGTAGTCTGCTTCATTACTACGTCTTATTATTTGCTCACCCATTTTGAAACTCATTAGCAGTTAATCTAATAAGCATTATTCCTTATTAAGCAGATGATTAGGAAGAGTGTTAAAGCAGTGTGTTAAGTGATCTGATTGGGGTGTCTTTGTGTGGCTGCTTAATGGGAAAACTCAGGTTGGCAGGAGATTGCCCTCAACTACCTCTCATTCTCAGTTCCTGGTTTTATTTTTACAAGACTATTTCATTAGTTAGCTCAAGACATTAAGAATTTATAATTAAACCATCAATGAGTGGTATCGTAAGAAGTAGAATTAAAAAGTTTACACAAAAAAAGCAGCAGTAAAGTAAAATTGGAATGAAAATGAATGGGGGGGGGGAATCAATGAATGGAACAGCTCTGTCTGGATAAACTGACCGAAAACAAACATAGGCAGAGGGTGGGAGGAAACTTATTCTCTAGCTGCTCTTTCACCTGGGCACATGCTTTTACAGTTCAAATGCAACTGTGGGGTTGGCGAGGTGGCTCAGTGGGTAAAGTGCTTGCAGAGGAACTAAGTTTGTTCTCTAGAACCCAACTAAAGAAAAGCCAGTAAGGGACTGGGGAGATGGTTTGGTGAGTGACACAAGATAGAGTCATCTGGGAAGAGAGAAGCTTAACTGAGAGAATGCCTCCATCAGATTGTCTTGTGGCAAGTTTGTAGAATTTTCTTGATTAATGATTGTGATGAAAGGGCTCACACACTGAGTGGTGCCATCCCTGGGCTGGTAGTCCTAGGGTATATATGCAAGCAAGCTGAGCAAGCCATAAAGGGCAAGACAGGAAGCAAAATTTCTTCCTCTATAGTCTCTGTTTCAGTTCCTGCATGAACTGTAAGCTGGATGAAAGAAACCCTTTCCTGCCCACATTGATTTTGGTTAGGGTGTTTATTAAAGCAATAAAAAGGCAAAGCACAATGATGGGTAAGAACATTTGTTTTGTAAGCATGAGGACCTGAGTTCAAATATCCAGCAACCATAAAAAAGCAGGGCATGATTGGAATCTCAACTTTAGGGGACTAATATAGGTGGATCATGGGAACTCATTGGCCAGATAGCCTAGCCAAACCAAATAGCTTCAAGTTCACTGAGAGACTCTATCTCAAAAAAAATGAGATGGAGAACAATAGGGGAGCACACCTAACCTTTTCCTTTGGAGTCTGAGTGTCTTTGTTTAGGCTCATGCACATATCTAATACCCTACACACATTGATTCAAAATATTTTTTAAAATTATTTAATTTTTATTCATATGAGAGTTTTGTCTGACTCTACATAGGTACACCACATATGTGCCTGGTGGTGCCTACAGAGGTCAGAAGAAGGCATCAGATCCCCTAGAACTGGAACTTGTAATAATTGTGAACCACTATATGGGTACTAGTAACCCTGTACAAGAGCAACGAGTGCCCTTAACCCCCTAGTCACTCTCCAGAACCAATAAATTTTTAAAAGCTAAGTATGGTGGCATGTGTTTATAATTTTAGTGTGTGTGTGTGTGTGTGTGTGTGTGTGTGTGTGCGTGTGTGTGTGTGTGTGTGAGAGAGAGAGAGAGAGAGAGAGAGAGAGAGAGAGAGAGAGAGAGAGAGACAGCGAGACAGCAGGTAGAGGGAAGATATGAAGAGTGGAAGAGGCCTTGAGTGAGTTAATGTGTGCTGGTAACATGAGTACAGAGACAAGGACCACAGAACTTCAGATCTGTGAGGAAATGGCAGAGCCTTCCCCTTGGAGTAAGAAGTCTCAGGGATTGCAAAGTCTTTCTCTGGTCCATGTGTGGATATTGACATGTGCAGAATATGCTCACCATGGCTCCTCCACCAATATTTACAACCTGAAGATTGCTCCCCTATGGAGACTGTTTCTACCAAGATTAGCTATACCTGTCTCCTTGATTCAGCTGTATATCATAAACCTTGCCTCTTTATCTGTGCGCAATAACTCTACCTCCTTCCTCAACTGTATGCAATAACATACAGTTATTGTTATCCTTGCTCAATTGTATATAATAAACACACTGAGCTTCCAGGATGCTGTGATTTCTCCATTAGAGAGCCCAATCTACCTGATCCCAGCTTTTCTATGTATCTCTGTGTTTGTTTATTCTTCATTCCCTTCATGCCCCAGTCAGATTCATCAATGAAGCAAGCAATACACACACACACACACACACACACACACACACACACACACTATGGTAGTTAGCAATTAATTTTCAGGATGCTATTTTATCTCTCTTAGTGGATGAATGTGTGAAAAGATGGACTTGCACACCCACTTCTGACATTTCATACACAGTCCTAGTGAAGCTGAAGTCCACAGAGCTTGCCAATATGATAGGGAATCTGGCCTCCCTGGTAGGAATACATTTGGACTTCTTTTCATATAAATCAGGGAGAAGATGCTGTGGCATAATGCTCACAATTGTGGGATGTGGGGATCTTAGAGTCATGCCCATGATGGATTGGACACTTGCCATTGGGTCATCTGACTTCTCTAGACTCTGGTGTACCCACCCAGTGTGGGAAGAATCCAAATTTCTTCCTCATAGGGCAGCTAGTAGGATGACGAGAGTAAGACACTTAGATGAGTGATTCTCAACCTGTGTGGGTCATGACCCTGGGGAGGGGGTCAAATGACCCTTTTTGCAGAGGCCACATATCTGATATCCTCCAAATCAGATATTTCATTACAATTCATAACAGTAGCAAAATTACAGTTATGAAGTAGAACAAAAATAACTTTAGGGTTGGATGTTACCACAACACAAGGAACTGTATTAAAGAGTTATAGCATCAGGAAGGCTGAGAACTACTGCCTTAGATGCTGCCAGGCAACAACAATACTGACTAGAATCAAGTTGCAATGATTAACCCTGTTGTGTGTTAGGATTCTACAGAAACTTCCACATCTATTTCCGCATTTGAAACTCATTAACACCTATGTTGTTAATATTTTTGGTTTGGTTTTATTATAATGCAATATTTACCAGTGTGCCATCATGATCTATTTGGTATAGTTTTATGTAGGCCAGGGGATGTGTCTCCTCTGGTAGAGAGCACTTGTCTTCCATACAGAGCCCTGGGTTCAGTCCCCAGCAATGTATAAATTAGACACAGTGGTGCACACTTGTAATTCCAGTACTGAGAAGTTGCAGAGAGAAGTATCAGAAACCCAAGATCAATTTGGGCTACACGGGAAGTTTGAGGCCACTTTGAACTCCTCTTCTTCCCAACCCCCCCAAAAAGGGATGAAAAAAGAAAATGGAATCAGCTGATGATGTATTTCAGAAGAGCAGTAATGTATGTGAGCTTCATGACAGGAGGAGGTGCTGGGTTGGCGAAGTTGGAATAGATACAGCGATGTGTTGAGATGGAGAGCCTTCAGTCTAGGGCTGATGACTGAGTCCAAACCTTTCCCCATGACTACAGGCCTCTCTCTTCTCTGCTTAGAATATATACGAATGGTTTTCTTTCTTTCTTTCTTTCTTTCTTTCTTTCTTTCTTTCTTTCTTTCTTTCTTTCTTTCTTTCTTTCTTTCTTTTTTGTTGCTTTCCATCTTTCAGTACTCCTATTTTTCATCAGAACTTACCGAGTTATTAAAGGGAAACTTTCTCATAGCTAATGCACACTACCCTGTGGATTATGCCATGTCAGACTGTCAAATTCTCAGTCAATGAGATCTCAGATATGAGGATATATCTCAGGTCCAGGCAAGTGATTGTTCTGAGCGCTCATTTCCCACTTGCAGGAGTTTCTTAGAATTGATAGACAGGCTCAGTCTCTTGTCCAGTCTGTGTGTGTTTACCTCTGAATACTAGAGCTGCTTCCTGGAGATGAATTCCCTGCCTCCTTTCTTGGGGTCAGGGTGGTGTGGTTGTTTGAATAAGAATGATGCCCATAGGACCCTCTGTTTGAATGCTTAATCCCCAGTTAGTGGAACTGTTTGGGAAGGATTTGGAGGTGTGGATTTGTTGGAGGAGGTGTATCGCTGGGGGTGGGCCTTGAGGTTTCAAAAGCTTGTGCCAGGCCCAGTGTTCCCTCTCTAGGCCTGCAACTTTTGGGTCAGATATGAGTTGTCAGCTACTTCTCCAGAATCATGTCTGCCTGCCTGCCACCACACTTCTTGCCTTCATGATAACAGACTTGCCCTCTGAAACTATAAGCAAGCCCCCAATTAAATACTTTATTTTATAAGTTGTCTTGGTGACTTCTCACAGCAATAGAACAGTGACTAAGATGGGGGGTGGGGGAGGCAGCCAGGAAGTGCAAGAGAATAAACGGACAAGCAAGTCTCTCCATGTCACTAATGCTCTAGCAAGTCACTACCTTGGCCTGGGAGAGACAGTTCCTGGTTGTCTCTGAGGTAACCTCTCTGGCATAGCCATGTGTACTTTCTTCTGGTCAAAGAGTGCTGTACTAATGGATAGCTTTCTTTTATAGGGAGCTCAATAGTCAGTTATTGATTCAAGTCTGGAAATTGTTCCTATAAGAGTTGTGCAACCACCAACATTTCTAATTTTATTTTTTATTACAGAAAAAGCATAAGGCATTGTTGAAATCAAACATGAGGTTATTTGTTAAAGCAGAGACTCAGTTCATGTGACTTTGGTTTCCTTCCACAGAGATCTACTCTGAGGTTAAATGAAGGTAGACTCTGTCTTACCTTGTGAGCAAGAATTCCTGGAAAGAAGTGGTGTCTGCAAAGACTAATTAAAACTGCAGCCACACCATCTGGATCAGAGGCTAATTACCTTATTGAACTAGTTTTAGTACCCCACCCATAGCCCCTTCCCTGTCCACCTCTGTGTCAGAAGCAATACCCTGTGACTAGCAGATGAAAACCTTTCAAAATCTATCAACTTAGTGGAACATTGGCATTCTAACCCAAAAGCTAAGAATGACACAAAGTAGAGTGTTGGGCCTATAGAGAAGCTCCCCTGCTTTGCTGAAGCAGTCTCTTTGATGTACCCACCAATGTATTTTAAACTTGCCTTGATTTTATAGCTTTTTTGTTTTGTAAAACCATAAAACCTCATGAAAGTGCTTCCATGTTGGAAAATGGAATCTGGGGTAACCTAAATCTATGCTCCTAGGCCATGGTCACTCAAAATGGCTCCAGAATAAATGATCTCTTATTCACTTTAAGATGAGAGCTGTAGTTCTTTTTATGTCAATAACTTCATCCTACACAAATTAGTTGGTTTTGTTGTTGTTGTTTTTCTTGTTATTTTGTGGTTTTTGTTGTTTTGTTTTTTGGTCACAAAGTAGGCTGTGTGTTTGGGGTGAACGTTAGCTTCTAAAGCAGATCTTTCTAAAAAACTAACTGAATAGAGAGAGAGCCTCATTAACAGGCTTTCACTTGGCTTCCTGAAGGGAGAAAGATTTAATGTGAGAGGGACTGAATTATGGCAAAGGCTGGTGATAAAACTTGAAGACTTCGGGGAGAATATTTGGAGGGTTTTGAAGGTAAATTCTAATTAAAGGATAAAAGAGAAGCCCAGTGCTGGGGGCAAGGTGTGTGATGTTCAGAGCTGGGGACTTGTAGACAGTGAGGTGGCAATAAGACACAGGTAGGGAAGAGTTTTAAAGACCTAAATGAATAAGGATGTAAGGTAAAATAATTTAAATCTTGTTTAATGAGCTAGAGATGCACAAGCCAAGCTGAACTGAAACACATCTCTTCCTTATCATGAGGTGGAGGGAGGAAAAGGATCAGAGGATTTGCCTCAGTAAACAGCTACAGTGTGGGAAAACTGAGGCACAAGTACCCTGAAGGTGGGAGGCAAAAGGAGAGGGATATCTCAGTATGATCTCAGCATGGCTGCTTATTCACATTTCAAGGCCCAAAGTGTTTTTTGTTTTTTGTTTTTAACCTATCTGCTTGCATCTTGACTGATATCGCTGTTTTAGCCACCGGAACGCAGGTCAACACAGCACCACACCTTTGCGGTGACACCCACACACATGGTTCTTAATCATGCACAGCAGCATGTGCCCTTTCCTTCTGAGCAAATGTGCTATTTCACCAGCATGATTGAGAAGCGTTGGGAAGACCACAGCTAAAGACAGTACCCTGGCTTTTCCTAGTACTCAACAGAGTGTTATCAAAATGGAAAGCAACTAAGAAATGCTGTGCAGATAGCTCAAATGGTAAAATGCTTATCTTGCAAACAAAAGAACTTGAGTTTAATCCTCAGTCTCTGTGAAAAGCTGACTGTAGTGGCACGTACCTCCAATCCAGCTGGGAAGGTAGACATAGGAGGGTCTCCGGGAATGAGTTTAGCCTACTTGGTTAGCTCCAAGCTCAAAACCAGAAACAAAAAAGATAGCTGGTGCCTGAGGAATGACAGCTGAGGCTGACCTCTGCCCTGTACATACACACACACACACACACACGTGCACATACACACACAATGCCTGAAGGGCTTAAGCTTTTAAGGACTCTGAAGGGTAGTCAGGGAAAGGTCGTGCAGTTGCAGGGCTCTCCACAGGGTCCTGAGGCATAGGCCAGTCCTTAGGTGTGAAGGTTCTGTCAGGATTTTGCTGGGGGCAGCAAGCAAGCTTCTGAGCTGCCTGCTGGTAAAGCCACTGTAGCAATCAGTGTCTGAGTTGTCACTGGTTTTCGAAGTCACAGAGAACCTGCTTTCCAGACTGTTAAGATCATCTGTGCCTCCACATCAAGGAACCCACACTATGCAGAGAGTGACAGATTGGGGAAGTCACAACTCACCCCTGTATTCTACTGCAGAGGTCTTAACATTTTTGTTTTGACAGTCCTAGAGATGGAATTCAGGGCCTCATGGTCATGCTAGACAAGCACTCTACTGCACTGTACTGCATTCTAGCCACAGAGCATAGCTTTTAATCAAACTCAGTGTTTCAGGCTGAACAGAGATTTTTCATCATTCTTAAAACTAAGTGAGCTAACAAGAGCCAAACATTTACCTCATGAAAGGAAAAGGACACAAAATGTGTAGCTGCTGAGGGTGTGATCATGAGCTCCTACATGTTTCATTGTGACTGGGTTTGTTCTCTCTGATTGATCATCATTCTGGAAAGGTTTGGGTTTTAGCCTCAACCTTGACCCTGAATAACCCATTCTTAATTTTTCCTTTTCTACCTCACGTGTGTGTGTGTGTGTGTGTGTGTGTGTGTGTGTGTGTGTGTGTGTGTGTATTGTACATTCACATTCATGAAGGAGACTAGAGGATTGTCATTTTTTCTCTTTCTCCACTCTTTTTTTTTTTTTTTACATTTTATTTATTATTTATTGTATGCACATCTATGTATGTGGAGGTCAGAAGGCAAATTGTGGGAGCTGATTCTCTCCTTTCTCCATGCAGATCCTGGGGCTTGAATTCAGGTCCTCAGGCTTGGCAGCAGGTACCTAAACTCACTGAGACATTTCTAGGCCCTTTCACCTTTATTTTTTGAGAAAGGACTCTAACTGGTAGAGTGCACTGATTTGGCTAGACTAGCTGATCAGTGAGTTCCATATCTCTCTCTCCAGCATTGAGATTAAAGGTGTGCTGGCATGCTTGGCTTATTTTTTGTACATGTGTATGATTTTTAAAAATCATATTTACACCCTATTTTCCTTCTTTCTCCTTTCTACTCCCTCTGGACCCCTTTTTCCCACCCACATTTCCTACCCCCATCTCTCATTCTAACCCTCTGAGTTTAATTAAGGTTGTTTACTTGTGTATGGATTTGGGGTTATTTACTGGGTTATGGGCAACTTAACAGTGGCTACATCATTGCAGAAAAATGATTCTCCCATTTCTCACCAGCCATTAACTGCTGATAGCATCTCAGCTAGAATGTTGTTAGCTAGATCTTGCTGGTCTTGTGTAGGTAATCTTCCTTCCTTTTTAAGCCTCACTCAATCCTTATTTGGGGTTTGCCTCAATGAGACAAGGTCTCCTGTGTTCCAGGCTGACCTCACAGTCTCTATGAGGCAGATGATAACCCTAGAACTCCTGACCTTCCTCCAGTCCTGAATGCTGAAATTACAGCACAATACCGTCACAGCTTTGAATTCATTTCTTAATGCTTTTCCTGAATGTTTCTCACCATTTCCGTGACACATGAGGCACACTGCTTACCTGGATGCCGACATCCCTCTTTATATTGTACTGTTCCCTGTTCCATGTCTTCCTTTTTTAGCCTTCTCTATCCTAAGGTCCTCAGACTACATCAAGGATGTGAGAGTCTGCTGCAATAATGGTTGACTCAGAGAGGAAGCTAGGAAGAACAGAGAAACATTTGTCTCAATGTAGGCCAAACATTGAGGATGGGGGAAGGGAGCTTACAGGTGGGAAGGGAGACAGGGAAGAGAAGAGTGCTCTTTGTTGTCTGACTGAGACCAAAGAGACTGCAAGAGACCAGGACCCCAGCCTCTACAGGTTTAGGGAAGCTGAGGGTTAGCTGAGTGCAGTTGTCCTGCTGTGGTCTATCAGCCTCTGGGGTGTATGAGTGGCTGGAATAAGGATGGTTCTGTTGGTGGCAGTGCGGATGTGCATTGCTGTGGAATCAGCCTATTTCAATCCAACCGCACACAGATAAAACACCTATACAGTCTATGCACAGGTGATTTCACAATTCAAACTAGTTTGCCACAGCAAGTTTGCTCTGTTAGTATCTACTGTCTGAAAACGTCATGTTTTCTGTATGGTGCCAAAAGCACAATTTCTGTGTTGTTAGTATTTGACAATCCTCTTTAACCCTCATTTCTTAAACAGTCTTTTTGAGTCCTTGCTTGAGTATGGGTCTTTCTCCATAAAAACTCTTGTGTGTGTGTGAGTGTGTGTGTGTGTGTGTGTGTGTGTGTGTGTGTGTGTGTGTGTGTGTGTGTGTGTATGTTTATATACACATATGTTCATGTGTGTATGGAGGTAAGACAGCATTGGATGCCATTTTTCAGGAGCTGCCCACTTTATTTTTTAAGGTGAGGGGTTTTAGCATTGGCACTCACTAACTGTGCTAGCCATCTCTCCAGCGCTGGGCTTATAGGCATGGGTCACCACAATGGGCCTTTTTATTTAAGCCTGAGGATTTAGTTTAGATTCTTGTACATTCAAAGCAATCACTTCAACAACTTCACCATCTTCCCAGCCCTCCACAACTAACCTTTATCAAAGAGAATATGGCAAAGATGATGGGATGCCATGTACAAAATTAGAGCATAAAATGATTGTCTTTATTTTATGTACTAGTCTCACATTTTCTCCTGGGATCCACATTCTGGAGGAAGCCTCCTACTTACAATGGACACACAGAGAGATGACAGCATGATGAGGAATTGGCATCTCCAGATAAAAGTCAGAAACTCTCTAAGCCTGACAATAACCATATGTGTGAGCTTGGAGGCAGATGCCTCTGCTCAAGCCTTACAGTGACTAATTTCTCAGCCAACACCTATGGCCTCACAGGACCCCTTGGGTCAGAGAATACCAATAGTCTGCCTACAAGATAATACATGCTTGCTGCCTTTAGCTGCTAAGATTGGGTATTCTGTGGCATACCAGGAGATGATGATTTTATCTGTTAATGATGGCCTGTGGTATAGAGTTAAGGTGTGTCCATGTGATAGTATACCAGTCATTGAATGCAATGTTGATATAGAAGACTATGTAGAAGATAGGAAGATATTTACAACATATGATTATTCAATAATAGCAGATTATTATTAAGTCACCTGTACTTTATGGCTCATGGTACATGTAGATTTTCTTTTATTTGACTTTTGGGGATGGGGACTTACTATGTAGCCCTGTCTGGCCTGGTTGTAGTCCTCATCTATCAGCCCCTTAAGTGTTTTTGTGTACTACCACACTCAGCTTGATCCAAGATACATATTTGTCAACATGCACTAAATATAGAATGTGGCATTTATAGACTGGGATATTTGTTATTTTATAATTTCCTTTAACAAGAAGAGTTAGGCTGGGGTAGTAGCTCAGCAGAAAAATTCATGCATGGTATGTGCAAGGGTCTGGGTTCAATTTTCAGCACAGTGGCCAAAACCAAAAGCAAAGCAGAGGGGTGCTAGAACCCTACCTTCCTCCTTCTCACACAGGGCAGACCTATGTGTGACCCTGGGGTCATTATACTTGGAGGTGCCAGGACTTCAGAGAATAGGTTTCTAAGGCAACTAAGGCAAGGCTAGCATCATTTGCAAACTCAAAATTCCACAGTGCAATGAGTAACCACTGGTCCTCAATACTTACTGGGATTCTGGGGCACAGAGATTTATGCACAGTGAACCTATCAGAATGCCATCAACTATCAATCTGCACCTGACATAGTTTTCAGCTTCAGGCAGGAAAGCTGAGTTGCTCACAGGATGGATTCCAGAACTAAGCAGGTTGACCAGCAGGAGGAGGTAGAGGCTGTCTGGGAAGTTCCAGTATTTGGGAGTCCAGATGGAATATTAAATTGATGCTTGACACAGTCCTCAGAATCTTTCAAATACTATCCATGCCGGGCTGCTCAGCATGAGACTTCAGAAGCAGCAGCTCTGGGTAAGGTGAAGTCCATGTGACAGCAGCATCCCTGTTCTGGTGACAAACTCCCCATAGTAGTTTTCAGTCCCTGTAGGATTCATTCGTGCCCCATTAAGGAGACCCATTCCACTTTGGGAAACAGATATGTTGAATAAAAAAAAAAAAAAAGTCCTTCCTGAGAAATGCACAATTTGCCTAAATTTTGGGCCTGTGCAATGAAATAGTTCTGCAACTCAGAGGAGATGAATCCTTACATTCACTCCACAGATAAGAAGCAGCCACAGCCAGATGGCTAAAGCTGATTGTCAACTTGACAGGATTAATAACTGCCATGAGATAAACTTTGGGACGTGCCTGTAAGGGAGTTTCTAGCTTAAGTAAATTTAGTGACAAGATCCACTCCATGGGCTGGGGATCTAGACTGAAGGAAAAGAAGCTAACACTTGAACTCCTTTGTCTAGTATTCCTCTGTCTCTGCTTCCTGACTATGGATGTAGTGTGATATAACCAGACTTTTTAGCTACTTTATTTGGTTCTTTTTCTTACCACTCTATATTAGGTTGAGTGGAAAGGGGGCATGGATATCATTTGACTACTTACTGCTGATTAGGGCATCCAGTTTCTTGGGACAAGTTTGATCTTCTTCATCTTCATCAGGATATCCAATTTCTTCTTCTTGTCACTTTGCTCACAACCACTTGACAAACTGCAACAGCAGGGGCTCTGGTGTTTATATACCCTCTGAAGAGTCCCCAGAATTGTAAATATAAACTATGTTCAGATGGCAAAAATCACACCCCTGCTAGAGCATGAGACAAATTATATTTAGCTGTACTGGACAATCTGAAGCAACCCCATAGCCCACATCTGGGATTAAAACAAAAATATTTACATAACATTTCTATGTTTTTAAAGAAACCAAAATCCTCAGTTCAGTGTGACCAGCTGTTAGCATTCTGTCTAAGCTCTGCCCCACAGTTACCTGTATGCTTTGCCCCATAGTTACCTGTCAACAGCCAGGTATGCCTAACTCACTATAAAAGGGGCTGTTTGTCCCCTCCTTGCTCTCTTGCTCTGTCCTCTCATCCCTTCCCCCCTCTCCCTCCATGTGCTAATGACTGGCCTCTGCTTCTCTACTCCTCTCTCTCTCTGTCTCTCTGTCTCTCTGTCTCTCTCTGTCTCTCTGTCTCTCTCTCTCTGTCTCTTCTTTCTCTGCCTCTACTAACCTCTTGACTCCCCTCCCCATGCCCTAAATAAACTCTATTCTATACTATACTGTCGTGTGGCTGGTCCCTCAGGGGGAAGGGATGCCTCAGCATGGGCCTGTGGAGGCTCCCCCTTCCCCCACACCTCACCACACCTCCATAAAACATACCCCCCTCTCTCTTTATCTTTTTATAAACACTGCTGCTTCAGGATCCTGCTGCCATGCTTTAGCTCCATTATGGACTGTGTCCCTTTGAACTGTGAGACCAACTGAACTCCTCCTCCCTCAAATTGTTTTTATCAGATATTTTGTCACAGCAATGAAAAACTAAAAAATGCACATTTTATTTAGTTCCTCCCAAACACTCATACACAGTCTCCTGTGAGCACTGGAGTTCAGGATTGGAGATCAGCCTGAGTTTGTTCCTGGTTCAGCCAATCAGTAATTGTGTGACCTTTAAGTCCTTTGTTTTCCTGATTTGGTCTAAAGGCACTTGTTTTATAGCATGTTAGGAGGACTAAATTCCAGTTTATTGTCATGTTAGCTACAGTCACATCAGGGTTCTTCCTGAAACAGTTGGTGAAGAGTGAGCAGGTCAGTCAATAGGGAATGTCTTATGTGTGTGTGTGTGTGTTCCTGATGGTGCATGTTTGTGTCTTCACACAGGTACACATGTGTATGCATGTGCATGTGGAAGCAGAGGTCAACCTTGAGTGTCACTTCTTAAGAATCATTGAGCTCGACAATTAGACTAGGCTACTGGCCAGTGAACTCCACCAGGATCTACCCCAAGCCCCACTGGGATCACAGGAACACCTCCTTGTCTTTTTGTTACTGTTATTTCTTTTTAATGTAGATGCCGCGGATGGAACTCAGGTCCCTATGCTTGTGCAGCAAACACTATCAACTGAGCCATCTCCCCAGACTAATGGGAAGTAGGTAAACAGGAGGCTTAAGTTCTAGACTAACCCATTGGTGTGAGACAAATTGGAATTGGAACCAGTGCAGTACCACAGCACTCAGGAAGTGTAGATATAGAATGCAGGTCTAGGTGCTTCTGTATGGATCAGGCAGGGTGTGTACACTGCGTGTGTGTGTGTGTGTGTGTGTGTGTGTGTGTGTGTGTGTGTGTGTGTGTGTGTGTGTGAGACTCATAAATCCCAAATTTCCAGAACAACTCTGAGGAAGGAACAGCTATGATTTTAACTCATCTTAGGTGACCCTGGCCCAAGAAGTCCACAACAGCCTTCTAGTTGGACAGGGTCAGAAGGTCATTTCTTTCTAGAGAATGGGTGAGTCTCTGATGTGGGAAACTGCTAGGGCAGCATCTGGGCCTGACACCCTTAATTCTTCTGGAAAGGAAGAAAGAACAATTGAATAGCTTTAATGAGCCTCACGGCAACTTCTGTATCTGGGAATGGACAGAATGCCCAGGAGAGAGGGAGCTACAGGAAGACAGATGGAAAGTGATAGCTGCTGGCTTTAATGAGCATGATCTGTCCTTTAAGTTTTGAGAATCTTTTTGCCAGTTATTTCCCAGGGGTTTTCATTTAAGTTTGAGATTCACATGTACCCTTACCCACAGGGTAAAGGACACCAGTAACACCAGATGTGTATTCTGTATCACATGCCTCACAAACGTGTTCTCAACTAGCTTTCACAGTGACCTAATAAGGGAAAGACTTGAATGTTCATTTTTCATAGATGAAGAATCTGATGCTCAGAAAGAGCAAATGGCTATTCTTTAAGGGAGGATATGTCAACAGAGGAATTCGAGTTTGTTTTTTCTTGGTACTCCTCCCAAGATGACCTTGTCAAGTACAGAAGTCTTATGCTCTCTCCTACAGCATGTATGAACTCACCTGTTTTGATGCGATTCCACTCTGTCTGTACAGTTCTAGTCCAGAGGCTTATAAGAAACCTGTGGGTTTTCTTTGAAGCACCTTGACTGAATGCTAGGAGCCGTTTTACTCGAGCTTAGAATTTGACAGAGTCCCCAAAGTTGCTGCCCATAGAAAACTGAGATCCACCACTGCCTTAGCTCTTTTTCTTTTTTCTTTTTTTTTTTTCTTTAAGAACTGTGTAGACCTGGCTGTGTAAACTCTGGGCTGGCTGTTGCAGCAATGGCTTTGTCCAAACCTTCCATCTGCCTTGCAGAGACTTCTTTAAAAAAAAAAAAAAAAAAGAAAAGAAAACCAGACACCGTTGGCACTTTTTATGAAAAAACAAACAGAAAGTAGCCATTTCTTCAGGATACACATACTCTCAGAAAAGATAAGAAAAACATTATTGTTCTGACAGGGAAGGAAATGTCTAAGGGAGTGGGTGGAGAGCCACTTACCGCTCCCTTTCCTCTAACCACAGGGGTGTGAAGACCTTCATTGAACCAGGTCTGTGAAAGCCATCTAGCATTCACTCCGGTGACTTTCATTCCAGCAGATGGGAATCTACTTAATAATCTCTAAACTTGCCAAGAGTGGAGATCACCTCAGCCTCCAGAGTACCTCACTCCAGTATTTAACAGTCTCTCTGTCAGGAATGGTTCCTAGTGCCCAGTGCAGGGCCCCAGAGGGGCTGCAGTTGTGCCTGCTTCCTCTTGACATGTCTTCAGGAGGGTTAACTCCATTTCCTCAGTTCTTTGAATGTCAAACACCCCCCTTTTTCCAAATCAAAACCGACATTTTCTTTCTTGAGCTCATTGTTTTCTGAGACTGAGCCTGTGGTGGTCTTGGCTACCAGCTGCCATGTTGTCCCCCCTGCTCTCCCCTGTGAGGGCAGGGCTCAGATGGCCTGGGTTACCTGTGCTGCAGCTTTTAGACTCCCAGCTCAGGCCCAGAAGTAGCTCAGTTAACTTGGTCATGGGACACTTTTGAACCTGTTCCCCCAAATAAACCCTGAGAAATATTTCTTAGTTTCATGCATCTCTGGGGAATTCAATAAAAACAGAGTATGGAACATCTATCTTCTAGTCCATGTTATGGTTTGATTTCTAAAGGTAAAAGATGGTAATGTGGGCTGGGAGGCAGCTCAGTGGCAGAATGCTTGAATATTTGCCATGAGCAATGGAGGTCAGTCCCTATCACCCACATACAAGCTGGGTGTGGTGATGCATTTGTGTAATTCCAGCACTGGGGAGATGGGAACAGGAGGATCAATGAGGTTTATTGGTCACACATAATTGGTGTCACCAATTAGCCTAATTGGTAAGTCTCAGATCCCAGTGAGAGTCCCTGTCTCAAAAATCAATATACATGGCTCCTGAGAAAAGATGGCTCCTGAGAAATGGCACCTGAAGTTGACCTCTAGATTCCTCTTGTACTCCACCCCCATGCTCTGGCATACACAAAACAGTTGTGTCACAATTTGTATAAAATTAAAAATTACTAGCAGCATCATACCTTGTTGAGGTAATGTTAACATGAAAACTATAATTAGCTACCATGAAATATTAATGTTTCATAAACAGCAGGTCCCATATCTGTAGTGATGAGCGATCTGATAGGAGAAAAGAAGCTGACGCATTACGAATTTCAGTAGAACATCCCTTGTTCATTCTCTCTCTCTCTCTCTCTTTCTCTGTGTATGTGTGTGAGAGATGTATATATGTATTCATGTGGGTGTGTGCATGTATTGTGAATATGAATGCATACTTGTATATAGAGTTCAGATGTTGGCACTGGGTATCTTCCTCAGCCATTCTCTACTCGAATTTTTGAGACAAGGTCTCAATTGGACCTGGAATTCACCAATTTGGATAGCCAGAATGTTTTGTCGTTGAAGTCCAGAAGTCCTCCTACCTTCCTGCCCTCTCTGACTACCAGGGTGGGAGTTACAAATGTGTACCACCAGAATTGCTTTTACTTGCATTCTGGGGATCAAACACAGGTCTTTATGCTTTGATTGCAATACTTTATCAACTTAGCCATTTTTCCAGCCCTACCTATTGTCTTTTCTAATTCATGGATTGTCAGCTAACCTCAGTGACTGTCTGACCATTAGCTATTCTGGCCATGACTGGGTCTTTTACTCAGTTTCCTGAGCACACTGGGTGTTCTGAGCTCTGCTGGTTGTTCAGGTTCTGCATAACTAAGAAATTGTCATCACCTACTCCTCCCCTGTGATATAAATTACTATGGTACTTTGTAGACCCTACACTGAGCATCCTGTCAGTGTGATGGCTGTGGGGCTGGATATGCTTACTTTGGGAAGAAATCAGAGAAAGCATACTAGAGTTTTCAAGCATATTAAATAAAGGAAATCCCAGTTTGCCATGTGAAATCCTTCTGCAGAGAGAAGGAAGGGGCCCACACTGCTGATTTACCTGATAAGCAGCTCGAAAATTCATAAGGAAAAGAAATGAAGAAGGATCATGACATAAAGACCCAGTGTGGTCAACAGCTCTTAGATGGCAGTTTTCCCATTCCTTAGACACTTGACTCCATGGCACAAGAGGCTGTTAGGCACCTGTTGTTTTAAAAAGCAAACGTTAGCTTTCAGAACAGGGCAGCCTAGAATAGAAAACTTGAGTTTTCATCAAATTAGTTTTTATACATGTGGTTGGAGGTTGCAGGCAGTGTGAGACTCATCATTGCCATGCACAAATGCATGAAAATGAAGGAGATTGAAGAGCTCGTGCTGTGGCTGTTACTTACCTGGTAGAGTGCTCCTGTGGCATTCTTGTAGCCCTATGGCCAGCATAACTCAACTGCACAGTTCCGGCTTCTGCTCCCTGTCTGGGAACCCATGGTTTCATTTTGTTTGCAGTTCTAGGCATAGAAACTAGGACCTTATTTGCACATGCTGGGTGAATGCTCTACCACTCAGCTCTGTCTTGAAGCTTGTTATTAAAAATGTCCAGAGGGGCAGGAAAATAGATTGATTGGTAAAATACCCAAGTTTGACCCTCCCCCCAGGAATGATGTTTAAAAACAAATCAAGAGCAACAAACTGTGTGTGGTGGAGCTGGGGAGGTAGAGCCAGAAAAATCCCTGGTGGTTCCTGCTAGTGAGATTAGCCTGCTTGGAAAGTTCCAGGTCTCAATGAGAAAACCTGTTTCAAAGAACAAGGTAGAAGACTCCTGAAAAATGACAGCTGAGGCTGACCTTCACACATGCATGCACACGTGTGCCCACACCCTTGCATGTACCCTTTACAGATTGTGTGTTGAACTACTGTGTGTTTTTTTTTTCTTGGAAACACCATTTTTATGGACAGTTTAGAGGAAGGTTTTATTGACCCATATAAGAATTGTAATATATTTCTCATTTAACCCTCTCCCCCCATATGCCAACAAACATACTTCATTGTCATGCTGTGAGCTGCAGACTGTGGCCAGTAGTTTCATGTGCAAGGCAGTTATGGCTCTGCATAGGAATGAAACATATTCTATCAGCAAGCCTGGGTAGTCACAGATGGTAGGCAGCAGAGTCCTGGCTTACTAAGACCATTGCATTGCCCCCTTTCAAAAATTCATTCTTTTCTAATGATTATGGAGGAAAGATATGAGTCAGGTACTGTGTAGCAATATGCTCACCAGAAGCTCTGTAATATTGCCTTGCCCAGTCTTCTTAGCCAGAGACCCAGCCATCTGTGTCAATGACTTCTCTCTCCCTCTCTAATAACTAATAGAATGACCAACGTAATTCTTCTTATGTCCAAGACTAGCCAGCCAAAGTACCAGTTTGGAAGTCTGGGGCTGTGTAATGACTTGTCTGTCAGTGTTGCACTTCATCACAGCCTGGTGGCTGGCTTTCATAGACCTTAGGGACCTGTCTGCTAGGGAATTACTTAATGTGCTGTATGATGCATCATGTTCTGTCCCTGTGTTCTAACAAAATGTCACATCCTCCCCACCCAGATCTCTATAAGTGCACAGATGGTCACATGGGGGCCAGTATCCCCTTTGTCAGGACTCTTTTCAGAAGTGACAAAGGCAATCAAATCCCTCAACTTTTATCTAAGATGCTGTTATTCCATAGCAATCTTTCTTCTCTCCTTCCCTCCTTCCGTCCCTCCCTTCTTCTTCCTTCCTTCACTCCCTGCTTTCTACTCCTCTTCCTTTTTCTCTTTCTCCCTTCCTCTTCTCTCTCTCTCTCTCTCTCTCTCTCTCTCTCTCTCTCTCTCTCTCTCTCTCTCTCTCTCTCTCTCCTCCTACTTTCCCTGGGCCACATATCCTCCATTCTGGGCTCTTACCTCTCAGTAACCTTTTGTGAAGATGTTTGAAGTGGACACTTCCTAGACACAAGGCCTGGAGAAGTAAAGCCTTCCCTTTTCACTCAGAGAAGACATCATTTTAAAGGTTCTTCCTGAAAACATTATGGAGAAAATGGCTTTTTATACTCAGTGGAGGCTTGGCACAGACACTTTTCAAAACATAGGAAGTTGAGTTTTGTTGACTTATTCTCAGACAGTTTAGCATGGGGAAGTCAAGAGAGCTTAAAGGTGTAAATGTGAAAGGAGTTTGTTCTGTGGTCATCACTGTGTTTTAGTTATAAAGAAAATATTCCTTATAGCTATGTTGAATGAGTTCTATAGGAGAAGAGTTTTGTTTTGAAACAAGAGGTACATACATAGCTTATCCAGAGCAGGGACCTCATGCCCAGATTCTTGTGCAGAGGCTGAGGCTGGCTTACCATTTCAGGAGGAAGTAAGTGCCACTGTATAAACTGAGCAAAACAGAGTTCAGATGTTGCTAGGTGCTCAGGTCACCCCTAGTACATTCATGAGACATCTTTTTTTGAAGATCAAATACAGCTACTCCCAGCATCTCCTAGCTGAGGTAGTAAACAACTGAGGTGTTGACTGACAGAGCATGTCTGTGCTCTTGTCACTGAATCAGATGTTCAGGGAGGAGAGGGGAGGAAGCATAGTTTCATTTCCCATGAATGTTCCTGAGTTAAAGTAGGTTCATAACCTACACAACCTGCAAAAGTAATAGTACGCAGACTTCAGGAGGACAGCAGCCAGCCACTTGGCAGTGACTGGAGATGAAGTTCTTCCTAAAAGCTCCTTAGTGCTGAGCCAACATGAGGTTCTAGACATTTATCATTTCTGTTATAGAAAGGAACAGCATCCATTCTGAATTACACTGGCAGTTGCCATCATTAACTGTGCTGTGGGCTTTGGAAAAGGCTGCCTCATGAATGTATGTGAGAATGATCTGAGTGTGGTGCCAACCTTCATTTTGTTTAGTCTATATAGTGGCACCAACTTCCTTAAAAAAGAAATGTCACTTCTGCCTCAAAAGTCATTGCTGACATGATGAAGAAAAATCCAAATATTGTGTTGTGGAGACTCATGTCACTGTTTAGTCTGCAACCTTAGTAACATCAAGAGGTGAACCATGTATTAACAGCAAAGCACCAGAATGATGGGGTGTGCCATGTGTGTGGAAAGCATGCTCAGACATTCTAGAAGACCCTAGATTTTGTGGCTTTCCTATGCTTATGTGATGATGTCATGTAACTGTGGGACAGAAGGCTCAGATATTTGAGAGAACCAAAGATTTCCTGACTTTCTTATGTTATGTGATGCTATGATGTAACTGTGGGCAACACTCTGGATGTCTTAGGCTTCAGTTCCTCTGTCTCAATAATAGTGGCCTCAAGGTCAGCCCTAGCTCACTCTAGAGGTCGCATGAACCACTGTGCAAGTGTTATTCACTGACTCTGCATTCCTATATGAGGCTTATAAGAAAGTCAAGCTGAGGAGTGGGATGCTGAGGGTTAAAATGGGTTATCAGGACTGGCACTTGGGAAGTATTCTTGAGGCACTGAGAGCAGAGGGGCCACCTGTGGCCTCCGAGGCCTGCAGCATGTACCATGTCCACTGAGCCATGGTTGGCCCTGTGGTGAACAAGCCTATCAAATGTATACATACAGAGGTTTCAACTCTCTAGTGTCTTCCAGAAAGCAGAGCCAGGAACTCCATCTGGCACTCCATTTGCTAAATGTCCCGTTTATGTCAAATGCCAGGAAATGTGGCTGTTTAAAATCCCAGGGAATAAGATTTCCACTCAGCAGCTTTTTAATGGACACATACCACACTCTGTGAAGCAAAAACCCTCTGCTGAGCCAGGTCACAGGCCCCTGCTCACTAGCTCCCTGAGCCTCAGCTGTGATGTACAAAAAGATACAAGGTGAGGAAGAATCAGTTTCAGCAGCTGGCTAGTATGCCTAGTGCCGATAGAGGGCAATGTTGCACATCTGCAGAAATCCACAGGCCAACTGAACCAGATGAGAGAAACACTCACCTTCTTCTATTCGACAACAGCAGTTTAATAAGGAATAGGAGCAATTAAAGCAGCTAGCTGTCAACACATCCTGCTCCTGGGCTGAGCTTGTTATGGCTCTATCATCACTTTGATATTTGCAAAGGGCTTTGTAATCATTTGGAGAGACCATTTCTCCCCAGCACTTTTCTACAGAATGCCAGGTCCATTAGCCTTGGGTTTATTGGTTTGTTTGTTTTGTTTTTCTAGGAAATTCAGATCCAGGGAGGTTAGCTGGATAGCTTTAGGATTTTGAGTCCAGAAGCAGAGTTAGAGAGGAGACTCAGCATCTCATATCCTATGATCAACAGTATACAATCAATCTCTCTCTCTCTCTCTCTCTCTCTCTCTCTCTCTCTCTCTCTCTCTCTCTCTCTCTCTCTCTGTATGTATGTGTATCCATATATGGATATGTGAGTGTGGTGCATTTCATGAAGTCAGAATTTTCAACTTCAAATGTTCCTTAGTATCTTCCACCTTTTGTTTAAGGCTAACCTGGGACTCTTCTGTGTAGACCAAGGTGTGACTGTCCCCTAGTTCTAGGGAACTACCTATCCCCTATAGACTTCTCATCTTATCATCAGTGGGATTATAGGTGTGTTTCACTCTACCCAGGTTTTTTACATGGGATCTGAACACAGGTCCCGATGTTTGTGAGTAAAGTAGTTTAACCACTGAGGTAGCTTTCCAGCCCTACATTTTCTCTTGACTTATTAGAGATTTTGGGCTGGGAGTTGGCTGAGATAGGCCACCTTCTATCCCTACCATCCATGACTGCTGCTTAGTCCAGCAAGACCTGATGGTTATAGTTAACCAGTTCATTAGGTCTGCCCTTCAGCCCAAAAAAAGATGTAGGGAGAAATGAAAGACAGACATGTGAATCTGGTTAGACAGTGAACACATTCAAGTGCCTGAACAACAAAGATTCATCCTCTGCCATTTTCTGCCATGACCAACTTACAGAAAATTGATTATTGAGAGCCAAGCTGTCAGTCTCTCTAGCACTCTGAACTCATTAATCTCTGAATCCACAGAATCTCAGTTTCCTTCTCACATTCTGAAGACATCGAATCACTGTTTTGGCTAAGTTACACACTACCTATGCTATCACCTATCTGCAGAAGCCCAGCTTGGTGACACATTCTGTTATGTGATGCTCCGGCAGCTGAGGAACATGCAAGCCATTTCTGTTATGGATGAACTGTCATATCTCAAGTAGAGGCTATTTCTTTTACAATGGCATCAACAAATTGATAAATGAAACTAACTGGTAGAGTTTCATAGTGACACATTGCCAATTTATTTCTGAAACACCGTTAGGCCAAAGAAAGTCCAAGTATGTACCTGTATGTATTTCAGAATGACAAAACGGTTAGGATTTGTAGTCAGGCTTTTGATGCTTGTCAATATGGTCTGGCGATGTACACACATTCTGTTTAGACGTGTATCTTGTTGTGTGGCAGAGTATCTGGTTTTGGGCTGTGAAAAGTTCCTCTCTGTCTGGCACCTCATCTACCCAACTAGCAAAGACTGTTGGCCCCAGAGACACAAGTGCTACTTTCGCTCTGACTAAGCCCTATGCCAGGCTTGGGGCAATCGGAAGGGGTGGAGGGTATGCGGTATTTTGATGGTGCTAGCTTGGTCTCAGGCAACATATTTAACTCTGAAAGGTTTGTACCCACATCCTCTTCACTGTGGCTGGGTTGCTAATGGCTGGGAGTCACCATCTTTGGTGATACCAGTTGTTTGGCTGGTTTTGCCAATTTGAACATAGGTTGATGTTGATATTGATAAGCCATCTGGATCTCATCTCTGAAACATTTTAAGTCACTCTTAGCAATCCAAAGACTGCAGAACAACCAAGTTTCTATAAATCCAAAGTGGCATCTGGAGGGCCAGATGATGGTTCATCAGGTAAAGTGCTTGCCATACAAGTGTTATGATCTGAATTCAAGTGATCTGAATGCATGTGAAAAGCCAGAAACAATGGTCTGAACCAGTAATCTTAGTGCTAGGGAAGAGAAGGCAGGACAATCCCTGGGACTGACTAGCCACATTGTTGAGATCCAGGGTCAGAAACTGTAATATTTTCAAAAATTAAAGTGAAGAGTGACTGAGGAAGACACTTGATGTCCTCCGGCCTCCATGTACATGTGTTATGTATAAATGTTATGTGTATGTATAAACACACACACACACACACACACACACACACACACACACACACACAAACGGGGGGGAGGGAGACAGGAGGTACCTTAAAATTCTATTTCCTTTGGGCGTATGTTTTATTTCAAGGCATCATTAAATGTCAAACACAATGTTTTGTAGAAGAAAGTGATGTCCCTTCTCCCACTTTGCATGCTGAGGGCCATGCAAAAGTAAAGGCTTGTGAAGATGTGTAATGTAGTGTGGAGCCTAGTTTGAGAATTAGGAGAGCTTGAGTTGGAATCCTGCATCACTGTGGGACAGAGCTCTTGTTCATGTAACTCTCTAAGCTCTTGAGCTGATGACACAAATAGTCATGTTTAGTGTCTCAGCTGCCAGGGATTTCTGGTCAACCTTGTGGATTTAGTAGCCCATAACCTTACTGAAGATACCTCATCTCCTCCTGTTCCTTCTCCTTCTTCCCATCTTTCCCTTCCCTTTTTCTTGTGTGTATACATTTGGGGTATGTGTTCATGTGTGGTTGCAAATGCTTGTCTCTAACTGAACCTATGGCTCACTGAATTCAGCTAGACTGACTGGCCAATGAGCTCTAGGGATTCTCCAGTCTCCATCTTCTGCAGTGTCTAGCTTTTTGTATAGGTGCTCAGGATCTGAACTCAGGTCCTAAGGCTTGCACAGGAAGCACTTTACAGTCAGAGCCATTTCAGTCATCCCTATTTCTGTTTTGTTTTTGGTTTTTGTTTGTCTGGTTGACTTTGGTTTTTCAAGACAAGGTTTCTCTGTGTAGCTTTGGCTGTCCTGGAACTTGCTCTATACACCAGGCTGACCTTGAACTCACAGAGGTTCTCCTTTCTCTGCCCTGAATGGTGGGATTAAAGGCATATGCCACCATGGGTGATCCATCCCTGTTTTATACAGCGTAGCTTGTTATTTTTATTCTTAGGTAAGGCAAAGCTAGAACCAAGTCTCTCAAGTGACTTCCATGAAGATACCACCACAGTGTCCATAAAAACCTGAATGTATTTTGAGCCCGATTCTTACATTATTTGTGCAGTAGGACACATTTAGGTTCCATGTAAGCATACTGTTTTACACTGTTTTACAGAGAAGCTCAACACATTCTTATGTCTGATTCTGACCACATCAAATTTTCTACCACTTTTTTTTTTTTTTTTTTTTCTGAAAATAAAGGAATTAAGTCAATGACAACAGCGAGTAGAAAATCCTTGGTATAGTTTTCTGTTGTGCCTACAATTGAAGTTATTTATGCTTAAAATTATATACTTCAAAATATTTCTACACTATCCAAAGACTTCATAAAGACTGAATATTTCTTTTCTAAAAATGTTCTGATTTTGTTTATTGAAACGGTGAAATTATAATCAAGGAACATTGAAGGGAAAATAATTCACTATTCAAGGCTGTCGGCTGAGCTTCCTCTTTCCAGCTTTCTTTCTGCCCTGTGCATATACTCATGCTAAGGAGGGGAGGGGCTTTCATCTGTAGTCTTTGCTCAGCCTTAGCAAGTGTGATGCCAAGAGAGGAGTTCAGCTAGGACAGATATCCATCTCACCACATTGCCTTATGCTATGGAACCCAGAGCTACACAGTTTAGAGAACATCTCAAATACCAAAGGGACTGTCATGTTGATGGAGGGCTCTCATTTCATCCCCATGTTTTATGCCACACTAGAAGCTATGGACATTGGTTTTTAGGGAGTGACAAACAGAAAATAATAGCTCATCATTCGGTATCTTTCATACTCTGAAGGCCTGTGGTAAAGAAAGTGTGGGAGGCAGCTGTTAGCTTTCACCTTCATGTAAGTAAAAAAGCTATGGTTACAACTCTCTCTCTCTCTCTCTCTCTCTCTCTCTCTCTCTCTCTCTCTCTCTGTGTGTGTGTGTGTGTGTGTGTGTACATGAGTGTGGAGATCAGGGTTGATGTTTGGTGTCTTCCTTTGTTGTTCTCTGACTTATATTATTTTTTCTCCACCTTATCTTTTGAGACAAGGTGTCCCAATGAACCTGGAGCTTGTCCATTAGGCCAGGTTGGCTGGCCAGTGAGCCCTAGTGATCCTCCTACTCCCACCTCCCCAGCTCTGGGGTTATAGATATTTGTGCCACAACTAGATCTGAACTCGGGTTCTTATGCTTATGAGGAGCATGTTTACCATGGAACCATCCTTATCCTCTGGATTTAGGTTATTTTGAAATCAGCTTCCTACATGTGGAAACTGTCATTCAGGAGAGGGGGCAGATTGTAGGGAACAGAGGAAGCCCTGAATAAATGTGTATTTTGACATAGGCATGCCTGTCAAGGACTACAAGACCATGTGATGCATGGTAAACTGTCAAAGTCATTATCCATATGGGCCAGACTCAAGAGGGATGGCAACACTTTCCTTGGGAGTCAGAGTATTGTTTGTTTATGAACAATTAATCAGCATTTGCAAAGACTAGCAATGCAGCTTCCTCCTTAGGGATGTTTATAGCCTGAGATTGCTCAAGTACAGAGACCTCCTTTAGGGACTAGCTAACCTCTCCCACTGTGCTGCACCTAATAAACATGCTGAATTTCCAGGTTTCAGTGGTAGTGATAGCAGTTAGAGAACCCTACCTGATCCCAGCTTCCTTGCATGCATGTCTGTGTGTCTGTCCTTTCTTCATTCTCTTGCTACCACTAGCCACCATTCTAGGACTCAAGCTGGACACAGCACTGGATAGTGCAGGCTGTTCTGCCTTCGGTCTTAAAGGGTGTGGGGTTTGTCTACTGTTGTTGAATAATATTCCTAAACCTTGTAGCGTATTTCTACTGTCTTCTGTCCATGGATGCTGAGCTCTGGAGTTCAGATGGTATCGCAGGAATGCCTTCCCCCAGCTCCTCCAGACTGCTTCTAATTGAGATGACTCAAAAGGCAGGCTTAACACCCTCAAGCTACATAGCAGGGCTGGGATCATGAGCTGATTTCTTCACCTATGAGTCAGGATCAGGGTCATGTTGGGCATCTCTGTGATGTTCACACCCTCTTGCACATGTCTTCTTCCATAGATGGGTAGACATCTGACTTTGTGCTAATGGCTTAGAGACCAGGTGTAAAAGCCACACAGTCTTTTTTGATATGCAAGTCTCTTTCTTTGTATATGTATGTATATGTGTGAACGTGTGTGTGTGTGTGTGTGTGTGTGTGTGTGTGTGTGTGTGCAATAAAGGACAGAGGTCATCCTTAGGTGCCATTCCTCATGTATTTTTGAGATAGAGTGTGCCACTGGCCAAAGACCTACCAAATCATCTAGACTGACTGTCTATCAATCCCCAGGCATCCCTGTGCCTACTGCCTCCCCACTCCCCGAAAAATTGGGCTTATAAAAATGCACCTCCACTCCTGGCTTTTATAAGGATTCTGGATATTGAGATTGTATTTTCTTGCTTGAAAAGAAAGCATTTTACCAACTGATATATCTTCCCAGCCCTTACCTTGTTTTTAAGTTTTTAAACAGCACAAGAGTACTTTTAGCTTGTCTTATTTCTAACAGCTTCATGGAAATAAAATGATACAAAGCTACATGTATCGAATATGGACAATTCAGTGAGATCAAATGACTGCAAGCATCAGCAATGCCATTGTCACAGTCAAGGTGACGCATCTAGCACCTCTATGAGTTTGTTTTGCTCCTTTGTGCCCCCTTACCTTGGTGATGACATAACATGCCCTCTTGACAGATTTTTGAAGGCACAGCACCCTGCTTCTCACTGGACATACCCTGTACTAGAGTTCTAGAATTTCTCTCCACATTACACTCAGGTCACAAAGCTCTAGTTTCTCTACATAGATACAAATGGCCAAGATGTATAGGAAAAGATGTCCTACATGAGAGCACGTAACTGCTAGTTGGTAAAGTGCTTGCCTTGCATGCATGGGGATCTGGGTTCAATCCTCAAAACTCATTTAAAAAGTTAGGCATGGTGGCACACACTTGTAATCCCAGATCCAAGATTGTAGAGATAGGCAGAAACCTGATGTTCACTGGCTACCTAGCCTAAACTACTCAGTGAGGTCCAGGCCAGTCAGAGTTCCTGTCACAAAACAAAACAACAGGTATATGGTGTCTGAAAAATGATGCCCAAGGTTAACCTCTAGCCCCTGTATATAGGTACACCTCCTCCCTGAAGATATCAAAACAACAACAAAAGTTACTCAAACACCCAAACCTGCGATATCTCCTCACAGAATTTAGGATGAATGTCATTAAAAAAGAAACCAGGGCAAGTTCTGGTAAACTAATATTTATAACCTAGCTTTGGAATCACATGATGCCTAATATCATAGAAACTCATAGATCCACCAGGTCACAGTGTAGAACTCACCCTACAGTTAGAGATTCTGATATCAAGCTCCATGCTAGGAAAAAAAATCCAGCATGTCTCTGCTTACTACTAGGAATTTACAGTAGCATGGAGAAAGTAGCCCAGAGCCAATGTGGTATCTGTAGGGAGGGTCCCTGGAGACCCATCAGGTATTCTTGCCTCCTCTGGATATTCTACCAAGAAATTCTTAGGCCTTCTGAGACCAGTGAGCCATCCAGCTACAAGTGGTTTTTCATTGGTTTTTATTTCTAACCGTTGACTTGTGATTTCTGGGCCATGGGTACTGGGATTCCTAATCTTGGCAGTGAGTGCCTTTCTAAATGTAAACAGATGGACAAAGTGCCAGCTGCATGTAATACATTCCACTGTAGCAATACTCTGGTGCTGGCTGGGTAAGCATGGCTGTATTAAACAGTAGTGCTTGCTCAGCCCTTTCCACATGGGCAGAGAGAATGTACAGCTCAAGGAACACCCAGAGAGTGAAGTGCATCCCGTTAGCTCAGCAAACATTGGACAGACCTGCTTGCTTATGCACTTTCAGGGGACCATGCCAGGTGAGCCATGGGGACTTGAACATTTATTTAATCTTATCCAGATTCTGTATTTGGAGGAGGTGTGTGTGTGCAGGGAGGGTAACATAATTGAACAACTTCAAACCAACTTTCTGTTATTGCCACGTAAAATAACTTTGGAGCTGAACTAGTCCCCCTTGCCAGGTTGACCACATCTGGCTTGGAGTCAACCTTGTGTTTTCTCTCCTGCACCCTGCCTACCTTAGTACAGTGAGAGGCTATGTGAACTTAGCCACTTTCCAGCCCAGTAGCAATATTTTCTTTCTTTTGCTTTTCTTGGTTGTGGTCAGAGGAGGTAATATTCCACTGCTGGCCCCAGAGACTTTCCAGAGGGCCACTTGTCCAAACACCTTTTTCCTTTAGCCTTAGCAAAACCATCAGATGCTGTTTTGACAGTCTTGTGGCACTGTTTCTAGGAGTTTCAGTCAACGCCAAATGCTTTCTGGTTCAGTGTGCTGACTCATGATAATACTGACGTAGTATTATAGGGTAAGTACTATGTGTCACCTACTGTACTGTGTGTGTGTGTGTGTGTGTGTGTGTGTGTGTGTGTGTGTGTGTGTGTGTACAGAGGCCATTCGTGGATGTTCCTTAGATGCTACCTACTGGTTGTGAGACAGGTTTTTTACTGGCCCGAGACTTGTTGGTTAGACTAGGCTAACTGTCCAGCAAACCCCAGGGATCTTTGAGTATTTATCTCTCTGGATCTTGGATTACAAGTACACACTGTCATTCCTTTTTTAAAACTAGGGTTCTGGGGTTTAAACTCAGGTAAACTTAGTAATCTACCTAGGCCTTCTTGCAATATCATATCTTATAACACCCCACTGGATGGGTAAAAAAATATTCAGTTACCAACAGTATATCAATAATATTTGCTAGGCACTTACTGTGCTGCCTACTTTTATGTCAACTTGACACAGGCTGGCATCACCAGAGGGAGAAAGCTTCAACTGAGAAAATATTTCCATAAGATCCTGCTACTGGTAGGTCTGTAAGGCATTTTCTTAATCAGTAATTAATTAAGAAAGGTTGGGGGATGGTACTGCCCATTGTGAGTGGTCCACCCCTGTGCTAGTTTTTCTAAACTCTCTAAGAAAGAAGACTGAGCAAGCCATAGGGAGCAAGCTATAAGCAGTATCCCTTCATGGCCTCTGCATCAGCTCTTGCCTCAAGCTCCTACCATGTCTGAGTTCCTGTCCCGACTTCCTTCAGTAATGAACAGTGATATGAAAATTTAAACCATATAAACCTCTTTCCTCAAAAGTTGCTTTCAGTTATGGTACTTTATAATGGTAATGATAAACCTAACTAAGACTCTTACTAATTTCTGGGTCTTGTTTAGGTGTTCTACTTGTTATGCGCTACCTTCCTAGTGTCCTGAAGTAGTGGCTATTAGGATTGTCCTCTAACTCAGCCTGGGAGACATTAGACATATTCAATCTAAGGTCCAAAGTCCACATATGGCCCAGGGTAACTATGAATGCAGGCCCACACAAAATTGTGAATTTACTACAAGCACAATATTTTGGATGATTTTTTTTGTAAGTCAGTTGTGCAGTTTTTGAGCTTGAACTCTGTAGATGCTAGTTTCATATCTCAATGGCAAAAGATCCAACACCTTGTGAACGCTGTATCTTTCCCATGATCATTTGATGTCTGAATACCTTACATTATCCCCAGTGCTATTTTCTGCTTCTACCTTTATGAGTTTGGAGGGATCTTAACGCTGAGTTTGTGAGTACTGAAGAGAAACCAGGAAGTGGCGGTAGGAGTCACTTTGGAGAGACTGAAGAAAATCCACCTTAATGTGTCTGGTAAGTCTTATGAGCAATAATCTGGATGACCCAGTCCTTCTGAGACCCTATGTGGAGCAGTCAGTACTGTAGAAGCCACACTGTTCTGGGTGCTCGTGGAGGACTTCCCATACTAGCTTCATCCTCAGTCACCCCTAAGATGTGCAGCTCAGTGGGTAGAATGCTTGCCCCATATGCATGTAGACCCTGGATTCAATCCCCAGTGCCAATGGTGGTACAAGCTTATAATCCAAACCTTCAGAAGGTAAAGGTAGGAAGATCAGGAGTTCAATGATGTCCTCAGCTACGTAATGAGTTTGAAGGTAGCCTGTGCTACTTAAGACTGTGACTCAAAAACAAACAAAACAAAACAAAAACTATCACAACCAAATCAAAACTCTAGAATTCTAAACATCAAGAACCTTCTGTAGAGTGACTGTTGGGATTCAGAAACCCACAACAACATTACCTGTACATCAGAGCTTTGCTGTTTGCCCAGAGGACAGGAAACAGCTGGGCTCCTTGGTGTTGTCATCTCTGGCCTGTCCCTGATGGATGGGAAGTGCTTTCCTTAAAGTGTACACTTAGTGTAACTGAGAATCGATGGGAAAGAGGGGCTCAGAAGTGCCTGAGCAGTCATAAATATTTCATGCTGTTGAATCAAATGGAAAAAGCAAGGCTGTTGCTTTTTCAAATGGAAGTGGCAGAGACTTCATCTCATCTGAGATTAATAGGCGCACTGCCCAGTGATCAGAGCATGGAGACAAAGAAGGAAGCAGCCAAGACTGTGTAGCACAGAAATGGAAGATTCCAGGCTAGAGGGGGTGTTCAGTGTAAATTCCAGAGGCCAAGGCACTGGCCAGGCTACAAGTGGGTCTCCCCTTATGCCTTCCTGGAAAGAAGCTAAACTGAGGCATTGTTCTCAAAGTCCTAGGATAGTTGAGGTAACATCTAGGAAATTTCTATAATCACATGAGTAATAGTGTATAGTCATTCTTACATGTCCTATGAGCATATGCATTAAGGAAGAATTAGGTGGAATGGCCTTTGCATTTCCTTACCCTCAGTCAGAGACCATCACACTCTGGATCATTCCACATGGCTGAGGAAATGGGCTGTTGGTAAGGAGTGACAGGGACAGATGTGCACTCCCTTGCTTTGGGAATTCTTTTCATGTTTCTCAGACTCTGAAGGCAAACACAAGGTGATTTTCCAAGCCATTTCCTCTGCTTGACCTACTTCCAAAAATGATGTCTTTCCTTCTGCTTCCTGCCTATTGCATGGATGGGAGAATGTGGCCATATTTCTCTTTGAAATCAGAGTATTATTATGGAGTCAACTCAAAATTTATATTCAGGGCAAGAGGTGGGCTGACCAGGCACTTTACCAAGTGAACTAACTCCTCAGCTCCTTTCTCCTCAAGCCTCCTTTCCATATCCCGACCCTAATCCAGGCAGGTGGATCTAGCTTTCTACCTCTCTTTGATTTGATCTTTGAAAAAGTCCTTTGCTACGTTGAGTCTTACTTGTTAATTGACAGACAATAAGTTCGACTACAGTTTAAGAAATGGTGATCAGATATAATCTAGTTGAAATGATAGGCTGGGCCTAGAACCCTCTATCGATATCCTGCCAACCCACAAAAGGTGGTTCCCAGGGTCTCCAGGGACCTGCATCACCAATCTCTGGTAATTTAAGTCATCTATAACAAAATAGATTTTGTTATCTATCCTAATCCCCACCCATTATCAGGGGTTGTGTTATAGACCTCAGTGGACATATTAGACATATCAGACCCTGTGTAAGCTGATTTTCTATTTATAGTCACTGTGATGAAAGTTTATTCTGTATTATATAATTTCTTCATGACTTTCTTTTTCACCCAAAGAATCACTCTTTGGCCTGTTTTTAGCATGTCCAAATGTAAGCATCTCACCTCTTACACTAAGCATCACTATTAAGTTATAGGACACAAGTATTGCAGTAGCCTGTCAGTTGACTTCATAACCAAGAACAGCCATACAGTGTGGAGACACTGGGAAGAGAGATGATTCTCATCACAGACAGAACAAGACTGTGTAAGTTTTTTATTATACCTCTGAGAATGGTATGCATGATTGTGGGCTAGCAAGATGGCTCAGTGGGTAAAGGTGCTTAGTGATAAGTCTGATGGCCTAAGTTTGATCTCTGGAACCCTTATGGTAGAAGGAGAGAATTGGCTCTACACAGGTGCTGTAGCAAGCTCCACATACCTCTACATAAATAAATGTAAAACAAACAAACATATTGCCTAGAACATTCCTGTTGATATATTTATACTGTCACTGACCAGGTCATTGAAACTTCAGAAAACAAAACTGTGGGTGGAGATGGCTCCATACTTCTGTTTCTCCTGCCCACATCTGGCCTGTGGACATAGGAGGAAAGTGATGCTGTATTCGCACATCTGACACTTCCATCTCCTGTCACACGGGTGTGTCATCCTCCATGGATGTCCCTCAGAGGACATCTCTGCCAATGCAGGGTGTGACCTCTGCCAGCTTCTCATGTACCTCTGCATCTGAGCTGAGTCAAGTGGAAGATGTGCAGGTCCAGGAAGCCTTGTCTGCAGAGGTTTGAGGGATTGTTGGATTTCCAAGGCATTTTCTTTTTTAAAATTAGAATAAGAATTTCCCTTTGTAAGCAAAAGTTATTTGAGGGTATTGGGATTGAGTCCACAATCCTGAGAAAGGGACAAAATAAAATGGTTTCAATTATTTATTAACATTTCCCCCCTCAGTCTCTATATAGATCTTGAAATGGTTCTCTAATATGCTCTCGCTCTCTCCCTCTCTCTCCCTCCCTCCCTCCTCTCTCTCTCCCTCTCTCCCGTTTATGGAGGCCAGATGTTGACATCAGATGTCTGCCTCAGTCATTCTATACCTTATTTTTAGGATGTGTTTTCTCACTGGCTTGGAACTCACTGATTTGGCTAAAGTGTCTGGCCAGTGAGCTCTGGGGATCTATCTGTCTCCAGCTCCTTGGGTCTGAGATTATAGGGGTGCAGTGCTTGTTTTTTTATGTAAGTACTGGAGATCAGAACTCAAGTCATAATACTTCTACAGCAAACTGTTTACTGATTGAGCCTTCTCCTAGTCCTCTTCTAATACATTTTAAAAATATGTTCTAGGTTCATGACCTCTGCTTCCAGGAATCATTACATCCCCATCACTTGACAGTACCAGTAATCCATCAGCTCTAAGAGCTCATGTGCTTCACAGTGACTGACTCATTCCAGCCCCAGTGGACATAGCTGTAGGCTGCAGGCTGGCTCCATGACGAAGGTCGTGAGACTCAGTGAGTTTTTAGAGTCAGGACTGGGATGATGGCATGGCTCTTCTGATTAATCTCCATACACAATGCAAGAGATGGACGTGGAGTCTCCACAAACTGCTCGGGTCAGAGATTCTTAGTTCTAAAGAGAATTTGAGATGCAAATCCTGTCAGGAGTATTTGCTGTCAGATGTGTGACCTCATCCTATTGATTTCCTTTTAATGTCTTTAAGTCTGGAATCCTTGGAAATGAGACAGATTTCAGAAATGGACATCCCAAAGCATCCACAAGTCTTCAGACCATGGGATGTGTTTCTACTGGAATGAATGCTGCCCCATCAGGAGATGATGTGAGACACTCACAGCCCCAAGCCTCTTCAGAAGTCTGTGGATTTACAGCATACACTAAGAATTCCTAGGACTCAGGGCTCAGATAAAACAGGTGTGCACTAGTAGATTGAACCTTATGGAACTGCCAATAGTCAACCATGTTACCCATGAAAATGGCTCCTTTGTGTGGTTTACCTAATGATTTTTTCTTTATCTTTTTTCACTTTTCCTCTCCATCTCCTCCATCTTTCTTTCTTTGCGAGAGTCTTGACCTCATGATCACTCAGGCGCTATCTCCTGAACGCTAAGATTCCAGCCACGAACACCACTCCTTGTTTCGGTGGTACTGGGAATCAAAGACAGACCTCTGTGCGTGTGAGGCAAGCACGTTACTAACCAGCCCCAGCCTTTGACTAATCCTTGGACTTCACAGGGACAATGGACCCACATAGGGTTTAGAATGAAGTCCTACTTATCCTCCCAAGTGCAATCGATTAGTTACAATTGTGTCATTGTCATCAAAATCACAGACAGAAGCAATTTAAGGGAGAAAGGATTTGTTTGGCTGAATGTCAAAGAGAGATTTTATTGTGGTGAGATAGTGTGGCTCTGTCCAGCCAGAACATTTTGCAGAGGATGTTCACATAAAATGAATCAGGAAGCAGAGGGAGCAGCCTGGAACTATGGAGCAGAGAAAACCTTAGTGACATAATTCTATCATCTCTCTCTAGCCTTCAAAATAGCACTTCAAGGTGGGCAGTGATTGTTCAGAAGCTGAGCCTCAGTTTTTGAGATAGGGTCTCATGCTGGCTTGGAATTCATTGATTAGGCTAGGTTGGCTGGCCAGCAAGCCCCAGAGATCTGGCTGTCTCTATCCCCCCAGTGCTGGAACAACCAGCATGCACCAGCATACATGGCCTCTTTGACATGTGTTCTGGATATTGAACTCAGGTTATTGTTGGCAAGGTAAACATTGTACAGCTGATTGAGGTCCTCAGCACCAAATGGTTCTTTAGAGAAAGCTTACTGGTTTTCCTGTCCTCAAACAGAAGTTATCTAAAGTTTATCCTGCTGTGACCCATGCATGAGGAAGTGAGGAAAGCTACATGGACATTGACAGTGCTCATTGACCTAAACACATACAGCTTAGTGGTACATGTGCATGCAGAACCAGGAAGCTTCAAATGAGCATGTGCAGAAGAGCCTCACCCTTTCCCCCTTTTGTTGGTCATTCTTTTTACTGTGTGCCTAGTCACAGTTAGCAACTCTGAGGTTCTTCCAGCTGAGTGGAGATCAAGCCTACCCATCCCTCAGTTGCCCTTTCATTACCACCTCTGCCTGGATTTCAAGCCATTTCTTTCATCTCTAGTAAAAGCGGCTTTCATTCTTGTCTTCTTTTCTTGTCCCACCAAAGCTTCAGGAATTGCACTCCTGATTGCATGACTGCCCTACCAAAACTTTTCCCTTAAGGCATGTAAACCACTCAGGTTCCAGAACCCTGGTTTACCATTTCTTTACTTGTGTACCATATGCCCTCAGTTTCTTTTGCTCTGTTTAGATATTGTTCCTTCTGACTAGCAATGTTGGATAAGTTCCACCCTTTACTCAGCTGTGTTGGATTGCATGACCCCAGCTGGGTTCTCATGGTCCACGTCTATCAGAGAATAGAGAGTCATCTCTCTAGAAGCTGCTCCTCTCAGTTTGGGACTAAGTGTGTAGTCTCTGCACGGCCCCCACTTTGTCCTGTTTATATGATATTAAATGTGATTTTCAGATCTGTGGTCTGTGTCTAGTCAATCATTTGCTTCTTGGACTAGAAATTGATGAAGAAGATTAAACCCACGTTCTGTCTGTCTGTCTCTGCCTCTCTCTGATATGCATTTGTGTGTGTGTGTGTGTGTGTGTGTGTGTGTGTGTGTGTGTGTGTGTGTGTGTATACACATATGTGTACATGGATGCCCAAAGGTGATACCAGGAAAATCATTTTCAACCACTCATTATTCACACTTCATTCACTGAGGTGGAGTCTTTCCATCAACTCCAGAGCATGCCCATAGAGTAGCTTACTTGAGGAATCCCCTTCCAAGGATGGTGTTACAGCTAGGACATTACATTTATCTGGCATTTACATGGGTTCTAGGGATCTGAACTCTGGTCCTCATGCTTGCAAGGCAAGCATTTAACCACTGTACCATTTTCCAAACCTCACTTAAGTTTTTGAGACAGGATCTCTTGACATGCTAGTTCTGCATGTTTATCCACAGGCATGAATTTATAGTGACAGAGGCAGGCATAGAGCCTTGTGCTAATTAAATCAAAACAGATCACACTGGTCCATCCTCCCTCCCTGAATGTATACAAAGAGGATGCTATGCTGGTTACACAGAATAGGTCACTGCAGGCTTCAAAGGAAGATACTCTAATGACTAAAAATTTTTTTAAAAGAGGAATAAACTCTCTGTTAGACAGACTTGTCCAATGTTCTCACATCTTTTGGTGGACATGGCTTTCTAATCTCAGTTTGGTTGAGTTCTTGTTGAGAGAGACAGAAGGGTTTTGGAGTTGTTTAGAGTCCTATTTGAGGAAGGTTTGACTCTTAGGCAGGATATCAAAAGCCTAAACCTGGGACTTGGATACTGGCAGGAGCTATGAGTCCGCCTACTCTTGAGAACTTAGTCATTTCAAGACCTAGAGATGCCAGCTTGACACCCAGTAATAGTTTCCAGTCATTAAGTACTAACGAACAGGAGGTATCAGTCATTTCTAGATTCTGCCTGGAGCCCCTGCTTGGAGGGACCTGACGTGGCTGTACCCTTTTAATACTCTTGCCAGCTCACATATACCCAAGATTCAGTGCGTCCCATGCATGGCACTGTCCTTGGGGACTTTTCTGAAGTGTATGCTTCATAGTTTAAAGACTGACACCCGACTAAAGCAGCCTGCTTGAAATCCATAGAACTTGGCTCTACTTGGTAGGGTAAAGTTAGAGGGACATCAAGTGAGATTATCAGTTGAGGAAACTGTCAGAAGAGTGCTTGAGATTAGAGGTAGCATATATCAGAGATGGCTGGACTCAGTCTAGACCAGCAAGTCATTTAATGACTAATAGACAACCTCTGCTGTCTCCCAGTAAGAGGGGGTGAAGCATTATCATTGAAACTTTGAAATAAGAATGCTATTTCCTAAGCTAGGGAGACAGCCTGGTCTGTAAAGTGTTTGCTGTTACAAGCATAAAGACTCAAGTTTAATCTCCAGTAAAAATGCCTAGTGCAACGCAATTTATGTGATATCCCAGTGCTGAGGAGTTGGAGACAGATGGATTCCTAAGTTCAGCCAGAAAATCCTAAACAGTGCAGATCCAGTCTAATGAGAGACCCTGTCTCAAAACACAAGGAGGATGGTTCCTGAGGAAGTATAACCTATGTATGCAGACATATACACATACTCACATTAAGAGAAGGAGAGGGAGAAGGAGAAGGGAGGGAGAGAGGGGGAGAGGAAGAGAAGGGGAGAAAGAGAAAGAATATGACTGTTTCTTATTCTGCCTTTCAGGGTGGCAAGAAGGGAAGAGCGGTTCATTTTTCAGCCAAGGCTCTATGGAATGGCTGAATGGGGAGGTGGTGGCAGGCAGGCAGGCAGGCAGACTTTTGAGAATCCTGGTTCAGAACTTGGCATAGCCATTGTGGAGAAGTTAATGCTATAGATTCAGTCATTGCTGCTGAGACATGGCAACAAAGCAGGGAATGGGAGGTCTTGCTAATTGATTCAGTTTAAACACAAGTCTAGCCTCCCTTGGCAGACACAACCATTCCTATTAAGAGACTGAAATGAATCAAAGCTATTTTAGTAGATGTGCCCAGTTGCAGAGACAGTACAATTGTGTGCATGGACCAAGTTAACAAGAGTCTGAGGCAAACCTGCTGCACAAGAGAAAATCATGTAGTAGCAAGGATGGGGGGTTTTGGAGAAAGCCCACTAACATGAAGTAAAGCACTGATACAGTGTGACAGCTGACAGGTGTGTGGGCATGGCGTCTCCATGGAAACCAGAGGACAGGCAGGCTGACAACACAATGTGCTGCTAACTCAGTCTACCCAAACCCAAACAGATGCAACCTCCTCAACCTTCCACTAAACATTAAGTCAGAATCGAGAAATATGAATCTGTTTCTTAATCTTCATTTTAGTTGGACAACACAAGATATTAGCAGAGCAGCAAGGAAGGCAGGGAAATGCTAGTTAAGCTTTCAGCTAGTAAGGGAGACATACCTATGTGCTCATCTACATTGTGCAAGTGTGTTCATGTGCACATGTGCATGTGTGTGTCTGCCTGTGTTCAGGTGCACGTGTGTTTGTGGAGGTGAAGGTGATGCCCATTGTTTTTCTCAACACCTGTTTTTTGAGGCAAGATTTTCGAGACTGCTCTATGGAAGCTGGAGGTGTCTTTCACTAAACCTGGAGCCTTTCCTTATCAGGTTAGTGTGTCTCACCAGCATACCCCAAGGATCTTTCAGTCCCTGACTCCGTAGTGCTAGTGCTAGGATCACAGGTACATGCTGTTGCACCTGGTCTTTTATCATGGATTCTGGTGATGGAGAAGAGAAAAACCACCTGTTTCTGAAGGTTGGACAATGGGTGGTATTCCAAGACCAAGCCTGAAATTCCCATGTTAGAGCGCACGCGCGTGCACGCGCGCACGCACACACACACACACACACACACACACACACATACACAGAATAAATTGGTGCTTTCCAGGCATTCTTTCTTCCAGAAGATTTTCCTTTCTTTTGATTTTACCTATGCTATGGAAAGAATATTTCTTGTTAGAGAAGCTTATTAACCACATGAGTTTTGGAGAGGGGTTGTTTCTTTCAGAGAGAAAGGAAACAAGCTCTGTATGCTTGAAATAGTAGGAAAGTTTAGGTCTTCTTAATTGATTAGTTAATTAGCTGATTATTTTTACTGGGATACATTTGTTGTATGTAGTGTTCAGCTTCATGTTTTTCCCCCGAGTATGTCATGTACTTGAGAGAGAAGAAGCTCTTGGGGAAATTCCAATTTCTTGGGATTCTTTGTTTTCGTAGTCTGTTAGATGAAGGACGGACATACCTGGTTTTCTTTAGGGCATCTTTCTTCCTGCCAGGATGGTCAGTGTCTTTTATCAGAGAGCTTCTAGGACAGGGCAGGTGCAAAGAGTTTTCCTATATTGACAAAGCATTTAAAATCCCAAAGCTGTTGGACACTGGTAAAAGATGAGGAGGGTGAAAAAGGAGAAAGTGGCTTTTGGCACCACCGAGTGTCCCCAGCAGAGCACACTCACCAAAAGTCTTTACTCAAGTCTCTAAGTTCAGCCCTGAGAAATAGAGCCAGCAAGGGGGTTGGGAGGAAAGCTGCAATAGAGGGAGGAGGAGTAAAAGAAAATGGTGATAAATGAGGAGGGGAGGAGGAGGAAGAAGAGGAAGAAGAGGAGGAAGAGGAGCAGGAGGAGGAAGAAGAGGCATAGGAGGAAGAAGAGGAGGAGGAGGAAGAGGAGGAGGCAGCTGCTGACAGAACTCAGGCCAGGTTGCTCCCAGGGGCCAAGGCTCTGGAAAACAAATTTGGAAACATTATTCTACCATATCTCCCTAGAAGGCATTAAGCCCAGAAGACTCCATAGAGGAGAAGAAGCCAGGGCCAGGATACCAGAGGATCAGCCCCATGCAAGGGAAATCAAAACAGCATGATCCAAAAGACTCCTGGAGAGATAAGGGATTAGACTTGCTAGAAAGCTAGGAAGACCAGGGAGTCTCTAACATTCTTGAGTTCCCTGTAGAAAGGGATCTTGTGCAGTTTAAGAATGAGCTGGGAAAAACTGAGTTGTGCACCAGGATCTCTGATGAGGCATAGCCCCCCTCCCCCAGATTTCCCCACAGGCCAGGAGAGGAAAACTGCTTGTGATCCTGTTCCAGGGCTGGCTATGCAGAGCTAAGTCTACAGGATCCTGCTGACTGTCCTTAGTGGCCACAGAGCAGGAAATTGTGAGTGGTGGAAGTGGAGCTGCTGATCAGACAAGTTCTTTCTGAAATTTAAAATCAAAGTAAACACCAGTACAGGTGTTTGTATTGTGGGTTTCTCTTTATCGGTAAAGAGCTTGCATCTTGGACTGGGTTCCAGTTGTTCCTGGGAAGCAGCCATTTAGCTCCAAAACAAACAAGCAAACCAACCAACCAACAAACAAATGAGTTGTGTGCTCTGTATTTGTAATCAAGCAGAGGTCTCTAGGTGACTAGAGTATTAGCCATGAGGGTACCAGCCAGCCTGGAAGATGCTATGGCTGAGGGCAGTTTCTTGGTTCAAGTCATGCTTCCAGGTCTAAAATGGACTGCACCCTTGAACTTTGGTTCAAGATTAATCCTTTCTTCCCTAAGTTGTGTTTGTCAGGTGACTGACCACAGCAGCAAGAAGAGTAACCAAGACAATTTTGCAACCTGATGCACATTTGTCAGCACTTCAGGATGACGTATAGCTCTTAGGCACTGGTAAAATTGAGACACCCTTGTCTGTGCCCACTTCAGAAAAAAGAGCACTGACCAACACTCTACTCACCTCTACTCGGCTGTTGATGGAGTCTATGCTAATTGGGGATAGATCTGGTCCCTCCAAACTGCTTCTAAAATGGTTATGCCTTGGATATGGTCTCCTGCAAGGGATTGCAATATAAAGGTTCTAGTTTCACTGTTCGAGGCTACAGGAGTTACAGGGTCAGAGCCAGAGCCCTGACAGTCCTTCCAAGCCAGGTTCACCCACTAGTCTTCAGTAAAACAATTAAGGACAAAATCACTAATGAAAAGCAAGAAAACAAGGCTTATCCAATGTGGTCTCATCGAGAAGAAAATGGAGGGCCAGTGGTCTCCTAAGACCACAGTTCAGGTCCTGACATGAGGTTCAACTTTAAATTCAGGGCAAGAGGTATGTACAGTTAAGTATCCTCCTGGTCTGTATGGTTCTGTCCATCACTGACCTGTCCTTGTCTCAGCTCCAGTCTCTTTTGAGAGGTTGTCAGACAAGTTGTCCTAATTATGTGAAATCTCCCCCTGGAGCCAAGCTCCTATCTGTCTGGCACCAGGCTTCAGCCTCATCCCTTTTCCAGCATGAGGTTCCTGAGGAAATTTCAATTTCAGGGAGTCCATTGTTTCAACACCCTGGCAGTGGAGGGGAGGTAGCACAGTGTCTCTTTACAATAGCTTCATTTGTGCCAAGACTTTACACAAAGAGACTAGGTCTGCTAACTGATACTAGTGTCCTTTATTCTCCTTCATCTTTGGCTAATGTTGCCCTGTCACTGTGGTGTTTAGGAACAGTGACACGCAAGGGTGAACTTCCCTTGCTCAGGAGAAGAACATGTGAATATTTTCTCTTCTGTGTAGACATGGTGCCCTTCCACTGTGGGTGAAGACAATAGAGTGAAGCCCATAGCTGGCGTCACTCAGACATTTGGGAAACAATAGAACAGAACCCTGAGAAGATTTAGGTCAAATAAGAAAAGTCACTTGTATTGGGCAGGGTTATCTTAGGTGATATGGATAGTGTAGATGCTTATCACATGAGCTTCACATGGTAGAACTGTGTTTCCATCCCTGAAATGGTTTTATGTGTGATATCCTTGAGTGGGCAGGTAACCTGGCACAGTGTAGTCATCTTGAGTCTTGTCTACTTTTATTTTGTGATCTCCACAGGGCCTGAGGCAGGAAAGTGTGTGGAGAAAGGAGTTACAGACTTTGAATATCTTAGGTTGGAACAGACACGTATCATTTCCACTCACATAAATTCATTGTTGATGATTAGAAAATCACCCCGAGGGACTGGGATGCAGTTCAGTTGGTAGAATGCTTGCTTACACAAAGACCTGGGTTCCATCCCCAGAGCCTTATAAAGCTGAATGTGGTGGTATATGTCTGCAATCCCAGAGTTTAAGTGTTGGAAGCAAGAGAATAAGTTTAAGATCATACTGGGCTGTATATTGAGTTAGAGGTCACTAAGATGCATGAGACTCTGTCTCAAAAAGAAAAACACATTATCCCAAATGCAGGCCTATAATAATATCAACATTGTTTCATCAAGAATTTTTTTTTAAGGAAGGCTCACTGGGAACAGCCTGCTTCTGCTCCACAGGGTGTCTCCCATGTCAGTCTTTAGGCTAGAGGTTGAGTTTTTACTTGGATGTTGTGTTTCCCTTATTAGATCCTAGTGTCTGTTAATGCATGCCTGGTGGCTGTAGCAGCAACACCCACACCTGGATTGACTGTGTGTCCCAGGATGCATCCCAGCATCACCTGTGTTCCCAGAGAAATGTCTCCAGAAGACTAGAATAGAAACTATGTCCTCTTTCATGATTTGATGTGGTAAGCCCTATGGACCTACCTAGATTAACAGGGAGAGGACCCATCCCTCATTAGCTGGTTCTAATACAATCTGTATTATTATTAGGAACTAGACTTAGGGTCACTGCCTCGATGCAGAATAAGCTGGAAAATATAGCCCAAGTGAGGTAGTCACCAAACAGTGACATTGATGGTAAGAAATCCCATGACCTCTGCCACATGTGATAAGGATCATTTTTGTCTAATAAATGAGCACATGGTAATTCTCACAGGCCAATGGAGGCATCTTCACAGACATTTTGGGAGGTATTAGTGCCATGCTGTGAGAGTGAGTGAGGGGACCAGGTGGCATGGTCATGTCACACTCCTGCTTTGTCTCATTCCAACTGTAGGAGTGCAGCAAGGTAGATGTTCAGCCTGGGTGCTACCCTCCCAGAATAATTCATTAGCACTTCCTCCAGGCCCCTCAGACTTCTGATTTCACAGAAAGACCCTGAAGAGACAAAAGTAAGTGCCGAAGTACTCATTGATTCATTTACTGACCAAACCAAGCAAACCTCCCTTATTCAGGAGTTGTGCTGAAGACTGGAGAGACATCCGGGAGCATGAAGCTAAAGGGGAGGGCAGCTGTACAGCTAGCAATCAGTTTTACCTGCAGTCCACAAGCACATTGCTGTGCAGAGACAAGCTGAGTAAGTGACAAGAAGTCACTCCTTGTCACAAGTGACTCCCAGAGTATATAGTGGCTGTGTCCATTAACCTAATTAAACTGCCTAACTGGTTAATCACATGCTTCCTGTGACATGTCAATCAAGGATGAGGGCGAAGTGATAGGGTTTTTCTTGCAGCATGCTCTTGGGGGGTGGGGGTGGGGTTGGGGAATGCGTTGTTCTAACAGCCTAGAGTGGCATGTGTGCCTTGGAATTGGAAGGCAGCTGAAGGGGTTATGTGTGTGCTCTTGCTGCTAATTTGCATTTAATTGTAATCGGCATTCATTTAGGGTCCTGGCAGCTGAGCTGCACTGCGTGTCAACCAGACACTCCAGCAGATCATGAAGGTACCCCAGGAGTGTTTCAGAGGGACACTCACTGCATTTGTAACAAGTGGCATTTCTCATTTTCTTCAGAAAAGAGACAAACCATGAAAGAGACATCAGGACCAGGAAAGGAGAAAATCACTGGGTGTCTGTGGAAAAGCATCTTCCCACCTACCCTGGAAAAACAAAAATCTAGAGCTCTTTTTATGCTCTGTTCAGCTGTAGCAGTGGCACTAAAGCACGCTTTCCTAAATTGGCAGGGAATGAGTGGTATTTGAACAAAGAACACATCAAATGTGGGACAACTTCATAGGCAGCGCTTAACAGAGAGAACAAAGAACACAGAAGCCCAGACCCCTGCTGGCTGGCTGGCAGGGGAGAAGCTTTCATTGGTCATCTGGGGAGATTAATCTCTCTCTCTCTCTCTCTCTCTTTCTCTCTCTCTGACTTTTTAAAAGAAGTTGGAAGTCACTGTACACACACACACACACACACACACACACACACACACACATATATATGTATACACTTCATACTCTCACACACACATACACACAAGAAACTTGAAAAGTGTTTAGAACCAGGAATTCTGTACAAAACTGTATTATTCCTTTGGGAATCCTCACCGTGGGTCCCTTGAGGCATAAACTACTAAATTATTATTCAAAATGTGCTTGGGGTTCCTCTAAATAGAATGAGGGTTGTATGTAGGGGTGAGTGTATATATGTATGTATGTATGGTATATGTAGTGTGTGTGTATATAGATAGGTGGGTATGACTGTGTATGTGTGGGCATGTGTGGGTAGTGTGTGTGTTTGTACTTTAGTTATTAACTATAGAATAAAGTAAACATGCAAGGTGAATCTAACACAGATGTATACATGCAGGGAGAATGTCTTTGTGTGACTTTTAGTTTGTCTTGGAAAGAGAATTTCTTGAAGAGCATCACCAATTTGTTTGAACATTACCAAATTGCAGGAAGATGTCTGTGAACCAATGATTCTGTTGCTTTCTTGGTCACAAGAGTCATCCTTTGTAAACCTTTATTAACAGTTCTGTAAATTGTGGTGATTAAAATAAATGTTGAACTGTAGTAACGCTAGAAACATTGAGGAAGCCAGGGAAGACTTCTACTGAGGTGCAGTAAACTGACCTCATATGTTTCTCTTTTCCAACTCAGTGTGCAAACAAAGCAGAAAGAAAATAAACTCTCAAAGTCAGTGGAGGACAGCAGCAGACAAGCAATTACAAGGAGTTCCTTGGAAATGAGCATGAAATGACTCAGAAAGGTGGAAGGAGATGAACCAGGATTCCTGAAAGGGGATTTTGTAAAGAGGATTTTACCCCATAGAAGCTGAGGGCACAAGACATGGCTTTGAATCAATCATATGAACATACACCAAAGTACAAGGCAGGGATATTCATAACCAAAGGTAGAAACAATTCAAATGTCCATTGGCAATGAATAAATGAGCTTACAGTGTGGTATGCACACACAAATGCCTTTTGAAAACAATGAAAATGACTAGGCACACTGAAACCAGAATGAACCTTGAAAATATACAATGTAAAATAAGCCAACTCCAAAGGAGAAAGACTGCATGAGTCCATTGAAGGGAGCAGTGGAGAGAAGGCTCGGTGGTTAAATACACTGGCTTCTCTCTAGAAGACCTGGGTTCAATACCTGGCACCCACACAGCAGCTGACAACAATCTGTAACTCTAGCTCCAGAAAATCCAACATCCTCTCTGGCCTCCAATGCAGTACATACACATGGTGAACAGATACCTAGACCTAATGTCTATACACATAAAATAAAAATAAATAAATTTAAAAATGAAAAGCAAATAACCAGAAAACAAAGCAACCACAGAGACTAAAACAAGAATGTCCCTCTTTCAAGCTTTTAAACTTAATTTATTTTATTTTATTTATTAGTAGTATCTGTGTGAGGTCAGAGGATAGCCAGTTTTCTCCTTTCACTATGTGAGTTCTGGGGCTTGAACTCATTCTGTCAGACTTTTGAGACAAGCACTGCCACCTGCTATATCATCTTGCCAACTCTCTTCTGTTTTGTTAGCAAAGTTGGGGGAGAAGATGAAAGAATAGGTCATTAAGAGTATTTAAAAATCAGGGCATGATAAACACATCTGTATGAGTCTTGGGTGTCTGAAGACTGAAGTAGAACAATTTTGAGTTCAAGGCCAGCTTGGGCTACATGGTGAGGCTCTGTCTCAAGAAAAAGCCAAACAAACAAATTAATGCACAAGACATAAAAGGGAGAAATGGAGAATAAGAAATAAAGAATGAGATATCCATCAAAGAGTGAGAAAATGCAAGGTTTGACTTGTTAGAGTCAAATCAGAACCAGAAAGTGAAAGAAATAGAAGATGGTATCAGAATTAACGCAAGATCAATACAATAAAGAAAATTCCAAGCCAAAGGGCACAGTCCTAAATTGAAAGGAGCCATAACATGCTCAGAACAACACCACTGAAGACTGAAAAATGGCTTCCACAGGAGTATAACATTGTGGGCCTTATGATATGAAATGGATCGTACAGGTTATCTAAATCAGGTCACGCACAAAAGATGAAGAGAGAATAACACAAGATTTCTCAGTTCTAAGACCCTAAACCAGAAGACAAGGGGTCAGTGCCTTCAAAATGCCAAGTCCCCACCTAAAATCTTATCTTCAGCAGCACAATCAATAAGAGCACACTTGGTAATCTTGTCTACATTGAATTCACTTGAGCTCACTGGTTCCCTAAGGCCCTGCTCTATAGGTCAGTCAGAATGAGAAAGAATCTTTACAACCAAACTCCTTTTCTAAACATGTTTCTGATCATCTGTTCTGTAGCACAGAATTGGGTGAGGTTTCCTACTAACAGGAAACAAATGGACCTTGGGGGCTTAGCTTTCTTTGTCGTGTCCCTATCAGGAGCCCCTGCATCCTAGATTGGATCACTTTCTGTTTACTATTTTCCTCTCTCATTTGGCAATTATCATATTCTCCAATAGTTTTGAGGAAATGGAAAAATTTGAGGACCTGCGAGTTTGCAAGTGGCTTCATGGTCCTTAACCATAGAGGCAAATAATCTAAGAAGGAGGTGGGGGGGGGGGCTGGGGATGTCAGCTACCCTGTCTTGTGTTCTATCAATCTGTTTGCTCTGTGAAGGATTTCTGTAGCATGATCCCATTGTCCTGAGTCCGTGAGTCCCCACTTGCTAAGGGAGCATAGTAGTGAAACAAGCAGAATTTCTAGGGCAACAGTTTTCAACTTGTGTGTCACATTCTCTTTTGAAGGTTGAATGATACTTTCACAGGGGTCACCTTAGACCATCCGAAAACACAGATATTTACATTACAACTCATAACAGTAGCAAAATTATAGTTATGAAGTAGCAACAAAAATAATTTTATGGTTTAGGGGTCACCCTAACATGAGGAACTGTATTAAAGAATCACAGCATCAGGAAAATTTAGAACCACTGTCCTAGGATGTGGGATCAGATGGGCTAGGGGATAAGGGATGTATTCCTCCTCTCCTGGTGGCTTGAGAAAAGAGTCGTGAAGTGAGTGGAGAAGGAGATGAAGGAATGACAAGATGGTTGGGCACCAGGCCTTCTATTCTGTGCTATCAGCATAAGACCTGGGTGATGGAGAGTGGCCATGAGAACGGGACAATAAAGACAGGGCTCTACAATCTGGTCTATTTTTCTTCCTGCTCCCAATGGGCCACACCCAGCAAATGAACCGCTGTAAACAGCTCAGCTTGGAAACATTAGCAATTCTAACTGTTGTTCAGAAAGCAGATGACATGGGTGGTTTTTCATTCTTTTTGTTTTTCTGGTTTAAATATAGTTAAAAATCTCTCAGCTGGGTGTGGTGTCTCATACCCATAATCCTAGTACTTGTGAGGTATAAGCAGGAGGGTTACAATGAGTTTTGGCTATGTAGTGAATCTATGAGTAACATGTGCTAGCTGCAGAGTCTCAGAAACAAAACAAAACACTCAGTTCCAGAGAAGTAGCCTCAGCAGATGAGTTACTAGAAGCTGTGGTATTCTGAGTCTTTCCCTTTAATTACTGCTCAGCCTAGCACTCAGCTATTGTTAGTTATGTTAGCATGGTCCAATGAAGGAACAGAGTATTAATGTATTCTTGTGGAGTTGTTTGATTCTAGGACTGTGTAGAAAACAATAACAGCAATGAAAACTCAAAGCAAATTACAAAACAAGCTAGTTACTCCACAGGACTCTATTTTCAAACCTTGGCAAGCACAGGACCTCACAAGAAACTTGTGGAAATTGTATATTCCATTTCCAGTGCTGGTTTCCAGATAAGCAGGTCAGGGTGGACAATGGAATTTCACACTTCTAAATAAGATCATTTATTTTATGTGTATGGGTGTTTGCCTGCATCTATATGTGCTGTGTGCATGCAGTGCTTCAGAGACAAGAAGAGGGCACCAGAGCCCTTGGAACTGCAGTTAGGGAAGGTTATAATCTGCAGTGTGGGTGCTGGGAACTCGGTATGAGCCATCTCTTCAGTCTCAGAATTTCAGTTTTTTGTTTTTTTGTTTTTGTGAACATCTCAAGTGATTATAGAGCAGGTCACTATGTACTTCCTTTGGAGCAGGCCTGCCTGCAAGACTGTGTTTTATGTTTATTTGCTGCAAAGGCCGCACCTAGGACTTGCAGCTGTGGAAACCTTTTTCTTCCTAGCCCTGACATGTTGGAAAAAAAAATCTTTCCTTCATTCTTTAAGATTTAGTTTGCTATTTCTAAGTGTGTGTGTGTGTGTGTGTGTGTGTGTGTGTGTGTGTGCAATGAGTTCCACTGCCCGTTGAGAACAGAAGCTTCAGATTTACTGGAGCTAGGGATATAGGCAGTTGTAAGCCACCCAACATAGGAACTGGGAACTAAACTCAGGTCCCCTGGAAGAGTGGTGCAATTTCTTAACCACTTTTATCCCCAAGAAGTGAAACTTTCTAAAGAAGAAGGGAGGAGGGGGAGCAGAAGGAAGAGAAGGAAGAGGAAGAAGTCATCCATTAAATAAATACTCTACAAATACATACAGTAATTACCTAAGCAGTGTCTGCTGAGAAGCATCAAAGTCCTGTTTCATCAGTAAGCAGCCCCCATTCTATAATATTTCAGTTCAAAAGCATTCATAAGGCATTTACCAAGGCTAGTGTTATAGATGCTAATCTAAGTTCAGAGGATACCTGATTCTAGACCTCTAGGTCTCACAGCAAAAGACTGCACAAGGGATACATAGTTAGAATTAGAAATAGAGACATCTTATTAAGAAACAAAACGAGCTTATTAAGAAATAAAATGAAGGCTAGAAAGATAGCTCAATAGTTAAAAGCACTTGCTGCTCTTGAGGAGGACCCAGGTTTAGTTCCCATTGAAAGACCTCTGAGCTGGGGAGACCCTCACTCAAGTTTCAGGACGGTGCGACCCCCCAAGAACTCACGAAAGACTGTCCTTGCTGCAATCACACGAGGTTTATTCAGGGGGACCAGTGCACTGGGGTCGAGCTCATAACCCACGCAGGGGCAGAGGAGTCCGACCCCAAGCAGTTGAAGTCAGGGGTATTTAAAGGAAAAAACCACAAAGCAAGGGGTGGGGAACGGAAAGAATTTGCGTTATGGGGAAGTACAGAATGTTCTAAGTTAGTCACAAGGCAGTTGCACAAACATTTTTGTGGTTAGCTAGTTCCTGAAACATTGTGCCTCTGGCCCTGGGGCCAGGCCAAGGTCACCCGTTTCTTAGGGGAAAGAA
>CM052707.1:56269384-56303409 GCA_028551405.1 Uromys caudimaculatus | reverse complement strand
GTGCATTTCCTTTGTCTGTTTGATTGTGTTTTCTTGAAATTCTGCCTGTTTGATTGAGTTGTCCTGTAATTCTTTAATGGATTTTTGTATTTCCTCTTGAAAGGCTTCTAGTTGTTTATCTCTGTTCTCTTGTATTTCTTTAAGGGTGTTATTCATTTCTTTCTTCACGTCTTCTATCATCATCATGAGAAATGATTTAAGATCTGAGTCTTGCTTTTCTAGTGTGTTGGTGTATCCAGGGCTTGCTGTGGTGAGGGAGCTGGGTTCTGATGGTGCGGAGTACTCTTGGTTTCTGTTCTTTATGTTCTTTCCCTTGCCTTTTGCCATCTTGTTGACTCTGATGTTAGCTGATCTTACTCTGTCTGGTTGTGGCTTGCCCCTCCTGCAGGCCTCTGTGTCAGTATTCTTTGAAGACCAGCTCTCTCTGAGAGGTGTTTGGGTTTGGAGAGCTGTCGCATAGGGTCAGCTCTGGGATGCAGAATGGAATCAGAAGGATCTTGTCCCCAGCTGTCCCTTGGTTCCTATGCCCTGAAAGCTCTGTAAGGATCCCTCTTGATCCAGTGAGTTTGAACAGAAGTGGTGGTTTTGCCTGTGCTCAAAGGTGTGTCAGCACTCCTGGGATTCCTCTATCTCTCGTGGAGCCTTGTAGCCCAGGCTGAGGTCCCCAGGCACAGGTCCCTGGTGGCCCACGCAGAGGTCTCCACCCACAGGTGAAAACCGGAAGTTTCGGGGGTTTTCTGTCCCCAGGTTCTCAGGCTCTGGATCCCGGCAGATCCAGGCAGTTCTGGGTGAGAGGTGTTGCTCCCCTTAACCCCACTCACAGCCTTTCCAAGCTCCTGGGAGGCCACCCCTCTCCGGCGCTCGTTGGCTATGGACTCCTGGTGGCCCAGGCAGAGGTCTCGACCCACCTTTTTTTTTTTTTTTTTAGACACAGTCTCTCAATTGTCTGGAACTTGCAGATTAGGCTAGCTGGTACCAGGAACCTTCCTGTCTTTGCCTTCCTAGTGCTGAAATTAATAGTTCACACAACCACACACTGCTTTTTTTTTTTTTTTTTCATGTGCTCTGGGTCTTTTTTTTGCACAGCAAGCACCTTACCAACTGAGCCATCTTAAAGTTCCAAAGGGCTTGTTCTTGAAGAGGATATGGGACCCTGATTTTACTAGCTAGCTCTTGGTGGACAGAGATCTACTGCCACATGCTCTTACTATGATGTTCTGTGCTTCCTCAGGCCACAAGCAATAGGGAAAGTTTGCCATTGTTTGAAATCTCTGAAGTACAACAGAACCTTCCTCTTTTTAAGATGACCATATCAGGTATTTGCTAGTGAAAAAATCTAACTAATAGATATCTTGAAGATGAGACCAAAATATCAAAGATCAAATTTATTTGCATTTTATGTACACATTATAAAACATGGTATGGCACTAATGTCATATAATATTTGCTTTGTGCTTGGTATGGCCCATCACAGGATGACAGGTGTATAATTTTTTAACTTGTGTCTCATATTGGCACTCACATAGTATCAAAGTAGTATTCTGTTGCTCTGGTAATGTACCTGAGATAATCATCTTATAAGGACAAAATATTTATTTTGACTCACGGTATTCGGTTAATGGTCATTTGATACCATTACTGTGGGACTATAGATAGGCAGAGCATCAGGACAGAGAACATATGGCAGAACTAAGCTGAGCTGATCACCTTGCAGTGACTAGGAATCAGGGGGTGGGGAGGAGAGAGAGAGAGAGAGAGAGAGAGAGAGAGAGAGAGAGAGAGAGAGAGAGGGAGAGAATGGGACCCAGGGACAAAATGAGCCTTCAAGGACAGTCTCTGTGACACACTTCCTTCAATTAGGTCCTACTTCCCACTAACTCATTAGACTCTAAATCCAAAAACAGATGTTCATGGGGTCAAAGCCTTCCTGATCCAATCACATCTCAAAGGTACCACCTCTGAACACTGAAGTACTGGAGATAGGCTTCCCCACACAAGAAGTTTGTTTGTTTGTTTGTTTGTTAATTCTTCCCTCATGCATCACATCCTGAGTGCAGCTCCCCCCTTTTTCCATCACCCCCTCTGCTCCCCTAGATCCACTTCTCCTCTGTGATCTAGGCCTTCCAGTGATATCAACTGAACATGGCCAGACAAGATACTATAAGACTGGGTAAAAAGCCTCATATCAAGGCTGAGTGAGACAACCCACTAGGAGGAAAAAGGTTCCAAAAGCAGGTAAAAGAGTCAGAGGTACCCTCTTCACTCACTTTTAGGAGTCCCACAAGAATACCCAGCCATAATATATATGCAGAGGACCTAGCTTAGACGCAGACAGGGTCTGCGGTTGCCATTTCAGTCTCTATTTCCCTGTGAACCCTGCTTAGGTGATTCTGTGGGCTGATGATACAGGTTTTGAGACAAGATCTCTCATTTATTCTAGACTGGGTTTGAGCTCTCCATGTAGATGAGATGACCTAGAACTTCTGATCCTTCAATTTCTATATCTTGAGTGCTGGGATTATAGGGGTGGACCACTACATCTTTATTGTTCAGTTCTCAGGATTGAATTGCAGCTTCTTGAGTGCTAGAGAAACAATGTGTCAACTGAACTACACCCCAAGCACTTAAGTGGTTTAAATATAGATAAAATTGAGAGTTGAATAAAGCGAAGTTATATTTAAGACCCTAAAAGTAACTTCCATTTAGCTGGAGGGCTTGAATCATGGCAGAATTCCAAGAGATCTGAGGAGAGCGATTGAGTCTGCTTCAAATAAATCATGCCTGTGACATTAAGACATAATTTAGTCAACAATGAGAAACTTCCCAAGTTGTCAGGATTCAAGTACTGATGGCTTGCAAAGGGGATGTGGGTTTCCCTGCAGGATCACTTCATGACTAGCAGCCCTCAGCTTACACCTCTGGTGTGGTAACAGGATATCAAATAAAGGAGTGTGGTTGGCTCTAGTACAAATGAGGGGCAGAGATGCCAAGCCACTGGAAGGGGCATAAGGAGTGGGAAGCTACTGTCTATCCTGGTGGTTCATTTTCTTGTTGAAGCTGCCAGAAGGCAGTATGTGTTTGTTCCCAACCTAGAGGAAATGAGGTACTGGCTGTTTTACCCATCATTTCAGGGACCATTTCCTTGTGGAGATCTCCATTCAGGTACCATTACCATGTAGAGATGAGACCTTATTTTTAGCTTTTGAAACATGGCCCCTTGTATCCTAGGTTGACTTTGAACTTGTTTGTAGCCAAGGATAACCTTGAAGTACTGCTCCTCTTACTCTACCTCACTCTTACTGGAATTATAAGTGGGTACCACCAGGCCTAGCTAGAGACGCTCTTTCTATAGAACCAACCAACCAACAAACAAACACTTTAGGGTGCCTCTATCTGACCATGAAATTTTTATTACATCTACTTGAAAGAAAGACCCTCAATAACACAATTAGAAATCATGAAGGAAACATTAAGTGGAGACCAGTCTTTAACATCGTTAGAATTTAGTTGCTACATATGATCTATACGTTAACTGGAGGAACTGGCTTTTCAGAACTCAAGTTCCTCACTTCACTGGACAAGCTGTGAAGAACGTCTGTATTTTCTACAGTTCTGCAGTGCTTCAAAATCTTTAAGCGGATGACGTACTATACTAGTGACTCTTTCTCTTGAAATAGCCCCATTTAGGACCCTAATAGGTTATGAGGCTAAAATGGCCACAAAGCTCACCTGAGTGAAATTTTACTTGTTTTATATTTATTCATTTAGGCAGGATCTCATGTAGCCCAGCCTAGCATTGAACTCACTATATAGCTGAGGACAGATTCATACTCCCCTCTCAAGAGTTGGGATTACAGGTGTGAACCATCATGTTTAGCTTTGAGTGAGGTTTTGAACTTGCTTAACGTCTGGGCTGCTTTGTACTCGGTTTGAAATGGTAACAAGCTCTGTAGTGATGCCTTCCCTTGTTTTTGAAGGTTTAGAAATAATCAAAAGATGGAATGCCAAGACAATTGGCTGAATGTGGTGAAAGATTAACATGGGTGGACATAGGTCATCAAACATCTTGTTAACCCTATCATTACACAATGTATATGTATATTCAAATATCACACCATGTCCCCCAAATTTACGTACAATTATCATCTACTATCAAACATAAAATCCAAGTGACAGCTCTCATCTCCCATATAGGCTGTTAGTAGCAGGGCCATTTGTGGAGGCCCTGGCAGACCATGCCTTGAAAGGAAGTGACAGGTGTCATAGAGGGAAGTAAGACCAAATGCATCCTGGATGTACCCTGTGATCTCTCTGAACCTTGGGGTTCTCATTTGTAAGAGCAAATAATGATGCTATTAAAACTTGATATTATAATGTTGCTATAAAAATATACATTGCCAAGGCTGGGGCTTGGAGCACTGGGAAGGTGAGAAGATTAGATGCTCACTCTCATTCTTGGTTACATAGCTAGTTGAAAGCCAGTCAGGGATACATGAGACCTTGCCTCAAAAAACAAAATGCCTAGTGTTCTCAATAAAAAGAAACCTATGACATCATATGAGGTTCCTTCACTCCTTCTCTGCAAGAGTTAAACCCCGTCCTCATGTGGCTGTTGGTTTGATGTTTTCATATGTGTCTCTGGGCAGTAAGAAGCCTCCTGAGCACACATGCCTTGATGCCAAGTTTGACTTCTGTTGAGGGCTCTTTCATTCAGGTTTCTCAGTTGCTGAGTTGCCTAAGATTCCTAAGTACATATAATTTAGGAGGAAAAAATTAATTTCTTCTGGCAGAACTGCTCTTTAATGAACTACAGAGCCTTATAATTTAGACTGCAAAGCAGAATTACAAACTGGAAACACTAGCCAACGTCTTTGATTTGCACAGATAGTTTGTTTAGCCTCAGGGGCAATACGTTATCAAGACACACAGGAAACAGGACAGTAAATAATTTTGATGTTTAAATTAAATGTTTCAATCTTCATGATGTTTTAACTCACAAATTTGAAGAGTATTATATAACGATTTATTAAACAAAATGAAATGCTTAGCCAAACTACCAACCAGGGAGAAGAAAAGAGTGAGAAGCTTCCATGTTTAAAGCCTCAAAAGAAACAGACAGTAAGACCCATGGTTCTTGCATTGCTCTAGAACTATGTCTAGGAGGCTAGGGCTGGGGTTGCAACTAGGTTGTCAGAATGCTTACCTAGAACACATGAAGTCCAATATTCCATCTTTAACACTGTGTAAACTTGGCATACATGGCTCATCACCATTAAAGTGGAAGCAGGAGGATCAGAAATTGAAGGCTGCATAGTGAGCATGAGGCTAGCCTGGGCTACATGAGTCCCTACCTCAAAAACAAAACTAAAAACCAAACAACAAAAAAAGTAAAATATATCTAAATTAATTCTTATAAACAGCTTGCTTGTTTTCTGGAAATGTCCTTGAGCATCAGTAGAATTTAATATTTCGGTAAAGTGAGTACCTGGCAAAGATCTAAAAACACACACAGTAGGGAGTTTTCTGTACTCTTGGTTAAGTCCTGGGATATGGTTTCAATATTCAGGAAAGCAGGAAGTATAGAAAGCTTGACTAACTGCCCTGAGCAGTAGGGTACCACTCCATGTTCCAGTGCTCTTTGGCCTGAGGTATTCTGCCATTGGAGTTGGGGGGTAGGGTAGTTCTGCTAGTTTTGTTGTGACAAGCTTTCTAAAGGAACTATTTAGTTCAACATTTTTTGTCCTTTTTGGGGGGCAAGGGGAATCATGTTATTATTTTTTTCTATTGTTTTGCTCCCCAAAGGAATAGGCATTTCATTTCCCCAAGGCTTACCAAATAGACAGTTGTAACACAATGCCCAGTTTTCCCCACTCCCCAAATTTAATATATAATTAGTATGCAAATGTATACATTCCCTACCTGTTTCTTACAGAAGCAAAGCTCACCAGTAGTAATCTGTTAGTATCATAAAACCAACCTCACCACGTGGATATAAAAATTGATATAATTTGGGTGGAAAAAAATATCCACTTGGAGGCCAAATCCACCTCGCTCAGCTCTGAAGCCCTGGTTTCAGATTCCCACTGTTGGAAAGGGTCTCCTTGCACTCTGCCTACTGTAAGATTATTTTGAAAAGATAACTTAAATCTCAGAAGGTATTAGAATGTGGGCTAACCCCAACATCTTTAACAAGAACAGAGCTAATGGAATAACAGCCACCAGGTTTGGGATTTTTATGAAAATGTTTAATTCAACTGCTTCTTTGGAATGTGTAGTTTCGAGCTTAAGTTACAGTTAATTCTAGGTGGTTTTTATGCTACTCAGAGAATACAAATGTCATTTCAAGTTAAGGCTTCGCTGTTCATTTTGAAACAATTTACAAGTGTCATACATATCATCATAGAAAATAAAAATTTCTGTAAAAAAAATTTGCACAAAATTTTATGAGGGTACAAAACATGAAGCAATAATATACCAAAAAATGAGACATCTTACTACGGAAAGTCTTATAGATTTCAATAAAGAAAAAATATGTTATCTTACACCTTTAAAAATTACGAAACAATCTAAAACAATATAAACTGAACATTTTGTAACACTGCCTTTACAAATTAATAACTTTATAAACATATAACTTTTAAATATATTTATCAGTGCAAGGTACTTTAACATTTAAAGTCGCAGTATCATTCTTCCTTGGCTGAGGACACTGGTCAAGTTTGTTGTCTTAGAAACAAAGTCTTACTTAATGCTTTTCCCCCAGTATGATTATAACAGGTAAACTGATGCCTCTGGGAATAAAAACATATTCTTTATTTTAGTGATCAATACTTTCCTGGAAAAAAGACATTCTCAATCCCATTAAACCAGGGTGAAAAAAACCATTTGTCCAGGAAGCAAAGGTGATCTCTGAGAAACAGAACTGAGTGAGACCTATAGCCACACAAGGAAGGGAAAGGGCTAGGAGTTCTTATGGACAGCCCATCAAGACAGAAATCTACCAGCCAGAAGCTGCTTTGGGTTAAGATATTTACCTCTTTGTGCTGTTGAGGTGGACATCTTGCCAGTTCTAAGGTAGGCTTTTTTTTCTTTATGAGCCATTGGAAGTTTCTAGAAGCATTCATTAAAATTTATTTTTTTTAGGGTTTCTGCTGAATGGATTTTTCTAAACATTTGTTTTGATTTTATGTACCCCTCCTGACTGGTCTTAAAATTGTTTTGCTTCAGGCATCAGGATTATTGTTTATTTCTTAAATGAGCTATTCTTTTCTTTATCCTCCTCTGACCTAATAACAAAACAAGGTTTCCAGGGCTCATTTGGCATATTCGGATGTAAAGTTTTCTTGTCCTTGTAGACATGGGGATTTTATTCAGTGCTTCCTGTGGGTCTCATCTGAAAGCCAGTTGGTATTCTTTCCTCCTTCAACTTATGATTTCCATTAGATGCAAACATTCATATCAAACATCAATCTAATCAGGATGTATGAGCACATGACTTAAGGAAAAAAGATACTGTCACTTTAACCAGTTAACATGAAACCCAAAGTTAGACTCTGGAGGACAAAGTTAGCAATTCCCCTTATTTAATTATCTTAAAACATAAAGTCTAGTAAAATTGTTCGCCATTGCCAGCAGGTTAAAGCTGCAAGGTTCATTCTGGACAGTGGCAAATGCTTCGATTTCCAGAGGAAAAAAGGACAGAGGAAGCAAAGAAGGAACCAAGAGTTTGTATCTGAAAATACATCCCATAGGAAAGAACGAGAGAGAACATTGCAGCTTTATACAAAGGGTCAAGAGACATTGACATTGAACTTCAGAAAAAAGCAGAATGATTAAGCCACATTGCCAGGTCTTCAGAGCCCTTGCCTTCCCGGGGTTGGCATAGCACACTAAAATATACTTTCTTCTTAGTCAGTGGGCCACCAGGTCTGATTGAAGAGAAGGGTTTTCACCAGAAACAGAGTGGGTCATCCACGGGACACAAGGAACCAGTACAAACAAAAAGGCACTTGAGAGGACGAAGACTAGCCAGTGCCGAAGACTTTTGTGGTGGTCATCAGCGGGACACCCGGGTGCTAGCAGTTTGGTGGCTGCAGGGTATGGTATTCTGAATGGAGGTCACAAACACGAGATTCAGTACAACACTGGAAAACATCAAGAAAATCTGTCGGTATTGCTTGGTAAACAGAGCTGACACGCTATACGGGTACTGAGGCCACAGTACTTCGCAAACAAAATAGTCTAATTCTTTTTCTTTCTTTCTTTTTTTCTTTTTTTCCTGTGCTCGCTGCAGGTAGCGATGCAAAGGTGGACGTTGGCGTCCCCTGAAATGTGGTTATGCTAATATGCTCTAGGCACTGGGCTACAGGTCACATGTCCATCAAAAGGGCCCACTGAACAACGCCTAGTGCCAGCATCTTGGATTTTGCAGTTTCCGAGAAGAATCCACCACGGGGTAAGGAGAAAGAGAGGAAAAAGGGGGGCAAGTAGGATGAACCATGAAGTCAGTCACACTTGGTTTCAACTGGCTTCTGATTATCCAAACGAAACCAAGAGAAGAAAGCAGGCTGTACATGATTCCTGTTGTTACCGGCAGTCACCTGCCTGTGTCTGTAGGTGACGCTCATTGAAGCTCCTGAGAAAAGCCTGGCATGGCATCGCGGATGCCCTTCCGAGCTTACAGTGAAAGCGGAGTAACAGAGTCCCCGCCCTTCCCAGTTTACAGTGAAAGCAAAGTAACAGAGTCAGTTCCTGCACCTCCACTGTTCTCCCGCCGCACTCCTCCCTTGTTCCCTCCAGCTCCGTGCCTTCACGCCTCTGAGTAATTACTCTGTGGGTTCAGTTTATCTTTTTTCAACTTTACACCATCCACAAGTTCAAAGTTATAGTTCTCCAGGGCAGATAGGTTCCTTTCTGACATCCCATTGTGCCAACAGGCACAGTATAGCACAACTCCACAGACTGCACCCAGGAGTACCCCCAGGGCACTCATGGCTATGATGGTGATCAGGATGGGGTCCAGAGTCTTAAGCACATTGCCCGGCTTCCTGGAGATGTTCTTTTCACCTTTCCCTTCTCCTTCATATCCTGGAGTGCTCCCTAAGGAAGGAGACAAGATTGGAGCATGAAAACTAAGAGACTACATGTGAGTATACAGAAAATCAGGAAAAAAAGGGAAGGGTCTAGAAGGCATTGTATGTTCTAGTACATAAGGACTGGAGGGTTGGGAGGTGAGGGTGTTGGGATTTAGAGATGGATACTAAAGTCACAACCTAGTCTAAATCACTCTAGACTGACTGTTTATAGTTCTTATCCATTTAGTCATGATGAAACAAGGCCTCAAAAGCCCAGACTGGCCTTGAACTTGCCACATAGCAGAGAACGACTTTGCATTGCTGATCCTTACCACCCTGGTGTTGGGATTGTAGTCATGCACCATTGTGTCTAATACACATGTTGCTTAGGTTAAACCCAAAGCTTAGTGCATGCTAGGCAAGTGTTCCACCTGCCTATATCCCCAACCTCAGATGTGCAGGCACAAAGTTTTGTCAAATCTCGGTCACACAGTTATCTAGTGTGTTCCACAGGTGGATTTAAACACTCTCCTGACATCTGCCTGAGCCCCCAGGCAGTCTCAGTGCCACTATGGGATGCTGTTCCTAAGTGTCCCCATGGGTTTATACACAGAAAACTGTGAACATCCCTCAAACCCAAGACTGTGCTAGTAATCCTGAAAGGGAGACTTTTATCTGAGTAAGTTAATGCCTACTCCTGTCATGCAGAAAGGGCTGTAGCATGGGCTGAGAAACAGAGTTTGTGTTGTGCCAAATAGAATAATAGTGTCTTCACTGCCCTGGTAGTGTTGCTGGAGACCTTCACGCTGCTCTGCAAAGGAGTCACTGGGGATGTGTTTGCTTTAGAGTGGAACATGAGAAGTTATTAGCATGGGAGCTTTGAGCCTAATTACCTGGTACTAGGAGCAGGACTGAAATGCTAATGGGCAGCTTGTGTGGTGTTTACTTAATGGTACTCTGATCAACTGAAATTCCAATCAGCAAAACTAAAAATATGAGATGTGAGTCCCTGAACAGGGGAAAACAAACCTTGGGAGCATATTAATATGCTCTCCCTTGATGAAATATTGTTTTGAAACAACTTCTAATAAAGTTTACAGCTGTGTGGACTTGGTAATGTGTTAATATTTGCAACAACACAGAACTGTGTTTATTATTTCTATCAGTTTATGACATAGAGTAGGACCATGTTTCCAACGGCAATAGATGGTAATGGTACCTCACTGCCTGTGCTAGTGAACAAAGTTGGCCAGGTTTAGAAGCTTCCAGGATCTACCTATGATACTATGTCTTACATCTGAGCCCTGAGAAGGGCTAACCCAAACCATATATTTTAGAGCTAATCAAACACCCAAGGCTATATTCCCAATTAGCTGTGCTACTGATGTTTCAGTCCTGCTGTCAGTCAAATGGGAGTAAACTTGTCCTTTGGAACCACTCTGAGGGTTTGAGATGACATGTCTTTGTTACATCGAGTGTAAACTAGTTCCTTAGTAGGTCCTATCCTCAATGTGGGGCCAGGGAAAGAAAACAGGACAAGATCCTTAGAGAAGCTAAGCTCTCGCCCTCCTCAAGATTACACCTGGGAGGTAAACAGACACAAGAATTTGTTGGCTTCAAATGATATGAATGGTCTCCACAATATTCAATTTTGTGATTGTGTTTCAGTGACAAAGCTCAGGCAGGGAAGAATGGGGCATACTCCTGGGAGTACAACCTCACAGTGTCACCCCTAGGCAGCTAGGGACAGACAAAGATGAAACCCACACCCACTCACCCAGCACAGGGACTCATTTTATCTGAAATGCCTGGATACACTAGTGTATTAGGATTCCAGAGACATTTCTTTATAAACAACAAAAAACATAGGAAATTAAAAGAGGCTGATCAGTAAGATGAATTTACCTGTTTCATCAATTTTAATTTCTGTGTTCTTTTTATCTAGGTCTGTTGGTTCTAACAAGAAAAAGAAAATGAAAAGAGATGTTTAAACTGCCAATAAAACAAAACAGATATGATACACACAAACTGCACAGAAACCTTCCAATCCCTCTGCTGGGCTTCCATAGTCCAGATAGGAAAATGTCCCGTTACATGGCTCAGAAAATGCTGATAAGACACTGTAAAGGGCAGGAGAAAGGTTTTGGCATGTGGAATGTATAAGACTGGTGAAAAATGAGAAAGACAGTGAGAATGGACCCATCACTATAAGGGTGTAGTGTGTTGATGACTGCTTCCTACTGTTGGTCTGTGTTAAACTGGCTTTTGATACAGCACAATGACTCTTTGAGCTAGGAAACTTCTTCCTGTGCTTTATCAAAAATAAATAAAATAAGATTCTATGAAGCCTCAGAATTTGGAACAGTCCCGAGTCCTGTATTCCTCCATTCAAAATCTCGTCTAATATGTAATAAATACATTCGTAAACTTGTACAAATGAATGGCTCATCTGTAGTTGGTATTAGTAGCCTAGGTTGCTAGATTGCTCACTGAGATATATTTGATGAACAATTATATAATTACATGTGCATGTGACGGCTAGAGGTTAACATCAAGTGTCATTTTTCAATTTCTTTTCATCTAAGTTTTTGAGACAGGATCTCTCACTGAACCTGGAGTTCACTGACTCAGGTAGATTGACTGGCCCATGTGCCCAGGGATACCTGTAACTTCCTCCCCTGTGCTGAGAATACCTATGTGTGCTACTGTGCCCAGGTATTAGGAATCCCAGCTCAGGTCTTCAGCTTGTCTCACCAGCCCTTTCAGACCACTCTTTATTGGTATATCTACGTAGGCAAAAGCCATTAAAGAATAAAGCTCACAAGACCAATGTCCGTATAATTCACTGAATCCCTTGGCACATTGCTTTGCATATAGTGCATAGCCAGCTAGAACTTGCTGGCCTGAACTGAGTTTATTTTTTGTTTTCATTCATGGAATTTGCTCTTCTATCCCTGAAACAACCCTTCTTAGTCTCAACTTGGGAGAGGAGCACAGTATTATACATACCATATTAAGTATAGTGAATATACACTGGAATTGCCAGATAGCCATAGAAATGAGTAATTTACAAAAACAATGTCAGCTGAACTATTAAATTATATGATTTTGAGAAGCTGCTGGGTAGGGTGGCGTTGAAGGGTTTCTTTATGTAGAATGAAAAAGCAGACCATTATTTACTGTTTTTCTTCCTTCAGTTTCTTCAATTGATGGTATCAAATTATTGCCCCTTTAAGGATTACATATATTCAATGTATTATATAATAAAAGACTTGTAAATTGTAGAAAAATCCAAAACCCATTGCAGCCAACAGGCCCAGCAGGCTTATTCCATTCTGTTATAATTAACAGACTATTATGTAATGATATATAACAAAAGTTTCAGTGTGGCAAATGGAGCCTAAGACTAATTACTGTGCTATTACATTGTCATTAGTGATGCTATTTGTAATTATGGATCAAGATCTGGGGAATATGAATTGGCTTTCTCTGTCCGACTTTCATCTGTGGATTGTAGAAGGCCATCATGACAACCCCGTTAGGCAGATCTCTGAATGGCCATTACCTGCCAAGTCACGTCAGCTAGAGCATAGCCAGAAGCAGCTACTTATTTATAATGCAATTTTGAATGTTGGTGTCTGTGACTCGTTGACAATGTAATCTTAATTAAATTCTCTGTGATCAACATATTCGAAGGCCCACTTTTTGTTTCCACGCGCAAATATCGGAATAGTCCAGATGTCTCTACTCTCTAACAAAATGTTACCATAGGCCAGATATGACTTCTAAGCTACAGTCTTTGGATTCTGGAGGCATCACTCAGACTTTCTACGTGACTAGGTAGACAAGGAAGTACGTGAAGAAGAACTGACCTACATTTATCCCCCTTTATCCTGCAAGTGAATTCTGGTCTAAATGACAAGGCAAAGTCCATCACATGCTAAGCATCCTGCCAGGGCTAAGAGCTTTCCCAGCCCAAGCCCTCCTTACTTGCACAGTCCTCCTGAGAAATGTGGTTGTTAATACTGATATCATCCACAGCAATCCCACCGAGGTTTCCTTTTCCGATTTCACCTTCAAAAATAACCTGAAAAAAATGAGATGGTTTTCACATTATTTTAAATCTCTGTCTTCAACATCAATGTTTACAAACACTCTCTCAGTTGAAGTGTTGGCATAAGTTCATGAGACTACATGTAAGTTAAATTCATGAGCTTGCACAAAAGTTAGTTACCTATTCTTCCCTATTAGTGGCAGAGATGATTCAAACCTCAGCTCACATGCAGTTTTCATAACATAAACTTTAAAAAGGAAAGACATATTTAAATGGAAGGGATGGTATCTGTGACATCTTGGAAATGAATTAGGATGAAGATTTTTTTCCATTTTCCCTGCTGTCATCTAAGAGACAGTGAGATATGTCACCAACACAAACATCCCAGAGGCAAGGGTTCAGGGTGATGAAGAATTTCACACATTATCCCAGTGTCCTGAAGCCCCAGCCCTCCCTTTGTGGAAGGGTGCATACCTGATATAGTTTCAGAGATTTGTGCAACAAGACACGTCCTTCTTTCCAGTGGTCTCCTTGGTGCCCAACCACCATCCAGACCAGCTGATCATATTCCTCCGGCTTCTGGTAGCGCAGTTTGACCCTCAGTGTACCCACATGAGAGCCGGACATGTGATACCAGAAGGTCATGCAGTGGGCAGAGCTCTGGGAATAGACCACGGGGCTCACCAGGCGAGCTACTTTGCCTTTCTGATTTTCATCAGCTTGGGAATAGATGAAGTTGCCATCTCCTGCTGAGGCAAAACTCTGTGTCAGGGAGACCAGCAAAATCTACAGCTCTTTTCTCTCCTGTCAAGTACTACCCATAAACACATTCTCCTGGGTTGGATACCAAGGAACCAAGCAGCCAGTGGAGAGAGCAGATGCAATTATTGGGAACCCCATAGGCACTGGTGGCCCTGCTCAAAGAAGCTTTAAATAGATTCTGGGTACTGTTTACCTGGATCATGGTATCATAGGGAACCAGGCTACAAATTGTATCTGTCTTCATACTATCAAAGGTGGAATTTAAGCATGGTCTACCTACAGACTTTGAAGAAAGTGTCTGGCTTTAAAATGTTTTAGCACATCCATGTACACTCAGATACCCTGGGCATTAGCTGAGATGTTGATCACTGTCCTCTGGGAAACAACCTGTTGGCTGCTTAATGTGGTATTTTTGCTATTGCACTTTTCTAATATATATATATATATATATATATATATATATATATATATATATATATATATATGTACTCTTGGGTGTGTATGTGCATGTGTGTGTGTGTGTGTGTGTATGTTTTTGTATGCACACACACGTGTATGTACACGCTTGCTTCTATAGTCAAGTGCATGCATGTGTGCAGAAGCTCATACTATGCTTGTAGAAGCTAGAGAACAACCTTGGGTATTACTTTTCAGCTGCTAACCACTTTGTTTTGTTTTTTTGGTTTTTTGTTTTGGTTTTTTTTCAAGACAGGGTTTCTCTGTATAGCTCTGGCTATCCTGGAACTCACTCTGTAGACCAGGCTGGCCTCAAACTCAGAAATCCGCCTGTCTCTGCCTCCCAAGTGCTGGGATTAAAGGCGTGTGCCACCACTGCCCAGCGCCACTTTATTTTTTGAGACAGAATCTTAAAAACTTACAACTCCAAAAGAAGGATAGGCTAGCTGCCCAGCAAACTCATAGTAAACACCTGTCCCTAGAGCTAGGAAAACAAGTGTAAGCCACCACACCTGGTTTGTTTGTTTTTGATTTTTAAAAGATTGATTCTAAGAATTGAATTCATATCCTTGTGTTTACAAAGAAAGCACTTTTTTTTTTCTGACTGAGCCATCTTACCAATTCCTAAATATCTTTAAAAATTGTTCTTATTTTCCCTTTCATTTATGTTAATGATCTCTGGATTTCTCAAGTGTGCCCAAGAGTCTGATTCTCATTTGCAAGCCTGCTTCTGTTTGCTGTGCTTCTGGCCTAAGGAGAAGCACGTCTGCATTTCTGAGGCTCATTTGAACATGCTGTTTTGGCCATGGTGACGTTTGTGGTGCCATAAGGACTTGCTGTTAGCTCTACTTTAATCACCCCCAGTGGGAACAACTGTTCTTGCTTCCACCTGGTCTAAACACACAATTTGTGGGCCACCTTTTGCTCTATGAATAGGAATCACAAACTCCCACATGTCACATGATGTAACTGGAAATGTAATGTGATGCTCAGGTCTCGGAGGGCAGCAGGGTGCTTCCTTTGCTGGCCCATAGGCTTGTAAGCCTATGAGGTACCTTTTCACTGTGCATGTGTGGGCATGTCCTCATGCTTTGTTTCAGTAGAATCTACGTGTCTTAGTAGGCAGCTCTCTTTCCTACTAGGCAATCAACCTAAGCTCTCATACATGCTCTTATTAAGTCAGTGAGTGGATTCATAAATTCCCACGACCATCTGAGTCATGTGAGTGTGTGTGTGTGTGTGTGTGTGTGTGTGTGTGTGTGTGTGTGTGTGTGATGGTCAGAAATGTATGCAGGACATTCCTTAATTACTTCTCCACTTTATTTTAAGACAGTGTCTCTCAGTGAAATTTGAGTCTCTGATTTGATTAGATTGGCTGACCATCAGCTCCAAAGTCTCCCCAACAGTGGGATTATAAGTACACAAGGTCACATCTGGCTTTTATGTGGGTGCTAGAGATCTGAACTTAGGTCCTTGTGTTTGCACGAGAGGCACTTTACTATAGAACCACCTCCCAAGTCCTCACTGGGTTCTCTTTTACCCTTATAGCATGCCTCTGCCCCCTACAGCCACAATGTGATGGTTTCCACCGGCAACTAGACATCAGGTCCTCCTCCTTATCCTCCTTCAGCACCTACAGACATTATGGAATAAAACAAGTCTATGCTCAAGTCCTTTGGACAAAATGGTTGAGTGCAATGCACCCTCTGTGTTGGTGAATTCCAAACTTTTAAAATCAACCAACTTCAGATAAAAAAAAATATTCCAAATTATGTCCATATCGAACAAGTATTTTTTTCCCTAAACAATGCACTGTAGGGACTATTCACATAACATTTGTGTTATATTAGGTATTATAATTAAAGCAGAAATCTTTTTATCTAGAGGTAAATGTAGGTAGAGTTTATGCACATGTGCTATTTAATGTGAGGCATACACGGAAGCCAATTGTACCTATATTTCCAGTGCTGAGCACAGCGGCTGCTGGGTAAAAGACCTGCTCAAACAACACTTGTTCAGTGAACAAAGGAAAGAAGCTGGAATCATTTATAGAAAGGTACACATATTTATCCCTGTCATCAAGAGCACAAACCCAGTGAGGTTCCCTTACATTCAAAATTAGGAATTCTCCTTAAGTAGTAATCATTTAAAAATGCTTCAATGTCCAATTTGTAAAGTTCATCACTATCATTGTTTTTGAGAAGGGGTTTCACTCTGAAGCCTGGGCTGGCCTTGAACTTGTGGTCCTCATGCTGAGGGCTGAGATTCTCGTGAGCTGTGCTTGGCTTCCAAATATTATTAAAAGTGCAGGGATGGGGTTGCAGCTCAGTTTGTGCGATGCTCGCCTAGCATGCATGAAGTCCTGGGGTCACTCTCTAGCATCATATAAATCTGGGTATGGTTGCCCATGCCTATAACTCTAACAGTCCAAGGTAGAGGCAGGAGGATTAGAAGTTCAAGGTTCTCATCAGCTACAAGTGAGAACTTAAGGCCAGCTCTGGCATGAGCGAGCCCTAGTCTTTAAAAATAAAATAAAAAAAAAAATAATGAATATCCAGTGAGTGCCCACATTTATGAGAGTTAGCAGGCGGGGTGGGGGTGGGTTGGGTTGGCTCTTTTCATCTAGACTGTTCCTTGTTAACAGTTCTGTGCCAGGCATGCCTGCTTGTCTCAGATGATCCCATTTCTCTCTTGCAGTCGGAGGCTCTTTCTAGTGAAGGCAGAGCTAGCTGCCAGTCAGTCTCAGCAACCCGGAGAACAAAGGAGCCACATAGTCCGAAGGAATCATACTTCTCCACTACGAATCTAAGAAACATACTCCTCTTCCAATTTCCCAGAGCTGAAAGTGCTGGTGTTTCCCCTCTCAGACGCTTTATCAGACTCTGGGCTGGGAACTGTGTCTTCATTTTCTCAATTAGCACTCCGCTTCTGTGAGCCCTTTTAGCTTTTGTTTCTGGCTAACATAGCTTTTCAACCTCTTTGAATGTCAGGTCCTACTGAGCCATTTCACTTCACTTTGCATCCATTTTTCCACCATTACTGCCTTCATCTCGGCTAATTGCATTTAGTTAATCTGATGCCATTTATGTGTACAGTGCCATTTACAGTCAAAGTATTTTAAGTTTTCTAAAACCGCTTGTCTTAAGATTCAATGGAAAGTGTCTCGGAATTGAAGGAGTCCAATTTTATCCAATTTCCTTGTCACTCTCATTAGGAAAGGAGGTGGCCATGGCAGAAAGAGGCCTCTTCAGCTTACTCTGTGCTTATATTCACCATGCAAAAGTGAACAGCAGAATGGAAAAGAGGTGGGGCACCTCCCACTTATCTGGAAGTCCACAAGCTACCCCCTGGGCTAGCATGTGAGAATTCGGGGCTCCTTCAGCATCCCTCATACTCAACTTAGGGGTCTTTTGATAGACCTCTACTGAATACAATTCAGGAGGGTGGTGGTGGTGGTGGTGGTGGTGGTATATGTGTAGCCAGTGTGTCTGTGTAAGAACCTCAGGTAAAGAAACCAGGATCAGAATGGGAAGGAACACACTGAATTAGTTGTCTGTACTCACTCCTGTCCCAATAATTTCTCGTAGGAGGAAAGTACAGGTTGAGAACTGGAATATGGAGCTTGGAGAAAATGGGCTAGGTATCTCCTACAAGAGAATATTACCCCACGTTGTTCTCCCTTTATTTCAGGGGAACAGAGAAGAAGCACCAGGGTGGTCAGTGTGCCTGATGATCATTGGTACAGAGTCTAGGATGCAGATATCACTGATGAAGTGAGATTATGCACTGAGTACCCACTGTGCAGTTATTTCTTTTCTGAGACAGGGCCTCAAATAGCCCATGCTGGTTGGGAACTCAGTGTGTAGCCAAGAGGACCTTGAACTTCTGATCCTCCAGTTTGCCCCTTCTGAGTGCTATGATTGCCAGCATGTATCATGCCTGGTTTTAAGCTGTTTTATTCCCTACTACTGAACATGGTTAAAAGTTCAGAAAAACTATAATGAGCATGAGTTTACTGAATATATTTAATGTTGACCTCATGTGGCTCCCCCATCCTTGCTCACTTGTTTTTTTAGGGAGGCCAACCTGTAGCCAGACCCAATCAGAATTCCTCTTCTTGCCCTAGGCCTCTATCCACTAAGGAAAGGATCCGTGACAATTCCAGAAAAAAGAAACATACATGAATGCTTTTAGTATTTCTTATCATCCATAATGTTCCAGGTGTCAGGAACCTTCCCTGGTAACCAATTGGTGGCACTCTTACCTGTATGGTCCTGAATGGGCCCTGTCTTGCTGGTCAGCACACTCCACCTGAGCTGTGCATGGCTGTCGTGTTCCCAGTGGCAGAATGTCTTGTGAGAGCCCCAGCCAAACTCGCAGTTAAAACCATATGTCGGGAACTCTTCAGTGGGGAAGGACAGACAGACATAAGGGAAGAATTAACCACCGGTATCAGGAAGGCCATTAATACTCTCCTGGGCACAATTTTAAAAAAAATTCCATATTTGTTCTAAAGCTATGGAAAATCCACCAAACCTAGGATTACCAAGAAACTAACAGATTCATGAACATGTCAAAATGTTTGCAACATCACAATTAGCATTATTCTTTTTTATGGATTGCCCATCAAATTGGGTTTATGTAAGATTTCCAGGAAGACTACTTTCCAAGATACTTGTGTAGAAAAACATCATGGTATTTTCCCTAGTTGCACAATAGTCAATATGAAAAATAATATTATTGAAGAAGAACATAAGACTTGATAAGCATCAATGATAAGAGTCTTACTAGAGATTAGCTACAAATGTCTGAAAGCTAGGATGTGAGTTGGCAGGAAGCCTGGCTCTAAGTCTCACTTCTCATCACACCAGCTGATGGCCCAAGCCTTGTGTCAGGAAGAAATGACTGAAGCATTTTGCTGAGATTATTTTCTTTCTTCTGTGCTTTTCATCGGGTCAATTAATTTCAGAATAAGTCTGGTTTTTGCTTTTTTTTGTTTGTTTGTTTGTTTGTTTTTTGATTTTCTAAATTTGCATATAGATTGTTCGCCCCACTTAAAACCTCAATTTGAGGTCACATAAAGCCCAAATTCATTTAAACATCGACTCTTCAGAAATGCTTTTTAAAATCTTCCAAATGTTTCCTTTGGAAGCTGAAAGCATAAATGGGTTTGCAGGAAGGTGTCTGACCTTACTGTTCCTTAACCCCAAAGCCTTTCATTTACTCAACTCAGTTCTTTGAAAGGGTCTTGAGCTTAGAAATACTAAAAAAAGAGAAAGCAGTGATAGGGTTTTGTTTGGGGAGAAGTCAGCAGAAGCTAAAAACAATCCCAAGGAGGAGATCTTTGTCTCCTGTCCCCAAGCAAAGCAAGCCTGAAATTGGTTGTCCACAAGATGGCAGTATTGAGTTGGATAGAGCCACATCATGGGTGTCTGTCCAACTGAAGTGGAGTCTCGAAAGGAAAGCCTGCTATTATGGGCTGCCTAAGGGTCAGGCAGAGACCATGTCTTTTCTTTTCTTTTTTCTTTTTTTTTGAGCATTTCTTTAACTTGCCCAAGTATTTAATACAAAGTCCTTCAATTGCTCTTCCAGGTCTCTCCAGCGCCCCTCCCCCCACTGAACAATGGCGTGAGGGGTTTTAATAGATTTATTAAATGGATAAGGATGATTTACTTTGCATGGTTTGGTTTCCAAGGAGTTCTTTTCAAGTGCTAGTGTCAGGTTTTGGAAGGAACTCACTATACAAATAATCAGAAGGAAGTGAGATGTAAGCCCTTATAATCAGGAGGTAATGTGACCTCTCAAAGGGTGGGCAGGGTCGGTTCCAAAAGAGAAGTTGTTCACATGATGTGAGCATTTGCACACAGTCAGCTAGTACAAACGGACAGCTTGAGTGTCAAAGGAGAGGGAGTTTTCATTTGTGAGATACTGAAGCATGAAGTGGAACTTCATAAGGCTCAAAAATCTCTCCTGAAGTTACCACCCTTGGGCAGCAAATCTGACTTTCACAGACGGCATGGTCAACATCTTTGTCCTGGAATGGACTGTTGTGTAACTTCATGGTTGGAAATGTTGATGTGAAAGTGTGAGGTTTTGACTTTTTTTTTTTTTGCTTCAGTCTGCTTTGTAAGATATGCAAGAAGGCAGAAAAGCTTCATAAGTGGTTCCATCTACTTTGCTAACATATAACATTTGCTCTCTGGTCCAGAAAACCACACTGTGCATTATGCTGGCTAACATTCTGATGACATCGTAAAGCATATGAGTTTGGCATTTTACAAATGGCCAAGGCAAGAAGAAAGACGGTTCTCACATTTTTCCCTTCTTCTCAGTGGATAGTGGTCAGCTTTATCTTCCAGTGACTTGGCCAGCTCTAAAATTTAACTAAGGGACCCACCTTACATGGTATTGAGCCCTCCTTGTCTACTTGTCTTGTTTTAATATCTTACGGCTTTAATATCTTTAATATCTTATTTACAAAAAAAAAAAATTCATCAATGCATTTCAGAGGGGCTGGAATTCAGATTGTGGAGCTCACTGCTAACAATTCACCCTGGATACGAAGGTGACTAAACATTCAAAGTATCAACAGACATTTTTAGAGAGAAAAACAAACAAACAAACAAACAAAAACAAACAACCAAAAACTGCATAAGGATCAGGAAAGAAGAAGAAAAAAAAAATGGAGGAAGAAGAGAAGAAAGTTAAGTGGAGGAAAGATCTGAAGATGTAGGGACCCTGACGGCTAAGCTTTTAAATTATTACTCAGGCCCCGGAGTTGTGCACAGTTCTCATTAAATTCAATAGTAATAATTGGACTAAATCCCTTCTTAAAAATAGCAGGAAACAATATTCTGAACTTAAAACAAATTTATGGCCTCTGTGAGCAAATGCCAGCTGCGCTGCTGAAAGAATCTTGCCTGCAGTTGGGTCATTAAGCACAGGATGTAAGCAAGGATTTAATTTTCAAGTCAAGGTTCCTATCTAGTATGATCACTGCTTGGTCATCAGCTGGTCTTAATGTCCACGCAAGTGGGGTAGAAGTCCACACAATCATAAGTCACCAACATACTGTGAGCTGCTGTGGGGATGTGAAAGACCCTCAGAGGGTGAAAGTCCTTTGCAGAGAGATCTGCACTAAACAGAGGAGTCTGTCTAAGCATGAATAGCCTTTTAGGCCTCTAATGACAACCTAGGCAGAATATGGATATTGTATTCCTGCTGAGTTTATTATATTGATCAGAATCCTCAAGATGAATCTCTCTTTCATGTGTGTGCATGTGTGTACATGTTCATGTATGTGTGTATGTCTGTGTGTAAGTCAGAGGTCAATTTTAGATGTTATTCTTCTGGCACCGTCCATCTTACATTTTGTGATTGGCTCTCACTGGGGCCTGGAACTTGCCAAGTAGGCTAGGCCTGCTAGTCAGCGAGCCACTGGGATCTGCCTGTCTCCACCTCCATGCATGCTCCATGTACCCTGTTTCTGTATGGATTCTGATGATGGAACTCAAGTCCTCATGCTTACACAACAGGGGTGAGTGCTTGCATGTACTCACTGAGATACCCACTCAGCCCTTAAAACAGAATCTTAAGATTCTGCTTAGCTTGTAACTACTCAGGAAAACAGAATTTTGAAGAAGACATAGGGTCTGTCTGCAACCACCTGTGAAGTGTGGGAGGCCTGAATACATCAAGTTTTAGGTGTGGTCAGCCTCACCTTGAGCTAGACCTGTGTCTGGAAGCACATTCCATCCCTGTGAGGCCCATGCAGTGACCTAACCAGAAGGTTACAGTGAACTGATAGCTTTTAAAGGTCACACAGTTCATGACTCCCAGCAAGGAGGTGAAGACCAGATTTATAACTCAGGCAATGGAATAAACAGGAAACCAAATAGACATTGTCTATCTCTATGATCAGCCAGGCTGTTTGAACCAGTCTTGTCTAGATGGCGGTAGCAACAAATCTTACTGATTCATGCTTTGTACACCTGCCCTCTGACTTTGGCAGACCCTGAGACTGGGCTGACAGCCCCCTGTTTATAAGACCTTCACAAGCGTGACCTAGAGGTCCCGTCAAAAGCAAATGTATTATCAAAACCTCTCCTGGTGTGGTCACCATGACCCTCAGTTTTATTCTTTTTAAAGATAACTATGCTTGTTTAATGGGGGAGAAGAGAGACTAATGAAGCAGCAGTACTTCAGCGTGCTTCTAATCACTTCTGGCAAGAGAAGAAACTAGATGAACAGCTAAAATGCACATGGCAGCATCACAGCTTCATATATTTATTTCATCCTCTTCCTGATAGAGGGCCAAAAGATAGTATATTGAGAGCCATAGTCCCACAACCTCACCCCACAGAGAAGCCCCACTTGGGACATGCAAACCAGGGCTTTCCTTCTGGTATAACAGACAGGTAAGAGTAAAGTATTTGCAAACAGACATCGTACCTTTCCCTTTGTCATCAGACTATTAAAACAATATTGGAATTTCCCTGTGAATCTCATTCTGGGAGGAGGAAAGCTAGCCTGGGCCAGCTGGAGGGAGAACTTGGTCTCTGGACTTCACACAGGCTAATGGCATACCTCTTGCCTTCTATTTAAACATAAACCCCATGTCTGAATCTCTAAGATGGAGTTGAGGGTCATTGGACCTCTTCCCAATGTGTCTGCATTGAGTAAATCATCTTTCTCTGCTTGTCACCATTCCTTGTTTGTTTGAGTGACCTGTTGAGGATGGGTGGCCAAACTTAGCTTATTATGGCTCTTAGGGTTTGGGCTCAGAGCCTAGCAACATCCTAGACTACAGACCCAAAGTCAAACTACAATAGGTATGAGCAGGAACACAACATTTGGGGGATTTAGGTGACTGTTCCTTTGCCTAATGTCTGAGGGCTTTGGGGCTATGTGGGAGCGAGCATTTTGTCAGCTGAACTCCTGAAAACTGGGGGAAAGTTCCGCAGAAGTTTGTCTTGCAGTTTAATCAGGTCAATGGTAACAGTGGCCTTTAAGGAAGCATGCTAATTAGGGAAGTCCTTTCTAGTCCTCTGTGAGGCAGTCAGTGTGGAGGAAACACTGATACACACCACACGGTCCATTAATAAATGACTGCAGAGGCCAAGGCTGAGTGAACTTCAATAAAGGAAATGGAAGAATCTGGGAAACTGACCCTCTCACCTTCCTCTAATGATTAACTCCAAAGTATTTAGAAAAAAAAAAAAAAAACCTCTGGTTGCTTATACAACTGCTTCCCTTCATGTGAGTCTGTGGGGAAGAATGTCACAGAATACTAACAGAAAACAAAAGAGGGCAGCCTTTGATAACCCGCACCATTGGGCGTACAGAGTCCTTGGGTTTTCCTCTGAGCTAGAGGATAAGGGGATGCTCCCAGGGTGTTTCTCTGCCCCCAGCACAGTGTAAACCTTGGTTTCCTGAGCCAGTCTTGTGGCACACCCTCTGTAAGTGCTGTTGTAAAACTGCCAACTCTGTGGCAGGCACAACAGACAAACTTTGCGCTTCTTGATTTTGCAGAATGGTGATGAAAATAGTTAGGCTGTGGCTTGTGAGATTTCCTTCTTTTAGTTTGCAAACACAGGCCACATCAGAGCTGTGCTGCAATTAAACAAAGTATGTCTCTCAATTCCCTAGGGGAGGGGGGTAGCTGGGACTTGTCATGCAGCAATGACTGATGAGGAAGGGAACCTTGTTCACTGGGGCTTACTGGGGACCAAAAGCATGTGGCGTTTACAGCTTTGCTGCTCTCCTAGGCCTTTAGAGCAACTGAAGCCAGAAAGCTCAGTGATGCTACTTTGGGAGTGGGATTGGAAGAGGTATATGGAATATAGACATCTTAGATTTTGATACCTGATTGAATGGTGCTGTCTATAATGGTTGGCTTCTCTGTGGCCAGGACAGTGGTGCCTCCTGAAAAATAAGAGCAGAAACATACCAAAATAAGAAAACAGGTAGTGTGCAACAATGTTGCAAGCACACAGCTTTACACATTCCCCACAGAAAATTCTTACTTAGTTCCTGCCAAGACCAATCATGTTTGACTGATACTTGGTCTTCCACAATATCTAATTCAAACAACATTACCATAAGATTGTTTTGTTATAATTTTATGTATGTTTTGTGTATGTTTACATGTGTGTGAAGATTTGCATTAAGTGTGCAGGGCATGTGTTTGTGGATGCCAGAAGGTAATCTGAGGTGTCATGTCAGAAATATCACTTAGCTCCTTTGAAACAGGGTTACACAAGTAGACTAGATTGGCTGTTTAGTGAGTCCCCGGAACCTATTCCCCCAACTACAAGTTTGTTGCTACTATGCTCAGTATGCTCATCTTTGTGTGTGTGTGTGTGTGTGTGTGTGTGTGTGTGTATTCTAGGGGCTGACTTCAGGTCCTTAGGCTTGACAGGAAGGGAAGCCCCTTACCAACTGATCCATAGTTCCAACTCTAACAGTATTATTTTTAAAAAAAACCTTACACATTTGTTTACAATTTTTTAAATGAACAAATAAACATTGTCTCTATGGTGTACAATATCACACACACACACAAACTAAATTGTGCTACTTAGCAAATGCATTACCTACACCTCTCTTTTTTACTGGTTGTGGTAGTAAAAATTCTTGTAGCAATTTTCAAATATGCCATACATCCTAGTACATTGTATCATAAAGCATCCAGAAGGCATGAGGAGTCAGGGACTTTACTCTAAGGCTAAATACAGCACTCTGTTTTAACAGTGAAAGGCCAGGGTTGTACCCTTCTTACTGACTTAAGTATTAAACTTGACCTACACCTTGAAGCATCCAATAGTTTCCAGAGTTTGAAAAGTGTTCCTCCAGGGAAGTCATGAGGTCAGTTCCCATGAGATATTTTTAAAACTGAAGGTTTAAAATGGATGGCCGTGGTTCTTCCTGTTTTATTATTTCCTTTGGCATAGCTGTTTACTTTTTCCAAGAACAAATACTCTGTTCAGAATGTTTTGGAGAAGTGGTGGAAGGTATCTGAAGGCAAAGGGGATAAACACTTCTTCCCAATCCCAAGGGACTTGATGATTGAACGGTAATTATGTGAATACTTTCAGCTTTGATTCAGCCTGGGACTTCCTTGGAAATCTCTGTCAGGGGATGGGCTGTAGCCTTTTGCAGACTTCAACTTTCTTCTGCATGGTTGCTCTGCTTTCCCCACTCACCATCAGTATAGGCTGTTCTAAGTAGTGTTCTCTCACTCTCTGTGTGTGTGGTGCTTGCATATGAGGATACATTCACATGTATACATGTGTGTGAAGGTGTCTATGAATGTGTGTGCTCCAGTGTACAGAAGCAAGAGGTTAATCTCAGATGTCAACCTTACCTTGGCTTATTGAGATGGGGTCTGTCTCTAAGACCTGGAGTTTGCTGGTTAGGCTAGGCTGGCTAGCCATCAAGCCTGAGGGTCCCTCCTGTCTCTGCACCCCCAGTGTTGGGATTACAAGCACATGGCACTATACCTCATTCTTGTGAAGCAAGGGCTCTTCTAAGTCCTCCCAGGTCCCTAAACAGTGTTCTCAAACTTGCACAAGAATAACCTTGATTACTCATTGTAGTTTCCCACTTATCCCCTCTGGGACCTCAGTGGGAACAGAATCTCTGGGAGAAAAGGTCTTGAAATAAATTATTTTCCAGAGCTTCTCAGATGAGTCTTTGACTTACTGGATCTGGGAAACAGTGCTGTGCTGCTTTTTACTCAGGGGCTTAAGGGAGCCATTCTTCTCTAGAGTATTTGCCACACAGACTCTGATACAGGTAATGAATCTTGTGTTACTGTGCACATATATATAGATATGGTGTGGAAGCCAGGGGTCAGCATCGAGTGTCTTTTTCAATTGATCTCCACATTACCTTAAATTATGTGTATTTTAAATGCACTGGTGACTATGTGCAGGGGGGGGGGGTGTGCACTTGTGGAAGCCAGAGGGCATTGGATCCATAGAGCTGGAGTTATGGGCAGTTGTAAATTGTCTGACATGGATGCTGGAACCCAAACCCAAATTTTATACAAGCTCTTAACCACTGAGCCCTTTCTAGACCTCTCTATTTTATTTCTGAGATAGAGCCTCTTACTGATCCTAGAGTTTACTAATTTGGCTAAACTGACTGGCCAATTGCTGTAGAAGATCCTGTTTCTGCCTCTCTTGCATTGGGATCACACTGGCACATCTGACCTTTATATGTATCCTGGGATCCGAGCTCAAGTCCTCATGATTGTGTAGTAAGCGCATTGTCTGCTAAGCCATCTCTTTATCCTCAAGGAATTGATCCTTATTCCAGAGTATAAACCCCAATCTACTTAGGGTAGGGACATGGACAGGCTGCAGGGTGTTCTGCCTCATGTCGTGCAGATCTGTGATGATCTCTGCACAGACCTGTCCTTTCCTAGAGCTCCACAGACCAGAACTCACATTAAATGTGCTGGGATACATGACAGAGCTGCAATATTTTGCTTTTGGAACATCTTGAGGTTTCTGAGATGACCCTTTGCACTACCATGTCCCAGTCCCAGACTGCAAATGCTAAAAGATGGTCACAGGCACATGGCCTCAGTGAAGTAGGCAGGCACTGGAAAGGAGGGGTTATGCACACTGAGAGTTAAGGAGTTTCTGATGGCAGGATTGGACGGAGGCCAGGATACATTAGCATACTGTCCCCAGGAGTCTGAGAGGAGAGAGATTCAAGGTGAACAGTCACCTTCATATCTGATACGCATGATCAGTTTTGTTACAGGCTGTAAGCTGAATTCCACTGTTGGGTCCTCATGGCTCAAGGTGAAATTTCACCTCCCACTGCCTTTCAAAAAGGTTTGCAATTGAGCAACTTCAGGGGTGAATCTTAACTTTGGTCAGAGAGCATAGAGACACAGGTCTCCAGTTCCTAACATGGGCACAGTTCACCTGAATGTCAGCATCATTTGTGAGTAACAGTGTTTGCCTGTAGTATCTGTTCCCCTCTATATCCAGACATGTCATCCCAGGAGACTTTGAACTGACTCTGAATGTCCTGATTGGATAAGTACTTACTCAAGAGAGAATCACCTTTTTTTTCCCACATGCCCTACTCTTGGGGTTCAAGTGAGAAAACTCCTGCTGGCTTTTATTACACTGGATACTCAAAGTTGATAGTTCTGGCCATAAAGCTTGTCACAATTAACCAACAGGGTGATGTGAGTCTATGCTGACTAGATCAGTGGTTTTCAACCCTCTTAATGCTGCGACCTTCTAATACAGTTCCTCATGTGGTGGTAACCACAACCATAAAATTATTTCCATTGCTACTTCATAACTGTTATAAGTCAGAATGTAAATACTTTTGGAGTACTGTTTTGTCAAAGGGGTGGGGACTCACTGGATGGGAGTCACTGCTCTAGGGGTTTAGAGGTGCTTGGGTTAGGTGAGTTCAGGATGTGTGTGTGTGTGTGTGTGTGTGTGTGTGTGTGTGTGTTTAACATATAGAGAGTTAATTAGGTCAGGTGTGAGTTTAGGAGGCATAGGTTTTGTTTGTAGAAAGTTGCCTGGGGCAGGTGTGAGCTCAGAGGCTGAGTGTTTAACAGATGAAAGGTTGGGTTAACTGGATTCTTAAAAATGACTTTATGTGAGCACTGCCCTTTCCTGGAAAACAGTGGTGCACGCACACACACACACACACACACACACACACACACACACACACTCACCCATACACTCACACACACATACATGCATTTTAGTTTTGACTTTAATATGACCAATGAAAATGAAGTACAAGAATGAGTAAGATTATGTGTTCTTGGTGGGCTGTGGGCTGTGCATGGTCAGCCTCTGAGAGCCTAACTATGGGCACAGATTTTTAGAATTGTTGAGACATCCTAGCCTAAGAAAACAACTATTTTATTTCTTGCCATGGTAATTTTTTAAAAAATTAAGGATTCTTTATCTCTACTACAGAAACCATTTCAGCATTGTAGGTAAAACAAAACCTTGTCCTCTCAAGGGCTGTCACTGTTTACACCCTGAATGACACATTTTCTGGGGTGCACAGCTTGCCTCATACGAGTTTTGCTCCAGGCTAACAGCCTTGCCCTATTCATTCAAAGGCTGCAGTTTCAGTTGGCTCAGTCATGAACTAATGTAAAACTGAGAAGACCATTTGTTCGGATATGAGGAGTAAATCTGAGCCTTTGTTTCTAATCAATATTAACTGACCACTCTAGGGCTCATAAGGATAAGAGCCCTCCACATAGGGCAACTGAAAAGGATGTACTGTGATACTGAAGTGCCTCCTTTTTATGAGGGACTTCACTGAGGCTGTGTTGGGCCCACAGAACCCTGAGGCTTGGGGTGGCTGGTTTACAGGCAACTCTGGGCGGATTGTATGACGTCTGGTTTGAGGATAGAACTCTTTTCTACATCAGCCACAGAACTTGCTGTCTGATGTAAAAATGCCTCTGCATTAATTGGAATAATTTTTTATGGCTTGTGGTTATTTATATATAAGATTTGCATCGACAGCCCATAGCAATATAAATGATTGTCTTGGAAATTGGAGGGCAAAACTTTCAAGTTGGTTAGGACTTAAATATAAAAGTTCTCATTAGCCGTGCTACATTTCTGGGCTGTGTGTGTGTTTTTTTTTTCCTTTTCTTTTAACCTGCATTTTACCCTGGAGCCTAGAGCTCGTTCCCTCTTCCAGAGGAGAGATTTTGAAGTAATTGGAAATGAACCAAGGGACATTCCCTAAATTTTTGCTCTAATGTGTTTAGCCATCAGCCTTGCAGTATTAGGAAATTACATGATAACACCTTCATTTTTGCTCATTAAAATTCATTATGGGAGCTCTGGGTCAAGGGGTTTGGGAAGACAGTTCAACAAAGTACTTGCTGCATAAGCCTAAGGACCTTTGATTCCCAGCACCCACATAAAAAGTTATGTGCGTGAAGACCAAAAGAAAAAGCTGAAGTTGAAAAGGGGGGCATCACATGATCAGAAAGAAAAGCAAGCTGGAGTGGAGGTCCAACCCACTGGGCACCTACAAGAGGGCCTGGGTACTTAGTGCAAGTCAGTCCCACGGGCATCTCTATTTTGTAACAACAGCCTGTGTCTGTGTAAAACGCAACAGCCCGAACTTGCTCTTCCTGTTCTGGCCTCTTAAAGCTGGGCATGTTGTTCACTGAGGGCCAGACCCCTTCCTATGTCACTGCCGGTTTTTTTCTTTGGCCCAGAGAGGTCCCCATCCTCTGTGCTCCTGAGAGGCAGTGAGCACCACCACCTGGCCAGGGCAAAGCTGAATCCATTCTCACATGTCACTCCATGACCACTATGTCCAAGCATAACTGTCCCATGTGTATATGTTCTGAGATGGATATCAAGTCTGGCCTGATGTCTTAGTCCCCAAACCAATTGCAGCCACCACAGTAGACCAGACATCCACTAGCTGCCTGCATCATAGACTACCTGCACTACAACACTTCAGGTGCTCCCTGACATTTGTTATTGTCACCAACATTTTCCAAGCAGGATTATGCATAAAGGTCCAGCAGAATCTGAAGACCCTCAAACACACATGCTTCCAGGCCCTATCTGTATATATTAAACCATATCTGTCCAGTATGGACTCTCCTAAGAGCCAGGGAAGAGTCTGTGTCTCTGTAGCCTGTGACTGTCCTTGTCTGTTTAAATCCAGTGCAGTTGTTTTTCATATGGTATAGAATAAGAATAAAAGCAGGCTTTTAAAACACAGTTAGGAGCTAAAGTACATGCCTTTGACCCTAGTGTCAGGGAGGTAGACAGAGGAAGCTCTTTAGAACTCAGTGGTCAGCCAGCCTAGCCAAACTAGAGGGTCTCCAGGTTTAGTGAGAGACTCTGGATCCAAAAAATCAGAATGAACGAATTGAAGAAGATGTTCAACATCCACCTCTGACTTTCACAAGCACACACATGTGCACACACACACACACACACACACACACACACAAGCACTTGCATATGCAAAACAAAACAAATATCAGATTTTCTGTCCTACTTAGTCTTAAGGGTCCTGTGATATATTCTTGCAAAAACAGGGTGTGAATATTAGTGCCCTGACCAATTTTGAAATGGACAATCCCATCTACACAAAAGGTTTCTTCATAACTTTTGTGGTTTCAGATGGCATGAAAGTAACAGCAGACAAACCCCTAAGACATTGGTGTGTGCTCACCTGGGGCATCTGCCAGCTGGGCTGATATGATCCCGCCTTAGTAAATTTCAATATTAAATGATTTTGAAAATCCTAACTTAAAAGCTGCATTAAAATTAGAAGTCTAATTTGATCAATTTGTTGGATAAAGTCTCCACTCAAACATTCCTCATTAGGAAAGGAAAGTGAATGCTTTGCAGTACATGGTTGGGAATGGGAAGTGTGAATGCTACAGCAAGAGAAGCTGCCTGAAGATGAACTCAATACAACCAGCTCTGAAAACAGATGCAGCTGCTAAGGAGTAATTTCTTTACATGAGTGCCATGAGGAAATGAAACCACACATGGGGTGGCAAGGCTCCATTCTCCAGGGGCCCTGCCAGCACCCTGCCACCAACCACCATGAGTGACAAGCACATACACAGAGGACACAGACAGACAAGGCACAATGATGGGATGAGGGTGGGCTCTGCACCTGTGAGCTGGAAGTCATCACCTGTGCCACTGTGGCAGTTGGCCTGGTCATCGTCACACTCGTCCACTGGGTTCCCATTGGGTGTGGTTGGTCCAGCTGTAGGTGCTGAAACAAGAACCAAGTATTACTTCTCACACTTCCATAAAACCATTCTTGAGGCTCGGCTAGTTGGATCTGCTAAGACTTGTGCAGTAAACTCAATGAGTAGTGTGGAGGCCGGGGACATGTTCTGCTTCTCTCTTGGGAAGCTAAATGCTCCTGAATTTTACAGAATGAATGAGCTGCTAGGCTCAGGTGTTTGATTCCTCACCTGCTGCAGGAGCACTCAACACATAGCTATCTATATAAACGTATTTTTTCCTGCAAACCTCTTGAGTTCTCCTGGATATTTGTTCATGATTCTGGAGTTAAGAAACCCCATGATAGAGATTAGAGCATGTTTCCTTTTATTCCTAATATATTAAGAAGTCACACCCACAAATTCTATCAAAGGCTCAGTATTGACTAGCTTGCTAAGTTTATATCACTGTTTTTTTTGTTTTGTTTTGTTTTGTTTTTTTCACAAAGGAGCAACAGTCTACACTCAGCCTGGCACCGTTCTTTGTACAGAGGTTGTTCTGTTTCTCTCTAAGCAGCTTTCAACCTGAGACCCTCTGTCCCAGGCAGGTGTGTGAGCGTGGCTGTCTCCTGTGGCATGAGGTCAGCTTACCTGTCTAGTCTCCTGTGGGATTGCATTCCACTGCTGACTGAGCCCCCTGTATCTTTGAATTTGTAGTTGAAAACTAGCCATTATTAATCAGAGACCGCTTTTGAAGTCCTTTAAATTTGGTTCAGTCTTTTTTTTTTTTTTTTCAACCTGTTACTCATTTTTGCAATCTGTTTAATATTTTACAGTTCTGGGGATTGTATTTCACATTACAGGACAAGAGATAAGGGTGAGGTTCTTTGATGTAAGAAGCTGGAAGTGGAATGGGAGTTTGGGGGGCTCCTCTCCAGCCCTGGCCAGGCAGAATTTACCATTCACAGCTGCTTTATTGGGAAGAACTTCACATTGTTACTGTGCTTAATGACTGAGCAGAGTGAAGAGAAATGGAGAGGCATGGAGAGCTGAGTTTCTACTGTCCCAAATCCCTGACCTCAAGTCAGGAAATCATGCACAGATGATAGGCACTATTTAGACCATCTCCTGGACTTTGTGAAACTAGTTGATTAGCGCTTTCTTCGGTTCTGCCTGTCTCTGCTTCCCCAGTGCTAGGATCACAAATACACACCAACTTTCTTTCACATGGGTGCTGGAAATTGAATCCATGGCCTTATTCTTGAAAGGCAAAAGTTTTACCTGCAGTGCCATCTACCTAGCCCTTATTACTCTCTTACATAAAAGCCAGTGCTTTTTTACACTCCCCTTCTCTTTCTCCCTCCCTCCCTCCCTCTTTCTCTCTCCCTCTTTCTCTCTCCATCCCCCCCCCACACACTCATCTGAACACACATCCACGCACACTTCTACCTTCTGTGCATACACTCCTGGATCTATTCATTATCATCACTGCTTCAGCGGAATGCTTTGACTATTCATGTAACTATTGTCCCTCAGTTACCACAGTTCTTGATAACCTGCTACTTTTAATACTTTTAAGCTCTGCTTTCTCTGCTGACTTCCCATTGTGAATGGTGCTTACAAGAAGAAGCTTCATGTTGGAAGGGGTCCAAGCTAACGTCTAGATTCCATTACAAGAATAAGAAGTAACTCGTTTTTTTATGCCTTGGTTTCCCTATCTGAAACTCTGGGAGTCTTTAACTGTTGTTTAAAAAGAAGGTTGTGCTCAAAATAGGAGAGAGAGAATCCTTCAAGGCTAGGTTAGACCTCATCATCTTTCCGATAGCCCTTCAGGTGTCCACCAAGAAGCTTGACCTTGGTACTCATTTGCTAAAACCTGAGAATAGGTTTAAGGAATAGAAAGACTCTCTCTTGCCATGAGCATTAAGAATCAGTGGAATTGCTTTACCTAGATAGTGGTTTTTTTTTTTTTTTTTTTTTTTTTTTTTTTAAAACTTGGTTCAGGGCAATGCTGTAGGTCCCCCATCTTACTCACTCCAGAATTGAAATTGGCAAACTGCCACAAGGCTCTGTGTTTTCAACCCTCCATTCATTCCACCTCCTAAATCACAGTTCTTCCAGGATCAGGGTGAAGCACCTGCCTCAGGCCACCACCGCTCCTTTCCCAGAGGACTACACTTCTCAGTACACTGAATGAGAGCATTTTACACTTGGTCAGGACTGCTAACTGCTTCATTGTCATTTGCTTGATCCCTGGCATGCGGTTACTGTTGGTCTGTACTGATAGTGTTGGAAGATTAAGACTACAGACATGAAAGCTAGGACTAAGGAAAGGGTGGGAGACAAGGCCTGATTTTAAATATACACTGAAAAGTAGCCATGAATTACTCCGCAGTGTGGTGATTGATAGCCTAAAACCCTATAGCTCATACAGAAAGTTCTACGGCATTTAACGTGCTCAGGAATGTAATTACGTTTGGGTAGCTCAACGCACACGTAATTTTGAAACCCGAGGAAGGTGATATTTAAAAAAACCTTCTTTGCAACAACTTTAAGCATGTGCTCAGTTGATTAACATCTGGGCACCAACACCAGCCATTCTCCTAGGAAACCCAGAGAAGGACCTGGAGGTGGAAAGGCTGGTGTAAGGTTACCCATTTATATACAAATCTAAGGCAGATGGGAATTCCAGTGCATCAAGCAACAAATGGTACAATAACCAGCTCAAATCACTCAGCACCTCCGTCCCAGGTAAGATTTTTAGGTCTGAATTTGTCCTTCACGTGACCTTCATATGATATTCTGAGCAAAGAGGGATCGTCCTTCAGTAGACCCCATCATATCATACACTTTACCACAGATCAAACTTTGTTTCTTCCCAGAAGCCTAAGGAATTTGCTCAGGATGTTGTGATGTCCTTCTGTCAAATGCTACTCTTGCTAGAGCA
>CM052707.1:56254545-56266784 GCA_028551405.1 Uromys caudimaculatus | reverse complement strand
GAGGGACCCACGTGTTTCCACTTTCCAGCTGCCATGCTGACTGTGTGCATGGATTTGGGGGTGGGACTCTAATAGACCTTCTTGCTTGCACAGTGAGTACTCTACACGCTCGGCTGCCTCCCAAGCCTCCTGAATCAGGACTCTTAATAGAACAGAGAAGCAGGGACTGAAATGAAGCTTTTAGAAATGGCTTTAGAAGTGAGAAAGGGAAAAACAAAGATGGTCTAAGGACTAATCAGTGTCATTTCCCAGGAATCTGCTGTTACGGAAGCTGATGATTTAATGGGATGGTTTGAAATGATACAATCATCTGCCTTGCTCAGTATCTATGGCTCTGTATCACTTATTTGAGATAACTGGAAGAAGAGAATATAGGAAGAGAACCTGCTGCCTCTTGGTATAAACACACACACACACACACACACACACACACACACACACACACACGGGGGAGGGAGCATATATCATTTATAATAGATACCACATTTCAGTCAACACCCCAGTTATAGGCTCTTAAATGAGAGGCTCCCAATTATGCTCAAATTTGGTCCTCTTGAAGAGAATGAATTAAACCCCTGAAGAAGAAAAAATTAACTTCCTTTTGTGATGCTTGGGTTAGAAACAAGTCATTCTGTGCACTAGGGAAGTGCTCTACCCCTAATCATTGACCTCAATTTAGAGATAGTTTAATGGAGTCCAAACGCTACGTTTCAAGACCTTGCTTTAAACCAAAAGTAGAAATCTGTTTGCTGAAGTAGAACCACCAGCTGAAGGCACTTACAGATCAAAGGCCTTACTTCAGCAGTCAACAGCAGTCTCGGTTACTAGGGACACTCTAGTGGTTGGTTGAACTGCAATGTGTATTAATACCTCTCAGTCCCAGCATACCCCCACCCCGTGAGAGTGTGTGTGTGTGTGTGTGTATGTGTGTGTGTATATGTGTATGTATGTGTGTGTATATGTGTATATATGAATGCGTGTATATGTGTATGTGTGTGTGTGCATGTGTATGTGTATATATAGGAGTGTGTATATATGTATGTATGTAAGTATGTGTGTTTATGGAGGCCAGGGGACAACTTTAGGTATTATTCCTTCAGATATCATCTACTTTTTCATTTTGTTTTTGAACAGTGTCTATTGGGGTACACTGATCGGCACCCTAATAGCACCTCTATCTGGGAAGAGGTCCAAGAGATCCATCTGCCTCTGCCTCCTCAACTGCTAGGACTACAAGTGTACAGCCCCAAAACTGACTTTTTCACGTGGATTGATCAAATTTAGGTCCTCATGCTTGCAAGGTAAGTACTTTACCTCTAGAGCCATCTTTATAGCTCTTACATATCTTTTATACATGAGGAAACAAAGTCACAGAGCAGTTAAGGAACTTTCCCACAACACAGCCAGGATTCAAAGCTAGAGTGGCTTAGAGGCCACACCACTAAGGTGCTCCTGCTCTCAGAAATCAAGTAGTACAATCTCTTCATTTTAGTTTGCTTTTGAGGGGAGAGGGTCTTCTTATGGTACCCAGGACTGACTACAGTTCCCCTGCCTTGGCTTCCTGTGTAGCTGAGATGTGTACTGTACCCAGCTTCTAGTCTCTTCATAGTAGGAAAGAAAACCAAATTCCAAGAAATGTCTGTACTAAGGAATCACGTTGATGTTCACTGATGTGCTTATAATTTGATGCAAACTGGCAACAAGATGGAGTGGCCAACCCAGCTGTGTCAAGCAGAGTGGGAACATATCCAATGGGCTCAACGTCCTAACACAGCAGAAGATGTATGTATCCCATGCAGAACATGCCATAACTAGAGGAAACATGTAGGAAGAGACAGTCAGACAACTAAGGGCTCTGGGCTCTAGAAGTAAATTAACTGGCCTTTTATACCCCCCCAAAAAAAAAAAAAAAAATCCAGTAGAAATCCAACATGTCAACACTAGAGCTTAATCAAGGTCCTGACTCTTGATAGATTTGCAAGTGCTGTAATTGAGAATCTGACATATAGTATGGTTAGACCCAATTAAGTTGTTGTCATCGAGATGCTAATTGTAATGAAAACACCATTACTATACAGACAAGTCCTGTCTATACTGACGTGGCTGGGAAGGTCAGAGGAGGAAGCACTGATATCTTTGGAATCCTGGGACTCTTCACTTCAGCTTGGACAAAGAATGAACACAATGTGAATACATTATAAAAGTTGTCAATGGTGAGCTGGAAAAACACCAGCAATGGAAGCATGGATGGGGAATGCAGAGAGCAGAGGCTTATTGAGGAATTAGCACTGGTTTCCATAAACTGTTGTGCTTTAGGTTTTTGGTTCCCTCTAGTCTGGAGAAGTCTAGATAATCTAGTCCCAGACATGTAACCACCCTGACAAGAAGAAAATTAAAAAAGAGATAATTGTGCACTCGCTTACTTTTGGACTATTGAAAAACAACAGACCCCAAAGAATTAGCATTTCATTAGTAAATTCTGAGCGAAGGAAAAGGCCAAAGGCTGGTGCTTACCAGAGTGAGAGCTTGTCTCCCAGAAAGAAATTTCACACAGTCTGAGAACTTGTCAGACCACTTTGCAACAGACATGGGAGCTTAGGCAAGGGTGGGTCAGTGATGGGAGGATCACACATGTCCAGCACTGCTTAGCCATGCATACCTCTTGCACTGTATTTAAACCTAAGCCTTGCGCTTAGGGTCACTGATACCTTTTTGATCATCTTTCAGTGGGGCCACATTGAATAAATCTTCTTTCTCTGCTTTTTACTGTTATGTGTGATGTCCAAGACTAACCTGTTAGGCTACAAGGACCAGGCTCTGACCCAAACAGCTCTAGTAAAGATAGACCTTGCCAATTACACAATTGTGGGATTGTGGGTGTGACTGAGGGAAGGGTACAGAGGGGATTAACTCACAAAAGCACTGTTTTATCCTACAAATAGCCTTATTTCACTTTTACATAAACGATAGCTGGTATCCTCCGCAGGTAGCCAGCATTCATACCATTAAGTAGAAAATGTTTCAAATACATTTATGTAATTTAAACATGTAGGCTGTCTGAATGGAAGATTTTTACCAACTTCCATCTCTGCCATAATATTATCTCAGTGAAAGGACAAGCTAAGAATCATACATTAGGTTCAGTCTAAGGGATTAGAAGTCTCCATGGTTTCAGATACATAGTGATGAGTATTTCTAGACTGAAACCCAATGTATCAATTAGTCTCCAGCAGAAGACTCAAAGTTGAAACACACGTATTAACTTCTTTGTGCAACTCTGTACTGGGTTACAGTAATGTGGAAGGCTGACAGCTTCAGGCTCTATTGCCATGAGGGTTAGATGACAGAAAGCATATGATGCTTCCTATCAGACACACATGGTGACATGTTTGTTCCTTCAGAACCTGGTGTAAAGACCATGTCACAACAAAAACCCTGCATCGGAAGCAGCAGGGACATGGCTTTGCTGCCTATCCATGCTCTGGGATGATGTCATAGCCACTCCACTCCTTGAAGTCAATGTAACAGGAACCTCCAGCTTCTGATGTGTTTACCTAAGTCCAGAAAGGTTGGATATAAAAAAGGACAAGTGGACTGGGAAGATAGTACAGTCGGTAAAGACTGAGTTTGATTCCTAGAACCCAAGTAAAAACTGCCAGGGATGATATCATACATCTAGCCAGGGATGGTATCATACATCTATAATCCTAGAGTTGGGGAGGCAGAAACAGAAGGACTCCTCAGGCTCACTGGACTTAGCCTACCCAATGAGTTCCAGGCCTGAGAGAGACCCTGTCTTAAAATACAAGGTGGATAGTGTCTGAGGAATGATGGATGAAGTGTCCCCTAGCTTCCACATGCTTGTGCATGGCATACCCAAATACAGTCACACATATAAACATGCATGCATACACAAAATCACAGAGGAAAGTATAAAGGACATAAGAAAGAAGTATACTTATAAGCTGGGGCTATAGGTCAACTAATTGGTTGGGTTTTGCCCAATATGCCCTGGAACCAGGGTTTCATTCTGCAGTACCACATACATCAAGCAAAATAGAGCATGCTTGTGATTTCAGAAGAAGTAGAAAGGTCAAGGCTAATATCAGCTACCTAGTGAGTTAGGACTCAGCCACAGTTGGAGACTGCATGAGACCCTGTCTCAGAAAAGAAAGTAGCCACACATAATGCTGAAATGCTTTAGAAACCCCAAGTTAATTTAGGGAGGGACACAGGCAGTCTTATGCTTTCCTCAGCCAGAACACTGGTTTAGTCAGTGGTTAGTAGCTCCATCGCTGACCTGTAGACTTTGGAAGATAGGGTATTACCCTCAAAGTCACATATCTGGAGGGAGGGAAGCTGGCAGCCTGGCCAGGATTACCTCCTATCTGCAAGACCTTACCATAGTGATTGTAAAATCAGAGAATGTCCCAGCCAATGAGCTGCAGACTTCACCCATGGGGGACCAGCTTTGGGTAGGTAGAACTGGAAAGCCCCAGAACAAAGGCCAAATGTGTCAGTGTGAGAAGCATCACTGGAGTATGTGAAAACTTCGGGGCAGGTCCTCATTTTCATCCCAAATCCAGTTAAGGCCACCCAAGCACATTCCTGGGACCCTTTCCAACTTGATGTGGTGTGCTCAGGAAGTACAAGTAAACAGAGCCAAAACAGAGTAAAACCTAGTGACCAAAGTATATCTTTTGGGTTTAAAACTTATACCACATTTTGTGAATGCTGGGATATAGTAATACTGAGATCACCTTCTCTTTTCATTAGATTAGTTAGAGGTGACTGAGTTTTAAGAGGTTCCAAATTCATAAGAATATTTCTAAGCATTATCTACAATAGCTAAAAGATGGAAAAAACCATAGTATCCATCGGTGGTGAATGTATACATTAATGTGGTTATTCACATGGCAGAACAGTATTCTGTTCTCAGAACGAAGAAAATTGGGACCCACGATACTTCAATATTACATTAAGTGAAATAAACCGGCCACAAAGTACAAAAACTGCAAGACTGGCTTAAAGGAGGCTCCAGAGTGGTTGGAACCACAGGGGCAGGAAGTAGAGCAGTGATGTGCCAGGGACAATGGGAGGGGGAGCTGAGAGTGAATGTTCTCAGAGTCTCAGCTTCACAAGAGGAATGATCTGGAGAAGAGTTGGACACAAATATGGATTTACATGTCACTGTCTTGATGTATGTGTGCAAAGGTTCAGATGGTAAATTCCATGCATGCTGTATCACAATTGAAGATATATGTGTTTCTTATTCTTGGTGTCTTGAGACAAGGTCTCATTCTGTAACCTGCCCTGGCCTAGAACTCACTATGCTAATTTTTTGTTGTTTTTGTTTTAGCTTACAGAGATCCTCCATCTTCTGCCTCCTGAGTACTGGGATTATAGACACATTTATCTCAACAATGAAAAATGTAAACTATGTGGGGAAACGCAGCTCCGTGAGAGAGTACTTTTTTTTTTTTTTTTTTTGCATATACTTTCTTCAGTACCATGAACAAACAAACAACAAATGCATGTTCTGGGGAGAATGTACTTGCTATGCAGTGATGAGGACCTGAGACTAGATCCTCCAGCACTCAAGTAAAAGCCAGATTTGGCATCTTGAATCTATAACCCATGCCGGAATGGTGGACACAAGTAGACCCCAGGAGCTCACTGACAAGCCAACATAATCAAATCTGTGCTTCCCTGGGAAGTCTCTGACTTCTGCTAGGATGTGAGAAGGGGATTGGAAGATACATTAGTTGGTAACATGCTATCATGAGGACCTGAGTTTGATCCCCAGAACCCATGCAAAAAGTTGAGTATAGTGGTGCACACTTGCAATCCCAGGCTTGGGGAGTAGAGATACAAGGATCACTGGGACTTACTGACCTAGACTTTGTCTCAGAAAACCAAGGTGGCTGGCTCCTGAGGGACCACATCCAAGGGTGGTTTGGCTTCCACACTCATGTGTGTGGGGCTTCATGTTTGCATGAACAGATGTATATGCATGAACAGTGTGTGTGTGTATGTGTGTGTGTGTGTGTGTGTGTGTGTATACTTGTGCACACACACATGCACAGGCCCACAGGCATGCAGGCACACCACACACACAAAACCAAACACCACACACAAAACCAAATTCCAGGACATGAAGATTTAACTTCTGCCATGGGCTGGAGAAATGACTTCCTAGTGAGCTAGTGGGCAGGTAGTGTCCCCAGACAGCAGCTACTCCCTTCCCCAGGGCCTTACCTTAGCCTTGCGCTTGCTGTCATCCATGACCGATTTCCAGTCAGAGCCATTGTTACTGTAGGCGATCTTGAACTTCCTCATGAACACCTTGTTTTCTCGGTGCTTCCCACCCTGAATGATGACACCTCTTACTATCTTCTCATCTCCCAGGTCCACTTGGAGCCATTCATTGATGTATGGGTGGGGTGAGGGTGGCAGGGCCCAGCCGGTGCGACTGGTCACCAGGCGAATGTTTTCTGGCATCCAGTTCCTGTCTCCTTGGTTGGATGCTGTAATCTGGGAGTCTGAAATAAGTCCAGACACCATGCCCAACATTCCAGAGCAAGGGTAATCTAGATGTTGAGAGAAACAGATGGGCTGAGGTTATTTTCTCAGACATGCCTTGCTTAGAAAGAAAACATAACCTTCTATCCATGTATATGAAATCTCCAGTCTCTGTACATTTACAGTAGCAGAGCTTTCTTTCCTGCAGGTCTCTTCTCTACTCTTATCCTGTTTTTAGACTCATATTCCCATAAAGAAAATCTTCATTCAGAATGTCATTGCCACCCCCTGATGCTTTTTAGTTCTCCTAAGTTTAATGTCAAGCTAAGGTTCCAGTCTCTTTTGTTTCTAGAAGTTGCTCCCATTTCAAGGAGAATTGTTGCCTACAAGGAATTTGTGGATCATGATGGAACATGTGGTTGGAGATACTTAAGGAAATATATCTCCAAACAAGAAATTGCTGAAGCAAAGTGAAATTGGTAAAGAGGTGACAAAGAAAGAGTCTGGCTCCTTATGGAAAAGGTAGAGGTGTGTAGGGAGCCCAGTGTCCATCTTACCGTTACCATTAACTGTTCCTAAGACCTCTCATCATTTTCTGTTTTCAGTTTGTTTTAAAGATAGGGTCTAATGTAGTCTTGAACTTGCTAAGTAGCTGAGGCTAAGGATGACTTTGAATGTCTGATTCTCCTACCTTTATCACTTGAGTGCTGGGATTACAAGTATATGCTACTACGTTCAATTTATACTGTCTAATAGACTGCAAGTACCAGGGATTGGTGCATGGTAGGCAAGCATGCTACTAACTGAACTACATTATCAGCTCCTATCCTTCCTTCCTTCCTCCTCCCTCCCCCTTTTATTGAGACAGTGTCTTTGGTTGCTTTGGAATGTACAGAGGTTCACTTGCATATGTCTTTTGAGTTATGAGATTAAAGCCAGCCTGCACATATATGGAGGCCCCAGACAATCTCTGCTGTTATTCCACAAGTGCCACTTGAATTCTGAGATTAAAACTTACCTCTGTGCTAGCTCTCTATTATTTCAAGAACAAGTTTCTATCTAGGCTTAAAAATCACATTTTGGGTGCTGGGGAGTTAGCTCAGTTGGATCTCCAGAATCCATTTAAAAAAGCCAGACATGGTAGCTGACATTTGTAATCCAGCACTGGGGAGGCAGAAACAAGTACTTCCTTGAGCTCATTGGCAGCCAGCCTAGATGAATTGGTGAGCCCCCAATCCCAGTGAGAGACTGTCTCAAAACAAATAAACAAATGTGGGTTACACTTGTGGAATGACAGTCGAGGTTGTCCCACAGTCTTCACACATCTGCATGTGCACCTCCAACATGTGTGCCTCCCATGAATTCAAACACTCGTAACTCATTTTGGATTCATATCATCTATCTAATACATTTCAGTTAACCAATTCTCCCTCACATCCTGTAGAGAGATTTCCTATCAGTGCCTTTGGTCAAGATGCTCAGCTTCCTCTCTTCTGATTTCAGAGGCACAGCCTGTGCAAATGTCAAGGTGCAGTTCAAGAGTCATGGAAACTTCTGCCTACTTGGGATGATTCCCCTCCTGGGAATGTGATGGCCCAGGCAGGAAGTGGCTCCCAGCTGGGACAGAGATGTGCTGTGGATGGGATTATGAGTCTTGTAATCACAAATAGACTATAGAATCCCCAGAGCAATGGAGTACATAATGGACCTCTTCACATCTTCTGTAGCAACAGGAGAGTATCCATCACTGATTGATTGATTGGTTGGTTGGCTGCTTAATAAATAACTGACGCCAGTTATCTTCTTTGCAAAACCATACAGTTCAATTAGGGACATTTAGGAGTGACATCCTAATTTTCTTTGGAACAATTCCATTCTGCATAATGTGATAAATAGCAATGTAAAAAGTATAATCACCCTAAGTGATTAAAGTACAGTCCCTGTTGACCTGAAGCATAGGTAGGTCAGCACCTCTCTTCAGGAGCTTTACAATTCTGATGCTGTCTCTTCCACACTCAGGGTTTGCAAGCAAGGCTTTGAACACTGCACATCCCAGTTCCTCTCTTGCACATTCACTGATACTAGAAAGATGAAGCACTTCTTCTCTGGGTGGGGGTAGGGCTTTCTCCCATTCTTTCTCTCCTCTAGACCCGCCTATCGTCTAACTCTTTCCACCATTTAATTTGTGGAAAACATTGACTCATCTTTAAATATTATTTAGCTTAGTCAATATTTCTGTCTGTAATTAGACACATTTTTCTTTTTCTGGTATACCTTATGATACTTGATCTGTATTTTTTTCTTGTATTGGCAATCTTATCCACTCTTTTAGATAACTGCCTTTTGCTAGTTCAAGTTTTATGTTCTCTTTCTTTCCCTTCCTCCCTTGCTTCCCTCCTTTCCTTTCTTCTTTCCTTTCTGCCTTTTTCATCTCCTCTTTTTTTTTTTTTTTTTTTTGACAAGATCTCATGTCCCAGTCTGGTTCTCAATTCACTTTTGAGAATAACCTTGCACTCATGACCCTTCTGCCTCCATCTCCTATGTATTGGGGTTTCAAGTGTGCACTACCATGTGGTCTCTGCAGTGTTGGGTGCAGAATTCAGGGATTCTTATGTGCTGGGTAAGCATACTAACATCCGAACCATTTGCCAAGCTGGATCCTAATTTTATTGAAGGTATGAAACAAGTCATATTTTTCTGTTTTCTGAGACTTGCTGAGCTTGTTTTTGCACACTGTCATCCTCAACAAATATTTGCTGAATGAATCAATGTATTACAACAGTCAAAAGCAGCTGTTGTTTCTCAGGATGCCTTCCTGTAACTCAGCCTGGCTATTTGCTCTGGGTGGGAATCTGGAAACCAAGAATAAACTCAATGGCAAATTATTTTTAAAGATTTAAACAAAACCATTTGCTGAAGGACTATGAAACTCTTACGTTAAAAACAGAAGTCCAATTTCATGGCTACAGTGGTCACACCTGCCTGACTTCCAACTGGCTTCTTTACAAAGGTAATGCTCAGGTGGCAGAAAGAGCCAGATGTTACCATCTGAGAAACACACAGCTAACTTGGATGCTGCAAGCAGAGCAGAGACTGCACCAGATGGATGTCCTTTCTCTTACACAGAGATTCTGGACTGTTTTTATCCCCAGACATGGTGAAAGCCAGTCCACCCTCAGTCAGAAGTCAGAGTGTTGAGCCAGTCCCCAGCATTTCTCTGTGAACACCTCTTCTGAAAAACAGTAAAGGGAATCCTGACTTGCCCTTGACTGGAAACCACAAGATTCATACTGTGCATTTGTGGGACAAAGGACATCACCTTGTACTTTCCATGATTTTTTTGTTTTTGAGACAGAGCCTCTCACTGGCCTGGGGGTCATCAGTTAGGCTAGACTCGCTAGTCAGCAAGTCCCAGAGAGCCTCCTGACTCCACCATCCTAGCTCTGGATTACAAGTGTATGCTACTATACATGCCTTTTTATGTGAGCTCTGGGGTTTGAACTCAGGTCCCATGCTTGTAAGACAAATTCTTTACTGATTGAGCTATTTCCTCAACTTAGCCCATAATTCACTTATTATATTAACAATTAATTCAAGGTTTGAATGAGATGCTAGTTTACAGCAAGATTTCCTTGGCAGGCAGGCTTAGATGCACTTTTGCCCATGTTGTTAAATTTAACAAGCAAATAAACAACAGAACAAGAAATGGGATATCCAACTAGATTGGAATTTCAGAGAAACAATGACTAATTCTTAGTGTAATACAAAATACTGCAATGGGAAATATGTACACTAACAATTATCATTTTTAAAGCCATATCAAGCTTATCTGGGGATTCTGTATTTTGTTTGGCAACACTATTTTTTTTTGAAACCTTAAAATCAATCCTGTATGAAAGAGACAAGTTGATGATGTTATGGGAAGGGGTTTGGTGTGGCTATTATCAGTGGTATTAATTTACTGTAAGATCTCTGTGCTTGACCTTAAAAGAAAAACTGAGCACATCTAGTTAATCAGTTTCCAGAGTGATACAGTGACCACTAGATATGGCAGTAGTTCCCAATGGGCATCACCTGGCTTTCCCCGAGGGCTTGGGGAGTTTCCTAAGAGTGTTGTGGTATCTGGAAAGCTCGCCCTCATCTTTGATTGACAGGAGCATATGACTATGGGAGAAGAGAACACCACTGAGCAGAGCACAGGCTGAAGTCTCACAACCCTGCATAAGTCCTCCAATGTGATCTTCCCAGTTCCCCACCCCCTTTGCCAAATGATGCAGCCACTTCAGAGAAACAAGGACAACATTCCTTCCTCAATCACCTGAAAAGCAGGCTATTTTGCCTGAGTGTGTGTCTTTCTGTGAAACACCCCATCATACTCTCTGTATCTCCAGGATGGCTTCATTTCAAAAGAATTCCTGAACATGAAACCTAGATTCAAACCTGAAACTCTAGAGATTTTGGAAGTCAAGTAAGTGATGCATTATGTCCTAGGTTTTTTTTAATTTGCTAGTTTCTTTCAGTGGTTAGATTGAGTTAAGACTTGTCTCCTCATAAAGACTGAAAGTTCAAGGTTGCTTGTTTGTCAGAAGTTATGAGAAGTAGAACTTCTTCATTCAGAAATAACCACCGAACACTATGGTGCCACAGGCCTACAAGGTAGAGAAAGCATGGTGACTAGGCTCTGCTCTTCCTCCTGCATTGTCTAGTCCAATAGGACACTGATGACCTACTCTTTCATCAGCCTGCACACACACACACACACACACACACACACACACACACACACACACACAACCATTCTGTTTAGTGAGTAATGTTCTTGCCTTATTGCTATTAAATGTAGGGGCATTTAATGAGCACTTTATGAGCCAAATACATTATAAATATTCTTCCATTTAAGCCTCATCACAGCTCATCAAGGTATCTTTATTTAAAATTATTTTTAATTTTAATTTTTTTGATATGTTATTTACATTTCCTATGTTTCCCACTTCCCAGGTCTCCACTTTGGAAACCCCCTATCCTTCCCCCTCCCCTGCCTCTATGAGAGTATTCCCTCACCCATCCACCCGCCTACCCACTCCCGTATTCCCACCTTGACATTCTCCTTTACTGGGGCCTCTAACACCCTCAGACCCAAGGGCCTCTCCTCCCCCTGATGGCCAACAAGGCCCTCCTCTGCCACATCTGTGGTCCGAGCCATGGGTCCCTCAATGTGTATACTTCGGTTGGTGATCCAGCCTCCAGGAGCACTGGGGGGAAGGGGGTCAGGCCAGTTGACACTGTTGCTACCTCCATGGGGCTGCAAACTCCCTCAGCTCCTTCAGTCCCTTCTCCAACTCCTCCATCTTGGACCTCACTATCAGTCCAGCAGTTACTGTAAAATGAACCTTGGGTATTCTGAACTTTTGGGCTAATATCCACTTATCAGTGAGTACATACCATGTTCGTTCTTTTGTGACTGAGTTACCTCGCTCAGGATGATATTTTCAAGTTCCATCCATTTGCCTGTGAATTTCATGAAGTCATTGTTTTTAATAGCTGAGTAGTATCCCATTGTGTAAATGTACCACATTTTCTGTATCCATTCCTCTGATGAGGGACATCTGGGTTGTTTCCAGCTTCTGGCTATTATAAATATGGCTGCTATGAACATAGTGGAGCATGTGTCTTTATTACATGTTGGAGCATCTTCTGGATATATGGCCAGGAGAGGT
>CM052707.1:56125231-56254045 GCA_028551405.1 Uromys caudimaculatus | reverse complement strand
ACCATTTGTTGAAAATGCTGTCTTTTTCCCACTGGATGGTTTTAGCTCCTTTGTCAAAATCAAGTAACTGTAGGTGTGTGGGTTCATTTCTGGGTCTACAATTCTATTCTATTGATCTACCTGCCTGTCACTGTACCAATACCATGCAGTTTTTATCACTACTGCTCTGTAGTACAGCTTGAGGTCAGGGACGCTGATTCCCCAAGAAGTTCTTTTGTTGTTGAGAATAGCTTTTGCTATCCTGGGTTTTTTGTTGTTCCAAATGAATTTGAGAATTGCTCTTTCTAAGTCTATGAAGAATTGAGTTGGAATTTTGATGGGGATTGCATTGAATCTGTAGATTCCTTTTGGCAGGATGGCCATTTTTACTATATTAATCCTACCAATCCATGAGCATGGGAGATCTTTCCATCTTCTGAGGTCTTCTTCGATTTCTTTCTTCAGAGACTTGAAGTTCTTGTCATACAGATCTTTCACTTGCTTGGTTAGAGTCATACCAAGATACTTTATATTGTTTGTGACAATTGTGAAGGGTGTCATTTCCCTAATTTCTTTCTCAGCCTGTTTATCCTTCGAGTATAGGAAGGCTACTGATTTGTTTGAGTTAAGTTTATATCTGGCCACTTTGCTGAAGTTTCAACAAGATATCTAACAGAACAGAAACTGTATATCTGAGATGCAAAGGGTCTTGCCTGCAGTCAGGCACTCACTGAGTGAACAGTCCTGAGCCAGGCATGACTCTTCTGGATGTGTAACCATCATGGTCACATTTTTCCCTACTAAAAAAACCTGCCAAGTTCAGTTTCTGGGAAATGACAGCCATTTCACTAGAGAGAAAACAAAACCCAACTGTGTACTTAAAATAACAAAACAAGCTGTGTTTAAAAATAATAGGAGAAACTACTTTAGATATTCTTTGAGTAAACAGGCCATTGTACTATTTTTTAAAAAAATCTAATAAATTATTTTCTTTTTTGGTTCAAATTCCTAGATTTACCTCTTGGGATGTCCTTATGAAAATAAAAAGAATGATTTGAGTTCAAATAAATATTTTATTTAACCAAATGGATACAACATAAATCTTAAGAGAGTGGATAGTCAGAGTTCAGAGTTCAGACTAATTTAGAGTCTTTATGAAACTTGCTTCTAAATAAAATTCCAGTGTAGTGACATGAGACCAGGTTAGAGAAATGGACCAGAAATTCCCACCCAGACCTCATGTGGCCTTGTTGCTATGAATTTATGTGTAGACTTCTAAATTAGGAATACAGGAAAGTTCTCTAGAACTTTCTGCTATTAACTATTATTAAAAATAAAAACAAGATTACATCTGACTTTCCAGTGCCTGAGCCTCCTCTAAATGCCCCTCTACCCAATTCCTGTCTCCAAGACCTTGAACTTTCTAAATCTTGGATTGTCACATACTAAAGAGTAGAAACAAATAAAACTCAGTCCTGACATCAGATCAGGAAAGTTTTACTTTTCTGCAGACTTTTTCATGAATTACTTTCTCAACACAGCACCTCCACTCTGATGGGAAAGTCCCAGGGAGATGCTTTTCCTTCAAAAGTGAGTTTTTTTCTTTTCTTTTCTTTTCTTTTCTTTTCTTTTCTTTTCTTTTCTTTTCTTTTCTTTTCTTTCTTTCTTTCCTTTCTTTTTTTGAAATAATCAAATTTAGCAGAGAAAGCATAAAATGAATTGAGAAATTAAATGTTCTAAATATGAACACAGACAGAATACAGTGGTTCACTAAAGATGGAAGTTGTTTTTAATTTTATTACCTTCTTAGTGAATCAATCACAGGCTCTGTGTTTCAATCTTTTAAAAAAAGGGTGCATTTTATGTGTATGTGTATTTGCATGTGTATTGCACCACATGTATGCAGTGCCCAAAGATGCAGGAAGAGGGCATGGGATTCCCCTGGAACTGGAGTTACAGACAGTTGTGAGCTGTTATGTGGGTGCTGGAAACTGAACTTGGGTCCTCTGGAAGAGCAGTAGCTGCTCTTAACCACAGATGCATTTCTCCAACTCCCATGTGTTTTCAATTTTTAAGATATAAAGGTTACATGTAGGCTGCTGTTGCTTTCAAATGAAAGCCCTGTAACATATCTACTTACATGGAAAAGGATTGGAACATGACTGCTGTTACATCAAAACGTAGGACAACCCCACAGTAAATAAGGACCATTACAGAAGCCCTGGAGTCCTTGGGCCCAGTGCCAGCCTCACAGCCATTCACATCTTGACTTCCAGCCACCTGGCCTTACCCACTCCCGGACATTTAACAAGAGCTAAGAATATCTCATCATTTTCATCCCTCAAATAGGAATAGCCTTTTGTTCCAATTTAACAGGGACTTCTCAAGTCCTGTTTGAAGAACAAATCAGAAACTTTCAAAAGTTGACTTTCATTTTCAGAATACCCAGTTAAGAAGTGGTGATGTGGTTCCTACCATGGTAGAGTGCTTGCCTACCATGTGAGAGGCCCAGGTTCAATCCCCAGGAGAAACATACATATAGAATGATCAAAAATGGAGGGAAAAATCCATACACAGTTGCTAGGGTGCTAAGAGAGTGAAAGTAGCCCTTGTTTGAGGGCAAGCTCCTTAAGGGTAGCCACCTCTGGACTTCAAAACTGCAAAGAGAAAAGCCAGTGTGGAGTCTTCCACAGAGCAGCTGTTTATTAGCACCCAATACTAATGATCAGCATGCTGCCAACCCAAGAAGCAGAGGCCAATGCCTTATCAAAGACCATTCAGTAGAAAGAGGGACAATGACAGAAATCCTGCCCTTCAACACACAGCGCTAGATGCTCATGTCCATCTCTCCACCTGCCATGAGGAGTAGCCTATATGGGCTCAGAACTGTGGCTGTTATCCAGGAAAGGAAAACCAGGCCTAGGAAACTCCAATTAAATCAAATGACTAATGAGTTAAGGTGGAACTTGAATTCAGACATGTCTACATCAAGTGTACAGGCCCTTATGGCTCTAGTATGAAATGTTCCTCACAGGTACAAGCATTTGAACACTTCATCATTAGCTGCTGGGACTTTGGGCTTAACTACCTTAACTACCTTAAAGACCTTAACTACCAACCTATGAGCAGATTACCTTTATATTTGAACATATGAAAAAAATTCTCCTTGAATGGAAAAGTCTACATCAATTCAAGGAGACAACGTCCATGCTGGCACTTACCTGTTATCTTGCAGCCATAAACTTCAAATCTCATAGATATACCAGTTTCCCAGGATGCAGGTTTGATTCGGACAAATCGAGTTATCAGTGGTTTGGGGAAAACTCCAAAGACAACATCTGTGGGGTTGGTGTTTCCCTGGAAGATCTAGATGGGAGAGAGGGTGTTAACAAACTATTAGAAACAAATCCCGGAAGCTGTCCACAAATGCTTGTAGAAATTGTTTACAGTTCTAGCATTTTCTACCAAGGTTGGCGTGCCATTAGCAACCTGCCATGTAATTTCCCCAAATGACTATAATCAAAGAGAACCCTGTCCAGTGTAGAATACCACCTCAATCATGTATTCTTGCTTGAGTGGCTACAGCTTCTAAAAACACTGTCACCAGGATGGCATTTATTGAAGGGCACATGCTGTCATCTTCTAAAGTGAGAAGTTGTTAACTTTACCTAAAGAGCCACTTCCACAGGAGCCCTCTTTTGCTGTCACCCTTCCCAGAAGCTCCCTGAAGAAATGCTCTTTGAGTTCTGAGTTAGGTCTGGCTTTTTGAAATTCTAGCTCTTGAGCTCAGATACAACCCTAAGCCAAATACCTTCCTCCCTTTCCCCTTCTTTTTGTAGACATTGTGGCTTGCATCCCTGGCCAACCTTGAATGTGCTAGGTAAATGAAGATGGCCTTAAACCCCTCATCTTTTTGCTTCTACCTCTCAAGAGCTGGGGCTTCAGGGATGTGCCATGTGCACGGTTTATGTTGTAATTGGGATGGACACCAGGGCTTTGTACATGTGAGGCAAGAACTCCAGCCACTGAGCAACCTCCCCAGCTTCCTGCCCTCCTTGCTTACTGGGTCCCTTGGCAAATGTTCTTAGTCATGCATCAATGGTTTTAATACTTAGGAGTTATTAGCAAAATTATGCTTCAGTAGTCTCAGGCAAAACTACAAAAAATAAATGATTTTAAACTGAAAAGTCCTAGTCTTCTGCTTCTAGGTACAAATGGATACTTTGATTCTAAGAACAATGAGGCATGTGACCACAAAGGCAAAGAGGGCCCAATATAAAGTGGGTGCCTGCAAATGTCCTTTGGGACCATGTGGAATGTGGTGGTGGTGTTTACAGGATCTTTGTACGCCATCATGGAATGTTCTGGCAACAACCTTCCTTAGATAAAAGTGGAAGCTTCTGTTTTCTAGATTTGTGGGTCAGCTATGGGTGGGGATGGCAGTAGTGTTTACACCAGCCAGTTGTGGTGCACATCTTAAATCCCAGTATTCAGGAGGCTGAGGCAGGCAGATCTCCATGAGTTCAAGGTCAGCCTAGTCTATACAGAAAGCTCCAGGACAACCTCAGCTACATAGAGAGACTCTGTTTTACATATTCCCATTCAAATAAAGTAATAAAACAGCAGTTCTCTGTCGTACTGGGTGTGCCAAGTACTGTGACTCCCCCAAATCTCTCAGGTGTTATTAGCAGAGCCTTCCTCTGCCGGGCATGAAGACTCTCCCCATCTTCCAATATATGTCATTCAGTTTCCTGAACTTTGCTCTTCCCTCCAGAGAAAGGACACACCAATGTCACAAGACTGCTGCTTTTGAACCTTTTTGAGCATGCATGACCCTATGCTCTGCTCTGCAGCAAACACCAAAAATGCCCCCTGTGCTTAGCTTCTACCTCAGCTTCTCCTTCTGGGAAACAATCTGCATGGATACATTTTCATGTGGCAAACATAATGAGAAGCCTCCAGAAGTAGTAGCACTTCAAATACTGCTGTTCTTATAGGCTCCAGTTAGTTCTCCCAGGGAGTGGAGTTGGCTGAGGAGCCTCTGCACAGACATGGATGGGGAGAGGTGGGGTGTGTGTGCACTCATTCTACTAATGCTAGGAATTCCTTGCAGACTGCTGAGAAGCAGGCAAGTTCATATTCTGTCCAAAGGATGAAGACTGTTGGGGCAAGCTAGGATGGAAGGTTGATCTTGCCACAGTCCAGCTAATGAAATCAGGGAAAGATGGTGAGATCTATGGCTGGATGAAATGAGGAGGGCTGCAGGAACCGATGTCAGCTGGATGCTCTGGTTTCATTTAGGTTCAGTGAAGATCCCATATGCCAAGGCTCATCCCTGCTGCATCCTCCTTTATCCTTTCAGCCAGGAAGGCTTGTGTATACAGGGCTACTGTTGCTCTAAAACAGGAAGTCACAAAACCCCAGGGCATTACTGCCTTGTGTCCTTTCCATAGGGCCAGCTGTGAGGGGTTTTCTTTCCCAGGTGAACATGAGGTCCCATGTTGTCCATCTTTCATAGCCCTGTACTTTCCACAGAATCTTTCATGGAACTCTCTTCCCACAGAGGAGCTGTCTCCCTACACTTGGCTCCATCTTGCCCGCCCTCCATGAGAAAGGAATTTTGCCACTGATCAAAGGAGTCCTTATCTGTATTTTACTTCATACTGCAGAGCCTTTCCTCAGCTCTAGTCAAGACTGTGAGTGTTCAAGTAAGCTGAGTCCATGTGAACTGAACTGGCCTCCCTGCAGTGTGTGTGTGTGTGTGTGTGTGTGTGTGTGTGTGTGTGTGTACACACATGTGTAGGACAGGGGGTAACCTCAGGTGTTATTTCTCAGACAGTGTTCACCTAGTTTTTTGAGACAGGGTCTCTCACTGGCCTACCAATGAGTTTCATGGATCCTCCTGTTTCCACAGCTCAGGGCTGGGGTGGTAAGCACATCCCACCTCACTTCCTGCTTTAAAAAAAAATTCCTATCTTCTATCTATCTATGATCTATCTATCATCTATCTATCATCTATCTATCTACCTATCTACCTATTTATCATCTATCTATAATCTATCTATCTATGATCTATCTATGATCTATTTATCATCTATTATCTATCATCTATCTACCTATCTACCTGTCTATTATCTATTTATCATCTATCTATGATCTATCTATCTATCTATCTATCTATGATTTATTTATCTATCATCTATGTATTTTATGTCTGTATTTATTATATCTAGGTACATGCCACAATACACATTGGTTGTTCTACTTCCACCATTTGGATCCTGGGAATGGAATTGGGTTGTCAGGCTTAGTGGTGATCACCTTTACCTACTGAGCCATCTCACTGGCATGTATATTTATTTATATGTAAAACATGGTTTCAGGAGATGGAACTCAGGTCCTCAGGCTTGTGTACTTAGAAATTTATTGGCTGAGTATCTCTCCAGTCCCTAACGTGTTTGATTTTTTGATAACATCAAATATGAATTCTCAAAAATCTTTTGATTAATAAATCAGAGCAAGTATAACTTCAAATAAGTGGGGCTGGCTGAGGGAGAGAGATACTTCAGTTCCCAAAGAACAGAGGGCAGGACAAATGTACTGCTGGACTGGACTCAGCTGCCCCACTGGGTGAAGCTCCAAGTGAGTAGGCAGCATGCTATCTGTGTGATCTGAAGGAACACAGCAAAATGCCCACAGTTCTGTTCTTACAGGAGACAGCCAATTGCACTTGTAAATGAGTTTATGACCACTGGGGATAGATGAAAGGGCTCTAGCCCATTACAGAAAGGAAAAGAGAAACCAATGTATGAACAAATGAAGAAACACAGGGAGAACCCAAATAAATGAAGCCAAATAACTGTCAGGAACCTCTGAGGTGGGCCATGTTAGGCTGTGCCTTGTCTGTCCCTGGGGTTGAAGGTGATTCTTGAGTCTGTTGTTTAATTCAGCTTATGCTGTCTTTGTTAGTAACATCTGTGTAACTTCCTTTTGGCCTTCGGATCTGGGAACATGAGACTCTTTGGTCAGATTTAAACCCCTAATTGCACTTTTCATTTTAAATCAATTCAAAAAATAAACCAGGCCTGACAGAAAAAATCCCCATATAAACAAATAAAAATTGATCACGCATGTGAAAGACTTTAGTAGGGAAGGGGGAAGGGGAGGGGCAGAAGCCAAACTCACAATGGCTTTATTTCCCTCTTTCAGGGTGATCCAGTCCTCTCCGTTGGAGCTGACGTCTACTCTGTAAGTCTTGACATAATATTTCTTCTTGGTTTCCTTGGAAATGGCACCCTGTGTCCCTACAGCAGTAACAAATCGCAGGAGGCCCAAGTCCACCTGCAAGAAAATAACACGTGGGTTCAGTCAGCTGCCCCATCAAGCACAGCTGTGACCTAGGCAGCTTTCCTGCAGGCTCTGTACAGGGGTTTCATCCATCAGAACTAGCAGGGCCCAATGTGATGTCAATGGCCCCTATCTTCCCAGCCGTTCTCTAAAGGAAGGCAAAGGCTGTCAACCTGCCTTCTAGGTATTTATGCCTGCATAGGTCAGTGCCGCCACCAGCTTGGGTCAGAGAAACTTCTTCCTGCAGTAGGTAATGATCCCTACAGAGACTCAGAACTGGTCAAAGTGTGGGGAGTAATAGAGTGCTCAGCTCTGAACAGGGCCTCTGCACCATCACTTCTAAGGCTCCGGGAACATCACAGAAGGGGGGATGAAAAGACTGTAAGAGCTGGAGGAAGCAGTGGAGTTTTGTGCAGTGCTGTCTTGCAGGCATGGCATGACTTACAGCTATCGAGTTTACTTGTATAAGACATGCACAAGAATGAGTCTGTCCACACTCCTCACCCCACCCCCAGAGAATCTATCAGTGAAGGAATGAGAGATATTTTCTTAGTGGTATAGCCACTAACAAATTTCCCACACTCCTGTAAGCAACCCTGAATAAAATCCATTGGTGTACATGCACACACACACACACACACACACACACACACACACACACACACACACACATGAGGGGGGGGGAGAGAGAGAGGAATAGAGAGACAGAGACTGAGAGGTAGAGACAGACAGAGAGACAGAGAGACACAGACAGAGAGAGGCAAAGATAGTAAGGGAACTAGGCTATGAGAAGGGAGGATGTAGACACACTGAATCTAATAGAAGAAAAAGTGGGGAAAGTCTCGAACACATGGGTACAGGGGAAAAGTTCCTGAGCAGAACACCAATGGCTTTTGCTCTAAGATCAAGAATCGACAAATGGGACCTCATGAAATTACAAAGCTTCTGTAAGGCAAAGGACACTATAAATAGGACAAAACGGCAAGCAACAGATTGGGAAAAGATCTTTACTAACTAATCCTACGTCCGATAGAGGGCTAATATCCAATATATACAAAGAACTCAAGAAGTTAAACTCCAGAGATCCAAATAACCCTATCAAAAAATGGGGAAAGGAGCTAAACAGAGAATTATCAACTGAGGAAACTCGTAGGTCTGAGAAGCACCTAAAGAAATGTTCAACATCCTTAGTCATCAGGGAAATGCAAATCAAAGCAACCCTGAGATTCCACCACACAATAGTCAGATTGGCTAAGATCAAAAACCCAGGTAACAGCAGATGCTGGCGAGGATGTGGAGAAAGAGGAACACTCCTTCATTGCTGGTGGGATTCAAGCTGATACAACCTCTCTAGAAATCAATTTGGTGGACCCTCAGAAAAATGAACATAATACTACCTGAGGACCCAGCTATTCCACTCCTGGGCATATAACCAGAAGATGTTCCAACATGTAATAAAGACACATGCTCCACTATGTTCATAGCAGCCATATTTATAATAGCCAGAAGCTGGAAACAACCCAGATGTCCCTCAAAAGAGATATGGATACAGAAAATGTGGTACATTTACACAATGGACTACTACTCAGCTATTAAAAACAACGAATTCATGAAATTCACAGGCAAATGGATGGAACTTGAAAATATCATCCTGAGCGAGGTAACTCAGTCACAAAAGAATGAACACAGTATGTACTCACTGATAAGTGATTATTAGTCTAAAAGTTCGGAATACCCAAGTTTCACTTCACAGCAACTATTGGGTTGAGCATGAGGTCCCAGATGGAGGAGTTGGAGAAGGAACTGAAGGAGCAGAGGGAGTTTGCAGCCCCATGGAGGGAGCAACAGTGTCAACTGGCCTGACCTTCCGATGCTCCCGGAGACTGGATCACCAACCGAAGAATACACATGGAGGGACCCATGGTGCTGGCCATATATGTGGCAGAGGAGGGTCTTGTTAGTTATCAGGGGGAGAAGAGGCCCTTGGGCCTGAGGGTGTTAGATGCCCCAGTATAGGGGAATGCCAAGGAGGGAAGACGAGAGTGGATGGGTGAGTGGGTGGGGGAATAGCCTCATAGAGGCAGGGGGTGGGGGAGGGGATAGGGGGGTTCCAAAGGAGAGATCTGGAAAGGGGGAAACATTTGAAATGTAAATAAAGTATTGAGAGAGAGAGAGAGAGAGAGAGAGAGAGAGAGAGAGAGAGAGGAAGGAGGATGTTCTCACCACTGCAGCCAAGATTACCTGATCCATAATACAGAGGAGAAAATTAGGGTTAGGGTTAGTATCTTCCAAGACATTTAACATACTTTCCAAAGTATATCATATATGTAATTTTACAAATGAAGAATCAAGATAGACAAGACAGATGTACACATTGGCTACTGGAAAGACGTGAACTAGGCCTCCCATCTGACCCATTTGATCTTGTGTCCCAACTCTTTGCAGTATCCCATCTCCTTCCAGTGAGATGCTGACAGAAAGTGCACTGATATGAGTCCCTAGGAGTGCTCTGGTTCTAGGAACAAACACAGGTAGAGTTTGGGATCGTCTGGCAAGGAGAAGAATGCAGGAGGGCTGGCCCCACCTGAAGCTCCTTCCTTCTGTGTTTCATTTTGTTTTGTTTTTCCATGGCCTTGCTATAAGGCAGTTAGGTAGAGAAGCAGATGGGTCCCCAGGCATGATGGGGAGGAAAGACATTATAAAGCAAAGCTTGTAAGCTCCTTTTGGTCAGTTTCCAGTGAGGCTTCCAGTGAGACAAGAAAGCCTCACTTTATGTCTTGCTTTTTATTCTCATACCCTGGAGGGTAGTGGGGACTTCCAGGTAATGGTAAGTTCTGCTCTGTTATGTGTTCCCACCGTGATTAGCTAGCTGTTAGAGCAACTGGACAACTGGTCATGAACTGGAATCCCTGGACACCTCCCCCTTGTGTGTGTATGTAGTGTGTGTGTTTATTTATGTATATTCAGGTACATTTTGTGTCTGTCTCTGCAAGGATGGAATCATAAGCCAGTGCTATCGCACACAGCTTTTTCACATGGATTTTGGGGGCTGAATTCAGGTCTTCAAGTTTGCATAGCAAGCACTATGCCAATGAGTCACACTCCCAGCTTAGAAAGACCTTTCCCGCTTCTGTTCATATTCCTCAAGATATTGTTGGTTGATATAATAAACCCTTTTTGAAAACTTTTCTCATTGTCATCATTAATAATTACATATAGCTTAAAAATAAAACTCATGCTTAGTCTCCATGTGTTGAGTGTTTTCACTGTCCTTTCCTTAGACATTTCCTGGAAAGCTATTTCCTTCTATTTGTTGTATGACCTGGATTTTACAGAGGAGAAAAGAAAAGAAAAGAAAAGAAAAGAAAAGAAAAGAAAAGAAAAGAAAAGAAAAGAAAAGAAAAGAAAAGAAAAGAAAAGAAAAGAAAAGAAAAGAAAAGAAAAGAAAAATGAAAAGAGAAGAAAAGAAAAGAAAAATGAAAAGAGAAGAAAAAACGAAAAGAAAAGAAATGAAAAAAAAAAAAGAAGTCTTTTTTAAAAAGGATTCACAAACATAGTATCTTTTAAGGACTCAGAGAGGAATTAGCTGGTTTTGTATTGACCAGACATTTCAACAGAACAGAGGAACACAGGTTTCTTCCAATAAATAAATAAATAAATAATAATAATAATAATAATAATAATAATAATAATAATAATAATAAACCAACGAGGTTGGAGCAAATCCCCATCCCTACTCAGCTTCAGAATCCTGTGACTTGACAGTCCAATTTTCAGAAAACACTCTTTCAATTAACCCTGCAGTGGCTGTGTGCACAGGGCTCCTGCAGAATGTAGCCTTGGTGGCCTCCCTGGAAGGTTACCTCCTCTGCTCTGTCAGGAGCAGCTTTTTCCTGATGGCCCTGGGAGGACTTAAAACACAGAAGCACAGGAAAAGCAGTACTCTGAAGAGAGGGTGAAGTTCCTAGTCCTAGAACACTGCTTCCCCTGGGAGGGTCTCACAGCATGACTGACTTTCCTTGGACTAAAACATAAAGTTGATGCTCTACAAAGTTTCATCTGAAGCTTGCTGTGCAGTTTGAGTTCACAGAGATCTACCTCCTTCTGCTTCTCAGCTTGACTGCAGCTTGCTCTTTAGTCCAAGTTGACCCTGAACTTCTGATCCCCCTGCTTCCGTCTAACTAGTGCTGGGCTTACAGGCGTGCAGTACCACATTCTGGGTTTATTATGGATGGAATCTAGGGCTTTGTGCATGCTAAGCAAACATTCTATCAGATAAGCTGTGTCCTACCCCCAGAACAAAGTATTAATAGGAATTAATACATAGATTAACAATGGTGGCCATTTCAACTTTCCATTTAACAAATAAATGTTTACTCAACACACTTAAAACAAATCCAATGCCTATCTTGATAGCTGGCATTAGTAATTCTTTTCAGAAGGGAAGCAGAGATCTTCTAGTGAATACTCCATTCTTCTTATCCCCTATGAGCACAGGTTTCCAAAAGCAAGACTGCCAATGCTTGTAATGTTTGGCAAGTAAAACAAAAGATAGCAAGTTGAACTGAATGTCAGATGAAGAGGGAAAAATGATACTAACTCAAAAACTTAAAAAGAAAATCCCTACAAGATTTGTTCTTTCAGAACACGCACACCTGCAAGTTAATGGGCTCGAGACACCAAGATTCAAGGGTCTCCAAATGCTCTCAGAATACTGAGGCTTTACTGACCATCCACTGAGTCATGCACATCCACTTGCAAGCTGAAAGATCCTTAAAATCTGGACATCCAAGGGAGCGCAGCATGGCTCTGCTCTCCACATCACACAAGAGGCCCTTCAAATCTGCAAATGATTAAACTCTCAAGTGTCCAATTGCAGATTGAGTTGATTTGAAATCACTTTGGAACTCTATTCCCTGGATATGTTTTCAGATAGACAGACAGACACAGTGTCTCCCATCGCCTGGCTTCCTTTAAACTCACTGTGTAGCCAAGACTAACCTTGAGCTTTTGGTTCTTCTGCCTCCACTTCCCCGGTGCTGGGATTATAAGCATAAGTCACCATACCTGTTTTGTGGGGTTCTGGGGATGGAACCCAGGGCTTTGTGAATACTAGACAAACACTTTGCCAGTCAGACACATCCCCAGCCCTGACATAAAGTTCTAAGGGAAAGCTAGTTACTAGGCAGAAAAGAAAGGGTCACTCAGAAGATTCCCAGGTACCAGGGAATCAGCCGATTTTCAGGAAGGAGCCTGGGGCAAAGACAAGCAATTCCTCAGTAGGAAAATGTCCTTGGAATACAAGCATGAATCACAAGAAAAGGAAATGGTATTTTCCTTCTCAAAAGCAATGAAACGTACCAGCAACTTCCCCTGTAATTGTATAAAGTTTCCTGCTGGGTTTAAATTCTGTGGCTCCTCTTATTTACCACACTGGGATATTTGAAATTCTGTTTCATTTTTCTTTCTAACATTACTGCCACTGGTTTTACTAAAGAGGAATGACAACCTCACAGAATCTAGGCCTAGACCACTGAGACCAAGAGAGGATGCTATCTAGATCTCTGATGATCACAGCCTCACTCAAGCTGTGGACTCAGTATTAGTGCTGGGCATATCTGCCCACTAGCTCTTTCTCTCCAAACGCCTAAGGGAATTCTGCTAATTATGACAATGGCCCTAGTCTACTTTCATGTGTATTATTTAATTATATCAAAATACTTATAACCTAATTAAAATATTTGTAATTCCTAACAGAAGATATTTTGATTGTATATCTTGACATGTAAAATTCTTGTCATAATAGAAAATAAAACTCTCTCTCTCTCTCTCTCTCTCTCTCTCTCTCTCTCTTCCTTCTTCCCTCCTCCCTCCTTTCCTCTCTTCCTTTCCTTCTTTCTCCCCTCCTGCTTCTAAACAAGAGTGACCATTCCCTCTTCTCAGCCTCGTGGATGAGCCAGGCACTTCTCTCTGGTAAGTTCATCACAAAGCTCATTGAGTTCATCATCTATGTTCTTCTTCTAGTTCCATTTAGTCATTTCTGATTTCTCTGGGAAAATATTTATCTTTCTATATAGCTAATAGATTCCTAGTGAAGATTTTATAAATAGTAATATATTCAAGAAGGAACAAAACTTCCATAAGATATCACTACTGGGACAACACTCCACTCTTCCAGAGTCTTTTCCCTATGAAATACATGTGAATACATACATACATATATACATACATACACACACATGTTTCATAGTTATAAAAATAAGGCCATCCAACCCTGTGGTCAATAACTTGTCTTTTCCTTCTGTGTTATGGATATATCTCCTTGCCAAGAATTAATTAATTTCTTTCTTTCTTTCTCTTTCTTTCTCTTTCTTTCTTTCTTTCTTTCTTTCTTTCTTTCCTTCTTTCTTTCTTTTCTTCCTTTCTTCCTTCCTTCCTTCTTTCTCTCTTTCTTCCTCCCTCCTTCCCTCCCTCCATCTCTCTCTCTCTCTCTCTCTCTCTCTCTCTCTCTCTTGGACAGGTTCTGTGAAGTTTAGACTGATCTAGAATCCACTACTTAGCTAAAACTGGTCTGGAACTCTCAGGCTTCTCTTGCCTTAGCCTTCTGAGTGCTGGGATGTCAAGCATATGCCACCATACCTAACTTCATCACCATTTTTAAGGACATCACCCTGCACTGGTGGATTTATGTCCTGCTACTTTTGAGCCTTCAGGTACTGGACTTTATGTAATAAGCATGACTCAACCAGGAGACATCCTACTGCTAGAGAGATGTGTTCAGTAGACTTTGACAGATAGCAAAACTGTGGCAACTTCGAATATTCGACCTCAGGAAGGGCTGACACACACAGTATGAAACAGGAAAGAAAAGACAAAAACAATGTTATCAGAGGACTAGGAAGGGTGGGGGAGGGGAGACAATTTCACAGCTGACTGTGATGACCAAATTTGTAGCAGATTCCACAGTAGGATTCTATAAGCAGACAGGAAGAGAAAGGGGGCTGGAGCACACAGGAAGAGCAGAATTGACCATGAAGAAATGTAAAGATGAAACAGCAGGCACTAAATAGCCAGCTATGTTTCTCACACGATAGCAGACACTGTTGGTCTGAAATGCATGGACTCTGACAAACACTAGATTTTCCTAACCGGAAGGCAGTGATCAGCAGCTGTAGAGACAATGTAGAATCTCCAGATCCATCCTCATCCAGGTCTGGACTGCTTTGCTTTCACCCATCTTCTATTCCAGGACACAGGAATGGATGGTACACTTAAGACAAACAGCAGGAATAGTAGAGAAACCAGCACTGCTCAGGGAAGTTCTCCACAGTGCACCTCTCTGTGTTCTGGAGGGTTCATTTCCTGCATGTTACTCTCTTTTCCTACAGATATCCAGGCTCAGAGGCACTATGATCAGGTAATATGCTCCCTAAACCCAAGCAGCTTTGCTTCTCTCATTGTCTTCTGATTTTTAGAGTCCTTACTTTCTGAGTTTTAGAGAGTATCCTTACTTTCTAGCTGTCATATTCTTGCCTGGAAGATGGATGTGTTTTCAGGTCTGAGTTGGGGGGAATTCTGTGATGAGGGATGGTGGGGAGGGATATGGAGTGGGGGTAGGCACATGTGCCATTGAACATCAAATGGTTTTCTCAGCTCGTTGAGCACTTCCCACTGGGGGTATGACACACATCAGCATCTGGAAAGTATCCAGTGGTATGTATGCTATCTTCAGAAGTCCATCAAACCTTGGAGCTCTAGTGGCTGCTTCCTGAGCCAGTTTGCACAGCTCAGTGAACATAAGTGACTCAATAAGACACTGTTTCCAACACTGATATACAATTCTAACACTCTAGATTGTCTCTCTATATCTTATTTTCGAACAAAGAACTATCAGGCAGGAACAAAGAAATCACTAGCTTCTCCTTTCAGGCATTGGGTAGGGAGCATGGTTGGTCCTACTGCTGGGGACCCCGGAAGGCAGGGGTCCCCTGATTCCTTACTTGCTCTTTCTGTTCAGGTATCTACAAGAATAAACACTTTGCCAGGCAGTGGTGGCGCACGCCTTTAATCCCAGCACTTGGGAGGCAGAGGCAGGTGGATTTCTGAGTTCGAGGCCAGCCTGGTCTACAGAGTGAGTTCCAGGACAGCCAGGGCTACACAGAGAAACCCTGTCTCGAAAAACCAAAAAAACAAAAAACAAAACAAACAAACAAAAAAAAGAACAAACACTTTATGGTCAAAGGCATTGTCTTCACAATAACAGGAAACACATTCCCCAGATAAAGAGAGGCAAGGAAAAGCTCACATTTTACTGAGGATCACTGGAGGACGAAGCAGCATTTCCCAGCATTGTATAGTAAATCACACAGCTCGCAGCCTTTGAGCCATGAAACGCATATCTGCTGCTTGCCATGATTGCGCACAACTGGCCATTGGTAATGCAATGTGGAAAACCTCATTTCCAAAATGAAAATCTGCCTTGCTCAATAAAATACGGCCCCGTGAGTGAGCATTGGCAAGGGAGCATTTATCAGCTTTTAATGCTCCCCTGGCAGGCCAGCACAACAGCCTGAGAAAATAAAGGACAAAGAACTGAGGTCTGATTAAAAACCGGAAAGCCTGCTTGTGAGGGGAAGACATGGCAGATTTTCTTCAGAACATCTCGATGACTCAAGGCTGTTTAATTCATCAGTTGATACTAAAGCTAAAGAAAATATTTTTAAGTAATTGTCTCATTTCCTTAGATAAAACACATGTTTTCTGACCTAGCCAGGCATGTAGACCTCAGCTATTCTAGGCTGAGTGGGGCTGATCCACAGCATCTGACCATTGTCTGCTTGAAACTCAGAATCTCTGGCTTTTTATAGATGCTAATCAGAACACAACCACCTAAGGTTAATAACATAATCCTCTGATGGTTAATAACATAATTCTCTATATTATTTTGTCACGGTTATTGTCTTATTTAGAAAAATGCTGATAACTAATATTGTTCTTTTTAATAGAAAATCTTCATTGCAGCCTCTATTTAGGGTATTTAATTTAAGGGCTAAACTTAAATGTGTTACTTCCTTCAAATCGCCTATCAAATAAGGAAAGTTTTATACAAATCAAACGAGGAACAAACTGACATATTCCCTTGCCCAGCAGAGTCACCCTGTATGGCTCACAGCACCCCATGCTGCTCTTCAAGTTCTGAGGCAGCAAAAAATATGATCCAATAGCTTTTCTTTGGAAATTAAATATTTTGCAAAGTTATGGGAAATAGGAGGCCATCTATGGCTACCTTGTTGATTACTTTAAACTGCACACCGGGCTACTGGAAGAGTTTACTTTGAATATTATTATATCATGGAAAAATAAGCTGATAGTTATGGATTTTTTTCTTAAAGTTAAAGACAATGAACCAACATTCTCTGGTCATCTTAGACACTTGAATGAATCCTTCTGACCATAGTTAAGAGAAAACCAACTTCTGGTTGTAGCTGCATCTGATTTCTTGACACTCTTCTATTCTTGTGTTAATCCACCAACCAGTAGCAACCAATTTAAAAAGAAAAATTTAATTCTGAGGTAGTCTTTGACTAGCAATCAGTTCCACTTGGTTCTTTGTCAGGGCTCATGAGAAAGAGGCGAAAGGAATAGTAAAATCTTACCCAGTTGCTTACCAGAGATTAATATTGCTCTTCTGTCTTTTTATCTCTTGGTAGACTTTACTCAGAGAACAAGAATAACTTTCTTCTTCAGACCCCAATACACACACACACACACAAACACAGAGGCATACATATACAGATATACACCATACATACAGACATATGAATTCACACACACAGAGACATAGATATCACACACACCACTCACATAGGTATGTAGACACAAACACACATAGACACACACATCACACAATGAAGCATGCACCATACACACAGACACATAGTCAGACATACCACACATAGACACACATATACCACACTACACACATCTGACACACCAGAGAACATATGAGAGAGAGAGAGAGAGAGAGAGAGAGAGAGAGAGAGAGAGAGAGAGAGATCACACACATGTACACATACACACCTCAGAGATATACACACCATTCATATCTTTCTCCAAGTTATTATACACTACACACATAGAAACAAACCACACACACACACACACACACACACACACACACACACACCACATACCACACTACACATTAAGAAACACACCAGACACATACCATACATAACCATACCACACCATACCATACCACACACATACCCTATACACAGAGAGAGAGAGAAACACTACATATATACACACATATACCACAGAGACAAGTATATGCTACATACATACACGTCACTAACACATCACTCTCCTTTTGTGGGCCTTTGTGAAATGCAGGAGTCCAGACATGAAGCAGCTGATAGTTACAGAGATAAGTGCAGCCTCACTGTGATTTAACTCCAAGCTCAGCAGCACACACTGTACTGCTGAGTTGTTTTCTCTGCCTCTGGGACACCAGGCATTCCAGGAAGGAGAGAAACACTCCCTGAGATTCCTTTTGAGCCAGCAACACTCCTTCATCTTACACGAAGCTTTATGTCTCCACTAGAAACAAAGCACTTTGAGAAGACATTACACAATGGTGTGAAGCTTTCTCCAGGTCCCCTCTACTGTTCAGATGCCACATTGGCTCCACAAACATTAAGGACAGGTCATCGAATGTGAACAGCACCTTGCACCTGTGCAGGGCATCCTACCCTGAAGGGAAGGCAGTGGCTGGCAATTATTCATTTACAATGCAAGTAAGTGTTTGGTGTGTCTACATGTTCATTGTGAGAGTTAAAAGGAAAGGAAAGTTTGTCCTTCAGTAAAAGAGGGAAAAAGGCAAGTGAACAAACAAACAAACAAACAAAAAAACCTCAGTACAGAGTGTACAGGCTGCACTGAACTGCTCAGCAGATTCTGGGCTTCGGAAAATTGGGAGGTTATGGTAGGCATGCTGTGGCCAAAGGCAGAGGCCTAAGAAGTGGTTGTGTAACGTTGCCAAAAAGAATGACCTGGCTAAGCAACTCAATTAGCCAATTCAAATTCAAGCTTTAGTTTCTCTCTCTCTTCAACAGAAAATACTCAGTTACTTCTCATGTTATTATGTGGACTATTTGAGGACATATAATGTACACCCCTACACCGGGGTCGTTAGATTGTGAAAACCTTTTTCCTTAGTAGTTTTGTAGTTGGTGTGTCTGTGCACATGTGTGTATGTAAATTATAATTTTGGAAGAGTGAGTCTTCTGTGATTTTATTCACTATTCTCGAACACCCCTAATCCTTAGCAGATGGCACTAGTGTTCCCTGTGTTTAAATTCAATGCTGTTCTAAGTCCAGCATGGTTGGCAAGATCTAAAACCCCTTTCTTCCAAACAAAAGACAACTGCATGATATTAGAGTCAACAAGAAAGGGTCTAGGCCACTAATGGTAAGGCAGAATGCGATTAATCTCATCCTCATATTTTGCACTGTGAATATTCTAACTGTTCATAAGCTTTCCGGTCCTTTTGAAAGGCTGGTACTTAAAGCTAGAGTGCCATTGAGTCTTCCTGGTTGGGTCCACCCTGTATGAAGTGGTCCTTGTTATTCATTCCTCAAGTGGCCTCTCATGAACTTAGTGTCTCTTCTCCTGGAAGTTGGCTAAATGGGCAGCAATGATGCAATAGCTCTTCCACTGTATCTACACAGTCTCAAACACTTGGTCCTGGCTGCCCACCTTCCTGTTAAGGAGCAAAGACAAGCCTGATACCCTATGGTGTTTATGTGTGAGCAGTTACTCTGGGGCCTGGGACTCTCTCATACCTTTTTTTGTACTTTGGTAAAAGTAACATCAAAATCTCTGTATCACCAAAAGTCATAAGGTTCACCTAATTTTCAATCTGTAAAGTATCACTGTGGGGCTACAAAAAGCAGGCAGACTCCAGGCAGAAGCAGAGCTAAGCTGGATCCAAGGTGTATCAAAGGACACACACACACAGACACCACACACACACACACACACACACACACACACACACACATCTTCCTAGTTTCTTGGCAGTTTAAAAAGATTTCAAAGTAAAACAATCAAGAAAATATTAAATACAGAGAAGGGATCTTTCTGTTTAAAATGCTGTTCTGGGACTAGGGGCGTGGCTCAGTCAGTGATGTGCATGCATAAGAACATGAGTTTGGCTGCCAAAGCCCACAGGAAGAACTGTTGCAATGGCACACACTTATTACCTGGGCATAGGGAAGGTAGATAAGAAGGATCTCTGTAGCTCACTGGTCAGCCAGTTTAACCTATCTGGTGAGTCCTAGGTCTGTGAGACACTGTCTCAAATACAAGGTGAGTAGCTTCTAAGGAATGACACCTGACATTATCCTTTGGCCTCTACATGTGTGCACACACGAGAGCATTCTGTCTATACACACGTGTACCACCCCTTCCCCCAGTACAATGTGGTTGGTTCTATTCTGCCCATATGCGTCTTTTTGCTACATTGGGGTGATTCTTAAATGACTGACCAGAGATAAGCAATTACAGTCAGCATCTGCCTGTTCCACAGTCAATCATGCCTTTAATTTCTCCTTTGCTTAAAATCTTGGTTTAAAAAACAAATGGGGGGTATGGGGGAAACTTCTGGAAACTAAAGGCTTACAGATGGGAGAAATGGCCTCCATCAGTCACTTGCCCTATAAACTCCGACAGCTTCCTTTCACACGGTTTTCCATGTATTTCTCACTGATGTAGGTTGGCCCCCCTCTCTCGGTAACGAGAGTTTCATGTGCTGATGGAGTGATTGTGAGTTCAGGTTTCCAGAAAACTCCTCCACTTGGCATAAAACATCCTTCCAGGAGCTGACAGGATCACTGAACCTGAAGTTACAATGAATGTGGCCCAGAGACCAGACAGAAGAGAAGGATCAGGCTGCTTGGTGCCAACTGTCACGAATTGTGTGCAGTCTCTGGAGGAAAGACCATCTTTCTGTGTTTTGTTTGTTTGTTAGCCCGAGGCAGGGTTTGGCTAAGTAGCCCTGCCTGTCTTCAGACTTGAGGCTTCTTCTCCTAGAGCCCTAGCATTACTGGCATGGGTCATCACCCTCAGCCCAATCATTTTGGGGACAGATAAATGAGGCTGTGACTGCATTTCCCTGTTAGACACCTTACCAATTCATTGCTATACTGATTCTTTTCCTGAGAATCATTTATAAAGGGAATGATTAAGGCTTTCAAAAGCATACTTTCAGAGAATGACTAAGACTCGTGATTAGAACTCATAGTGGCTGAGCTGAACAAAACCCAGGCTGTGGAAGGGAAAGAGCATCCACTGGGACCTGCCTGGATGGAGCACGAATGGAGACAAGGAAGGAGGCATGTTCCAGAGAGCTGCAATTGTCTGCTTCACTCCGAAGCAAGGGACAAAGTGGCAACACAGAGCTATGAGAACCACATGCCGCCTTCACAATCCAATCGCAATCAGGTCACACAACTGCAAATTATTTCCACGTTTCGAGAAAAATCCAGATTGCTAATTTCAAGCATTTGAGCCTGGGTCACATAATGCAAAAAAATAAATATGCCTGGCTGACAACTTGCTAAACTACAGGACACAGCACAGATGTCACACTGGAGTATTGTGCTGTTTGCCCCTCTCCTACCTCAGCTGGGAGTCTCTAACATACCAGAACAGTGGCTGGCATTCATCCACTGGACGTATTTTGGTGTGTGTGTGTGTGTGTGTGTGTGTGTGTGTAAGTTTGAGGTTAATATCATGTGTGTTCCTCAATCTCTTTTTCACCTTAGTTTTGAGACATTGACTTTCCCACCTATTTAGCTGGGCTAGCAGGTCAACCTCCCTCCCCCAGGGACCTTCCTCATCATGGAGATTCTAGGTACACACTGTCACTCTGACTTTTTCTATGGGCCCTGGGAATCAAACTTAGTTCCCCATGTTTGTGTGGAAAGCAGTTTTCTGGCTGAGTTATGGTTGGACACTCCAACCACATGCTTGGCAATGATAGGAGGTCACCTGTCTGATGCAGGTAGTCAGGCTGCAATGGATATAAACACATAAGAAGGAGAGGAGGAGGCACTTCTTGGCAGAGACACAGAGCTAAATGCTTCAAAGAGCTTCCCTGTTCCCACAGGACCTAGCAGGTTTTCTGATCAGGGAGAATTCAATTACATGGTAGTTATACTCTGAGATGCAAAGTTAAAGGATTATAGCACATCACTTCACATGGTCTTAATTAAAATGCCAGAAATTAAAAAGAAATGGAATGAAGATTCTTAATCTGTATGATTTGTAGTTGATAAAATACCTTAATTGAGATGAATTGAAAATGAGAAACACAAACAACTCCAATCTAGACATTTTGTAGGAAGTGACTTAGAAACCAGAGTTTTATGTAAACTATTCTAGAAAGCAGAGGTGTTTCCCTCTAAGAAAGCTAGGTTACTGCGTTGTGGAGTTGAGAAGTACAGCTGAGTTTCCAGGTGGAAGCATGCATTAGTGTCTCATACTTCCTGCCAGGTACAGAACATCCAGGTAGAAGTTCTGAAAAATGATCTTCAAGGATATTGCACTAAATGAGATTCATCTACTTCACAGCCAGTTGATCTTAGAGAAAACGTACTAAACACACAAAAAAGTATTGCCTGCCTTCCATGTCTTCTATGTCATATGCACATATGTGTATGCATATTTTGCATGTGTACAAGTGTACGAGATTTTTTTTTACTATGTTAAATAACTGCTAAATAAATTATTTCATTATGGTATGGATACCTTCCAAATAAATAATGCATGCAATCATTGGAAACATGCTGAACTATAAAATGATATAATATTTACATTTTGAAATAATGATTGAGATTAGCAACACCTGGTCTGGATTTTTAAAAAATACTTTTAAAAAATTAACATATGCGATGGTTAATATTGTCAACTTGACAATAGAATCACCTAGGAGACAAAGCTCTGAGGATGTCTGTGAGGGGGTTTCTAGATTAGGCAGCCTGAGGGAGTAGGACCTGCCCTAACTGTGGGTGGTGCCATTCCATCAAATGGGTTCTGGACTGTAGGAAAAGGAAAAGGCTGAGCATCAGCACCATCTTTCTGCTTCCTGACTGTGGATACAATGTAACAATCACGTGCCTTGTGCCCTTGTCCTCATCATAATGAACTATATCCCCAAACTGTAAGCCAAAATAAAGCCTCTTCCCTTGAGCTGCTTACATCAGGTTGTGTCACAGGGATGAGAAAAGCAACTGATACGCCACACAGAGTCATGAGTTCCGTTATGGATCTTTCATTAGAATGGATTTTCCAGGATATGTTTAAATAACCACCAAATTTGGCTCACCCCATGCATACTTATTTTGTTAAAATTAGGAGCTTAAAGAGTTATTTTTTTTCTTTTTCCTATAAGCTCCACATGCTTCTTAATATAGCAAAAGGATTTGTCACGACTTCACATTTCTTATGATTTCCTCACTTCTTTTCATTATCCTGAGTTATTTCCCTGTAGAAATTTGGTATTTAATTCCCAGAGCCTCTCAAACTGAAGGCCCTGCTTAAGTCCTTGCTCCTGAAGCTAGGAGCCTAGCTGGGTCTGGTCTTTCTCTAGTCTGAGGTAGGATTTACTTGCTTTTACAATATGTAAACACTTCAAGTCTAGAAGCCAGAGACAACCAAGATGTCCTTCTTCAGGAAGGTGGTGTGCTAAAAAACGAACATGATTTTTATTTAAAGAGAGAGAGAGAGAGACTGGATGTTGGTCAAATTTTAAAGTGGAAGCAGGCTGTAGTGGTAGGGAAGCACCAGTCTTGCAGAAACTTCCTTCAGGACTGGAGACACACAAGAGGCAAATGTATGGGCTTCATCTTGTCACCCATGGTCTGTATGTCCCTGCAAACTAGCTCAGAAGAATCAAGGGAAACAGACCACAAGCAGAGTTTCATCACGAACTTCAAAGATGAGCTTTGTGGTCGAAGCAGCCCTAACAATTACTTGATCTAAGGGGGAAAAAAAAAACCTTTTCTTAATGGAAAAAAAATTAGCTGCATGCTGCCTCACGCCATTATCAATAGTGTTTAAAATGAGTTCCAGCTACGCTCCAACATACTTATATTTTCATCTCAGGCAAGCTCGGAGCACTAGCTGATCAAGTACATTTATTTTTAATAGAATCGTGGAATCTTAAATGCTTGAAAGGCCCAGAGAAGCTGTCTTATCCAATCACCTACCCCCTGAAGAACAGTATCGATAGCCCTCCTAGGCTTGCTGAAAGAAAGAAGGGGCTTGTTGACTCTCTTTGCTAGATCCATAAAATGTAGTCAGAAGTTTAAAGCATTAGAATTGTAAGGAAAATAAAACTTTGCTAGAACGAAGGCTTTGTTCTCCTGACACAAGGCAATTAGAAGAATGTCATAAATGCATTTTTAACCCCTTGAGGCAAAGAGAATTGGTGAAAAAAATTAAAGCACAAGACACATGCACAAGTGCACATGTGATTATTCTTAGTCATAATGTGTGAAATTAGTCTCAAATGCCTACTCTCATCAACTGCTGGAAATACAAAAGCATAATGCATTCTATTACTATTGGGATATACAAAGCACTTTAAAATTTAATGTACTTTTCTCTCTTTATTGGAACCTAGAGTTGAATGAGATTAGATGGCTAAGGGAGGAGAGGGAAAGGGTGAAGAAAGGAAATAACCCATGTATGCATGTATGTTTGTGTGTGCATGCATACAGGCACAGGTATTTGGGTGCACATGTGTGTTTATATATGCTCACACATGTGCGTGTATTTTGTACACATATATGTTTGAGTATGCTTGTACATGGAGGTTGAGTGTACTTGTATGTGCATACACTCACTTGAACATTAGTCTCCTTTCAGGTCAAGCAACCTAAACTACTCATTTGAGGTTGACCAAAATTCTCATGCTGATGTGAAGCTTTTAAGAGATGTATTAACCAAGCGCTGTTTTGTCTCCATCCATATCTAAGCCTGGGTACCAGGGAGCAGATCTCTCTCCCATCAGTGGAGAAGGTGTTTGTAGATATGCTAGAACTTTCAACCTAGGGGTTCTTCCAAGTTCTGAAGAACATATTTGGTTTTGCTCTGGGGTTTTCAAACTACAATATGAAAGTTATTTAAAGCTTAAGAATGGGTGTGTTACATTACACACGGCATAAATGTAGCCGTTGCTCCTAAATGCTGACATTAACACACGCTGTAAAAGGTACAATTATTACCACTGGGACAGAAATCAACAAACCTCACCAAAGGAATTTCCTAAAACTGCTATCATAAAATCTGTGCACATTATGGATTTCATTAACATTTTACTCCCGGAGGATTCCCAATTGTATAATAACAGAAGTTCTTTAAATTTTCAGTACTGCAGACAGGAACAGTTTTTTCACCCAAAACAGATGTGAAACCATCAGTCGTCCCTTCTCATTGGTCCACAGATTTGGTGCTGGCTGGTAACTAGGAGCACTTAACGGGCTGTCATTTAGGTAACAGATATTAAAATGTAGTATTATTTCCCATGAAAAGATAAATTAATAAATAATAGAGAGGTATTGTAACCTTTCTTGCCCACTCTGGAATATGTTGGAAGTTAAAAGACAACAACAATAAATTTTTGATTGACATGCTTCAGGAGATCTAAATACGTCTGTGTGTAACATTTCACATGTGCAGGAGAGCTAATTTCATTCTCATTTTGCCCAGATTTTGTTACTTATGACTGATAATTTCATCCTGTGTTTCTGTTCCCCAGACTCATTCTTATCTCTGAATTTTGAGTGTGATTTCATAACTAAATAACATCTGTATTTATTTAGTTAAAAACACTTCACTTTGAAAAACTAAAAATAGAGAAACTTAAGATAAACAACAAGGGAAATAGTGATGTGATTTTTCCTGAATAGGGTAAACAAATATATCTATATTTTTGGAAAACAAAAGAACCAGGTTCCAGTTTAAAGAGTATCAAGCATCAAGTAGCTTAACACACACACACACACACACACACACACACACACACACACACACACACACACTCAAAACTCAGTACCAAATCATTTGCCATTCAGAAGCCTGATCCATCTTATGATTTAACAATTGAGTCCAGGATACTGTGAGCAACCTCTTGATGGACATTTTTTTGGGGGGCCTGGGAATGAAAAAAAAGCAAATATCTACATAAATGTCTTTTTGTAGTCAGAACTATTGTGTGGGAAGGCACATGGCCCGCTTGGGCATACCCCAAGGACATTGCTCATCAGTCTGCAAGTCACAGAGAAGTCCCTATGCCTGCAACCTACCTATCCTACACAGTTTGAGCCCTACCCACACTAGAAAATTTCTTCACATGTCATCCAGTCCTGTGTCAAAGTTGTAGCTTCTGCAGTGATGACTCTAGTTAATAGACACCATCTTTCAACCAGTAACTAAGCAGAGGCCAGCTGGGACTCAAAGTGCTAATGCTCTTCAGGACATCACTTTCAGATGGATACACACTCTACATAGCTTACTAAGGGCTGAGTAGTAACAAGGGTGTCAACATTCTGATTTGCTGCATGGTCTTGCAAATCTCTGGACCTTTGCGCCTGGGCAAACACAAGAAAATGATGTTAACACCAACTTTTGGTTCAACACTTTGAGCTGAGGTGTTTTAGGAAGGAGAAACAATCTCTTCTAGAATGTAACTGTGAATGGTGAATATAAGTTCAAAAAAAGACACTGGCATTACAATAATGAGAAGGCAAAGCTGCACATACCCTTTCAGTACAGTTCCAAATGAACAACAGTGGGCCTTTCAACATTATTTGCAAACATTATTCATGTTCTCTAGGGAGTGCTGACATAAAATACCCATTAGCAAAATCATTTGTCTGATTTCTAAAACAGAATTAAGCGGTCAACTTAACCAAAACTATTTCAACCAACTTAGTAACTTCTACAGGACAAAACAGTCAGTTAAAATATTGAAACAATTATGCTACATGAATTTCTGCTTACCTACAATCATATCCACCCCTTAAACCCATGAAACTCTGAATTTAATGCATCTCTATTTATGACCTTCAAATGACCTGTAATATTAAAGGCCAAAGTCTGAGAGACAGTTTTAGGAAATGTGGCTCAGGGGACATGAACTTCTACAACAATGAACTCCTGGGTATTGGTGTGAACACAGCCTAAGTATCAGACCTGTGCAAAACACTGGTCTATTTGGGAAGTAGAAGTCTGTAGGTTCAGAGTAAAGGGACTTGCCAAGATTCACCTGGAGGAGTATTTTAAAGCAAATTTTATATACCTTCCAGATAAACATGTAGAGTGCTAATATTAGTTGTAACGCGCTCGTGCGTGCACACACACATACACACACACAGAGGGAGGGGGGAACGTACACTGAACTGAACACCTGTACTTTCTGAATTTGGCTAATACTATATTTTACAGTCATCACTCTACATTTGGGAAACCTAGTGAGCTATTTCTGCCAGTTCTCTAGTTACAGATTTATAAAGTATCATTTTATTGTAATTTCAGCAATTTGCTAATGATCTGAATGAGTTAATGCACCCCCTAGAGTGTCTGGTTTATAAACACGGAGTGTTTACAGTCAGAATAACCCTGCTGTATACACATTCTGGATTAGTCAATTTGGCAGATGGAAGAGATCATGAAGAAAGCATTACAGATTGTAAACCCAAAAGATGCTGGCAATTTCTCGAAAACTGGAAAATGATTTCAAACGAGGTACCTGTTTCATACTTAACACCTGAGAACAAAGGATCAGTCCAGAAAGTACAAAGGGAAAGAAAATGCTGCCTAAAATTTGATAACATAAATATCTGTCTACATCTTTATGATAAATCATGTCAGTTTCTAACTTTCAATTTGGGGATACTTTCAAGGTTGCAACCAAGGGCTTCCATTCAAACATATTGAACTGAATAAGCAAGCACTTTTTCCTACCTAAAAGATGATTAAAATGTACATTAATGTTGATTGTCGGATGAAACCTTTATTTTATTTGGTCCATGAAAGAAGTCCAACTGGCTTTGTCTTCTCTTAAAGACAATTCAATTCTTGTGTGTAAATGGTGTGTGTGTGTGGGGTGGGGTGTAGAGGTCAGAGATGAAGCATGGGTCTGTCTACCTTGTTTTCTGAGACAGGATCTCTCACTTGCCTGGAGTTCTCCAAATGGGGTAGACTGGGATAGCAGCAAGCTCCAGAGTTCCTCCTATTTCCTCCTCACCAGTGCTGGGCTTACAGTCAACTTCCATCATAGAAGGCTTTTTTTACGTAGGTTCAGGGTGGGACTCAGGACCTCATGCCTGCACAGCTAACTGCCCAGTCCCTGTTCCATGCTTCAAGTTTCCTCAGATTCCAAAACCAACAAGTTATATAACTGACTACTGTTTTCCTAGAGGCCCTTTCAGGTGTGAATTATCCACACCAGGGCTAACTTAGCAAACAAACAGAATGTGGCTATGAAGCCAACTGCTTTCTGCTCCTTTGGAGTACTCAGAGCCATAAATAAGCTGTTAGAAAATTTCTTTTTCCGCAAAAGATAAAGCCCTCCCATTTGAAGAAGAATGAAGTTTCAACCTGAGTTGGTATATCAAATAATTCTATTTCTAAAGTCATTGGGGGTGGTGGGGGTGGTAATCGATTATTCCCTGGTGCCATTTTTTATTTATCTGGGATCAGCAGAGTTCATCTCCCACACAGCCTTGTGTCTCTTGCTGTAGCATTTATTTTATTTTTTATTTTTTATCTCCTGGCATTTTAATCAGGGAAAGTCACAGTTGTTTTGAGGAAAATGCTCCCAAGAGCTTTAATTAAAGCTGGAAGGATAAATCTGTTTACAGTGTGGTGAACACCATCATTAATAAAACATTGGAATAATTAACAAATTAAATTCTGCTTTGTGTATGAACGGCTACAGTTAGGATCTATGAGACCATGTTTCTTGAACAAATACAACATGATATGTACTTTGTGTGGAAGAAAAGAAAAACACAGCCCGTGTTTCTCTGAGATTCTTAGTGCTATGGCTGGTGGTGCTTCAGTGACTAAAGGCCACATCACTGTTTTGTAGGGAAAGGACTTCATTTCCACGAGTCTAAGGTTAGGTTCTAATGATGTATACAAAAATAAAGATTTTGTTTGTACCATGGGTACAATGAAAGAGAAAGACTATGGTTAATAAGATAAACACCCTAGAATACAGACCACAGAATGGAGTATTCTGGGGAAAAAGTGAGCAAATCTTATAGTGTGCTCAGCAGTGTTCACTGACAAGAAGTTTTTGTGAAGTGGCCTTCAGCAGGGTGTAGCCATTGGAGAACCTTCCAGTCGGGACTTCCCTTCGTGTTCCGTCTTACTAGGCGGCTCCTTGTCTTGTTTTGAAGCTTCCTGCAGACAACGGATCTCACAGGAAGCACCAATGTGGACGTTCATATCCATGGCTAACGATGTATTGTTGTTTTTTAAAAAAATGTTACTTGGTAATTTCCTAGAGAAAACAATGGGAACTGAGGGCTGTTCCTGTCTTTAAGGAAAGTCAGTTTCCAATGTTGTTTTATTAACTTAACACATGCAAGTATTTGTTCTAGTTGTTGCTACAGCAACATGTTTTGTGAGGGCATATTTCATGCAAAATGGGATAAAGCTGAAAATCAAGACAAATGTCATCTGCATAATCATGTGCATAAAAATAGAAGTGTATGTGTGCACCGTCTTACGTGCTATGCTGTGTGATTAGCAGCGTCTGCCTCAGCCCTTCATCTGAATTACGCTGTACTTGTTGGTTAATTTATAAAACATCTATCTGATGAAAACAACCAGCCAACCACTTCCAAGAAGCTTCAGAAAAGCTGGAAGCACATGAAATTATTCATAATTAGGTGATGGGTGGATGATAACTGCTCCTGCTGTGAACACAGACATAAGTGTGTAAATGAGCTCTGAGGGCCAAGGGAAAAGGAGGACCATTTTACCTCAATGTGAATGAGAAACTCAGCTTTCATGTCAGTTGCCTTTCATAGCCACTGAGGGGCAAAGTTCCTACACATGGCCAACAGGAGCAACTTCATCGAGAGGGGAGGAGAGGAGGATAAAGTCTGGTGCTCATGAGAGTGACCTCGGGTGTTTGAAGCATAATGAATGAATGACAAAGTCACCACACTTACTGATGTTAAGAAGCAGGTGTCTCTGGAAGCCTAGCATACTTTGCTTCCAAGGCCAGGGTCCAACCTTTGGCCTTGATAACTTGCTGATTTTACTCAGCCTCAGTGTCTCTTCTTTTAAAATGAAGGAGTTTCAGCTTCTTTCCAGGGTTAGGGAATTGGATAAAGTCTGTGTCCTGTTGGAACTGGGGGTGTAGTTAATTGAAAGGGTGTTTATATAGCATTTAGGAAGCCTTGAGTTCCATCTCCAGCACCACTTAAAGCCAGTTGTTTTGATCCATATCTGTAATTCCAGCACTCATTAGGGGGAGGCAAGGGGTTCGAAAGTTCCAGGTCATCCTCAGGTATATAGGGAGTTGAAGGGGATCTTGGTCTATGTCAGATTCTACCTCAAAAAGAAAAGTGTCCAAAAGCTATTAAGTAGCCAGGACACCTCACAGGCAAACAACAATGGGAAGGGGGTTATAAGAGATACCATTTTCATTAGCACATTCACTGAATATAGTTTGCCCCTTTCCCTATGCAGAGGTAGGCTAAATGTGGCTGGGTAATAAAGCATTGGCAGTGGGACATGAACTCTTTATACAGGAATTTCAACAGTGTGGGTAATTGTCCCGAGTGTCGTCCTCTTCTGCCTTGCTAACAGAGACATTTCAGATAACAGCCACCCCTTGCTCAGCCTGGTATATAAAGGTCTGACCCCCTCTCCCAGGCAGTCCAGTGGAGGAGGAATGTAAATAGAAAAAAACCTGGGGGGGGGGGATGTTATTGCCATGCTTCTCCTGACCACACTACTCCATGAGAGAAAGGTTTGGATGACATCCTTCTGCAGCAATCCCAGACTGCACTTAGTGAAAATGGTATAGGATCCCGTCCGATTGACAAATGTTTTGGGAATGCCTATTTTGTCTCTGTATTTCTGCCAACGAAGAACTGGTTCATGCAGAAGAATTGCTACTATGGCAGTTTCAGAACCCCTCCAGAACTACAGAGTCCCTATTATTGAGTTAGGTCTATGCTACCCAGAATAAAAGTGCATTAACACGCAGACATGCTTAGCACTGCAAAAATGCAAGCTTCCCCCAGAGCTGTATCTGTCACTCACAGGGGGCTGCTTTGGGTTTGGAGACATGGAAAGACAAGGTACCATGAGCAAATTAACTTCACCTCTGACTTCATCTAGAGCAGGCTTCAGCAATCCTGAGTGAGACCTCATCTTTTCCCACACTCTCCACATGGCTCAGTGTTATCATTCAGAGGTTAGCATGAGTTCAGTCTCCTGTTATGGGCTCTTTCACTTTACGGGTATGTTAAACTAATATTGTCCTTTGCAAAGTAAAACAGAATCCTGTATTTGTGCTCAAATGACTGAAACTTCAATGGACATAAAGAGAGGGGATAAACCATCTCAGCTTTCTTCTTACATAGAGACTCTCTCTGGGAGTTTGTCACTTTTATATATCAGGCAATAAATGAAAGACAGGCTCTGCCTACTCTTAGGCCAATTGATTGGCATATAAGCAGAATTTTCACATGCACATGCTTCATTAAACAATGGTGCAGACTCCATGAAACCAAGCACAGGGCCTTGGGTAGTGATGTGATGGTTAATCATGATTGCTAGTGTGATGGTATTTAGAATCACAAAGGGAACAAATCTTTGGATATGTCTTTGAGGGATTTTCTAGATTAGGTTAATTGAGGTGAGAAGACACACCCTAAAGGTGGACAACATGGTCTGAGGTCCTGAACTGCATAAAAAAGAGAAAGTGAGCTGAGTACCAGCATTCATCTTTCTCTGTTTCCTGATACAATGTGACTAGATGTCTATTGCTCAGGCTGCCACATCTTCTCTTCCATGATGTATCACCTGAAACCATGAGCCAAAATAAACCCTTTCTCCTTTAAGTTGCTTTTGTAGGATATTTTGTTGCAACAAGAGACAATAAACAATACAGGTAGAGACATCTAGTAGTCAAGGTTGCACAAGAATAGGTATTCAGAATGGTACCAGGGATGACTTCTGGAAAATGGTGAGAGTAGAAGATCTGGGGGATGAGGACCAGTGGCTGAATGTGGCTACAGTAAGGAAGGATCTAGAAGCCTAGTAAAAGCAGTAGCTACAGAATCATTAATGAAAATGCACATATGTCCATAAATACAAGTTAGCAGATGCCCTCAATTAGCTACACAGAATCATGTGTATTTTGCATGTTCTACTCCAATAAAACAAACAAACAAAAAACCCTCAATACTTGTAGACAAAGATCTCAAGCACATATTATGGATACAATTTCTGCATTTCATCAGTGAAACAGAAAGGTGTCAACCTAGGATGAGAATTTGTAGTTGGTAGGGGAAGTAGGGTATCTATTCAAACTCTGGAAAGAGCAGTAAACAGGGCTTGAGAAGAAAAGAATGTTTTCTGGGGGCCACCTGAGCCAGCTCTGCTCCTCTGTTTGTGAGTATGATCATTTTGCATAGGCTAAATTCTGATCAGGACTCTTTCACCTACTCACATGTGGGTGTTTGACATAGCACCCATTTCTATTTGACAGCCTTTCTAGGTGCCTCATATGTCTCAGCTGTACCCAGCCTTGTGCCACCTACCTGGATCCACTCCTTGTAGGAGTCCTCTCCTGGAGTCCACCCGTTTTCAGGGTAGTTCAGACGGGAGCGTTCTACAGACCAGTTGGTGCCATACTGTGAAGACGCAGTGATCTGGTCAGAATGGATCTCTCCAGATTCCATGCCCAGAGCCTCCATACACTTGAAATCTGCAGACAAAACATAGAAGGCTGAAGACACATCTTAAATTTAGTGTGTTCACTTGTGACCTGGGGAGATGGTTAAGGAAGTGTTAAGATATGCATTTGATCCTATCAGTACCCAAGTAAACGGCAGCTGGGCCTGTGATCTCAGCACTGGGAGCCAGATCCCTGGGGATTTTTGGCTAACCAGCCTAACCAGTCCATAAGCTCCAAATTCACTGAGAGATTCTGTGTCAAAACATAAGGTAGACAGTTTTATGTAAACCTCAGGCCTACATACACAGAGAGAGAGAGAGAGAGAGAGAGAGAGAGAGAGAGAGAGAGAGAGAGCACTTGTAGAGTTCATTAACTAAGTTTGACAAAATATGCAATGTGGGATTACTGGAACATGGCATCTGTAATTATGTTTTCCTGAATGGGGATATTTAAAAACAAGATTATGAATGTCAGCACAGTTATTATTAACTTTCCCATGTGGGCTAAGGTTGACAAAAATGCTATTTGAAGTGGAGGATGTGGAATGGTTGACAGAGTGCTTATGCAGCGTGGTCCCCCCACATAGGTCTTATGCCAGCACTTTGTAATCTGATGACATGGCCTGTAATCCCTGCACACTGGAGGTGGAGGCAGAAGGACCAGGATTCTATGGGGGTGACCCTAGCTGAGACTCCTAGTAGCAGGAGATATTGAGACTGATGTGACCACCTCCTGTAGCCAGGTAGGATTTCCAGTAGAGGGAGGGAGAACCTTCAACCCAAAATTTGTCCTGCTGATAAGACACACAGGGATAAAGATTGAGGGAATGGCCAACCAATGACTGGCTCAACTTGAGACCCATCCCATGGGAGACAGCAAACCCCTGACACTATAAATGATACTCTGCTATGTTTGCAAACAGGAATCTAGCATAACTGTCTTCTGAGAGGTTTCCATCCAGCAACAGATGGAAACAGATGCAGAGAGCCACAGTCAAAGATCAGGCAGAGCTCTGAGAGTCTTGTGGAAGAGTGGGGGATATGATTGAGGGAATTGGAAGGATCAAGGATACCAAAAGAAGACCTACAGAGTCAACTAACTTGGGACCATGGGGGTTCACAGAGACTGAACCACCAACCAAAGAGCATGCAGGGGCTGGACCTAGGCCCCCTACACATTCGAAGCAGATGTGCAGCTTGGTCTTCATGTGGGTCCCCTAACAATTGGGCAGGAAGCCTATCTCTGACTCTGTTGCTTGCCATTGACTCCCCTTCCCCTAGCTGGACTTCCTGGTCAGGCCTCAGTGGGAGAGGATGCCCTTAGTCATGGTGTGACTTGGTGTCCCAGGGAGTGCTATACCCAAGGGGGGCTTCCTTTTCTATGAGGAAAAGGTAAGGGGGATGGGGGAGGGATTTGTGAGGGTGGGACTGGGAGAAAGGCAGGGGTCTGCAATTGGGTTGTAAAGTGAATAAATAAATTCATAAAAAGAAACATAAAAGAATAATGACAAAAATGTAAAAAAAAAAAATTCTGCTTTTATACACCCTACTTTTTCTTTATAAGAAAATGGTAGTGAGTCCCCTGGGGTCCCACAGTCAACTGCCCTTGTGTGTGACTGTTCTGTGTACTAGCTACTACTGGCTGGTTCTGTCAGAAACCACCCTGTGGTTCCTGGCACCTGTGCCTTTGAGGTGGCAGAGAGTCCTCCAGGTCACTCCTCATTGTTTCCATGCAGTGTGGAGTCATTTTCCACTTCCCTAACTGCAGAGAATCCCACACAATTTTATGGAGGAAATATACCAAATGATTTTTTTTTCCAATTGACACTCACACACTTTTTTTTTTTTTTTTGAAAGAGAAAAATCAAACACTGTGCATGACAGTTCACAGAACATTTCCTTAGTGTTTTGTGTGGCCTCAGGTGTGTGAGAAATAATGGGAAGTATTTACCACAGGCCTTCGTGAGATGAACAAATACTGACCTTCGGAGACGCTGCCCTGCAGCACACTGTAGTTGGCTGAGAAACCTTCTTTGGCTATTGCGCTGTCAGTGTAGAAGACCATGGATAGAATACCTGAAGAGGAGCGGATCCGGCCAGGAGTTTTCTGCCCACAGTAACGTCCAATGTGAGGGCCAACTAGAAAAGTAGAAGTACAGAGAATGTCAGATTTCCTCTACAGCAGATGCAAAAATAACCATTCAGAAGACAAGTCTCAGCAGAACTCAAGGATTGCTGTCACCTAACATGAATGTCCCTTGGTTAACTGGTGGATAGTGCATGTATTGGATGAATCTGTGCAGAGGATTTGGGAACGTGCTCAGAGGGGCATTTGAAGGACAATCATATTCTCCAGCCAGAACTAATGTTCTCAGAAATGGAACAGGCTGGGGAGATGGTTCAGTGCCACAAAGACCAGAGTTTAAACCCCCAGGATCTACACAAAGCAAGCATGGCAGCTTAGTGGTAGGTAGAGGCAGAGATCCCAAAAACAAGTTAGTGAGTAAGAGTAACTCTGCATTCCATGACAGATCCTCCCTCAGAAAATAAAGTGGAGAGCAATAGAGGAAGACACCTAAATGGCAGCTTCTGGCATCCACATGACCCGCACACACATGTGCCTGTACACACATTTGTGCACTCACATCACATACATGAGAACACATATTATACTTGTACAACACATACACACATAAAACCAAAATGAAACTAATGCAAAACGGATGACTCCTAAGGAGTGATAACTGAGGTTGTCCTCTGGCCTCCACACACATATGCTAACATCTGCACACACATAGAGCTTGCTTCAACTGAAAAGAATGCAATTCAAGCCATCTGGTGGCACCTTTGGTATTCACCTTCAGTCTAAGTTGTTTCTATAGCTCAGCAGGAAAGATTTCAGCTAGGCAAGGTTCAAGTATCTCACTTCTCCTTTACCCAGAGGAGAACCTGGAGACACTTGATGTCCCAAGAAGCATTCAGGGCCACACCACCCCAATTTCCTTCTTCTTTCCACAATGTAGCCCTGGATTCTAAACCACTCTTATTACACACTTACACAAAACACTCTTTGGGGCTGTGCCCAACAACTGATAGATAATTCTAACCAGTCAAGACTTAGAGACTATATACATGATAATAAGTAACAATTAAAATGAACAGGAAATGTGTTCTTATGATTTCTGATTGTTTTTAACTCTTCTAAGCCCAAGAATAGGAATTGTACTACACTGTGTTTAATAGCCAAGAAATGGCCCACAGTAACTATTTGTACCCAGCAGGAGATATGTTTGCCTTAGGCCATGAACGGCCCCAAACACTGACTAATTTGTGTTAAAGTCAAATTCTGATTTGGCTTTGTGTAGTTGTGCCTCTGCTGAAATGTTTTAGCCCAACCTTGGCAATGAATCACTTAGCACAGAAGCCCCTCACAGCTGAGGGACCTCTCCACTGATCTGTTCAGATGAACAAAACAAAAAAGTAGTCATTTTCTCTCTAGTTTTTCTTTTTTTAATCTCACATATGGTAAAAACATACCAGATGGCTTGAATTCTGAAGGACAGTCTGGTGTAGACCATTTTCCCTTCTCAGAAAACCATTGTTCTATGCACTTGAGCTACTAATCAGTGCTTAACAATCCCAGGAGGTAGACTTTTCCCTGTTCCCTCGGGTGGAGGGACAGGTCTTCAAAAGGGACATGGGTCTTCAAGGACCATGCATGTAATCTGTGCAGAAGGCAGCTGATGACTCAGGTATCACTGCAAAAGTAAACCCCACAAGAGCTGGTCTTCCCAAAGCCCCCCAAACCACTAACTTTCTAGTGAGAAACCTGGAAACTTTGTATTTTATAGTATGTAGACCCTTGGCTGACAGGTTTTCAGTTTAGCCAATTCCCTTAAACAGAACAAAAACTAACTGAGGTGCTGCATATATTTCAGTTTATTTTTGTTGTTGTCTTTGAAAAAAAGGTTTAATGTGTGTCCTAGAATGGTCTTAAAACTCACCATGTAGCTGACAATGACCTTGACCTTATGATCTTATGTTTTCACCATTAGAATACAGGAGTGTTCCACTATGCCTGGTAAAATGCAGTGGGGATCGAACCCAGGGCTTCATTAGAGAAGGCAAACAAATCTACCAACTGAGCTCAATGCCCAGCTTTGACAAACTACATTTTTTATATACATGAACCAAGGGCTTTGTGTATGCTAGGTAAGCAGTCTACCCACAAATCCTCAGTCCTCAGCCCACTATGCGTTACTGTGACTATGTGGTCACTTGATATGTTCAAAGTCATCAACCTGGCTAAATTCAAAGGCTGTTCCTTCTGCCATCACCCCTCACTCTAGAAACTTAGTGTGTAATGTGGTTCACCATGAGGAAAACACAAGGGTATCCCAGGAGGGAGGTTGATAAAGATCCTATAAAGAGCACCACACTGGTCAATAGCTTTGAATGTTACAAAGAGAATTTTGTTACATTTGCCTCAGAAAATGGAACTCTTACTGTTTCACTTCTTTTCAGCTTAATCTTGGCCTGGATTTCTTCTGCAAGTGCTAGCTCTTTGCCAGGCTTTCTTCATCCTGGATGGGAGGCCCTGCCACTAATTCAACGATTCTTTTCTTGGCCAAGGAGCTCCAGGTTGTCCATAATGTATGCACAAAAACATCTTGCTGGAGCCAAGAACTCAGTTCTTCCCTTGCCGGGGTAAGAATCCCATTTTGGTCTGTAGTTATAAATGGGAGGCTTAGTGTCCATTCATCCTTTCTTCATGGTTCCCACTCATTTAAATTCCATTAGTGTGGTTTCATAATCTTTTTCTTCAGTCTGTGGGCAAACTCTAACAGTCCTAATCGTTGGGGTTGTTCCTTGATCAGCACAGCCCCTGACCTTCCCAATCAACACTGGTGAGGGAAGCACTGGCAGCCATCCTCCCCCTTCCCTATCACCCCATTCCTTTGGGGAGGGTGGCAGGGAGAGTCTCTTTGAAAGAGGAAACAGAAGAGAACTTGTCTAATGCAGACTCATAATTTAGAGAGTCTCCATGACTCACTGGTTTATAATGTTGGAGGCATGCTGGGTAAATCTGCCTTCTGTCTTTTAGAACATTGCCCCCAGACAGATCCCTGCATGTCTCCTTAGGAGCCCTCAAGATACAAGAGTGTAAGGCTTTGGCAACAATAATACAAAGAGGTATTGAATTTTCGTGAGCAACGGGGGGACCTCAGCCTCGCAAGCTAATGCAATATTGATCTGAGCTAGGAGGACAAGGCACTCTCATGCGCAACCTATGTGCTCATTTGTGTTTTATTTGAACTGGGCCACTGTTTTCTTCATTTTGTAATTGTGGACCCAAAGGCCAAAGAGATCACCAAACCCAGAAGTATAATGGAAAAGTAAATTACTGAGGACTTTAGTAAGGGGGATATACAAGCTCTGAAAAGTAGGACCCCAGTTCTATCAGGTTGGATGTGAAGGTGAAAGAATGTCTGTCTTGCTTAGATGACAGCACCCCACTCCATTATTCTTTCCAATAATCATAGCCCTACCCCAGCATGAAAATAATGTGATCTTCTATCTTCTTATATGAAAAAAAGCAACGATGAATCACAAAGAGTCATTATTTCTTTGTTTCTTGTTTGTTTGTTTGTTCATTTTTTGAGACAGTCTGGTATTCATGTTGCCTAGGTTAACCTTGAAATCAGTAATCTTACTTAAGCCTTCCAAGTTCCGAGATTACATATATAAGACTATGCCCAGCTAAAGAGGTACTTTTAAGGTAAGAGAACTTTAATACATCAGAAAGGAATCATTTCATAGGCACTAGACAGGCCACTTAACTTTTCATAATTTAATAAGTATATCGGTAAAAAATCTCTAGAGTTTGCACATTTTTTTTCTATCATTGTGGTCTTACAAAGCAACTTTAAATGTAAAGGTAAATTAAAAAACAACAGTACTCATCTGGCTCTTAAGAAACTCATTCTTGACTCTGCTGATCACTTCTGAAATGTCAATGACAACTAAGTTCTGGTTTTTCTTCCCAGCTCAAATAGAGGGCTGGCACACCACTGGTGTGAGCTCATCATTCCCTGGTTCCATTGTCCAGCCCACACAAACATGTAGTATCCTTTGCAGAGGCAGGCTTGGCTCTCTGTACCAATTCCTTCAGAACTCATGGATCCACCCAGAGAGTGAGAAATGGAGACATGTGATTCACAATCTGCATTCCTTGAATTCAGAGTTTTTGAGTAGACTGCTCTTCTTCAAAGTCAATTTGAGTCAATGAATAGCTTTCAATTACTTAGTCATTTAATTTGATATTTATGATAAAATGGAACATAAGGTCATAGGATGGCTAAAAGCCTTCTACACCTTTTGGATATTGTTTCTGGAAAAGATATCAGAGACTAAAAATCTATTGGGAGTTATGAGTTTTGAACTACCATGAAAAAAAGTTTCTAGTGCCACTAACAAAAAATCTAGGAGGGTCAGTTCCCATTTTCCCTAGAAGAGAGAAAGCTGTGATGCTGTTGACTGGATGAGGCCAGGTAACTATGAACAAACATACAAAGTTTTTTGGAGCAAATGTAGCTCAGTTAATTTAGTGCTTGTCTAATGTTCAGGAAGTCCCAGGTTCAATCCCCAGCATGGCATAAACCAGATGTGGCACTGCATGCCTGGAATCCCGGTACTGGGAAGGTGGGAGTTCATTCTCAGCTACATAGTAGGTTTATGAACAGCCTGTACTACATGAGATCCTGTCTCTAAAAGAAACAAAATAATGACTTCTTCATATCCCAAAGCTAGTGTTCTCTGGAAATGATTCAACTCCGCTACAGTTCAAACCATGGGTGCATAAGGCTGGTAACTCATATTATTCTTAGTTTCAACACAGTATTTTTTGTAGAACCAGAAAATTACCACTTTAAGAAACCCTTGACACTAATAACAATGTGCCTCTTTCTAAAAGTATTCTAAATAAGTTGGTTGATGGGACCTCCTCCTCAGATGTCTTTTTAATTGAAAGTTCTAGAAAGAAAGGCTGCAAATTTGGGTTGTAAACAAACCAACCTATTATTATGCATTCCAACTATTGTTACCACATTATTATAATGCTGTTTTCCTAATTATCAGATTGAGTGCTTGGAAATCAATCAGTGCTATGTTTGGGAAAATCTCATTATCTAATGAAGGAAGAATTTTTGTAAGATCATTATAGCCTTCTTCATAAGGTAAAAAAGAAAGAACAGATCAAACTAACGTTAACTTGCTCATTCATTAAGTGGCAGTATAAAACTTTTCTAACATTAAATTTTTCTCTGCCGTTTAGTTATAAAATGATTGGAATTTAAATGTTTTTTCTTTCAAATCTATAAGCACTTGCCTTCATATTTTACCTGATCTTCATTTAGACTGTATTTAGCTTAAGAATACCGTCCTAACATTTTAAAGGTAGTTGTATATCTTCAAATGCTGGCCATTGAGCTCTTTGAGTTGTCCTTTCCAATATATGCAGTGTTTTCTCAGGGGAAATCTTAACAGGAAATTGGGCTAAGCACAAATTCAGCAACACAGCTGCAACAAGTTCTTTCATACTCTTTGCTTTGTTTGGAATTTTCATGCAGATTTTTGCACTCACTTTCTAACTCTCCTGAAAGTTTCATAAATGTCCACATGGTTATTTCCCAACCTCCTTTAATATCATGCTCAAAATTGTCTTGTCTTATTCTGTTCTGGCTTGACCACCCCATTCCAAATTTCAACTACATCCTCTCTTCCTGATATGCCATCTCTTAATTCTGCTCTTCTCTCCCCCTCTCATTTCTAGAATGAGTGATTTGATATAAGTGATGTTTTAATGAATAGAAATAAAGTAGACAGGAAAACTATGTGTTTATATCCAGGCTATCACAGAAATCGCACAGAACCTTGGACAATCTTTCACAGACTCCACTGCCTGTGTACACAGTAAAGGGGTTGAGAGCTGTCGTTGGGAAAGCCTTTCTAATCACAGAAATCCCATGCCTGCCCTTCACAGTTACATTTTATTTTCCCTTTTCATTCTGGACTATTTTAAGAAATGATGTGTGCCCTGTGACATTTATAAAAGATTCCCCTTTTTTGAGAGATTTTTCCAGCTGCTCTTAGACGTTACCTTCAGGGAATCCATCCCAGATCTCCAGCCGGTCATAGCGACAGAACATTCCGCCGGGAGGATTTGAGTCTTGCTCCAGGTCAAAACTTTCAAACTCCAGGATTATTTCAGACATCTTTGGTGCAAAGATGATGTAGGTGCACTCCAAGCTGTTGGGGTATTTTTCAGGGAACCCAGGGGACTTTATCACTCCAGTAGGTGCTGTATAGTTCTGAGAACATTCAGGTCCTGTGAGATAAAAGGGACACAATAGAAATTTCTCAACTTCACAAGAAGTATAGGGGCAAGGCATAGGGTTTCTAGGAAAAGCCCACCACCATCTCCAGTCACTGCTTAACCATTCCTTAACAGTGACCTACATGGTAGAGTCAGGCTAAGGTTTACTGTGCTTACCATAGTGTACTATTTGTGTGGAGTAATTAAAAAGCATCTGATGTTGCAGGCACACACACACACACACACACACACACACTGTGATATTAAGTATCATGAATATATAAATTCATGTGGGAACAATGACTAAGCAAGCTGCAGAAATCTCGACAGAGCCCTAGAGAAATAATTACAGCCCCTTCAAGCTCAGATCTTTAAATCTCAGGGCTGACAGCCCTTTATTGGTGAAATAGAACATTTATGGAGGCAAGGGAGAGAATTCAGCCAAGAGAGTTTGGGTTTCAGATTCCCCTGGCAGTGAGTCGGTCACTCAGCCAGATGTGACCTCTGTCTCTTTGACAAACTGAATGTGAAAGGTAATTCGTACATGGACCCCGGGTGACTGGCTCAGACTGAGCAGTGTTGACACAGGTGCATGTCAACGTGTGGCAGTTAGCAAGGGCACCATAAACTGTGATTACAGCCCTGATGCTAGGAGTCACCTGATATCAACACTGACACTATAACCTTCCCCCAAGTATCAGCTGTGGTGTAGTAACCATCCTGAATTTGTTCATTCAGAGGTATGTGCAGAAGGTACATATTTATAATGTGTAATTTTAATAGCTGTTCAGGGTTATCAAGACATTGCAAACTGTGGTGATTTGTGATTGCAGAACAAGAGGAGGTGTGTGTGTACTATGGGCTGACCTTGTAGTTAAATGAAAGAGCAAAATTTCAAGTCTATGGCATCTAGCATCAATCAGGATAGGGTTGTCTACATAGCTGAAAAGCCAGCTTTCCCTTGTGGCCACCACTGCTCTGATCTTCAAGTAGCTACACTTAAAGCAGAGAAAACAGGACACCCCTTCCCCTTTAAAGAGTCATTTATTTTATTTTTATGTGTGTGAGTGTTTTCCTGCATGTATGTGCACCACAGGAGTACCTGGTGCCCACAAAGGTTGAAACCCCTGGAACTGGAGTTATGGGTGGTTGTGAGCTACCATATGAATACTGGGAACTGAACGTGAGTCCTTGCAAGAGCAAAAGGTGCTCTTTACCACTGGGCTATCTCTCCTACCTCAAAAATGAGATCTTTTGAATCTCAGTACTGAATCCAAGAATGTTCAAATCAGCTTCTCTTTCCCTGCACCACTGGCTGGCTGTGACTAACAGGCTACTGTAAGAATTCCAAGAGTTGATGAAGTAAGGTGACATGTCAAGACTGTTCTTTGCATTTTTGTGTGCACCTGTACATGTCTCTGTGTGTACAAGTGCATGTGGGTCTTCATGCAGCAGCAAGGGATGCACGCAGATGACCTCTGCTATCTTTCCTTAGTGCCACCTGGTTGTTTTGAGACAGGGTCTCATTTTTACTTGGACCTCACCCAGGGCTCACAGATTTATTAGACTGGCTGGCCAGTGACCTGAGTTTGCCTCTCCAAGCCTGTTCCATCATGCCTGGCATTTTACTTGGGTGTTGGGGATCAAACTTAGATTCTTATATTTGTAGGACAAGTGCTTTCCTTATTTGAGTCATCTGCCCAGTCTGACACTGTTCTGAACTGAATGGAAGTGCCCAAAGACTTGACGTAACTTCTTAGACACCAAAGCCAGTTTTTAGTGACTCAGGTCAATAAGCCTAGTTTCCATCTGAGGCTCTGGCAGCTCTTTGGGGGAAAATTAGTTGGCTAGCACCTGAGTTAGATATTCACAGTTCAGGAGTATAAGAGAACAGGGCTTGTTACTTGGACACAATACCTAGCCTTCCAAAATGAATGGAATGCCTCCCAAACTTTCTTACACGGGTTCAAACTACTCCATTCTGCCTCCAGATGTTTGATTACAGCTAAAACCTCATGAATCTGTTGCATTTTGCCAGGTTAGTTCTAGGTGAAGGTTTTCATTCCATTCTGAATGCTCTTGGACCTTCTCAGACAACAGTGATAATATCAATTTGAATTACAGATTCATAAAAGTAACATATGAAATACATACAAAATATGTACATACCCCATATATCATATACCACAGTTACATATCAATATATTATATATTTAATATTAATTTATAACTGCATAGTTAATAAACAATAAATCCATGTATTGAATGAGGCACAATACTGGCAATCTTAGAATTTTACTTCCAAGATGCAGCGTGTCTATGTCTCAAACTCCTCTCTGAGGAAGAAACACTTGGTTAGGTCTTCTAAGGCAAAGTGCACAGAGAACTCCAATGCAGGTATTAATATCTTCTCCTGAGAAAGGTTAGTATGCCTAGATGAGATTATGGTTCAATGAAACAAAAAAAAAGTTGACCAGCATCGACTCCACTTTCAGAACTACACAATTTTCAACATTTCCACGGTGTCAGACCACATCATGTACCCTTGGAAGGGACTTCAGGCTGGGTATGGCTCAATATAGCAGAGAAATCTCAAGGGGTGATTGGAGAGAACCAGGCTGAGCATCAGAAGATGTGGGCTCCATTCCTGCCTTGGCCACTGACACCATGGAGCCTCTGGCATCTTTAAGCCATCCTTGTTTTTACAGGGCTCTGATCTTTGGATTTGAAAAAGAAAATAATAATTTCTCGTTTTCTCTACCATACACCAAATTTTTTAATTTTGTTTTGCTTTGTTGTTTTAATTAATTAATTAATTAATTAATTGGAGAGAGGGCCTCAGAGAAGGCAGACTAGCCTGATACTTTGTTTGTAGCAGAGGATACTCTTGAGCTTCTTGTATTCTTGCCTTCAAATGGGATAGCTATGTAGTACACGTGCTCTACCAACTGAGCCAAATCTCCAGCCCCAAATGATTGATTTATTTGTTTTGTTTTATCATTTTCCTTTTTCACTGTTATATCAGTTGGCCCTATTGAAGAAATGCCTCCTCCACAGGAGACAGTGGCAGGAGAGGGTACAGGAACTCCACAAGACCTTCAGGGCTGAACAAGAATGAGGCCAGCCTGGAAGCCAGTGAGTTGCAAGGGGGACAGTGCTTGTACACACAAATCTAGAGGTGTACCATGTTTGACTATGACTTGGAAGATGACAAGTACCTTATGTGACTACAAAAATATTACATCTGGATATTAATGACAAAGGAGATGGGATAGAGCTATGATGCTTTCTCAGAGTTACTGTTAGATAGGTCCCTCTATTTCCCAGGAAGTTAGCCTCAACTCCTTATGGCTGAGGATGATGGCGAAATTCTGCTACTCTTGCCTTCAATGATCAACCATGCCTAGTTTACCTCGTGTTGGGAATGGAACCCAGGGGCTCCTTCATGTTAGGCAGGTACTCAACCAACAGAGTAACATCCCTCCCTGATTCTTGTTAAATATCTAGTTTTAATTACATAGTCTACCAAACACTGCCACTCCGCCCCTGACACTGAAGTCCATAGAAACTGCTCCAGCTTCCCTCAGTATTGGGGTTGGTGGCCCAGGCCAACAGGCAGGACAGCGGGAGAGTGACAGGCTAGAAGTATGTGTGTCCCAGAGAAGGATTTTTAGGTGAATGTTGGTCTACTGGACCAAAGTTCTAACATCTGGGAGAGCAGATGTAAAGCAACATCAGGGCTCTGGGGAGAGAATCAGGGTGGTCTGAGGTGACCAGGGGGAAAGGTGAAGAGGGGCTAAGGCTGCCAGGCAGGACAGTCATTGGAATCAGCTCTTGGAATTAGGAATAGCAAATTCTCATACTTGTAATCCACTGCCTGAAAACCTCAAAGCCAGCATCTAAAAAATTAATTTCCTGGTTGCATTAAACTATGATCAGTATAATCTGCATGTTTTTAAGAAACTTTTGAAGTTGCTGAGCCCCGAAAAAAGTGCTGAGCTTTCAGAAGATCAGAAATCTATGAGTTCTGTATCATTAAATGACTTCTGAGGAATAACATATATATATGTGTGTGTATATATATATACACACACATATATATGCATGTATTTTGTGAATATTTTTTATGCAGACTATAGGTGAAATAGTAGACAAGTGGGTTTTTTAATTTCCTAAACAGAAGCAACAGTGTTGGAAAATAAAGCATATGTTACATGGGGAATTTTGAAGATCGTAAGAGAATCATTGGTAAATATAATACATGTATATATAGTACACTTGTACATATAGATACTCTGTATACTGTATATAATGTATACACACAGAGGATAACTTGGGCACGTGCACAGAAAAGTGCACAGAATGCTTCCTGAGAAAAGAGATTGGGTCCAGGTTTTCTAAAAGATCAGGTACAATTTGGAAGACTACAGAGCCCTGAGCCTTGAAGGAATCAGCTCATGTGCTGAAACAGTTCTTCTCAAGCACAAGTCAGTGGCAGGTGTCAGAGTTATATGTTTCTGTTTCATCTGAATCTGCATGCCTGTGTTGGATTCCACTGATGAAGAAACTGATACTCCAACCATCCACACCAAGAGGCGGTGGCAGAAGTGAGCCTCACACTCTGATCAGCAAAAGTCCTGGAGCAGGGTGCTCAATGTTGTGACAGTTGAAAGTAGATGAGGACAAAGGCTGCTCAGGCTCTGTCCAGCATCCAGCAGGATCAAACTTAACCCAGCAGGCTAGGTTATAATGACAGGGGCTTGGTGGCCCATGGAGAGGCCTCCAATAGGATTAAACTACATTGGCAAAAGCACAGTTTTGGTCTACTTGGTGGTTCATGGCAGTTGACTTAGAAGGAAGATGTAATTTTCTGAGTCTGCTGTATGAAACTAAGGAGAATAGGCAACATACTAGATATAGAGAGTGACAAGAGAGTAGACTAATAGCGCTTGGAATGTGGGCTCTGATGGAAGACGATGAAGAATTCTCAACTGGTCAGCAACCCCTCCTTCTCCCTCTTCTGCCTCCTCCCCTTCACATCTCTCTCAACTACCTGCAGATCGGTTAGAAACACTGAAAATGAAAGCCTATTCTTACTCCTTTTCTGACACCTGTTGCCTTTGATGATACCATATGCAGAAAGCAAGTACATGTGAGTGTATGTGTGTGCACATACAGATAGTGAGTGTATGTGTGTGCACATACAGATAGTGAGTGTATGTGTGTGCACATACAACTTTCAATGCAAGAAAACTTGGATCCATGTAATCAGGGGTTCAAATGTATGTGTAGGCCACAATCTTAGGTATGATTCTTTTAAAAAAATTATTTTTGAGACAAGGTCTCTCACTAGCTCATTAAGTAGGCTAGGACAGCTGAATAACATGTTCCAGGGGTCTTACTCTCTTCAGCTCCCCACTGCTAGGATTACAGGCAAATACCACAACATCTTGATTTTTACAAGGGTGTTAGGAGTTCAACTCAGGTCTTCGTGCTTGCAAGACAAGCACTGTACTGTCTGTCCAGTCCTGTGCTTACATATAATTATGCAAGAAGTTATTTCTACATGAGGCAGGGTCAGGCATCTTTGAAATGTAAAGAAGTCATATTGAGGTTTCCAAACTTCCAGTGGTTCTTCCTGCTGTGGACTAAGGGCTCTGGTTCCATTGCTGACCTGGAATAATACCTTTGGTTTTTGACACTGTTGTAACTAGGTTTTTTTTCCCTCATACTTAAGTAGGCACTTTCTCCTGCATTTCACAACATGTTCCAGACTTAAGCCACTGTTTGTGGATTGTTGAGAAATACTGGCCAACTTTAAAATTTAAGTAGCAGAAACAAATTTTAATACAAGAGGAACCTGTTTCAGATTGGATCTGGAATGTGCCTAGCTTGGTCTTATTGGAAGGTGGGGAACTTTGAGGGAAGTCATCTAGTCAGTGTGTGTGTGTGTGTGTGTGTGTGTGTGTGCGCGCGCGCGTGCGTGTGATATATCTTTTAAAGATGGTAAGCTTCTGTTTTTATCAAGATGTGGCCATAATTCCTCAAAATTAGAAGCTTATGAACTGTCAGACAAATAAAAGGAAAAGTATTAACCATAGATTTAAGGTAAAAGAGACTAACTGCCCTGACTGACACAAAAGAAATCAAACTTCATGGCTGGGGATGCGGTTTAATTGGTAGAGGGCTTGCCTGGCCTATATGAAGCCCAGGGCTCCATCCCCAGAGAGGTATAAACTGTGTATGGGGCCACACAGTTGTGATCCTCCTACCTAGAAGTTGGAAGCAGGACCGTCAGGAGTTCAAGGCCATCTTTGGCTACATAGCAAGCTAGAGATCAGCTTGGGTTAGAGATCTTGGAAGAGGGTGGAAGGAGATAGAGAGGGAGGGGGAGAAGGAGAGGGAAGAGAGGGAATAAATCCCAGGAATATTTTAGCTTATTTCTGAAGAAAAAAAAAAGAATCAATGCCTTTCAGAGAATTCAGTGTGATGCATTCTCTCTTTAATCAATACATTTCAGGGTGGTGCCTTTTTTAAAAATATTAATTTTGAGTACCTTTGATCCATTTCAAAGACACTTCTGCCACACCATGGAAATATTTACCTCATTCAAAATATTTCCCAACATTTCTATAGGGGAAAATTGAAATTCCTTATGAAAGGATGGAGCCATGACCTTCATCTTTCTTTTCGCGTGATCTCTTGGGAATTCAAACAACATTAAAGAATCATTTAGTCATTCTTGTTCTTATATAAGTTACTTACCTCTCTTGAAGATTTCATAGCGGATGGAAAACCCTGCCCCATGAGTCTCATAGTCAGAGACAAATTTGATGAAGAGAAAGGGTCCTGAAGACACCACAGGAGAAGGTGCGATCTTCCCACAGAACTTCCCCCAAAGGCGGCCACCTTCATTCTCTCCGTCGATCACTTCCACATAGTCATACCTTGCAAACGAGAAAGGAAGATGCTGTGAGGTGGAGAGGAAGGCCCCTTCAATTCACATTTTGAGAAATGTAACAGCTGGTATGGTCTGTCAAGGGGGGGGGGACACACCATCTGCATTTACCACAGCTCAGCGCAGGGGGACGAAACAGTGAAATGCAATAATTAAAATGGACTGCATTGCCCGTGTGCATTATCAACAACACAGAACCATTGAGAATAATGGTGTCCATTATACTTGCAGACAATGTCAGTTAAAGTAACCAATTAACAAGAAAAAGCAAAATCTCTGAAGCACAATTCTCTATTATTAAGTAGTGTTGCTTTGTCTGTGGTAGGGGTGTCCTGTGCATAATGTGGGACATTCTTTTCAAACTGTGAGCTTCTCTTATGAATTCAGAATGTCCCCTTGGCTAGAGTGCCCCATGAACAATACTTTGATTTCTGTGAGAGACCTTCTAAACATATGGCCACAGAATAATAAACAGATTCTTCACTATTTAACGCCATTCTGCCCAACTCCAGTCTTCTGAGAAAGGACTCTCTCTTTAGCCACATTCAGTGGTTGAGACAGAATACCTCCCCAGCCTACATGAGTGTCACAAAGCATGATTTAAACTGAAAAAGGGGGGGAGGGGTTATGTAAAAATTGGAAAGTAACTTTGCTTATACTCACTAGTCAGAATCTTTAAAGGGATATTGTTGGAAAAAGAAACTCCACAATTGTGAAGTCATCAAAGAAAACCCAGGCTTGATAATCATGCTGACAGGACTAACGGTGAAAAGATCAGACTGGGTTAATCAGCTCTGGTGCTCAGAGCTTAAGGATTTTAAAAAGGCAGAAAACCACCAGCAGGAAACACAGGTGTCCCTGAGTGAAGCAAGATTTCCATTGGTTTGGTGTTTTGTTTTTAAGCCTTTCTTTTGACTTCTTTTCTTCTATTTTTTTTTTTTTTTCAAAAACACATGTGCTTTGGTGGGGGGTCCACGGTCAACACTGGATATCTTTCTTTAAGAGCTCTTCACCTTATTTTTTGATACAGTCTCTCTGACTGAACCTGGAGTTCACTGATTAGGCTGGGTTGGCTGGGCAGTGACTGAGTTCCAGGGCCCCCCATCTTCGCCTCCCAGTACACGAAGTTACAGATGCATACTGCCATGCCTGGCTTTGTATGTGGTTGCTGGGAGTTTAAACTCAGATCTTCATGCTTGTGCATCGAGCACTGTGTCCAATAAGCCATCTTCCCAGCCTTTCCATTCTTACTAAGCCACAACCTGGGAACCAAACAAACCTGATTTGTCTTCATTTTTCTCCTAGAACTCACAGGAAACCATTGCAACCCATTTATTCTAAACCTCGACTTGCTTTTAAAATCCTGAGATATATTCATTTCAGGCCCCTGGCTAAAATATGGCAGTCACATAAACTGTATTTGGCAATTTAAAAGAAATCAAGTGAAGGAAATCTTCATGATGACTGTGCAGTCACTAACAAACTCTCTTCAAACTGCCAGGACCCATGACTTATGTCTACGGAAAACCCCAGGAGACAATCACCAGGATGATATCACTGGTTAGAGTGGACAGCTCAAGGCTCTCTAAATTAAAGATGACATTACCTCATCAGTTGAAATTGTCTGCCAGCTTTGTGTATCTCAAGAAGAAAATAAAGCTGGCATTGATGGAACTAAGCATTAACATATGTGAATTATTGTCCAAACACCATTTCCCTTGTTGAGTCTGTTATTTCAGTAGTAATCCTGGGGCCAGCTAACACCTCTAATATTACCGTCCCTTTGCGAAATGTGTAAATACACTGAGGAATTATTCCTTGCTCCATCCTGGTAGAGATTTTTTTATATTTAAAAGATAGGAGAGAGGAAGGTGAGAGAGAGGGAGGATGGAGATGAGGAGAAAAATATATCAAAAACCCTAGACGACTTTCAGAGGTAACAGCAGAGACTGGACCCACCACAGCCTCTCCAACCAGTCTTTATGGAGTGATTCCTTTCATGTACTGCTCCACTGACAAGAAAGGCCTGCAGGCTCTGCCCTGCACTTTCTTATAATCTAACTGTGATTTGAACTGCTTGCTGTGTTTGGTCTGGCCACCACATACCCAGCTTTGCAATGTAAGCATTCACTCCAATCTTGACACGGTATGAATACTAAGCAACTAAATCCTGGTGCATGCTGCCTTCCAGGCACAAATAAGAGAGGTGGGGCAGGCACTGTGAAGAAGAAAAGGCATTTCTGGGGGGGGGGGGGGTTCTCCCAGGTATCAGAGTGCTCAGCTAACTACTCCAGGGTACTGCAGGAGGGGAGAAAGCCAGTATCTTAATTCATATATTCCCTGGTAGTAAATACCGGGCCCTCCCCTTGGCAACCGCAATAGCTATTTTTAAAAGTGTGAGGGGTGTGAATTAGAATCCCTTCCTAGCAAGAGATAAGCCATAGCCAGTGCCAAGTTTAGGAAACTGAGTTATTCAGGGATACTGTAGTCCCATTTGGATGCTAGAAGGCTGCTGGCATTTTAGCACTCCCTTCAAAGTACTACCCAATCAGGTCCAAGCAATATAGGAAATGAGATTCTTACACACAAGCACACATGCACACATTCAGGAGAGTGGATCCTGCCCAAGTTATAAGAGTAACATCACCAAAGGAGTGAAGAGGAGGCAGCTTGCCTCTCCCTCTGGAGTTGACACCAACCCCACTCCCCACTGTTTTCCCTGTCAGACACCATGCACAGAATGAGGCTGGTGGGCCAGTTTCCTTCCCTGGAATAGTAAGGCAACTTACCCTGGCCTCACTGGCCTTGTGCCCAGGATCCCAAGTTTGCAAATTTTGACACTCCCTCCCACCACCACTCCCTCCTCACCCCTTAAAAGGCTGTGCATTGCTCTGCTGCTGCTGCCAGTGAGGCAACCACCCTTGCTTGGTTGTATTGTCAGGATCCTCAATTGAGACACATGGCTCTGCAGAATGAAGAGAGAGAGAGAGAGAGAGAGAGAGAGAGAGAGAGAGAGAGAGAGAGAGAGAGAGAGAGAGAGAGAAAGAGAGAGAGAGAGAGAGAAAGGCGCTGACCTGTTTGACTCCAGCAGCTAGGGGAGACTGAAAACTTACACCAAGAGAAATCTAATTTATGAAGCCACAGGGAAAGCTCCCCAAATCAACTCATCCTGCTCTGGAAAATGGCCATTCCAGGTGACTAGGGAAGGGGTCATACTTCCACCTGGGGATTCAGGAAGCAGGCCCCTTCTGTCCCTGTTGACAGTGTAGATGTGATGTGGCTCCTTGCTTATTGCAAAGAAAATGTAAACTTTATTTTTTTTTTTTTAAGTCAGGATCTCAAGATCCTGAATCACTAGCTTTGAATTCACGGTATGCTCTTAATCCTCCCATGTTTTAAATGTTAGATTTACAGGTATGAGACACTATCGCTAGCCTAGGGAATGTAAACTAACAGTGGAATTTTTTTTTCTTTGATTATTCAGAAGGCAATCAACCCTTCTGGGTGGCATTCTCCCTCTACTGGAATCCTCTATCTTCAAACTCTTCCCTGTGTGATTAAGGTGGCTGAGCAGATATGTTTTTCCTGTAAAAGCAACACGAAGATCCGTGTCACCTTCTGCAATGAAAAGAGATCGTTCCAAAGGTGCTGAGTTCCAGGGTGACAGCTGACAGATCTTTCCTCGACTGTTCTTGACCTTAGAATCTAAGCCCTTCACAAGTCATAGTCCTTTGCCTGTGTTAGTCCCCCATCCTTACCCTACCTGGTGAAATATCTCTAATCCTAGTCATCTATGATAGTGACAAAAGAATAAAATTTTCTTTCTAAGAATTCCTGCAGGAATGGCCATGGTATGCAGGGCATAGTGGTGCATGCATTTAATCCCAATATTTGGAAGGAAGAGGCTTGGTGGATCTCTATGAGTTCCAGGCCAGCTTGGTCTACAGAACCAGTCCAGGACAGCCAGGACTACTATATAGAGAAACCCTGTCTCAAAATAAATAAATAAAAATAAAAATAATTGCCAAGGGATTATTTCCCTTTTCTTTTGGAAGGCTTAGATTATGGTTTTAGAAAAATGGTCAACTAGAGCAGAAAGCACTTGAGGAATGAGCACACTGGGTCACTGAAGAATGGCTCCAGACACTTTAGAGGTGCATAGCAGTGAACAGGTGAGAAATAAGCCACACTTATGCTAGGTTTTCTCAGGAGACTACAGATGACCCATGGTGCTGTGGAGAAACTGCTCATTGAAGGAAAGCTGACCCTCTATGGGACATTTTCTGATACAGAGAGCTACTGTGACCAGATACCATCTCGTTCTATCTGGCTTTCACATACTCTTGAGCTGGTAGGAAGGGAGAATCTCAGGGTGTTTGTCTTTCTGACCTTCCAACAGAATCATCCCCTCACCCCTGACAGGGGCACAAGCACAAAGGAGAAATGTGATCCCCAACATTGCTCTCTTCCCAAATTGTGAAGGAACGTGGAGAGACAGAATCTTCAATGACAGTAGAAACAAATCCACATGGTTACTGGAGAGTAGAGGGTGTGGCAGCCTGACCTTAGATAGAGGTAGCTCAGCACAGTAGGGAGGGACTAGAGCAGGCTCCCCTTTCCTCATGGTGACTCAGGGGAAGGACCCTCTGAAGTAAACCTGGGTGATAATGACACCAGATTCATAGGACAAAGGAAGCCTCCTGCCAAGGACCCCATGAGTGTTTTCAGGTCTCTTCCCAGAAACAGAGGCACATTCTGGCAGGGCTGCTTCCTCCCAGCTCCTAGCCTGCAACACAACATCCATTCAGAGTCACCCTGGAGATAGTTCTATTTTATGATGTCATTGTGTTCCCTATAAAGTTTTTCCTATATTATTAAACAAATGTTTCCTTCTTAAAGCATTTCTCTCTGTATTCCTTTCTTTCCATTCATCATCCATCTACCAACCTATGCACCTTTCAACTGAGCTATTTATTATCTATCATGCTAAACTATTATATATATATATATACCTATCATTTATATATTTTATCATCTCTTCATCAATCTACTAATCAATCTATTATATCTATTAAGCTGTTATCCTTTATTACCTATCTAATCTAATATCAACATATCAGCCATCTACTAAGAACCTATCACCTACTGTACTGGCTGTTTTTGTGTGTCAACTTGATACAAGCTGGAGTTATCACAGAGAAAGGAGCTTCCCTTGAGGAAATGCCTTCATGAGATCCAGCTGTAAGGCATTTTCTCAATTAGTGATCAAGGGGGGGGGGGCTTTTGTGGGTGGTGCCATCCATGGGGCTGGTAGTCTTGGGTTCTATAAAAAAGCAAGCTGAGCAAGCCAGGGAAAGCAAGCCAGTAAGAGACATCCCTCCATGGCCTCTGCATCAGCTCCTGCTTCCTGACCTGCTTGAGTTCCAGTCCTGACTTACTTTGGTGATGAACAGCAGTGTGGAAGTGTAAGCTGAATAAACTCTTTCCTCCCCAACTTGCTTCTTGGTCATGATGTTTGTGCAGGGAATAGAAACCCTGACTAAGACATCTACCAACCAAACCACCTATCTGTCTATCCATCTATCATCTATTTATCTCAACTATTTAACATTCACCCACCTACCTATGAACCCATACACGCATCTACCCCTCTAGCTCCCCTGCTGTATATATTCTGTGCTTTAGAATCGGGGTTGAACCACATCAGTGTTTAACTTAGGGCTCACTTTTTCTTGGTGTGACATTCAGTTTGTATTTCCTTTTTTGCAGTAGGTTTTTCAATAGACACCCTACATCGAAGTTCTTAACCATAGATAGCATTGTGATGTCTATTCCAATATCTATCCATAAACCATGTATTATGCATATTTGTGTCATGTAAAATGCTGTCAAAAGTGGCCAGAGCACAATGTGACTTAGCTATCTTTGCTGTTGGGAATCCCACTGAGAAGGACAGTAATATTTTAGTTGCATTTTTGTATCTCTATGGTTCATTTCTTTAGTCTAATCACCCAAGATCAGGTCCCATCTCTGAGTAGATCAAGATACACTACAAGAGAGGCACATTTTAAAGGTTCAGGTAGGAGCTCTTTCATTGCCTAGACCCAGAAGAGCACAATGCTGAAAGATACAGGCAACCTGGAAATTAGGGTCCTCATCTCACCTCTCCTTTCCTCACTTCACCTCCACCTCCTCACCTCCCCTCTCTTCACTTCACTCTTACCTCACCTCTCCTCATCTCACTTTACCTCACTCTTACTTCATCTTTCTTCACCTCACCTCTTCTCATCTCACCTCTTCATCTCTCCTTGCCTCTCCTTACTTCTCCTGTTCTCTCCTCCCTTCTCCTCTTCTCATCTCTCCTCACCTCTCCTCATCTCACCCTTACCTCACCTCTCCTCACCTCGCCTCACGTCACCCTCATCCTCATTTCACTTTATCCTCACCTCTCTTCTTCTCTCCTAGAAACTTTCATGTGTCATTTAGTTGTGGCATTGTTCCTGTCAAAGACTCACTCAGTGTTACTCCTGAGCTCAGCCATCGGCTTTCTAGTGTAAACTGGAGTTTCTGAGTAACTCCAGCACCATAAAGCACTTCAACACTTTTCTCTTGACTCATGATGAGTTTTAGGAAATGTCTCTCACTTAGTTTTGTTTCCCAGTGCTGTGATAAGGTACTCAGGCAAAAATAGCTTAAGGGAGGAAGGATTTATTTGGCTCATAATTTCAGGTTATAGTCCACTATGTTAGAGAATCAAAATGGCAGGCGCTTTAGAAAACTGGTCACATAACATCCACAGTCAAATGCAGAGAGTAATGAATTAATGAATATTTGCTTGTTAGTGCATTTTTAGACAATTCAGGATACCTAGCCTAAGGAGTGTTGCCACCCACAGTGAGTGGAGTGACTCTTCTCTCTTCGATTAATATATCAAGATAATTCCCCCACAGATATATCCACAGGTCAGCCTGATCTAAACAAACTCAGTTAGACTTCCTTTCCAAGTGATTCTGGATCATGTCACTTTGGCAAAATTAAATGTCACCACTTTGTGTAATTATAATCAAATAGCTGATTCTTTAATAATTGGGTGAATCTCATGAACCTAACTTTACATATTAAAATTTAAACCTAACTATACTAATAGATGGTATGCCTGAGTTAAGACTTTCAGATCCCATGGTCAAGACTTGATGTGTTCGTAACCTCAGTGCTGGGTAGAGTGGAGACAACAGTATCTCTGGAGCTCTGAGCTACCCAGCTTAACTGAATAGATGAGATTCAGGTTCAGTGAGAGACTATGCCTCAACAAATAAAGTGTTTAAGCTGGAGAGATGGCTCAGCAGTTAAAAGCACTCATTGATTTTGCAAAGGATAAAAACCAATTGTTTGATTCCTAGCATGCACACGGTACCTTCCAACCACCTAAAACCCCAGCTCCAGGAAATCTGATGGTCTCTTCTGGCCTCTGATGGCATCGAGCTCTCACGTGGTACACATGCAGGTATAAATGAGGATTCCTGGGAAAAGGCTGTGTTTGTAGAGGCTGATTGACTGATTAAAACCTCAATGACTATGGAAAATTTGGAAGCTTGCAGGTTTAGGGTTGAATTCCAATTTGTCTTGGTCTTTCCTTAGCCATTTGCTTGCTCCTCCCTCTCTGTGACTAACCTACTACATTGATTATAGGTTAAAAAAACCTTTTGATCAACAAACTTAACAAAACCCTATTTCCCCACCAACCAAATGGCTAAAATCATTAGATACCATCTGAGAGGTATAGCAGGGATTTCTCTGCTGTGCTGTTACTGCCACTTATTGTTTCTGATGTATTTTACAAGTCCCTTGATTTATGACTTTATTTTTTTCTGTTACTCTGAAGCTTCACCAAACTGTGTCAATGTTAGAATATGGATTTGGGGTAACCTAAATCTGTGTTTGGGGCATGGTTACTTAAATTTGACTTCATAAACCATTCCTCTTAAAAATTTTTGTGTAGACACAGCACAACACTCATACAGAAGTGATATCAATGTGCTATACTTGGTGTGGGTTCAGGAGCCTTCAGGTGCCGATTCCAGAGAATAGGGAGATAGGACTGGACTGAGCCAGTTTCTTCAGAGGGACAAAAACAGCAACCTAAGATTGTTGTGACATGTCTAAGATGGGAATATGATAATAATTTAAATGAAAAACAATAATTCATGAGCTGAGGATGCAGTTCAATGGGTAGAATATTTATGGAGCATGCATAAAGCCTTGGTTTCATCAAAACTTGGAGCATTGCACAAAACTGGCTGCAGAAGTGGATGTCTGTAACCCTGCCACTTGGAAGGTAGATTCATGAGAATAACTGGAGTGCAATGCCACTTTGTTCTATATAGTCAGTTAGAGACTAAGACTACATAGCAAGGTTGTGTCTCAAAAACCCCAAAGAATTCAATACATGTAGAATAAAATAATGACCAAAGTTATATTTTTAATAGGAAATACTTGGAGTTTAAGTTTCTGTCTGTGTGGAATTTCATGTCATAATTAAGATTTATTGATGCTAGATTGAAGAAAAACCTTTACATGGTCAAATGCTTGTTGTGTTAACTCAGATTCCAAATGCCTCCTTTTGGAGGGACATTCAAGCACACCTCTCTTGGAGCAAGGGTGCTGCAGAAGAAACAGCATCTGTTAGCATCAGGCTCACAAAGTTTGGTGTTCTAGAAAATTTACATGACTTGTATTACAATAAATGTAGTTCCCAAGGAGAACAGCCACCTGGAAGATATTAGCATTTATAATGAGAGAGAGAGAGAGAGAGAGAGAGAGAGAGAGAGAGAGAGAGAGAGAGAGAGAGAGACTTTCACAAGCTCCTCACAAGGGTTTTTGTATAACTGCTCAAGATATACAAAAGGGAAGGGTTGAGAGGTGCACTCAAGTATTGACCCCCTCTTACTTAATTTCTTACATATTTGTTTATTTTTAAATTTTCTTATTTATTGGTGTGTGTATGAGTGTGAGGGGGGAGTTGGTTCTCTCGTTTTGTGGGATCTGGAGATCAAACTCAGTCATGCGATCTTGCACTTTACCTGCTGAGCTACCTTCTAAGCCCTCTGTTTATTTTTTGAGACTGGGTCTCATGGAGTTCAGGCTGACCTAAACCTCTGCTTAACCAAGCATGACTTTGAATTTCTGATCTTTCTATCTCTGTCTCATGAGTGCTGGGATTATACGTCTGCACTGCCATGTCCAGTTTATACAGTGCTGGGCTTCATGGATGCTAGGCAAATACTCTGCCAACCAAGTCACAGGTCTAGCCCCCCCTCGTGCTTCTAAGATTTTAAACACATAGAATACTGTCCTAGATTGCTCAGCTTTCCAATCTGCATGCGTGTGAACACACACACACACACACACACACACACACACACACACATCCTTCTTGTACTAATGCATTTGTCAGTCTAGTTCTTTCACCTGCAAGTATTATGAGCCCCTTTCCAAACAATGTAGAACCCTTAGCCTCACCTACATTGGGACACACTCTTAGAACAATGGTATACATTTTGCCTCCCCAGTGACAATCAAATTTAGACAATTTCTATTTAAGTCTACTCCATATTTATCTGCATATGAAGAATAGATGTGCTGATTCAGCCTGAACTAGTTTTGGATGCACATACAATAAGGCAAAACTGTGTCCTCTAGTCACCTTTTAGAAAGAATCCCCCATTGATCATCTCATGCCTATGCATAACTAGGCATGCATATGATTAAAATCAGATGTGTTGCGGGGACCTCACAGTAGAGAAATTATTTTATAATTTCATAAATTTAAGATGGAGAATTTCCCAGATTATAACCTCCCTTAGTAACCATCCCCTTTTTTGCAAACCCCATAAAAGGAAGCTCTGAACAATAATCAGCTCCTTGAGTATCTTTATTCATGTGGTCTGGTGTCTTGACACTGCATCTCTCTTTAATCTGTACTATTCTTTCCATCCAAATAAAGTTACCTTGAGTCTCTTGCAAATCTATGTATTCTATTATTTTCAGTTCTTGATCTACGAATCCAAGAACCCAGAAACACCCATCCCAGACTCTGACTACCAGTAACAAGTCCACTAAGTGTTTTCATTGATGTGCCAGACTGACTTAATGATCTGCAGTTGGATTCCTGTTATTAGCACAAAAAGCTCCCTGCACTGGGATGGGTGGGAGCCCAAGGGAGCAGTTTCCAGGCCTGGAAGAAAGTGCCTCTGGCTTATGGTATCAGAAAAATCCTAATCCTCAATTTCCTCTTGATTCTTTAGAAAGAAGAAATAAAGCCATAACTTTTTTTCAGACTTCAGGACCCAACGTGCTAATTTTAAGAGCTTAAAAAATCCTCCTGATTAATTAGTAATTATTCACTGGGGATCTAGAGAATTTGCTAATCAGAGCTGCAGGAACTACAGTTGGCAAATACTTGCATCTTTAAAGTTTTTTTTTTCTCCTCTAATAATTACCCTGCACCCTTTTTCAGTGCCAAGTAGGTGGGATTATTCTTACTGTAGTAAAATCCCTCAAACAGCCAACCATCTTTTCAGAAAAAGTAGAGAGCAAAAGAAAAAAGGTGGATGAGAGTGGGAGGGAACTAACACAGATAAGAAGCTTCTTTCTGCTCGGTGGAGCTGATTTAAGGGTGGTGGTGGGCATTGACTCAGTCAATAGTGTGCTTTGCAGGAGTAGAGGAGAGAGCTCAGAAGGTAAAATGATTGCAACAAAAGCACCAAAGACCTGAGTCTAAAACCCATGTAAAAAAGCTGGCACATTGGTATATGCTTGTAATCCCAGCATGAGGAAGGAAGATGGGTGGATCCTGAGGTCTTGCCAGCCAGCCAGTCTAACATAGCCAGTCTAGCAGAATCAGCAAGTTCCAGACCAGTGAGAGACTTGTGTCTCAAAAGTAAGGTGGTGGTGCCTGAGGAAAAACACCTGAGAGTGACCTCTGGGGTACACAGACACACAGACACACTCATGCACACATGCACCCAGAGGGGCAGACAGGCAGACACAGAGAACAAAGGGAGGGACGGAGGGAGGGAGGGAGCACAACAGAGAGTGTTTTGTGTTGAACAGATGCCACACTAAGGGTAACTTATAGTCCAAGCATTGGAAAAAAAACAAAACAAAAAACAAAAAACAAAAAAACAAAAAAACAAAAAAAACCAAACCAAAACAAAAACCTCAGCCCAGAAGAACTTTCAGATAAGGGTCTGATGAGTTTATGAAGTGAGAGTGGAACACACCTGAGGCAAGCAGGTTAATCAGACAGAGCTTCTCTCCTTTATCCCGGGGGTCTAGTGAAAGCCTCATAGTACTGGGTGAAAAGAGTAGTATCTGCTCCTTGGCCTTTTGATGACGTGAAATTCTACAAAGTCAGAAGGTAGCTTTATCGGCTACATACTATTGGGCCACCATGGTGTGTATTCAACTTATGTCTTAGTCAATTCATAATGCAATGAAAAATTCAGCCAGCTAATGAAAAAACTCTGTCATCTAGAGTTCACGTGACAACCTACCAACTGTCTGGCAGCAAAAATCCCTGGGGCTGTCCAGAGGTCCAGCAGGTAAGGCCTTGCTTTGCAAGCATGAAGGCATGAATTTGAGTCCCAGAACTCTCATTCATGTATGTAGATAGATAGATAGATAGATAGATAGATAGATAGATAGATAGATAGATAGATATAGATAGATAGATAGATATATGGCCTGGTGTTACTCATATGTAATCCCAGGGCTGTAGAAGTAGAGACACAAGAATCTCTGGGGCTGAGAGACCCTGAATCAAATGAGGTGAAGGCTGCTGTTTCTGAAGATGACACCTAACATTATCTTCTAGCCTCCACACACATGTACCTATACAGACATGAACATGCACATCACATACACCTGCACACACACATGCATACATATACATTCCCATGAGCACACACATCTAAGATATATATAATATATATGATTTATGTCATATATCGTATATATTATATATGTAATATATTGTATATCATATATCATACTATATATGGTATATATCATATGTAATATATGATATAAATCTCACTGGTTATTGTCTGACCAGCTTATGTGATTTTTTAAAATTTCTACTGACTTCCTTTACGGACTAATTAATTCGTACATTTCAAGCCCTTAATTATTTTGGATTGGGAACAATCTTAGGGGAGAAGGAGGGATTGGAACACCTCTCCGTGGCCTTATGATTGATAAAGACATGAAGGAGTAACTGCATGTTCTGGAGAAAAATAAGCATTGGCCTCAACCTCACTGGTCTCACTGGACAGAGTAGGGCACTGTCCTAGGTGAGTTTAACCATCTGGTCACACAAAAGGTGAGCCCGTTGAGACAGCGTCTATGATCTCAGCACAGATGTAGCTCAGCGAAGAGGGCATAGAACTCCTCTCCCCCCTTCATCCAAGGAGCTCCCCTGACTCCAATGTCTTTACAGCCAGCTTCATAGAAAGAAAAAGGGAAATTGCTCAAGCCAGCATAACGTGTGGTTCCACACACACTTCTCCCAAGCACAGCAGAAGTAGATAAAGGTATGAATATCCCCTGCCCATCACAGTGCAGGTTCACCTGTGTAACCAAGACATTCGGTGACAGGGCAGAGCCACACTGGACTTCTTCTTTACGGAAACACATGTTTGTAACATAAGGAAATTTTCTTTCTTTTAAAAACCTGTGATTGAACTTTTTTCTCTACTTCAATAGCCTGATTTCTTTGAAGTCTTTACAATAGAGGACTAAAGTTGATTGTGCTTGTTCATACATAGGAAGAGTCACAAGGAGAAGGTTGTAGTGGAGTGCTTGCCTAGCATGTGTGACACTTTAGGTTCCCTACCCAGAAGCACATCATGGAACAAATCTGTGATGTCAGCCCAGAAGGTACCAAGCAGAGGACCAGAAGTTCAAAGTTATCTTCAGTTATTTAGTATGTTTGAAGTCAGCTTTGGCTTCATGGAACTTTGTCTCAGAAGTGATGGCTGCCAGGACATAATTGAAGCCCACACTGCTGTTATGGATAGGACAAAACTTCATGTTCAGTTAGATGAAGAACAATCCTTGTCTTTCTCATGAAAGACTGAGCTCATTTTCAGGACTGAGCAAAGAGTCTGCTGTGTCAAGGACCAACATCTCAATTGAGAGGACTACCCTAGGATTGGGGAATTGTTCCGCTTTGCTCAGATTCCTACAGGAAGAGGACACTTCCTGTGTGTGGATGGGTCCCTTTCCCCTTAATGTCCTGGTAATCATTCTACACCTTCCTTACTCTGTGCAGTCTACTCCTTCAGTAGATATGTTTTCAGAATTTCACAGACCAGCCACCATTGGTCCTAAGACGACATACCAAACTGTTGTCACTGTTTACTTCTCTGTGATCAGTGTTGACGGTGGTGAGCAGGCCAGAATCACTCCACAGTCTAGGTTTTTCCATGTCTTTCCCCATGCGTCCCACACTATCTAGCATCTGTCTTTTTCATTGACTATCCCTGGGCAATCCATAGAATCTTGTAGCAGGAATGAAGACTTTCCCATTGTGCTTTGGAGTAAGGACCCATGAAGCGAAGTGAAATGCAGGGCTGAGGAAGGTTATCCTGGTCTACCACAGACTGACCCACAAGCCAGACAGCCACAGACTAATGCTGCCTGACGATTTTTTCTCAAGCAGCTTCCATGTCTAATTTCAGGGTTGGCTTGCTAAAGCCAAAGAATTTCACTTATTCCATTGATTTCTATCTTTTTTTCTCTTTTACAAGCCAGCCAAGAACTCTGCATTCTTGATGGAAAGGGTTCCTGTGTTCATAACTATTTAATGTGCATGTTGAGTTTCCTCTTATGCAACTATATAGCATCAAGGCAAACTGGATGGCTCCTTTAACATTTCTTTCTGTGTGTAATACAGTAGATTATTACTGTGCTGTGAAAATGTCATTGATTCAAGATACTTTTCTTAATGACCCAGACTGTAATAATTCTCCCCTCAGACGTAGGCAAAATACCCATTTTCACTAATTAGACACACTCATAACCTTCATAAAATTTTAACCTTTAAACAGCCTTTCATAAATTTAGAAGTCATATGGTCTTCATATCAATTACTTCTGAAGGAATTCCCCCCTAATTATATGCTGACGAATGTACACTTAGAAACACAGGTTAACAGTTCAAAGACTTCCAAAGCAGAAGTAATACAGGATTTGGTAGTCATTAAAAATAATAACCTCAACTTAATATTTTTCTAATTTTTCTCCTTTAAAATCCAATGTCTTCAAAAAATACTTTTTCCTTAATAGGTGACAGATAATGTTAAACTCAAGCTGTGCAAATGTAAGAGCAGCAATTCTATTGATCTCTTCAATGGAAAATTTCTGGACAAATGGAGGAAGGCTATTAACAAAAGCTTTGATTTTTAATTCCATTATACTTTGCAATTAAAAAGTAAGGGTTAGTTCGTGTATGATTAGATGAATGTATGTGCATGCATGTGTCTGTCTCTGTCTCTCTGTCTCTCTGTCTCTCTGTCTCTCTCTCTGTGCTTTCAGTGGAGAATGTAGCAGTAGGTTCTGTTTATATAACATTCATTCCTGAAAAGCTGGGTGTGCTTTCATGCCAGTCATTATTTTATAAGCTGGAAGGGAGTAAGCAGGTTGTATCCTGTTACACAGGAGAATATTCCTAGGGCAGCTGTGTCCACAGCACTCTGGGAACAGCTGGTCAATGTGGTTAAACCACAGCTTCACACTCTGTTAGCAGTGAATTGACTGCGCTAACTCCTGAGTTCCTTGCCCAGAGTCTCACACAGGTGTGTGAATGGAATGAATGGCTTAGGTGCTGTCTAGCATGCTGATGCCATGTCCAGGTCAGGACCCCTGCCTCTGACTAGGATGGAGGCAACAGAATATGTACCGTGGTGAAGGTGGAGGAAAGGAAGGCTGTCTTGGTAGAAGGAGCTCTGGAGCATTTTTTAGCAACCTGTTGGCCACCATCATTTGAATGTACTCTGCTCATTCCCAGATTCACAACTGTCTCATGATTCTATAGTTTAAGACCAGGAATTACTGGGATGCAAACAACACAATACAATGCATTCCTGTTTGTTCCAATTCAGGTTTCAACAAACAAAATACAGAGGCAGCTGGAGATATACCTGGGCACCATGAACTTTGATGATAAAGTAAGAATCCCAGTCGATATATGGTAGACTAACAGTGTCATCTAGAAGGGTGATTTGGATGCTAAACAAAAGGAATCAACCTGAGGGTTTTCAAAACAAAAATAAAAAGTCAACCTTCATCTTGTGGAACATCACAGTCTCTGACCCCAGTCTCTGTTCATTTGCCATTTTTAGGGTTGATTTAGTATTCCTGAGGGGACAGTGGGACTGTCTTGAGGTCCATCTAAGGACAACCTTACAGGGTTTTTGTTCTTATTTATTTATTTATTTATTTATTTATTTATTTATTTATTTATTGGCATATCTTTTATTTTTGCTTATCTCTGCTGATTTAAATTGCCCCTTTCCAAAGTCCAATTCAAGGATCTTCTAGAAGCTTTTCCTATTCACAGTCACCGCTAAATACTCTTTCACTTGAACTTATAAAATTCTTAATTACAGATATGTGTACCAATCAAACGATTGCAGTCACACAGAGCATAAAGACCCTTCATTCTACAAAACACTGTCTGTGCAACAGTGTTCCCATGACATTTTATTTCCTGATGAAGTTGTCGTCATCCTTGTTTGTGTAAGTAAACTCAAGAATGTTCACTCAAGAATAAAATGGCTTAAGCACACACAACATACTCTGCCTTTCAGTGGCATACAAACTACATTAAATTTTCCATGCTATTTGCTATAATTTATCTTCAGGTATTGTCATATCTTATTTATTTCCTGGATGAAAACCTTCTTCCTAGATTTGGTATGCTAGCCTGTAATCCCAGCTACTTAGGAGGATGAGGCAGGAAGATCACAAGTTCAAGTCCAACCTGCCATACAAAGCCAGCCCTGGAAACTCAATGAGACCTTGTTTCCAAATAAAGAATAAAAAGAGACCTAGGGCTGTAGCTTATTGGAAGAGTGCTTGCCCAGTGTGTGAAACGCTCTGTTCAACCCTAGCATTGCAGAACAGAAGAAAACGTAGATGCTTGTAGTTGGGAATTTATGCTTATTTACCTTGAATTTCTCAAAACTAAGGAACTAGAATGCTGTTTCCTTGGAAATGAGCCTATGCACACTGAGAAAATGAATCTACAAAAATAACCTGAGCAAACATCACAGAACACTGACAGTCAAACTATTTTACACTGTACTTTATGACATATGGCCTGATTCTTCCAGGCTGTTGCATAAGCAGCTGTGGTGGAGAGGTCCACATGCCCCTGTTGCCTTCAGCATCTTTTCCCCTCAAATCACATAAATCACTTTTGGGAAAACACCAAGGCACACTGTGTTTGCTGTTCTTGTTCCAATTACACGAAACCTTATTAAAAGAGCCATCCTGACAACAACATCTCGTCAGAAGAGCATGCCAAATACTTAGGGGCATAGTCTCAGCTAGACGTTCTGGGATTTGGGTACTGGGTGTCTATTAGTGATAATAGGCATTACGTCTGCAAATCCCCAGGTGATCATGTCAACTCTACCTGTTTCGCTTTCCACAGGTGGAATGATGCTCTAATGAGGCCCACGTCTGCAAGATTTCTGCTTAGAAAATAAAAGGTTTAGATCCCATTTCCCTATAAATCCCTTGCTGCATTACTGACAAGGGTGACATGGATGCCTAATTGCCTGTTGCAAGAAGTGTGGTTCATTGTCTTTTAGACAGTGAACGGTCTGCATGCAGGCTCAGTGCATCACTGTTAGTGTGTGTTAGAAACACGCACAAATGGTGAATTTTGCCTAATGAAGCTGTTAATTATTTTCCCCTTCATCCTTACGTTATCACTATCCTCTGCTTCCTCCAATTAGGCAACAAGCATCAAATGGTTCTCTTTATTTGATCTCCATCCTTGGTCTTCTTGAGTGCTCTTTGTGCATACCACCCATTACCTTTTCTTTGACTTGTGAAAATATAAACCTGCCACCATTCAGACTTGGGGTCAGTCTGTGCAGATACCAACATGTTATTCCATCATTTGAATTTCAAATTCTCCTCCACAAATGTTTATCATCCCCCACTCCCGTAAGCTTAAGGAGAACCACACACCTGCTCATTTAATCTTTGCTTCTTGTACAACATAGAGATGTAAATAACATGTTTTATCGATTCATCTCTTCCTTTAGTACACAATGTCCATTAACTAGAGTATAATTCAGGCAGTTATTTTGCAAGTCCAGGATTACAATGCTATCTGGAAGTACCTATATGCGCTCCTATTTGTGCATTCCAGAGAATAAATATAAAAGATAGCAAGCTTATCTGTCTACGGGAAGTTTATTCATAAAATATAATGATTCCAAACTTGCACTCTTGGCTGTGCAAAATGTTGCATTTGGAGTTCATTTTGAGATGTTTCATATCTACATGGGCCACCAAGATGCAAGAGGACAACTGGCCCCAGTTAATCAAAGCCACAGGCTGACAAGTGATTAACTCCAGTTGTCAGATGATTAGCTCTAGCAGTGGGGTCACAACCCTGCCTGTCACTAACTGACACCTAACTCCATAGGAAAGGTAAAGAAACTTGAACACACCATTTCTAAAGCCAAACTCCACGCAGCTGCAGTAGACCCTGGATTCTGTGCCTGGCTTCTCAGAGGACTCCAATTTTCAGCTTTTGTTAAATTAGTTTCAGATCAGTCAATACTTGTTTAAAAACATGTCATAAGTCTCTGTGGCTGGTGCATGCTTCAATTACCTCTGATTATTACATCAAGATTCACAAACGAGATACCAGAGTCACTCCTATTTACTGGAAAATGCTATTGAAACAAACTGAAATTCAATTTCGGGGCAGACTGCAATAACCCGTCAAAACATTCAAGCAGAGAGGAAGTTGGCCTTGAGGTGTGCTGGGCCATTGTTAAATGCAAGACAGCATCTCACCTAATAATTTAAACATGGTCTTGTGGCCTGACATTTTCAATGCTTTCTTGATCTCTTTCTTCTGCCCCTATGTGCTTTTCTCCACGGTGGGGAGCAGGACATGGTGGGTTATAGATTAAATACCAAGCCTTAGTCTGCCAATAGCACTTTAGGAAGGGGAAAATGACCGAGCACTCTTATAAAAAGTCTCACCGTAGGTGTCCGTGCAAAGTAACCTTTATTTGGGTTTTTAAAAGGTGCCTGGGTTTTAGACACATACCAATCTATAGAACTACCAAGTTCAATTTTTTAACTCTTATCTGGGAAGTAAGCCTCAATCACATCCATGGGCTGATCTGAAATGTTTGTCACTACATATTAGGATCCTAAGTTTAAGTAACTCAGTCTGGTACGAACAATTAATTTAACCTGCAACATCTTTGTGTGATAGAGCCAGTTAATGAATACAATCTGGCCCTAGCACAGTTTTAGTTTCATGATCACTGTGCTATGAAACCCCCCTCCCCCAGCTTACATGTACTTAGAGCCTCTAGAAGAAATCAGAGGGTTAAGGATTTTTATGTTTATGGCAGTGGTGATTCTGAAACAAACACATATTTCTCCTAATATCTTCAAGGCAAGAGTGAAGCAAGCCACTGTAGAGTAAAGATAAGACTTTTTCAGAGAACTACGAACAGCAACAACCACAGCTGCATCCCAAATAGAAATGTACTTTGAAAACTCAGTCAGGAACTACCAGGAACAAGGAAAGTGGGCAAGTGGGTACATTCATACTGTTCTTGCCAAAAACCACACCGACTCAAAGAGGATGCACACTTGTTCATATCTACCTAAAGAGGATGCACACTTGTTCATACCAACCTAAAGAGGATGCACATTTGCTTATAATAATTGCTTAACAGAGAATGCAATGAGTTTCCCAGAAGTAGAGAAGCCACAGGAGAAAGTTAGAAGGGTCCAAAACCTTGAAATGAACTTGAAAATGATCTGCTTCAGTATCTATACTTGCAAATACGGAAACAGAGTTTCAATGGCACAAAAGTTTCACATTGATAGCATGGATCATGTGTTAGGTAACAATGCCAAGCTTCTTTCTGAGTTGTCCTTAAAGAACAGATTTCTACTTCATTATGGTATGTGGTTTTCTCTCTCTCTCTCTCTCTCTCTCTCTCTCTCTCTCTCTCTCTCTCTCTCTCTCTCTCTCTCTCCTTCCCATTTCCTTCTTTTTAGACAAGGTCTCCTATAGCCTCTGATGTCATTGACATAATTTACTATACACTCCAGCTGACTTTGAACCTTCTGATCCTCTTGTCTCCATGCCCTGAGAGATTTGATCGCAGGTTGTGACACTTTATCAGATTTATGATTTCGGATAAAATCAACACTTTGGACATGCTAGGACACACTATCACGTGGATGAGGGCCTCAATACCAAGACTCTTTTATCTTTTTAGTATATTTTGAATAGTAGACAAAAGGACTTCTAAAATTGTCACTCAAAGCAACGTGTACTCTCAAACGTGACAAGTGTTGCAAATTGTGTTTAATCCCAAGTCAAGATACAGAGCAAAGCAAGCTCTTTGTACGTACGCCCCTGTGCTGACTTTGACTCTCACTGTCAGGATGGAGGGGGAGGTCAGCAAGAGAGGATAACAGCATTTTATTTGGGAAATGTGACATTACTGTTACAACCTACTTCAGTTGAATAAAGGAGCTGGAGTGACCAGTGACTTCCCTCCTTTAAAACACATCAAAGGATTTCTTGAACCTCCCTAATATAAACCCCACCATTAGAAGATTTTAGAGGACAGTTCAATCTCTCTTCATTTAATATACATATGCACCACATATTATAACCATATAATCTATTTTATACCAGAATAGATTTTCCATTTCCTTCAGATAAAGTAAGAAATGTTTCTGACATATTAACTTTCATATAATAATCCAGGAGGGATTTCTTTCAGGGGTTTTCCTTCTCTGGAATGTTTTTGGCCCTGAAAACTTGAACCACCAGTCAGTTCATGTCTCAGCTCCCGGGACAGAGAAAAACACAGATGGATGGGATTGCTTGGGATTTTATGATCAACCCATTTGTACCATTACCGTTTTATAGTGGGAGAGGGACTTGCTAATCATGGATCCAGTCACGTACCATTAATTCCAACCTTGTGAAAAGTCTTGTGGATGGGAACCACAGAAGGGACTTCCCAAAGCATCTTCTCCAAGGCTTGGATGTTAGCGATACAGAAACAGATGCTTGGGCCAGTGAGATGGCTGCTGCACAAATCTAACAACCTGAATTCAAGCCTCAAAGTGCTTGCCCAGTCTGTGTGAAGCCCTGAGCTGGATCCCCTCCTGAAATCACAGAAGACAGAGAGAGCTGACTCCTGAAACGTGGCTTCTGAACTCTGTGCACCATGCCACACACATGGTTACACTCAAAACACTCATATCACACACACACACACACACACACACACACACACACACACGCAAATAAATGAAATAAAATTTAAAAAGCCTCAGTTGCTACGTGACCGTTAAAATCACATGATGAACAGTATATGTACACTCAGTACTGGGCCTGGATATCAGCAAAGAGGAGAGAAAACAGAAAACATGTTTGTTTCTCAGAAGCACACACAGAAACTGGGAATGGCTTAGTCAGTAAAGTGCTTCTCACACAAGCATGAGGACTTGAGTTTAAGCCCCAAAACTCAAACTACCAGACACGGGGATGCGCTTGTTATCCAGACACTGAGGAAGGAGAAAGGAGAGCACAGCTAGGACTCATGGATGGCTAATCTAGCCTCCTTGGTGAGCTCCAGCCCAGTAAGAGACCTTATTTCAAAACTCAAAGTGGAATGAGGAATGACAACCAAGGTTGACCTTTGACCTCCACGAGTACATTCACACATGTGCAACTCCTACAAATACCACAGCCCCTTAATATGTAGCCTGGTTGCATAATAAAATCTGGTACTCCTACCCAGAAAGACAAGTATACCCTAATCTCCACAAGGTATCTGAAGAAACCAATCTCAGGGCAAGATGCAACTCAGTGTCCAGTGTTTGTCTAATATCCATGAAGCCCTGGGATGGATGGATCCCCTGCCCATACTAGTTGAGAGTAGAATAGTGGGTATTTGAAGACTGGAGATGAGGGATGGTAGAAGATAGAGAAAGGTCAGTCAGTGGGTCCTAAGATACAGTCAGCTAAGGGACAGCTGTTGTGTGAGTGGAGGGTGACCATCTGAAACAGCAACGCACTGTGTATTCTTAGAAGGAAAAAGACAGGACTGTGAAAAGTTTCCACATGAAGAAAAAAATCAAGGCTGGGGAGATGGCTCTGTAGTTTTTGCTGTACAACATGAGGACCTAAGTTTGGATCCATAGAACTTACCCGAAAGCCAGGCACCAGAATTTGTACCTGCAAACGCAGCACTGGATAGGCAGAGAGACAAGCAACCTTATCTAGCCAGTCCAGCCTATGTAAGTTTCAGGTTCTGTGAGAGACCCTGTCTAGAAAGACACTTATGTAGACTTCTGGTCTCCACATTCACACAACCATGTGGACATACAGGCACACGTAACCCCCCAAAAAGAAGTGATACGTTTAATACTTGAGATGATAAATGTTTAATCGGCACGATATGTATACATGTTAAAAATTGTGTGGCACCCTATTAACAGGTACATTTTCTGTGTGTGTGTGTTTTGTTTGTTTGTTTGTTTTTTTGTTTTTTTTGGTTTCTGTTAAAAATAATAAATAAAAGCTACACCATCATTACTACACTGTAGAGGTAGGACTTTTCCACAGCAATGTAAATGGATTTCGATGTGCTTTATTTTGTTTTCCACTGCCATTGCTTTAGAATTAAATCTGAGAAAACCCAAAGAAATCACTGTTACCATGTATAAGAAAATTTACCAAATTAGAGCTCGGGGCGTTACAATCTAGTTTCTGAGCCAGGACCGCAGTTTTCAATCAGGTTCCACCCACTTGTGGGAGACAGACTGATTCTCCCCTCTCCTCTCTGGGCCTTTGGTTCCCCACTTTCAGCCTGGCTGAGTTGCTCCAAGGCCTTCTCCATTAACAACCCATGTTGAACTCTCGTTTGGTTCTGTCCTTTCCACAGAGAGGCTCGGAGTTGCCCACCACCATCTGCAGTGTGTTAGTGTTGGGCCGGGGATCTAAGCCAGGCATTTTTCAAGTGTCCCACAGTTGTAATAGAATTGGAAATGCTTAGGTTTTCATCTTGAAAACGACTTCCTAAAACCATCACTGTAAACACATTATGGATCTGTTCTGAAGAAAAGCTGCCATGTCTTTGTGTTTATGAGGCAATGACTGCCAAGAGAAGGCCTTAGGAAAACGTGGCGTATGAGAAGATGGCTTCCCTGTGGTTCAAACAGAGATGGGAGAAGGGAGGAGGACACTACCTTCTGGGTCACTGGAGTGTGACAGAAAACTGAACCTCAATAAACCATCATTTGTCCTCTGGCACCACCCTCAAAGTATTGGGGTGAATGTAGTTTTAGATAAAAATAAGGAAGAAAGATATTTTCACTAATGGTCCCCCCACCACAAAATAAATATTGTATTTGGAAGATTCAATATTAAAATAGTTGTCCTATCAGTAGCTCAAATGAATTTGAACACACAACCCCAAACCCCCTGCAGTTCAAGGATAATGACTAAAATGTTGTCCACTGCGCTAAACTCAAGGGTTAATAACAAGTAAAACTACCCAAGAACAGAGTTTCTACAAGATGCAGCCGTCTAATGGCATGATCTGAGTAGATGAGACTGGCAGGTAGGGTTGATTAATATGAGATCAGTGGTTAGGTTGGATTAGTTTGAGACTGGTGAGTTAGTATGGGTCAGTATGGGTTTTCACTGGGTTAGTCCAGGTCGGCTGTTAGTGTAGATTGCAATAATATGAAATTCAGTACTAAAAATCCTTGGTAACACTTTCCTTGTCAAGGGATAGAACAACCCACAAGTCTTTGAGGGCATTTCTTTTGTTCCTGCTGGGTCCTTAGCTGTCCCACTGAGGAGGGGACTAGAATTTGGCCTGAAGATCTACACAATGCTGAAAGCTGGAAGGTCTCCTGACCTTCTGGCCTGGCAGCAAACTTAATTGCTCAGGCACCTCAGTCTCCTTCCTTTTCAGTTATTTTAGATATTGTTACGAATGGGCCTCTTTTATTGTTATTCTGCTCCTTCCACCCAGTGCAACCTGGAACCATCCAGAACTGTCATGATCAGCTGTACTTTTGGCATAGAAGATAGTATGATGTCTGTTCCCCTCACACGACTTCTGAATTCACACAAGGCATTTGGAAGGACCTATCCTTCCAAGCCAGAACTGTCAGGGTGTGGCAAGGTGGGCTTTCTCATCTTGGTGTTTCAGGAATGAGAAGGGACAGGTAGCTGACACCCACATATAGTGCAAGGCTTTGCACAGCGGGGCATTTGGCAAGAGTTAGAGAGTTCCCAGAAGGTACCAGGCCACCACACCCCAATAAGATTAGCAGCATGCAATTTAAACAAAGAAAAGGTTCTTTTCACTCAGCACTTCCCATACTCTATACACAGATCTTTCTTCCTGGTGCTGCATAATTTATGACAAATTTAGTAAGACGGTGGCCTAACTAGGCTGCACACAGAGGGCAGGTGCCTCACTTGAACCTGGTTCTTACAGCCCACAAGCTGTGAGCTTCTTGTTTTCGTAGGACACTGTGGTTGCTTGAATGAACTCTGTCTCCCACTGGCTCCAGTATTTCAATACTTGGTTTCCAGTTGATGGTGCAGTTTGGTGAGATAGTGTAGCCTTGCTGGAGAAAGCACACCACTGAGGTTGGGCTTTGACAGTTCACTACCTTGCTTTCAGGTTGAAGATATGATCTTGCAGCTTCCTGTTACAGCTACGTAGGGCCAACCCCCACAACTCCCATTATGGACTCCTTCTCTGGAGTCATGAGCCAAAATAGACTCTTCTATACATTGTTGTGGTCACAGTGTTTCATCACAGCAGCAGAAAGTAGCCTATGCAGATTCTGACAAGGAGGTTTCTGCAACATTACTCTGGACTTTGTGAATTTTACTTCCTGTCTCTTTTGTCAGGTGTTCTAAGAAACTGACTCTTCCTTCAAAACTTGGGGCCTGAGGGTAGAGATTGGCTGACCATACCCCAGTGATTTGCTGTGATCTTGCACCAGGTATTTCTCCATGCTCCTAGGTGCCCTAATCATTGTGAGATTGTAGTCATCAGGGATGTGTCTTTATAACCTTAGGTACTCACCCCCTTGGTGATTACAGGGGTACTGCAATCATCTGGGGTATGTCCTCATACCCCTAGGAATTCAGACTCTTTTTTGTTCTAAAAACAGTTTCTTGAAGTGCTACTCTCAGGAAACAGGTGCCATGTTTTCTATTGATCATACGAATCAACTATTTGCAGTGAAACTATTTGCCAGCTTTCCTGCCCTTGTGCCCAATTTAACCCCAACAACGCACACCCATATTATTTCAAGACCATGAGATTCTCAAAACACTTTTTCAGTTGGTGAAAGGTTACTTCTAAGACAGCATCATCCTCATCTCATTAGCAGCATATGGAACACACATTAAACTTATTTCTCCCTTAGATGAGTAGGGATTCCCTGCACAATGGTCTTACGGTTTCTGCTTCACTGGGACTTATCTATCACCCAGGTAGCATGAGTTTCAGGGATGTGAAGAATGGATGTACACAGCCAGCTCCATGCTATTTAAGCCCATTCCTCACAGCCCACTCTGCAACCTGAGAAAATCTCATGGATTTTCAGCTTGAAGCTGAAGGGCCCACTGACAGTATACAATGCCTGAGCTACCAACATCTCCCTGTGCTTCTGTCTTACTTCCTGGGAAGAACCACAGTAGGATCATTTCTGCTGGCTGGGCATCGTACTGACCACAGAGGGGTTTTGGCATGAGGTGGTTCTGCCTCTGAGCTCATGCTTTCTGTGTAGAGCTCTGTATTCTTGGGCAGATCTTTGAACAGTTATAGTCTTCATTCTTTTCCTCGCAGATAGAGGATAATATCTTGCAATAAACTTTTGAGGATTAAGGCTTATATTTATTCACAGCCCACCAGGCACACTACAGATTCCATATAGACACAGCTCCTACATTATCCTAGGTATGAGTTGGAATATATCCAGGATCTAAGTTCCCTATTCTTCAAACTAACCAAAACAACTACCTCTACCACAGCTATTACCATGACTATTGACATCTGCTATTCATTGAACAGCTACTTGTGCCAGGAACCTCTCTAGGCACTTTTGCTAAATGAGCTCATGATTTTAAATTTTTATTCATGATTTATTTTTATTTTTATGTGTATGGGTGTTTTGCTGCATGTATATCTGTGTTCCATGTGCATGCCTGGTGCCAGAAGAGAATGTCAGATCCCGTAAGACTGGAGTAACAGATGTTGTAAGCTACCATGTGGGTGCTAGATATTGAAAATGGGTCTTCTTGTAGAGCAGCCAGGGTTACTAACCACTGAGCTATCTCTTCAGTCCCCAAATAATCTCATTTTATATTCCAGTCACCTCAAAAGCCGGGTGCTATTTTTAGCACCACTTTGAAAGCAAAAAGGCTTTGTGGTGTTCCACAGCCCACAGTCTCAGCATGAGCGACTGATGGTTTGGGCTCTTAAAACCATACCATACTCCATCTGAACCTGCATCACCCTCTCCTCACAGCAGTGACAACCTGTACTGAAGAGCCACTCCTCCTTCACAGCCTTAGTCCTCCCAGGCAGGACTCCATCAGCCCAGAACAATAGATACAGCACACTTGCTGTGGGACAGACTGCTGCAGAGTCCTTAGTCCATTCTGTTCACCAGAAATGTCTCTAATCATTGCCCAACAGCCATCCCAAGGTTTCCATCCACAATGGCCAAGACAGGGATAGTTTTATCTATTCCCCTTTTCTCCCTCTGTCCCTCTTCCTCCCGTTCTCCCTCCCGTTCTCTCTCCCCCTCCCTCTTCCTTCCCCATTTCTGTGTTCAGACACACTTGCATGTGCATGCAAGTATAAGTGTCATTTTTTCAGGAACTACCCACCCTGCTTTTTGAGAGAAGGCCTAAGAGTAAGACCAACCAGCCTTAGAGATCCTCCTGTCTCCACTCCTAAGTGTTGAGATCACAAATGTGTACCACCATTTTTTTTTTTATGGGTTTACAAAATTTACGTGGACAACTGATTCTCAGAGGTGTCTTTGTGAGAATCACAAAGACATCTTAGTAGCTGTAGACTCGTTGGAGAATTAGCACCCCATCTGTTTGTCCCTGTTAATACTCGGAATTACTAAATGCTCACTATGTCTATTAAAGAGAAGTCTCTTTTTAGAGTTTGATTCAGGACTGTCCCTTACAGGTGCCTGTGATAAAAGCTTGGTCCCCAGCTTGGTGCTATGGACTCTTTAACAGTTTGGGCCTAGCAGGAGATCTCTAGGCCACCTCAGTGTACTTCACAAGGGGCTAGAGGACGTCAGCCCCCTCTTTAATCTCTAGCCATGAGGTGAACAATTTGTTTCTGTATATTTCTTCTTACTTCAGGCCTAGAGAAATAAGGCCAAATAACTATTGTCCAAAACTGTGAGCCAAAATAAACATTTCCTCTCCATTTATTGGTTATCTCAGGTATTTACTAGAGTATGGGAAAACTGACAGACATATCTAACAGGAGGATGCTGCCACCTGCTCTTAAGTGTGAGACTGCCCCATTCTCTTCCCCCTGTAAGCAGATCAAAGCCTAATGCAGTAGGTCATTTTCACAGGAAGGAACAGGAAAGTAGCATTATTCACACACAAAAGAATCCGCACTGGTTCTCACCTGAACTGCACTTGTGCTGGTGACAGTGTTTTCAGGGTTGCATGTTAGGAATAAGTTAGGAATAACAGTCTCAGGGCTGTGTGACTACGAATGAGTTTGCATGGTCTGAAAGCCTTTTGTTTTGCTGTTCTGCCTTAACATTCCAGTCCAGATTTTTCCTCAGCCTGACATTTGGGAGGTTATGTGGAATGAGAGGACCTATAGGGTAGGATTTTCATGAATGCATTGATGACAAAGACTAAAAGTTACAACCTCCCAAGTGCCATGTGTGAGCAACCTGTAAACAGTCTGTAATTATCACCTGCAGGGGTGGGGTCACAGAGTGTCACCTGCTAAGCAGAGTCTGGGGTCTAGGAGACAGATGGGGATCTCTGCTCTAACATGATTTCTTCCACGGTGAGCCAGCTGGTGATGACAGTGTCTTCTCTAGTTGGCCTGGTACTGTGATGACAGAGTAATCATTCTAATTTCTATACTGAAACACAAGTCAGTACTCACTGTGCAGTGTGGACAGAGAGCTGGTAGGGACAGCTTAGCCACAGGTCATGTTAGTGTGGGTGGGTGGGGGTGTTGCTTGGTTGTGGGTATGTGCTGAGCACGTATGATACCCTGAGTGTAATTCCTGGCACTCAAAAAAAAAAAAAAAAAAAAAAATCCACAGAGTAGCAGGGAGCCGGGCAGTGGTGGCACACGCCTTTAATCCCAGCACTTGGGAGGCAGAGGCAGGTGGATTTCTGAGTTTGAGGCCAGCCTAGTCTACAGAGTGAGTTCCAGGACAGCCAGGGCTACACAGAGAAACCCTGTCTCGAAAAACCAAAAAAACAGAACAAAAACAACAACAACAAAAAAGAGAGTAGCAGGGCTTCCTCAAGCTTTGTTTGTCTTTTTTCCCCTTCCAATAGACACGGCAGAAAGTTTCCATACAGAAAGAATATCTGGATTTCTCTAAGAGGCAATGTGGTGACACAGGAAGTCTGCTGATGAAGAAGTGGCCTAGTGGCTTCTGACAGCAAACCCATGTAAAAACTACACATGTTTTAATGTTGTTATCCTCTCTCCACCCAGCACAAGACTTCTGATTAGACTTTCAATCAAGACCTTCTAACCTGCTCCTTCCTGCCCTCTCAGTTCCTGTGGTAGGCAGGCTCCTTCCTGGGCTCTTCCTGTTTGGACTCTTGGCATAAGAGCTGAGGCTCCTGACCTGCCTTGGGCCAAGTTTTCAAAGCCCCCCTGAGTCTGTAAACAGGAAAGGTTTCCTCTGAGACTGAGGTTCCTTCTTGGTCTTCAGATGGCTGTGGGATAAGAACTTCCCATTGCCTACCATGAAAGCCTTCCAATTTACATTCACTAGAGGACATGGTCACAGGGATGCATGACAGAGGGGCCAGGCCTTGCCAGGGAGGACAAAGCCTGAAGACAGGCTATAGGAGGAATGGGTGAGATGTTAGTTAAATTAAAGAGGTGGCACCTAAAGAAAGAGAGATCTCCCAGTGGCGGCTTAGGCTGAGGAACCAGATGATTCACAACTACAGTTACAGGAGGGAAATGGAAGACTTCAGTCCAGTTAGAGAGGGAACCTCAGAGATGCAAGGGGTGATCTAGCAACCTAAGGACTAGAGGATTGGAGATAAAGACCACCTTTGTCTTCACGGTGGGCAAGCACTCTATTTTTAGGAAAGGGGTACAGCCAATGATAAGTCAAAGACATTCATCCATAAAAAGGACTGATTTATGTGTGTTTTCAGTTTGGCTGTGCTAGAGTCGCAGCTCAAGTTGTCAAAGTTGGATGACATCTTAGTCTAAGGCATCTAACTTTTTCATCTGGGGTTTCATTATAATCTATCTCATTCAGGCAAAATATTTTTTATCTTTAAAGACAGAGTCTTAGTAGCTCAGGCTGGCCCTGAGTTTGCTATGTAGCTGAGGGGTTTCAGGTGTGCACCACCACACCTGGTTTATGTGGTCCTGAGAATGAAACCGGGGGCTTCCTATACACTAGGTGAACAGTCTCCTAACTGAGATAATCCCAGTTCCCAATTTGCATTTCTTTTTGATGGTTCACCTACCAAGAGTGAATGGAGGAGCCCATCAATTCCTTTTATGCTTTTTCTAAATTGGAAGACTAAATGGGGCGGTGGGCAAAACAAAATTTAAAAAGTTCTTTCTTACAAAGAATTTTATTTAGCAAATAATAATATTTTAACAAAAAATCTTAGCAAGAAAAAGAGGCACTTTGATACTTAGATTGTGTTTGTATGTGTGTGCATACTGGAGATGGAATCAGGGGCCTCACATATGCTGGACAAGTGCTTAACCACTAAGCTATGTCACAGCCTCTAAGTCTTCATCACATCGGTACTGGCCGTCTCATGACTTGGCTAAGCTCTGTTTTTTTTGAAATCATGAACACAAACTGAAATCCAGAAGTGTGTGCCATTCTTTGCCTCCAAGCTCCCTGTTGACAAATCAGGGTTAAACCTGCTTTTGAGCACTGTGGGAAACAATGACTGGGGACTTTTCACCCTAACAAGGAAATAAAGTGATGATCCTCAGATCTATCAGGATGAGAGAGCTTCAAGTCCAGCAGCTGTCAGAGGGCAACAGCCCATGAGAAGGAAAGAAATGTAAAAATGGGCTTGGTACAGGCTTATACCATTTGTCCTTTATACTTCATTTGGAGCAGTTACCATCTTGGGCTGTAAAATATGTTAACGACTCCTGCTTCCCTTGTTGGCTGTGACAGGGTTGTGAACAACAAACTAGGCAGTGTGCAGCTCCAGTGCCTGCCTTGGTATTGTGTGATACACAAAAAGGGGCTTTTTGGATGGCAGTAGGCAATATTGTCATGGAGATGAGAAACTAAAAAGAGCAGCTTTTGTTTTCTCTACATCTCGTGACTCTTTTTCCTCTAAGATATGATGGAGGGACTCAAGCAGGTCACAAGAGGGAGGAAGCACTTCCTGTGTGATACATGGCTGTTCTGGGGGAACAACTAAATACAATTTGGTTCATACATAAACAAAGGCCCAAACGGCTGAGAGCAACTGAAACACATTATAGTAATTAGTTTAGGAGTTGACCCAAGACATGTTCTCATTAAAATTCTTTCTATTTTTGGTTTCCATTCCGTCATCTTCCTCTGATTTACTTTATTGGACTGGAACCCCTGCCCCAGAAGGACCATGCCACTTCTGGGGGAAGGGTTAATAAAAAGAAGAAGAAGGAAAAAGTGGAGAGAGGAAGGGAAGAAATTAATAGGATTGGGAGAGACCCTCAGACAGTACGTCTTCCGTGAGCTGTCTCAGCATCTCTTCCTGCTCTGTGAGACCCTGAAGCATCTCTGCTAAAAGGCTCCATTCATTTAGTTACTCCCTTATTCTTATTAGTCCTCAGTACCCAAGGCCCTGAAACTCAAGTGCACTTGCTTGTCCCTGAGCAGCCATTCCAATGACACTATCCCTGTCAAGCTTTGAGATGATCTGAGTCTTTCATGACGTCCTCTGAGCAATGAAATGAAAACAACTCCATGTCAGCCAGAGGCCACATGACGGGCACTTAGTCATTGACTTGACCCTATTTATTCACATTCCAGTTCCTTCTGGGTGGGAGTCTCTAGAGCTATGTGTGGTTCTCCTCTTCCACGTATTTGGCTGGTGCTCAAAAACTTCTAGAAAGATGCTCATTGCTGTTTTCAGGTTATCCATCCACCATGAGTTAAAACATAGAAGAAAACCATATGCTTCCATTTTAAGCTGATGGAAAACCAGACAATTTCAAGCAAGCAGGCAAGCTATCTTTTTGTAACATCAGAGTGTTGATTTACTCTAGAACACTGGTTCTCAACCTTCCTAATGCTGAGACCCTTTACTACAGTTCCTCATGTTGTGTTGACCCCTGACTATAAATTTATTTTAGTTCCGACTTAATAACTATAAATTTACTACTCTTGTCGATTGTAATGTAAATATCTGATATGCATTCCCCTCCCCCGTGAAAGGCATTCCCAAACAACCCACTGCTCTAAAACAATATGCTCCATGATGGTGTGTTCTGGGGCCTCAAACAGGTGGCACAGGAGCCCACTCTGTAGCCTCCAAGGAGAGAATGATCACCCACAGTTACAGAGACCTGCGATAACTCCATTCAGGGTTTAGGTAACTTACAGCCATCTAAGGAGCTGAACTATATTTGAGCAAACATACATAATCCATTTAAAATGTTCTTTTGCAGGCTTGAGAACTGGCTTAGTTGGTAGAGTGCTTGTCTGGCATGTACAAAGCTCTGGCTTCCATACCCGGTATCCTATAAACCAGAAAGAGTGGTGCATACTTCTAATCCTAGTACTCAGAATGTGGAAGCCAGAGGATAAGAAGTTCAAAGTCGCGTTCAAGGCACATAAGATTTTATCTCAAAAAAATTAATCTTGCCCCTTTCATAAAATAATTCATGATACAACCTGGACACCTGAGGGAAATCTCTTATGAAAATTATAAGACCTGTCCTTCACTGCCACCCAATCCTTAAGGACGACATGGAATAAGTTATAATGCCTCCAGAGGACTAGCTGCAAAGGGGGATTGTACACCCAGAGCAACAGACAGGACGTTTACAATCCCAGACAAACAAGAGCCATGAATGGTGGCATGACTGGCAAGAAGCAGGAGGGGAGGAAGAGTAACATCCTGGGTTCAGGAGAAATATATTCTCCCTGGGCAAGCCATTGGCTGTCCAAACTGAAGTCTCTTCATCTACAATAAAGAGGACAGAGGGCAGATGTGGGTTATCTTCTCTGTCAGCTGCCAAACACTGTGAGTGCGTTTATGAACCCGACATATTTAAAGATGTGTGTAGTGCTTGAGGCTTTGAGGATGGGAATACAATTTGAAGTATTTTGACAAAAAGTGTTTCTAACAGAAATTCTCTCTCTCTCTCTCTCTCTCTCTCTCTCTCTCTCTCTCTCTCTCTCACACACACACACACACTGTCTCTGTCTCTCTGTCTCTCTGTCTCTCACACACACTGTCTCTGTCTCTCTGTCTCTGTCTGTCTGTTTCTCTCTCTCTCACACACACACACACACACACACACACACACACACACACACGCACACACGCACACAGGCACGCACAGAGGAAATAGTTGTTTATATTAATTTACAAAGGTTAAATCCATTCTTTCCAAAGTCTTTGTGGCTTGCTTGGGCTAGCTTGCCAACAGAGTTCTATTATTGGCAGGGAGCTGCCCACATTCAGCACACATTGTTTCTCCTGCATGAATAAAATCTCGTTGGCCACAATGTAGTATTTACTGAGGCAGCTGCCTTCCCATTCTGGGGTCAGAAGGGTGGGTGGGGGCAGGGCACCTCTGTACCTCTGTAAGAGCCAACAGTCAATGGAAGAAGCTTTCTTTGGCCTCTATTTCCACACAGGGGTTCTAAAATCAATGCTGCTTCCGAAACAACAAAGGAACAAGGGAGGTGGCAGGCAGCCATTAACCCACTGAAATAATATGAGAAGTATATTTTATGCCTGTGGCCAATTTATATATTTCCTTCAGGGACAATGGTCAGGTATGGACAACACAATATTGTTTAAGAAATGGTGCTTCTTTTGGTTTCTTTGTGTTCATGTGTGCATGTGCGTGTGCATGCGTGCGTGTGTGTGTGTGTGTGTGTGTGTGTGTGTGTGTGTATGTGTATGTGTGATATACTTACATCCACGGGTGTGGTATGCATGTTCACATGTGCGCATACATGTGTGTGCATGTATGTGGTAAATGTGTGTAAATTTGTGTATGTGTGAAGCTAGACTGGGTGGTGAGCCCCAGAGATTCTCTCCCCTGCCATGAACTTACAAGTACACACCACCATATGGGTTCTGTGGATCATGCTTGCACAAAAAAGCACTTTTCATTGACTCATTCACCTGACCTTTAAAGAACTGTTTTCTAGCCTTGGCTAGTCTGGAACTCTTACACAGACAAAGATGGCCTCCTATTGCAGTGATCCTCCTACCTCTGCCTCCTGAGTGCAATACTATGCTGCTAGGCTTGTGTTTTACATTTTTGTTAGATATAGCGCACGAGAGAGAGGTCTGAGCTGCTCTAAAGGGCCATCTAAGGAAAGCAATTGTCTACTCACTTCTGGGAAACACAGTTCCTGTTGGGAAAGTTTCATGAGCCCAAAGTTCTTTCTCAAAGTCTCTCCCCCTCCCCCAGCTTCCAGCTTTGTAGTCCTGGGAAGATGCAGAAACCCTGGAGTTAATGAGTGATTAGGGCTTCAGGGGAACTACCATGGGTGATATTTACTTGCATATATGGGTGAGACTACTTTTGTTGGAGTTGGGCTGAATTTATCCAGAAAGTACACTAAGACACAAGGTGAGGAAACAGTTGCCTAATAGAGGGACAGAGCCAAGCTCAGTGAACTTTTCCATACACTAAGCCATCAGGTCAATTCATAGCTTCCTTGCTTAGTTTCCAAATCTCTTCCAACCAAAGCATCCTTCCTGCCCTGCACTAACCCTGAGCTCAGGATCCCACAAGGACTGTCTTCCTCCACGGAACACCACAAGGCAGGATACGATTCTCTACAGCTACGAATGCAAATGTTCTCACAAAATAGCACAAGTTTCAATTAAGCAAGGAGTCAGCAAACAGAACCCTGCAGACCATACTCCAGAGATGGCCTGTCCTTTGCAAAATAGTTTTATTGCAACACAGCCAGGCTAATTCTCATTACAGTGGAGGAGCTGAACCGAGTCTGTCTCATCAGCAAAGCCCACAATATTGGAGTTTAACTCATTTCAGAAAGTGTGCTAATTTCTGCTTTAAAATATCAGCTGGTGCCATAAAAAACCTGTCGATGTCTTTGAAAATACGACGGAGTTTCAATATATAACCTCCACGAATTACCTTCTCAAACAAGGGCTTAATAGTGCCCTCATTCTTTGGTTCAGCAACCATATGCCTAGAAATTTCGTCTAATGAAATTCTAAAACAAAGACTTCACATTCAGATATTAATTCCACCACCATTTATAGATATTTATACTTTTTGAATAATTTAAAGCATTCTAAATATCTCAAGAAGTTCAAATAAAAAAAATCATCATTTTGAACAGGTAATATGATTTAATATTTAGAGCCTAATGTAATGTTTAACATTTAATTTTAAGGGAAAACAGTACAGGAAAGACTGTCTATAGAGAGCTGTACCAATTTTTTTTAACATTTTTAAACATGCACATATAATGCAGAGCACACAAAAACCACCAAAATAAAAGAGCTGTTATCTTTAGCCACAGGGTAATGGTATGGATGATTTATTTTCTTATATTTTCAAATATTTACTTAAAGGAAAAATATGCAACATGTTTCCGTTATACTTAAAGGACTTGAGTGTGTCTACACAGCTCCAGGAAAGGCTTACTGTATAAAAACGAGACAGAGTTGGCCAGAGCACATAACATTTTTTTCTTTTAAAAGTTTTTAAATGATCCCAACTTTAAAAAAAAAAAAATCACGCTCACACTGAGCTTTTATTTATTTATTTTTACCTCTCTGTGTGAATGTTCATGAGTGTCCAGGTGCACATATAAACATGTATGCACACATGTATGCGTGGGTTCTGGAGGATAACTTGTGGTGTCATCCTCAGAAATGTCACACAACTCCTTTGAGATAGAATCTCTCATTGACCTGGAGCTCACTAAGTACATGGTGAGGTTGCCTTGCCAGTGGGTCCAGAGACCTGCCTCCACAGTGCTGATGTAATAAGCACACATTGCCACACTGGTGTTTTACCTAGGTTTGGAGGACTGAACTTGGGTCCTCATGCTTGCAAAGCAAACACACTTTACTCACTGAGACATCTTCTCAGTCTACACTTTGAATATAAAAAGAAAAGCAGGCTTCTATAAAACATATAGAATATAAAATTTAGATTTTAGTTAAAGAAACTGATCTAAAAGCTGTTACAGAGGTTAGACAATCATTTCATTGGTTTTTGTTTTTTTTGTTTTGTTTTGTTTTTTTCTTTTAACTCCAAACCAGGTTCCTCTCTACAGTTTGCCTCCTTCCAAAGGAGGTGGGTGTATGAGAGGGATAATGGTGGCAAATTCACGGCACATGAAACACTATTTCCTCAGGTTCATAGCAAGCATCCTCACCAGCTGCTCCATTCTGAGCAGATATTTCAAATGTGTTGTGGCTGGTCAGCACTGATCAATGATAGCCATCATATGGGGTCAAACATATTTGATCCCATGCTACCACCCACAATAGGACTTCATACAGCCTGACAAGAGGTTGGCAAGTTGATTCTTGTTTCTTCATTCCCTTAAGACTAGACAGTGAAATGCATGCATTGGTATTGGGTTGAATATCTTACTTTGAAAGCCACTGAATGTTCTCTAAATCAGTTTCTTTCAAATCCAAAGGCAAAAAGCAGGGTTCATCCCTATGGTCTATGTTGCTTCCCATACATTCAATACCTAATGTTTTGAGTTGAATAATATAGCTTGCATAAAAGTCCCTGTAAAGCTGAGCCTAGTAGCAAAAGCCCATAATCTCAGCTACTGAGAATGGTAAGGCAGAGGATTCAAAGTTCAAGGCCAGCCAGAGCTCCTCTACCCTCAACTGGTTATATTTTGTTCTAAATTTTGATATTGTGATTGCCCCCCAACGTGTGTCTGTGTGTGTGTGTATGTGTTGTGTATGTGTGTGTGTGTTGTGTGTATGTATGTGTGTGTGCTGTGTCTGTATGTACTGTGTCTTTGCAGGCCAAGGCCAACATTGAGTGCCTACTACCCCATCAGTTCTTTACTTTACTTTTGTGTCATGGCAGTGTCTTTCACTTTACCTGGAGCTCATAAATTGGTTAGATTGTCTAGCCAGTGAACCCCAGAATCTATTTGCTTAGCTCCATCTCCCTATGCTAGAATGATAGGCTCGTAACACGTAGAAGGGATTTGAACTGTAGTCCTCAGGTTTGTGCAGCAGTGCTTTATCCACTGAGCTATCTTCCCAGCCCACGGCATCCTTTTGAAACCTCTCTTGTAATTACTTCCCATCTCCTTTGAACATCAACCCATGTAAGTGGTTTTTCCTCAGTGACTTTATTCTCTCTCTCTCTCTCTCTCTTTCTCTCTCTCTCTCTCTCCTCTCTCCTCTCTCCTATCTCTCTGTTTTCGATGCTAAGAAATGTTCATCTGGATCTGAATCCTGAATCTCTTTGGCCAGTGTGTCCCATTTCCCACAGTCAAGTTCCTTTTTGGACACTGACTTGGGGCTTTATTTGCTGTGATAAAACACCACAACTAAAAGCAACTTGGGGAGAAAAGGGTTTATCTTAGCTTTCAGGTCTCAGATCACATTTTATCACTGGTAGGGTCAGGTCAAGGACTTGAGGCAGTAATCTGGAGATGGGACTTGAAGCAGTGGCCTTGGAGAAACACTGCTTTCTGGTTTGCCAGCCATGGTTTGCTCAGCCTGCTTTCATACACACCCCAGGATCACCAGCCCAGGGATGGTACCACCCACAGTGAGCTGGGTCTACCCACACTAGTTATCAAGAAAATGCCCCCACAGGCTTGCTCACGAGACAATCTGGTGAGAGCATTTTCTCAATTGAGGTTCCCTCTTCCCAAATGAACCTAGCTTGTGTCTAGGACTCTAGCCAGCACAGATGCCTCAACCTGAAAACTTTAGAATCATCTTGAAATGTCCAAAACATGGTCTGCTCTTTTCAGCCTTCATGTGTCAGACATGCCATCATTCTGGATGCAAAGACAGGGAAATCCACATGGTAGCAAGTCACCCAGCCTCTACCTCACCCTGGCTCGGCCTTTGTTCCCTTGCATCTCCTTCAGAATGTACCTTTCTTTCTGTTTCTATTACTACTCATCACATCCAGGAATGCAGGGGTCCTTTCATTGGAGAGGATGAAAACAAACAAACAAAACAACAACAACAACAACAAAAAAAAAAAACCCAAAAAACAAAAAAGGAAAAAAGCAAAGCTTTTCACTCACCGTTGAGTTCTAAGTATTTATTGTATAATTATCATTGGACTTGGCTTGAGCTGGGAGAAGAAGAGATTTCCTAAGGTTTCTTTTTGTCCTTTTTGTATAATTTGAGTCACTTGAACAGTCAGTAAAATGGCATCCAAGACTATAAATAAACCCATCATGCCCACTGGCTGTTCAGTCCCCCACTAAGACCTGCCCAGGCACACCTTAGATGGAGAATGAAGGTGTTGGCTGAGCTAGGATTCTAGCAGAAAGGAAAGGAACAGCAGTTAAAGCTAGTCAGTAAGTTGAGGCAGGAGGTGGGGAACAGGCATACACAGGCCCTGAATAGAATTCAGGAACTGAATATACTTGGACAACAAGAGTCCTGAAGATGAAAACAGGGGAGAGTCTTATGGCTATAGATCACCAGCAACCAGAGACTGTGAAGACCCCCCCACAAAACCCATGCCTCAGGCAAATGCTTGTCATAGACATCTTGTTTAGGACGTGTATAGGTATCTAGTCTGTCACTTGAAGACTGAGATAAGGTGGACTAGCAAGTTAGAATGGCATGATTGGTGCACAGAAGAGGGATCTGGAGGTGGCAGATCTCTGTGGTAATTTACCATGCCTTTTTAGATAGCAAAGTCATGAAGGCAGAGATGGTGGCTGTTTTGATGTGTGCTCTCTCAGTACAATGCTAACTGGTGCTTTCTAGGTAGTCCATAAATTGTTGAGTGAGTGAGTGAGTGAGTAAATGAGTTACTAGGTTACACACGAAATATTCAGAGGAAGAAACTTGATGTCCAAAGACACTTTTGCAGGAGGGGAAATGCCTGAATCACCTCCAAGTTTCAAGTTCTCAGGTCCAGGATTTATAATCATACCTAATTTTTTCCAAGTGTATGCCTTGATGAATGCTAAACAACTCACTATCCATTTTGGGCTTGTATAGTGTTCAGTGTATAAACCACACCCAAGACAATATGGAGAAGAAACACAAGCAGTCTCATTCTCAAAGTCTGATTTGGGAAAGATTTGACATATGAGAGAATATGGGCTTTATACATCCATGTTTTCCCTAATTGACACTGGGAGTAAGCTAGGTAAATTTTGATGTCAGTTCATTGTCGATTATTGAATGAATGAAAATTTGGCTCAGAAGAACCACAAAGAGGAGAAGTGTTACATCAACAAGGCCCATTTCCATCTGCATCCTGTGTCTCCAGGGGCTTGTGTTATGTTTCCCCAACCAAGTTTGCTATCAGCTGTGGAACGGTTAGCAGGAATCTTCCGTCTTGCTTGGAAGCGTGTTTGTTTAAATTGTTCAGTTGTGCCTAGGCAGATGTGCTAAGGACACACTTGGGAGACAGCGGGTTTTAATCACACCCCTGTCCTTGTTCAGCCTTCAGCAAAACATTTCATCTTTACGTGTTTGGGTGTTTTTTTATTTTTAAAATGGGCCTAACACAAATAAACAATTTCCTGGGGATGTGTGAATGAGCTGGTGGTTAGAAAGAGCTTCAGAATGCACTATCAATGCTAAGTCAAATTATGAAATTGTACCTTTGCAAAAAATGCTATTGTGGGAATAAATGAATCTGAACATTGTATTTACAGCGTGATTCGTCTCTGAAATAGAATATTTATAATGGGCCTCAGCGGGCTACAATGATGTGCCATCTTATCTCCTGTTGATAGACCACAATCTCGGAAAATTATTTTCACAATGGCATCTGAATAAGCCCCTTAATTTGAGTCTGTTTTACAAATAGATACACGGCTTATTACATAGGCACTGCCTCAGAGACTCGAAGAGTGAGGTGGGATTCATTAACAAAATCCCTGTTCCCATTCCTTTGTATTTTTTTCTAGTGTAATTTCTACTCTTTACAATCTAATTTTAATGTTTTGTTGAATGAAAAGATAAAGTAAAAGCTACTTTTGTGGTAGTGATGAAATTGGAGTTTAGGTTAATACCAGAGCTATCAACTGCACATTATGTTAAATTACACCTTGGATTTGGCTTGCAATGCACACTCCTCCTTATGATGCAAGTCTCTGCTCTCTGTGGATGTCGTGTTCCGCAGCAGCAGAATGTGGATGGTGTGTACTCCCGCAGCAGAACATGTGAGCCCACTCCCAGTTCTAAACAATTTTGCTCAGAAGCAGTGCACTCACCCCCAGGTTAAGAATCAGTAAAATCTACATGCAAAAGTCTAAAACAGGCAACTGCCAGGAATGAATTAGGGTTAAAAAACTGTCACATGTGTCCATGGAGGGGAACTTGAAGGTGGAGAGAGGGATGAAGAAAGGCTATGGTGCTTCCTGTAAAGCACTGGTGTGTTAGCGCACAGTAGGGTCATTGCAGATTTGGAAAGTTTTCATCATTAAGAAATGAAAAATGTGTGAAGAGACAGGTGTGTCTACCACGACATGGACATACATCAACACAGTACATGGGACCCCTTAATGTGTGCTATTTTTGTGGGTTTATGTTCCAAGGTAAAAACAGAATTTAGGAAGGGAAGGCCCAGCCTCTTCCCTGAGGATCTGTAGTTAGTTATGGTTGCTTCAGGAGGGAGCAGCATTTTCTTTAGTGGTGTAGTGCTGGCAAGTTGTCTGTGTGCCTGTAAATAGCATCTCACCCATGCTCCTGTACATAGCCCTAAAGAAACTCATTGAGTTGCACACAGAGTGACATGAGAGTAGAAGATGGATTCTTTGGGAAGACGAAGGGCATCAGAAGAAGTGGAAGGTGGGCAAGAAAGGGTAACACACACACATATGATACATATATATATCAAAATATATAATATAGGTGTATGAAAATGTCATAGTGAAACAAGTTATTTGTATAATTAACATGTTAATAACAAAAGAGTTAAAAGCAAGTAAGGAGATGGACTGGGTAGAAAAGGCAAAAAGGAAGCAGCAACTAAGCAGGAAATGAAAGCAGAGCTGTGAACATGAGGCATCTGAGTGTGGCAGACTTGCTCAGTGCCGGGCCCAGTCTCTAGGAGGGAATCCACACACTCATGGCAACAGGGCTGGGGGGAAACAGTGCCCTCCTACATGAAGCCAAGAGGGCTGAGGAAACCAAGGTTCTTCTCTCCTTTCCCATCCCAGGAACCAGATGTCCAGAAACAGGAAACCGGCAACATATAGCTAATAGAAGCTGAGCAAGTTAGTCACACTGTATACTTACATTCACACCACTAGCTAAGCAAGTTTCTCAAGAGAATGACAGACAGACACAGAAATGGCACAATATAGAACAGCTGAGGGTTTGGCAGATCATGTGTCCAAGACTGGTCTGGCTTCTGTTTCCATGGAAACACAAGCCCTGCATCCCTAGCTCTCTCTTATGTAGCTGCAGATGTGCAGAGGTATGAGGATGTTGAGGCTGAGTGTATCTGGGTGTTTGTTTGTTTGTTTGTTTGTTGTGGTCATTGGTTTGTCTCTTTTGAATAGATACCAGAAGCATCTGAAGCTATCCCAGGTGGAGACACCGAAGAGCTAATGAGAAAGAACCTTTCTGGGGCTGCAGTAACTTATGGCTCTTGTAGGTAGAACTGTGGACCTTCCTGTTGCTACACTGCTACAGAAAGGTCAAGGTGTCATTCAGGTATGCCAGTTACACCTATAACCCCAGCACTTGGGAGTTGAAGGCAGGAGGACCAGAGGTCATGATTATCATAGGCTTCACCTCCAATTTGAGGCTGTCTTAAGTTGCTTGAGATTCTGTCTTAAAAGAAAGGGTGAGATGTGAACCAGGGTGAGGTGAATGCCTTACTCTCCACCTTAGGAAACACTCCAGCACAGTCATTCTTAGGGCTCACTCAGATTCTGCTCTTGTTATTTCTTTACCCAGGATGCAGGGGTTCCATTTTGCTGGTTGGTGTGAACCAGTGGATTTAGGTCTTTGTTGGGAACGCAAACAAGGCCACCTTCTCTAACAGAGATGCACATATCCAGCACATCCAGCTGCCAGATGGAGCAGAGGCCCTCAATTATTTGTGTTAAATTTATGCAAAGGTGGTTTGGATGTGAGCCCAGACATGAGCCAACAATATACAAGGATGACTGAAAGGTACAGGCAGGCAACAGGGCAAAAGAGAACTCTGGTGTTTCTAAACAGAATAAGCATGAGGAAAGTGCTTTGGGGAGGCTGAGGCAGGAGGAAGGAGTAGAATGTGACTGTGACAGAAAAATGTTGAGAGAGATTGAAGACGTGTGGCAACAAGACATTTCAACTGGCAAGACTTAAGGAGCAAGCAGAGATCACAGTACGGCCCAGAGATTCAAATTTGGGGAAACAGGGATGAAGGGACAACAAAAAGAGAAAATGTTGGCTTGGGAAGTATAAAGTGTGATTCTTCCTTTATGGAAATGAAGTCTTCTAGGCAGGCATCATCCAGAAAGTGAAGCAAAATTGTATTCCAACAAACTAGAAAGATCTGGAGTTAACTAAGCCAGGTGGCTGAGATCAAAGAGGTCCTTCAAAGAGGATTCAGAGCAGCTGGAGAAGGCCCAGCCAAGCCAGTGCTACAACACAGAAAAGTGGACTCTGAGATAGACGAGAGGAAGAGATGATTGCATTGATGTTGAACAAAGAAACAGGCCAGTCAGATGAGAAGATTACTCAGTCAGTAAAGTGCTTGCCTTGAAAGCATGAAGACCTGAGTTGGATCCCACCATTCATGTGAGAAGTTGGACATAACTCTAGTGCCTGGAAGTGGAAGGAGGTGGGTCCCTGGGCTCCCTGGCCAACCAGTCCAGCCTAGTCAGTAGGCTCCAAGTTCAATAAAGGACTCTGTCTCCAAAATCAAAATAATGGCCCTGGAAGAATGACCTTAGAGGTTGACTTTTAACTCCACATACCAGCACGCACACGTGAACAACTCTCTCACAGACACACATAAAATAAATTAGGATCATGTAATGACCAATAGTCTGAAAAGTCATGGAGGGTGGCATTTGAGTCAGTAGAGACCAGAATGGAGCCCTGACTTGCAGCTGACACATGCACACAACTCCAGGCAGTGACAGGAAAGTGCTTTCCTCAGCTTTGGGGAAGCTGAGGCAGGAATCCCCAGAGCAGAACAGAATATATATTTAAAGGGTGGAATTCTTCTTTTCAATGATGAGAAAGTCCTACAGAATCCCTTTGACTCAGGGGTTCCCACAAAAAAGGAAAGCAAATTCCTTCAGCTGGGCTCCCTGCCACACCTGTGTCATTTCAAATGAAATGAAATGAAGTCCTTTCCAGGCATTTCAGATATAATTCATGTTCTCAACAGCTGGTCATAATGGTGATCTGGGGACATGGACTGGAAATAGTTACCCCATCTATTATCATTCCAGGGCCTCCCTGAGACCTACTCTTCCAAGATTCTCCCTTCACCACTGAGGAATCTGATGAAGCTAGAAATGGAGGAAGGAGATGGCAAAGCTAAAGGTCGTAAGCAAGTATTAACGGGGAAGGGATGAATGTGTGAGTTGCCTGTTTTAAATATTAATTTTCAAAATAGCCTTTCCCAGTGAATGTATGGTATAAAAATCCATGAGGCCACTATTGGTCACAATGGTTGAAATGACTTGTCTTTCCTACAAAATGGCTCCTGCCTTGGGATTTAAGCACTGGCTGGCTCACTTCTGAATGGGCTGGGCATATCTCCAAGCTCTCAGGGATACACAGGACAAGAAACACATATGCTTTTATTATCAAGCGTGTGATACTGAGATACCATCTTCCAGGAGGCATGCTAGCAACTCCACCCATCTGATGTTTAGAGACTGATCAGAGCCCAATCACTTTTTCAAGACCATGGAGTAAAGTTCTTGGGGCTGTCTCACTGCAGGTACGCACGACTTTGGAAATATTTGTGTCTCCTCCCAAGGATGCGGATGTTATTGTTTACAGTCTGAACTTATTTTAAGGAACAAAACCTGCGGATGCACTTCCTGCCCGAGTCATACCTAGGCTTTATTTAACATTCGTCTTGTGTCCATCAGCATTGTGTTCCTGAGATAGGGGAGGAAGGAAGACTGCATACTTCCAGAAGAAAAGAGGCCTCAGTGAGGTTCACTTAGTCTCACACACATAAGAAAAGGCCTGAAAGTTAGAAGTTAGAAGGGTACTAGCTGGGAAGATAATGCACGAACAACAACCCACTGTTGTCTATAACCAATATATGATAATCAAATGATTGGAGGACTGGCAAGATGGCTCAGCAGCTAAAATGCTTGCTGGAAAACCTGATGACATGAATTTAATCCTTGGAACCCACACAGTGGTAAGAGAGAACTGACACTCACAGGCCATCCTCTGGCCTTCACACTCACATCAGGACAGGCATGTATCCACAGGCACATACGTGTAAATACGTGCGATACAAAATTTAAAGATGAAGGAAGCTATGTTTAGGAGGTATCCTCAGACCTCACAGTAAGCAACCTGGTCCATTGTTTCATCTCCCCACGTACACGGGCTGATACTGTCAAAGCAGCATTGCTAACCGTGCTATAATCACACCATTCACATATAATTGGGACCCAGCCCATATGAACCATCTCCTGTCTCGCAGATGGGAATGAATGGCTGAGGGGCAATTATAACCCTTGGCCTCAATTCTCACCAGAGCCTTTCCTCACAGGGAACTGCCAACACGGTCCCCTGACAATCAGGAATCCCCAGCTCTCAGTAATGAACCTGCACATACATCAGACATGAGGAGAGAAAGCTAAGGAGGGAAACAGAAAATATGCCTTGAGACTGAACCAACATACACAGTGTATTGCTCAGCACGGCCCAGAACCATAGACAAAGAACTTGGAATTAGGAGGAAGCCACCCAAGAGAATACAAATACTAACAAAATAGTAGAAAGAGACACCTCAATAAAGGAGTGTCAGACCAGAAGGGCAAAGTGATAGTGAGGGAGAGAGTGAGTGACCAGACCGGTCGCTTAGCTGGAATTTGCCATCTTTATGGTGTACCATGTTTTGCAAAGAATGATCATCTCTAGAAACTAAAACTTTTACTCACTCTAATTATCATTCTATCTTTTTCTATAACCATATTTAAGAAGTTAATGTCTACTTCCTCAACTTATCTAAGAACAAACATCACCATCCCTTATCGAGACCATGTGAGCACACTCCATATAGTGGGGATCTGTATGGCTGCCTTATCTTTGTATCATGTATGTTCTCTGTTCCATCTAAAATGGGAAACTTTGTATTTTTGAAGGTTTTAGATTGATTTTTTTCCTAAAACTAAATTCTGGTTTGCATGTGTCTGTGGTAGCTTGGCCCTTAGATCACCTGTTCTGTTCACAGTATCTGTTTATGAGAGAATCAGAGGAGATCTTGCAATGTTACATGAGAATCATGGCTTTGACCATCTATGCCTGCTCTTCAGAAATTTAAGATCTTGTAGAATGAGATATCAGGAGGGAACTGGAAGCTCTCCCGTGACAGGCTAGCCTGTCACCAAAGCCAGTGGAAACACCTCTGTCTTGATTTGACTGCTTGTTCAAAGTATCTTTCCAGATAACAACAAAATACTTTTCAGGGTCTGTTTTTTCTCAGAAAACTCCTGTGTCATAGGAAGCGAATGCCTGGGCAACCATTCTCCCCTAAGCTCTTCCAGGGCCACAGAGGAAAATAAAAGTATAAAACATGGTGAATGGGGAACTATGAGGAACTTTATGACATCTGCCTGAGATTAAGTAAATGTGTAGTGTTTACAAGGAAATGTGGCCTTTTTACTTGGGGTCTGGGACTAAATATGCAACTGGTACCTGGAACATCCATTTAACTACCAACAGTATAAATTCATGCCATGCCTGGCCTGGCTACCAAATTTGGGCAAACATTATAGTAATATGTGCTTTGTGTTCAGAAACCACCAACCAAAGGCACCAGAACTTAGACAACTCCACCATGACATTCATTCCAAATTCACAGCAACTTTGGGCAGAGTACGAAATCACCAATCAGCCCTCTGCAGGATTCACAAGTGCTTTAATTAATCAAAAAGCTCCATCTTCGAATTATTGGGTTTATATTTAAGCATTTGCAGGAGATGGTTCAGGGAAGAAAGTGGCTGGTAACAGTTCAGAAGTCTTTCATGCAAAGGGCATGGCCCAAACGTGCCTTCTACTGAAACAGCAGCAGTCAGGTTTTTGGTGTAACAGGTGAGTACTTGGGCACTTCTCTGATTTCATGTCTGTGGTGTTTAAAACAGGTGAGAGGAAGCAGTGAGAGCACACGCCCAGAGCATATGTACTCAGGGCAAAGCTGTCAAAGTCAGAAGCTGCCAAGTTGCTCGATGCAAGCAATCCATGGTAATGTAATGAAGGAGAGAGCTAGGGAGTTGTTTCAGAGAGGAAAGTGTATACAGTACGAGTTTGATGGCCTGAATGTGGGTCCTCAGCCTCTGTGTGAAAAAGCCTGATATGACTGAATGGGATGGGCAGAAACAAGTGGATCCCATGTGCACATGAATACATATATGAATCTAAAGGAGAGGAGAATAAAAGTCACGCTGAGCAAATGAGATTCAGTAAATACATACTGAGTCTGGATGGAAGGAAGCACGTTGTAAAGGCCAACATTTCCTTAGTGGACATGAATGTTTTTAAGCAATTGAGTTGACAGGAGCCAAGAGATGATTGGTGGTTTGTTTGCCTCTGTTTGTTTGAAGAATGTAGTCGCGGTGAGCAGACACACTGCTTCCTGGGCTCTCTGTGAATTGTCTGCATCATTTCAGCCAGACGACAGCATTAGCTGACCTAGATCCTAGACACAGGCCATCTGAACACAGAGTAGCCGCATGTCCATTCCTGTGAGGAGCTAGAACAGCTAAGTCACCGCCTGTCACATTCAGGACTATTGACAAACACCCAATTAAGAGGCATTTGGAACCTGATCCGAACACTAACCCTCCCGCTCTCTGCCCCCGCCAATTATCAGCGTTGATGAACAGGCAACTGCAATTAGTGAAGTTTATCTTTTGCTCTCCTTGTGTGCATGTTCTTATGTGTGCTGCTGCTGAGGCATGTCAGCATATGTGTATCTACCAAAGGTTATGAGGGAAAGGACAGAGCTGAAAACGCACATGAAGCTGGAGGCACATGTCTGCCCTGGTCCTTTCTCAGGCTCCTGTATCCCCAAAATAATTCTAGTTGGGAGCACCACAGACTTGTTGATTCAGTGTTACACAATTTCAAGTAGCCTACTCCTTTAACTTCTGATGGAAGATGGGTTTGGATGTGTGTGTACACCTGTGCACATACATATAAAGGCCGGAGCTCTGACTTCGAGTCTTTTTCAATTGTTCTCTACATTCATTCACACATCCATTCATTCATTCATATGATTGTGTGTGTGTTAGTTATGTAGACAGATGTGTGCCCATGAGTCCAAACAGAAGCCAGAAGAGGTTATCTGATAGCTTTCTCTGTCTCTCTCTATCGTATTCCTCTGGGACAGGCCTCCATATTTTTGGTTAGATTGGCTGGCCAGTGGGCTCCAAGAATTTGCCAGTCTCTGTCTTCCCACTGTTAGGATTGCAAGGGCATGCCCTGTTTAAATTAAATCAGTGCTAATGGTGGAAAAACTCAAAAGTAAGTAGAAGGTTACTTGCCTGAGTGTTACTAGGGGTGCTGCAGGTATTGCCTAACAGTGCCCAAGATGGCTCACTCCTACTTTCCCAAGAACTTTAACTGAGCTTGATGGTACCCCCTTCATATTGCCCATAAAGTACCAAACTGCCACCCAAGATCAAAACCAGAAGTGATAAGTTGATCCATTAAAACAAGGGAAGACGAGCCAGGGAGACCACTCAGCTGGTACAGTACTTACTGTACAAACATGAGAGCTGAGTTTAACTCCCACCATCCACATGAAAAGCTGAGCCCACAAACCCCGTGCAGGGGAAGATGAGAAAGGAAGGCCCCTGGAACTCACTGGGTAGCTAGTCTAGTCAAACTGGTGAGTTCCAGATTCAACTTGAAAGAGACCCTGCCTCTAAAACATAAGGTGGAGAGTTATTAAGGAAGTCACCCAACAATCATGTTTTGTTTCAGCACGGACACACATACATGTGCACCAGCCTCAAGACAAACAAGGGAGGAATTTTCTGAATTTCCTTTGTATAGAAAGTAGATCCAGACTTTGTGTTTGTTATAAGGTATCTGTTAATATATTCAGTAAAGATAAGATATTTCTACATTAGCCACAGGAGCAAAAAAAATGAGCTGATTTTTCAGCAGGACAGGACTCCTTATCAGAAGGGAAAGAGTATGTCTCTGTGTAAGTGTGAACGTCCATGTCTGTGCAAGGCCATGTCTCTGTGTGTGCATGATGCCTGTATGTATGCATGCCCATGTCTGTGTGTGTATGCATGTCTGTGTCTATTACTGTGTGCATGCCCATGTCTGTTCAAGTGCATGTCTCTGAGTGTGCATGACTGTGTGTGTGCCCAGGTCTGTGTGTATGTATCTGCGTAAAATAAAAGCTTTTGTTTTAGTCCGAGTGATACTAAAAAGTTAAGGACTAGATGGATGTACTCTCGGATGTACTCTCCCTTTCACAAACACACACACACATATCCACATAAATACAACACAAACGCATAACCAGAAACAATACCTCAGGAAATATAGCTTTTAATATAACAGTCAAAAATCAAAATTGATGCAAAAACGCATGCTGAAATAAAAAAGAAAGGAAAAAGGAATGAAATCAGAAAATATTACTCAGGGAAACAAAAATGGGACTTAGCCAATAAATGACTTTGTAAAATTATGTCATTTAAGTATGTAAAATTATGTAATTGTAAAATTACAAAATTTAATTTGCAGGGATAATCAGATTTTAAAAAACAAAGGGCAGATTAAGTTTTAATAAATGAGCTTGTATTCTTCGAAAGTAAATTGGATCAATAGTGTCTCCTAGCTTGTAAACAGTTAGGAAAATTTAAAACTAGCAATAAGGTAACATGGTGTGACTTAGTTTATCAATCCCCCCTCCCCCAGATTTGGCTATGATCTCTAGTTAATCATTGTGATGCCTATGGAGTTATAGGAATGAAAGGTTTCCTTAGCTGCATAGACTTATATGTCCGTCACTGGTGATGGTGAGAAGATGCAGTAGAAGTTGGAGAGAGAAAAGCATCCTCATGAGTTAAGAAACAGGCGTGGAGCAGGGCCTTGTGTGTAAAGACTCCATTGCGCCTCTTTCTCCAGCTCCACCTTTGTAGGTTTTTTTCTTCTGAAGCCTTACATTCATTTTCTTAATGTTTTTAACCCAATGTCTGTGAAATTTTTATTGCTCCCCAGATAAAGACATCCGATCTGAATGTAACCACACACCTCTCGGCTCAGCAGTATTTGTCACGAACCATTATAAATTATCATGCTGATAGCCCACATTGCTGGGAAGCCAGAGAAGTTTCATAAATCCTAACTACTCTGTCAATGGTATTCTTGTTTATTATACAGAAATAAAGTTTTATGAGACTCGAGATGTCTGCCTTTACCACTGAGGGAAGCCTCGGAGCAGCGAGTTCTGACCAGTTCAACACTTCCAATGTACAATGGACATTTCTTTCTCAGAGATTCTCCGCTGCTCTACCTTTAATAATGCTTTAATGACTTGCAAACATGCAGGATTTTGCTGGTGTGAAAAGGAGAAATTACCGTTTCTTCCGTCTCCTCAACACCTTCTCCTCTCAGAATATTCTAGTGCTGTCTCTTATATCAATACAAGAACATCCTGCTGGAAACCCTAGCCCCTTGTTATCCTTGAAGACAGATGCTCTGCTGTTCTGCTCATTGATTGATTTACACTACCCCTTGTTCAATAAAAGAATGAAAGAGGTCATATTACCCTGGTTTCAATGCTTTCGTGTAAGGAACTCAGTTGAGTGGCAGCATCAACATGGACTGTTACATGTTAAAAGAAAAAACCTCAGCAACCACATCTACATTCAAGGACTAGTCACTGTGAGACCTAATCCTTACTTTGTAAAGTAAGCCCACAGTTGAATTATGACCTAGCTCAGTTTTAGTATCATTTACATGAAAATCTCATGATTATATCTTATACTGTCAGTGTCATATGATGGCTTTTACATAATTACAAACAAAACAATGAAAATTTCAAGAAATTTTTTTCCCTGCCAAACTACTTGGCTGGTCTAATTATGTGTCCAGCCCTCCACCATAGCAAAGAGAAATGCTTCCTTGGGTCTCAAAGACATTTCTCCGTAACAAATGTTACAAGACATTGATTTCTTGCTTGCTTTCTCGTGGTGAAAGTTGACTGTACAAATAGTGGCAATTTCAAGAGAAAAAAATACGGGCTGTATTTATATGAGAATCAACCCATTACAGGATCAATACATTTAGTTTGACATACGTTTACTTTCATATTTCCAAATGTTCTAACAATAACCAAATTGTTGATGTCACAGTCATGATAAAAATGTCTTGGTGGAGAGATTTTAGCTTTTCAGTGATTTCATATCGGCTCTCTTACTTATTCCACTAGCAACTCAATAGCATTAGCACACACATCATTTTCCTGTCTTTAGCCTTACACTACAGCTAAAGAGGGAGAAATGAAAACTACCTCGATTAAGGGGAACAAGAATAACTGGTTTGTTTTCTGAGACAGGGTCTCATGCATCCCAAACTTATCTCAAGCCTGCTGTGAAGCTAGGGAGAACTGGGAGTCTTGACTCTCTTGCCTCTACCTTTCAGGGAGCTGGATTTGCTGCAGAGCTCCACCATGATCTGCAGAGCTTCCGGGGAGTTCTTACAGGGAGAGTGATAGGTGGCATATTGAGCTCAGTTTCATAAATGTTCTCATACAGTCAGAAGACAAAACAACACAGGCTACTTCTTAAAGAATCTCTGTGTGTTCCACCTTCTCAGGGAATTCTGAGCACCTGCAGATGTTGAGGCTGTGGCTCTGAGCACATCTCAATGAACAGCACTAACTGCCACCCTCAACAGTGACCAGAAGCCATGTAGGATCTGGAAAGATGGAGAGGCCATGCTTAAGGTGCTCTCCCTGTAACATTTTGCAGTTTTTCATTGTGAAAAAGGCCACATGGCCACACTTTAGAATGGGGCACAAAGGCGTTTCCCATGAGCAGAGCCTCCCTGCCTTCACCAGAGTGAATAATCAGCTTGTAAACGCTGGCGGCTCCTTCTAGGGCACAGAGCCTGAGCTGTGATGATTAAGACATCACTTTAGTCTACAGCAAACAAATAAACCCATAAACAAACCTCCCCAAATCTTACCACCACACAACCTTTATGGAAGCAATCTTTTCTTAAAGATGTGTGTACAGTGTGTGTGTCTGTGTGTGAATGTGTGTGCGTGCGTGTGTGTGCCTGCCTGTGTCCCACAGTGAATATGGGGAGGCCTGAGGACAACTTGTAGCAATAGGTTTCCTCTTTCAACCATTTGGCTCCCAAGGATTGAATGCAGTCACTCAGGCTTGGCAGCAAGTGTTTTCAATTACTGAGCCATCTTGCCAGCCCCTGATTGTCTTTTTAAAAGAAGGAAATGGACAAAAAAGGTGGTCCTCCACTTTTGTCACATTCTACCCTGTGTCATGACAACTAACCATGTAAAGTTTCCTGTACATCATTTTCCACCATCAATTTCTTGAGGCAGCCTGTGTATGCATGTATTAGTGTACATAGTGTGTGTGTGTGTGTGTGTGTGTGTGTGTGTGTGTGTGTGTGTGTGTGTGTGTAAAAGCACTATCTACACATAACAGTTTATCAATTAGCATTGCTCCCAAGCTTCTCCTGCAGGATGTCCTGGGCTCAGCATACACTAGCTCTCAGTATCATTGCTGAATACACATCCCCCTCTCTCCCTTTTTTTTGCAAGTGTATATGAGTGACATCACATGAGAAGTTGGAAACTGTCCACAGTGGAACATTCAAGACATGAAAATGAGCAAAATCACAAATCAGGACCTGATCTGCTTCCTCCTCAGAGTGGCTGTTGAACATTTGTTACCCCACCACCTCTGATGACTAAGATCGCTCAGAGCACTTAATTCTGTTACACAGTTACATGATCATAATTTCCTGGTCAGAAATCAGTAAACGTGAGGTTATTGAAATCTAAGAATACTTTATTTTGAAAGGAACCATGTGTTGCCAGAGTTTCTTGAAAATATCTCCTATAGCAGTTTAAACATTGTCAAAATGTAAAAAATGTACACAACAACACAGTATCTAAGTTATCTACACTATTAGCACCTTAACAATCACCATAAAGAATATTAATGAGTTGGCTGTGGCTCAGTGATAGAGTCCTTACCTAGCATGCATGAAGCCCTAGGTTTGACACCCAGAACTTCCAAACAACAACAACAATAAAACCAATGCCCTGTTTTCTAGAAGGCACTGGAACACTCTATTAATTCTACAAAAGCTTAAAAGTCAATCCAGGGGTTGGAGATTTAGCTCAGGGTAGAGCACTGGGTTTGGTCCTCAGCCTCCTCCAAAAGACAAAATAAAAGCCAACCCAATGATGCTGGGACTTGGATAATCTGGAATCAGAATGTAGTCTTGTATGCCAATCATTCACAGATGCATCTTCTGCTTACGGATTTCTGCTAATTCACTAGACACTAGCAAGTTGAATAAAGTAGACACCTTATACCCTGACAATGGAAAGCTAGTTGTCACCACATCACAAAATCAACAATTTTCTGAGTCCTTTGTATAGGTGGGAACGTTTTCATATCATTTCGTTCTTTAAAACAGAATAAAAGTATGCAACAGAGCAGCTTTCATCGTTGTACACGTCTGCAACATGGCTAACTTCAAAGCAAGAACTGGCCCATGTCTTCATTAGGATTACTATTCAAGTTTAAACTGGAGATTGAACTCCATAGAGTGCTTCAGAGTGAGATCATGTGGGATCATGTGGGCACAACACCAAGAGGTGGTTCTGGATGTGGAGAGCATCAAGCTATAAAACCTTCAGTGGTCCACCTCATATAATGCAAAAGCAAAAATACCACATCTCCAACCAGGGTTTCCATGTAAGAGAATGGCCATCATTTAAATGGTCTCTACAGTAATATGTTATTGGGATAATGAAATTCGTCATAGACCAATATTTAGTAACTTCAAGTTGAAAGAGACAGACAGGTAAAGCAGATTGGCTCTAACTCAATACACACCTAAATTCTCATTGCATTTGTGCATTTTAAAAAATAATTTTCGTAAACATTTCCACAATTAACCTAATATTTAAAACTCTTGCTTAAGCTCTGCACAGTAGCAAATGTCTGTACTTGGGAAGCAGAGACAGGTGGATCTCTAAGCTCAAAATCAGCCTGAACTACAAAATGAGTTTCAGGACATCTGGGGCTACATAGTGAGACCATGTCACAAACAAATAATCAAACAAATCAATTAACAAATAAAATAGCAACACTAACAAAACCTCTAATTCACCTTATATACTTTATGACCACTTGCTTTTTTCATGTCAGACTTGATATAATCTTTCAGATCAGAGTGTTGAGGTAGCTCCTGCCACAGAGCTACAGTCCCCAGCCATGAGAAATACAGTTCTAAAATCATTAAATGAGCCACAGATTTGTTTTAAAAACACCCAACTCCACCATCTGCAGATCATGTATACTGGTGACCCACAATACTTAAGAAAACACAAGCCTTTTCTCAAAACCCTTTCCAGAAAAAAACCACACACCACACATTTTTTTAACAAAAGATTTCCCAAACCAAACGTGCCAACAGAAAGGACAAACATTTAAATACAGCCTGACATATTGGGTGAACTCAGCCACTTGTAACTTCTTTTCCACACCACTGACAATTGAGCTCATCTAAGTCCGGACATGCTCATTTACTTTCTCACACTCACAGCACGGATACTCATGACCACTAGATGGTGCTGTGGCGCCCCGTTCAAACTCCCTCACTTACTTGCAGTCTCTGTCCTCCAAATCAAAATGTGGGTTGAAGTTAATCATGATTCTCTGGTAGGGCTCCGGAGCTTGGATTAGCCATTCACACTTCTCACTTGGATGGTAAGAATGAGGGTAACCGGGAGATGTAAGGTACCCTGGGTTTTCGATTTTTATGGTCCCGCCACATTTATCTGCAACAAAAATGACATTTTTAGCACATCGCTCCCCTGCAACCAGGTGAGTCTTCTAGCTTTACATATGCATTGGCAATTAGCAAACATTCTGTCAGTTAAAGGAACTCCAAAGTGCCCCCCACAAACCCTCCATGTGACCCTGAACACAAAGTACATCACACCACCAAGAAACACTCTTTAATCTGCAGGAGCATGACTTCCACAGAAAGCCTACTGAGATCTGAGATGCTTTTCCCTCCCACCCAAAGTTCCTTCCAAAGAAAGAGGTCTTCTAGCATTAAAAACATTAAATCCCCTCAATTGATGTTAACACAGCCCCCTGGGAGCTCCTGCTAGACTTAATTATCTTCCAAGAAGTGTAATCACATTAAGGAACAGCTCTAAGTGGAGGGTGCCTAAAAGATGCTGTGCCACTCCTTGCAAGTGGCTTTTTGATGATAAGCCTGGTCAGTGTCATTGACCAGTGGGGACTGTCTTCCAGGACTTTGATTGGCCTGAAGCCTAACCTCCTTTTGTTGTTGTTTTATCTGCCTGTAAATCTAAGTGATTTTGAGTTATCTCTGTTTTTGAGACTCAAATCAACAGAGAACAAAGTGCAGCTGGTGATGCAGAAAGAACTCGGCTTTACTTATCCAAGTTGCTCAGCCTTGGAGGCCAGATCAAAGCAATGGGGCAGAAAGAAAAATAAATAGCCACACGGCATTAATTCTAATTACTAAATGTTAGGGGAAACCCTGGCTACTGAGGTCTGGGTATCACAGATGGTGAGCTACATTTTTACATCCTGGGAAAGAGGGGCTCTCCAGTCTTCAGCCTTTACTGAAAAACAAACCACCACCATGACAAAAACTCAAATGTTGAAGTGACTCTCTAACAGCTAAATAAAGCAGACTCTGGGCTGGTTTACAATTCAGCATAGATCGCTACTGTCACTCTCTATTATGGGTTTCACACAGGAGAACCACAGCGTGCAAATGCCACCCCATTTATTGATGCTTAATTTTAGGCAATAAAAATTTGGTGCATAAACTATGTAAGAAGTACAGGTATGAAACATTGAAATGTATAAGGCTATCAATCACAAACATCCAGTAATGGTATATATAGATTTTAATATTACATCTAATAGATTCCCTGTGGAAAGAGAAAGGCATTCTTTGCTCTCAGCATGAATTTATAAATCTACGGAATTTTATTACAGGAAAACCAGGTCAAATGGAAATGAAAGATGAAGTGCACATCAAAAATGCATAAAGCTACATGCATTATAGAATTCATTTCCCATAAATTAAAAAGAAGACAATATAAATTATGTTGTTTTCTCCAATTGCTAGATGTTTCTGGCTGTTTCTTAGCTTGGAGGGGGTTGGTCCTACAGATTCTCTTCCCATTGGCTTTTAAAAGCTTTAGGTCTTCAAGAAGAACTGATGTTGCAACCAGTGCTCAGAATCTCAGCTAATGATGTTAGCCAGCTCAGTGGTGTGATTCTGTGGAGGTTCTGGCATTATTTTATTTTGTGCAGAAATCTTGGAGAATGACTCCCCCCCCCCCCCCAAGCTCATTAAGTCGATCTAGCTCTGTGTAGCCACCATGGCATCTGTTAGGAGAGTGAAATAAAACAGTCGACAGATAGTCACTTCAGAAGACAGTGAGGTGGGGTTGGTACCACACCTGGGCACTTTAACCTGTGACTTCTGAGAAAGTGACAGTGTAATAAGATAATGTGGACTGCTGGACTCCCACACTCTGTTCAGTCTCTCTAACACTTGATTAGGAGAGAGCGATTCCTAATGACTGTGGACCATTAGTCCTAAATAAGGTTAATGAATTAATTTAGTAGACATTTACTGGGAGGAGGTGGATATGGTTTTAAGAGGACTACAGGCTTACTGAGGCATGTGCTGGCCCTGGACACCTCAAGCATAGCAATAGAGTTTCAGTTGAATGGAGTCCAGATTCTCAGCATTCCCCACATTTCTGTTAAGAAAATTAAAAAGTGTGTGTGTGTGTGTGTGTGTGTGTGTGTGTGTGTGTGTTGTTCAGAACCACACAAGTCTTAATGCTCCTCACATTGGCAATCATGACCATCTTTTGGGTACTCCAACATGGCTCTAACCCAGTGTTGTTCTCAATCTGTGGGTTGCAACCCCTTTGGCAAACCTCTTTCTTCAAAAATAATTACATTCTGATTCATAACAGTAGCAAAACTACAGTTATGATGTAGCAACAAAAATAATTTTATGGTTGGGGGTCACCACAACATGAAGAACTGTATTAAAGGGTTGCAGCATTAGGAAAGTTGAGAACCACTGCTCCATCCTTAGGCATTATGAAGGATAACCGTTTGAGGTCTAAACATTTGAGTTCTTTTGGTTAGAGGAAAAAGATATTTCATCCCCTGCCAGAGAATAGAAGCACTCCACGAACTCAGGTTCATTAACAAATTGAACTCTACATTCATGATTTTTTGAGTGTTTGGCTTCCCTTCCAGAGTATATAGGAAGATGCCGCCAACTCGAATTCATTAATAAATTGAATTCCAGCCGTGTTCACAAAAATTTTGCAAACCTTTTGAGAACACTGCTTGGTACCTGTTGGGGGAGATCTATAGTTGAAATCACAAAACCTGGGGAAAGCACATTAGGGAGATTAACTTCTATCATAAATGAGTGATTTAAATTCTTGCTGGTAGAGCCCTCCGCTCGGCTCTTATTAAAACAATATACCACAATAAGTAGTGGATGCACTTTTCTCCTAATTACTTTGATTGAAATTTAAGCCAGACAAAGTAAACATTTAGCTATTAGTAATAAGGCTGAAGACCTACTGTTCCGATCAGCCCTTGCCTAGCCTTCAGCACCTTTCTAGGGGACATGGAACATATTTGTACCAGATCCCATTTTAAACACACTCTTTAGGTTCCAGGGCACTGTTTATACCCAGGACTGCCTTTCATTTACTTAACAGTGAGTGGTTTTGAAAGCCAACTGGAAGCTGCAACAGGGTTACGGATTCTCAGATACGCTGGTGCCTCGCATTGAATAGATCCAAAGCCTTTATTGACAGTGCGACTTTCATTCATACTTCAGACTGATCACAGACGGTTTACAAAGGCAGCGGAGAGAGTTCCAGCGCCAAGACTGACCGCTATCTCTCCGTGTCGCCCACCAGAGGAAACCGAGCAGGGGTGTTTCGAGGAGAACCAGGAAGTCCTCCCGGTGAAGTGTTCATTAACTCTCAGCAGCCATCAGATTTTTGAAAAGGAGTCTCATTTAATTGCCTCTGGGAGGAAACATTATTAAGATAATTGGTGTGCTGATCTGGGAAGGTAGGCAGCTTTGCCTCGAAACAGAGGCAGGAGAAGCCAGGAACGAACTGGAGCAGGGGGCCAAGGGCTTGTGGTTCTCCTGCCCCAGACGCCCTGACTTCTCCGTTCCAGGCGCAGGCAAGTTTCCTGCGCCCGGCAGCCGTGCGCGCGTCCCGTGACTGGGGCTGGAACCCCCTCGCCCGAGGGGACCCGGCAGCCCCGGGCACTCCGGTCGCTCCCGCCTCCGGCTGTCACTTACCGCTGCGGAAAGCGCCCGCCAGGGCGAGGGCAAGGGCGATCGTGGCGCACAGCAAAGGCAGCCCCCTCTCCATCCTCCTTCACCGAGCCAGTCCCCAGGCAGCCACGGGAGAACACGATTGCGCGGACGAAAACCCAGCAAACGGGAATCTTAACAATCCGAAACGCTCTTAAGTCCGCCTAAGAACCATAAAATCCTCAGCCGGTCTTGGCGGGGAAGGCTAGCGGCGAGGCAATGCCTGAATTCACGAGGAGCGCGTCTCTTTTTGTGTCTCAAGTCGCCTGCATCCTGTCATTTAGCTCCGATTTCCTCTCCCTTTTCCCACACTTGTTCCTCTTCCAGGAGCCACTGCCCGGGCCATGTCTCAGGAAGAAGAAGAAGGAGGAAAAAAAAGAGGGGAGGAGTTGCGAGGAGGAGGGGAGAGGGCGGGCGACACACCAAAGCCAATTTCTAGAGGGAAAGAAAAAAAAATCCCGCTTGATTCTGGACGGGTTGGAGCCGAGGAGCTGGCGCCCAGAGGAGGTCCGGGTTGTCTGCGGGAAGGAGAGAGAGCAATGAAAAGATGAGCGGGAGAGCGAGGACTTTCTCCACTGGCACCCGCCTCTCTCTCCGACCTCCCCCTCCCTCCCAGATCCCTTCCCTCGCTTCCTCCCGCCCCCTCCCCGCACAGCTCTGCCAGTGATTGCCTGGCTGGAGATCGGAGACACAAGTTTCTCTCCGCGTGCTTTCCCGGTCGGTCCTCTGGGCTCTCCCCCTCCACCCCACCTCCGGGTACCCTGCTGTGCTCTCCGCGGGAAGAAGGTCACTGGGGAGCGGGTTGTCTGCGCCCAGAGCGCAAGGACACGTGTGTGTCAGGAGGGGCATTACTAGTGGTACCAGCCCCAGTGTCCGGTTAGTCCACCTTGGCAAGATCTCTGCACCCCAGGACTGAGCTAGGCTGCTCCTGTAGGCGAGGATCCTGGAAACAAGGAGGTCCGAGAGCCCGGGGTTAGCTGCTACTTCGCGGAACTCCAAATCCCTAGGTACCCGCACCCCCCCCCCCGTGGCGTGGATCGCGCAGCCAGTCCCCGCTTCCACTTCCTGGGTGCCAGCCTGAGATTTGGGGCGGGAAGCAGCCGGGCGCTCCAGGACGCTCCGAGTAGGATTGTAGTCCCGAAGAAGAACGCCTAGCTGTTCTGGGAGACCCGCTGTTGAGCCTAGAGAACTGCGACCACCGTGTCTCTGCCACGTAAAGCATAGACAGACCTTCTTGGAGCAGGGGGCCTGGCTGCAGCCGAACAAGGCCTCCTCGCCGTGCATAGAGGCAAGACTGGGTACCCAACACCCCCACCCCATCCCCACCCCGGACGCTGCAGCCTGCATTGTTCCCCATGATTTGGTGCCCTCTCCTTTGGGGTTACATGAGCCCTGAGGATGGATGGTGGCGCGCCTTTCAGCTAGGGGGCAGCCGCCAACAGTCGCAGAACAGCCACGTAGCTCTCCAAGAATCTGAATCAGGGGTCGAGGGGCCCATTTCTGTGTACCCCGAGGGAAGGACAAGACTGGCAAGGACCCCCTCATGAGGGTGACAAAGTGATCTTTGCAAGGGTCTCCTAGTGCCAGGTTTAGATTACAGACAATTGTGTCTACTGGTCCTCCAGCCTCACCCGCCACCCACAGAAGAGATGCGTCCCCGGCGTCTGCCCAGTCCCTCCCCCTCCCCCATGTCGTCCGGTTCCATCCTTGAGGGCTTTCCGCGAACTGCAGCAGGTGGCGTTTGGCTTATGAATAGCAAGGACACCAAGGGACTAAACTGGTTGAGGCCTCTGATCAAGTACGTATACCGGGCTCAATGCCCTCTGAAAGAGCTGGTGGATAAGGTGAAAAGGTCATACGCCTTCTGGGAAGTGGCATTTACAGTCATACTACCACCACAGAGACTGACTCCTTCCTGGTGCAAGGGCTGGCAAAGATTTAGGAATGCAGGCAAGGAGGCTCTGGTCAAAGGTTTTGGCTGAAAAACTAGGTTTAGTCAGGGAGAAAAGGACGCCCCTGACACTGGTGCCCCAGGCCAGGACTCTGTGTTGGGTGTCTGGGCTGGGCGCTGAACTGAAGCTTGTGCCTGGCTGGGATCTCCAGCCTGGGCTCCCGCGCAGGACCCACCGGCTCCAGCCTTCTTTCCGGCCCTGATTACCCGGCCCCGCCTCCAACACAGCCTCTCCCTCCCCGCCCCACCGCAACGCCACCCCTGCGTGCAGAGAGCCAGCCCCGGAGCGCCTCGGTTAGTCGCGACTAGTTTCTTCTTTGGTTCTCCGACCCTTTCGAAGTCCGGGTGGGTTGGGCGTGACAGAAGGCCCGGAGTCAAACGCCTGAGTCGAGCGGAAGGGGCAGTCGCGAGGCCGTTGGCCCTCTGCAGGCAAGGTCTAGGCGATAGCCGCGCCCAGGGCAGAGCTGGGGGGAAAGAGAGTGGCGGCGGCAGGGGGTGGGGAGGGCAGCCCTGGCGATCTGCCACCGGGTGCGCGTGTCCCCGCCTCCCTACACTAGGCGCATCCTTGCCAATTCCAACTGTGCTGGACAAGCCTTAGACTCAGGGTGACCCCGAGCCACCCTAGTCCTGAGTCCAAGGGACAGGCGCCTCGCACGACTTGGCGAGTCGACATAAAAGGGAAACCAGGCCAAATCTGTCCAGATCCTGTCTCTTTTCGAAGAGGAACCCCAATGCCCGGCTCACCCAGGCAAAGCAGTATTTAACCAATCTGCCCTGGGTCGGGTGAGTTAAGGGGCACACGTGGAACACTTGAGTGATAAACTGTTGCGCCCTGGGAGGGACAGTTCCCGATACCCAGAAACAAGGTGGGGGAAGGGCTTTGAAGCTTGGGGGAATCAGTGAAGAACTCCTGGTTTTCTGGCTCAGCCTGTAAGTTCTCTTGACAGCTTTTCTCTAACCCGTAAGGCATGCCCTGTGTGTACTTTAGGGGAGACATACTTAAAACTCTATTTCTCATTTTCCAGGATTAGGCTTATCGGAGGCTTTCCTAGACGCCTTTTTTTTTTTTCCACAGTGGGTGCTGCGAAATGGAGCTCAGCCACCCTAATTAATAATTGCCAGCTAGTGTGTTGGTATACTGCTAAACGTTCTGGCTAACAGCCTTTTCCTGTGCCATAGGATTCCACCAAGAAGAGACAGGCCGTCTCAGATACCTGCAATTCTCCATTCGGGGAGACAGACAGGCTTTATAGGAGAGCAAGTGTGAGACAGAGGAAGAATTTGGCAGTATTCCTAGCTTGATTTTATTTTGGTCTCGTGCACACATTTCTCTTCTTGATATCACAGATCTGCCTAGGAGACAGAGCCTGCTTCCACCCAGGGGTGATTTATCTATCTGCTGCCCTAACCATGCTGGATAGTAGCTGTTCTTGGTCATTACCATCTCAGGGGCTGCTGAGGATGAGGCCTGTTTGAGCATGGCCAGTATGAAGCAGCTGGGTGGAAACACCCTGCTCCTTTCACCAAGCCACATCAATTTGCTAGAAATAAGAGGAGAGTTACTGCTCCCAGAAGGCCTCTGGAGCCACCTAGTTCTCAAGGGTACAACATGGGAATCCCAGTGTAGCTCAAAACCAAATCAAGTGCAGTTGAGATTATACATTGTGTTATTATTAACGTGAAACCTATGGCTATATAAAAAAACAATGAATTATTAGGAGGTAACCAACATCGGACATGGAAGAAGAGAAACTTGGAAAGGATAAGAAACTGCAATTTATAACCACACTCGGTGGTATGGGGTCGTGATCCCAGCACTCTGGAACAGGAGGCAAGAAGATCAGGATTTCAAGGTCAGAGTGAGTTGGAGGACAGTCTGTGCTACCTGAGACACTGTCTTCACAAAATAACAAAACTTTAAAAAAAAAATCCCTTTGGGTCAGGAGAGATGGCATACTGGTGAAGAGAAGGCTCAACTCTTTCAGGTTCAACTCCCAGCACCTACATGGATAACTCAAGACCACCTATACCTACAGTTCCCAGGGATCCAATACCCCCTTCTAAACTCTGCAGGCAGGTCCACTCACATGCATATACCCAGACTTATGTACACACAATTAAAACAATTTTAAATTTTTTTTGTTTGTTTTGGTTTTTTTGGTTTTTCGAGACAGGATTTCTCTGTGTAGCCCTGGCTGTCCTGGAACTTATTCTGTTGACCAGGCTGGCCTCAAACTCAGAAATCCACCTGCCTCTGCCTCCCAAGTGCTGGGATTAATGGCGTGCACCACCACTGCCTGGCTAATTTTAAAAATTTTTAAGTGAGACAATCCCCTTAAAATGATACTTTTTATGAAACAACTGTCATACAAAAGTTGTCTCTCGGGCTCCTGCAATAGCTATCATCTGAATTTGTAGTGGCGGAAGAGAATAAATAAAGAAATCTTTAATTTTGTTTCAATTTTAAAAGTTACTTTAGTTTTTATTACTTTTACTTATGTATATGTATAGGTCTGCACTTGGTATGTATATGTGAGTGCAGGTGGCCACAGACCAGAGTTGTCAGATGCCCTGGAGCTGGAATTACAGATGGTTGTTAGCTGCCCAATGTGGATGCTGGAAGCTATAGATCCTCTGGGAGAACAACAAGTGCACCTAACCTTGGTACCATCTCTCTAGCCCGTGTTTCTGTTTCTCTAGAAACAAATGCTTTCTAAAACCTGCAGGATCAGGTTTCAAAGCAACATCTTTGTGACCTGAATATTCCCTGACACAAGTGGACAGTGCTAAATTCTGAGTCATGCTGGTGGAGTCTCAGCCTTTGGGGCTAGATTTTTTAAAACTGTATTTAGTTTAAAACAGTAACCGGAGATTGATCTGCCTTCCATGAACAACTTCTTGGGACAAGGGTTGAGACTGAGACACTGTCTGAGTAATTTGCCAACATCCTGGGATCACAAATTTCTAACCACACTACCTGACTGAATTCTCTCTAAATTAGGAATATAAAACAGACAGAAACATTCAGCAAGCACAATTAAAAACTATCCTTAGAGAGAACAAATTGAAAATTTCCAAGGAGTAAGCAAAGCAGAGTATTGGCTACTCAAAGTCTTTAGTCACACATGACTAAAGAATAAAAAGTTTAAGGAATGCTGAAAGATCAATAAAAATAATTATTAAAATAAATAGTCAAAGGCTCAAAACAGGGCTGCTGATGTATTTCAGTTGATAGAATGCTTTCCTAGCATGCAAGCTAGGTTCAATCCCAGCAGCATACAAAAACCAGGCAGAGCCAGGCCTACCTGCAATCCTGGTTCTGGCTGGTTTTTGTAGAAGCTGGAGGATCCAGAGTTCAAGACCATTCTTGGTTAAGGGAGTTTGAAGCCAGCCTGGACTACATGAGATGATGTCAAAAGGAAGAAAGAAGAAAGAAAGCCTCAAAACATAGTTAATAATTGTTTAATTTATCCCAGAATAGCTTAATTTAAAAAATTCCACCACTCTGGCAGTTGGATGGAGAACGAGTGGTCTGTGAAGTAAGGGCAGGAGATGAGTTTTGACATACTGCTCAGAACACACAGTGGGAAGAAAGGGGAAGCAAAGAGTTCATGCAGTTAGAGAGTGAAGCTAACTGGACAGGCGGGTTGCTATGGCAACAAAGGAGCAGGTGTTGTCAAGAATGACCCAGCAGGACTCAATCCTCCATAACTATAGGGGTCTTAGTGGCCACAGGGGCATGGGCAATGAAGAAGGCTGGCTTGGAAGAAAGTTGGACTTTGACTAGTTTCAATTTCTGCCCCTTTGAGGCACTCGGACAAATTTGTAATCCAAGTCATTACCTGGCTTTAAGGTGATGAGTGTATGGGTCACTGAAGTGTCCTTGGTGGCAGTGAAGTGGCAGGAAGGATGACATTGTGAGGGGATAGAAAAAGAAGCCATAGGTAGAATTTTTACAAACCTGTACTATTTATTTTGGAGCATGGGGGCCAGGGAATGCACACTCATTTGTTCCCATTGTATTTGAGGGGTAGGGTGAGGTTCTCCTTAGCATAGAGCTGACTGATTAGCTTAGGCTGGCTGGTCAGTGAGCCCCAGGGATACCAATGTGGAGTCCACGCTGACCAGAGAGAAAACTATTGTCCTGGTTCTGTTGATGATTTTATAAGTTCACATTTGAGACTAGGAACACATTGTATATACATTTCCCCTGAATACTGGACTGGTTTTCATAAAACTCACAACAATTTGCTTAATTCATGATGTATGTTAGTACAGATTGTATTATTTCAACTCTCACGACTCATGAAGAATTCTCAATAAACATCTTTTGATAAAACAATTTTTTTCTGCCATTATTTACAACAAATAAATAAATGTGTCTGATGATATCCAGGGAATATCCCCTTCCCCACAGGAATATAGCTCTTCAATAATAATGTCTTTCATCCCTATACCCACATTCTCTTCTTTGTTCATTACACTCTTAAAGATTGCTCAAAGGGAATTTGAGATATTAGCCTTTACATGAGCACACACAGCATTGTTTGGGTGACTCCGTGAAACAACCAAAGCACATATCTTCAGTCTTGTGAAGTCTTCATTCAGCATCATCATGAGCCATTTTTCACAGGTAAGTGTGACTTTTAGAAACTGTCATGCAATTTCTTGCCATGATAGTTCGGTCAAAGCAGCTGTCTGACTATTAGCGGCCACTCTTTCCTTAAGCCCCTTTCCTTCCATTTGTTGTGTTAAGCCTTTAAGTCGAGAGCACCTTGTTTCCTTTGTGAGAAGTGGTGCATTAATACCTGTGGGTTGGTTTCCAGCCACAAACGCACCATCTTGAGGGACCTGTAATGCCACACTAAGGAACAGATGACACAAAGCCGTCATGCAGAAAGAGCAGGCTTCCTGGAGTGCTCATATTTTCAAAGCACAAGAACAAGTGAGCTTTTGGAGGCCTGTTCACGTAGCCCACACTCCAGGAGAAACTGGCATGTGGACAGCAAAGGAAATTCTTTGGGAAGGGCTGGCCCTGTACTTTCTTGTCTTCATTCTCCCAGAGACAGTTGGACTTGCAGAAACTGGACAGAACAAACATGCAAAAGCAGAGACGACCCAGTCTAAATACGCAGGCACCGAGAAAACCTGTCATGGACACACCGAAGACTGTAAGGCAGCCCAGTAAATCTCCTTTACTAAATAGTGTGTGCCTGAATTGTCTTGGACGCTGTGTCTATAGCTGGGAGACCAAACCATATCCTCACTGGCAATAAATAAATAAAGGTTACTTCTAGGAACTGAGAAATTAAAAAGAAAGAAAGAAGAAAAAAACGTACCATGAAGCAACAGGCAGGGCAGAGCCAGGCTTCTAGGTTACAGTTTGCATCCTCAGAACTTTTTAAACTCATTCATGATGGGTTTTTTTTTTTTACATGCAAATATATGTGGGCTGTGTACAGGTGTATGTGTATGCATGTGTGTGTACTTTTATGCATATTTGTACATACATGTGGAAGTATAAGATTGATAGCTTCATTCTTCCTTTATCTGTCTTCTCCTTATATATTGATGTAGGGTCACTTGAACCCAGACCTTACTGATTCAGTTAGTCTACCTACTTAGCCAGTTTGCTTCAAGGATCCTCTCTTTCTGCTTTCCTCATATACTAAAGATAGGCTGCCATCCCACTGCATTTACATGGATACTAGGGATCTGAACTCTGTTCTTCATAATTGCTGGCAAGTGCTTTCTCTACTAAACTATCTCCTCGACCCCCATTTGTGACTTTGCAGGTGGAGTAAGTAGGTTGAGGCATAAACTCACTGTAATCAGACATACTTGTGATGGTTCATATTGATATCTTGATGCTATCTGAACTCATCTGAGACTAGATTTTATATATATCTGTGAGGGAATTTCTAGATTGAATGAGCTGAGGTGGAAAGACCTATCTACCCTAAATGTAAGCAGCACCATCCCAGACTGGGATCCTGGATGGAATCACACGAGAAGGTGACTGAGTGTCCGTATTCATCTCTCTCGCTCTCTCTCAGTCTCACACTCCAGCCACCATGCCTTTCCATACGCCTTCCCAATCATGGACTGTATCCTGAGAACAGTGAGTCAAAGTAAACTCTCCCTTTCTTATGTTGCTTCTTGTTACCTATTTGAGCATAGTAACAAGAAAAGCAACCAATATCATATTCAGATTTACTCATAATCACACAGATTTCATGCTATTTGTAAAAGCAAAGTCACACCTTACTGATTTTCAACATACCTTGGGCCTTGGTTTTAGAATTGCTCTGAGCTTTGGAACAGTTATCCATAGAGGCAGACCAGTGCTGATAGCTGATGTTAGTCTTGATCATGTTGAGTGTGTATCTTTTACTATGTAGCCAGAAGACAGCGACTTTCACATCACATTTAAGCGGAAGCACCTTGTAAATTCCAGGGTACAGAGTAAGTGGTAATCAGGGTTTGTTGCTGCATCTTAAAAAATACAGCTTAGAAGGTTGGGGAGATAACTAAGTGGGCAATGTGCTTGCTGTGCAAGTATGAAAACTCAAACCATTGTGGTGGTTTGCATGAGAACAGAGTCTATAGGCTCTTATGTTTGAATGCTTAGTCACCAGGGAGTGGAACTGTTTGAGAAGGATTAGAAGGTGTGGCCTTGTTGGAGAAAATGTGTCACTGGGGATGGGCTTTGAGGTTTCAAATTCCCATACCAGGTCCAGTGTCTTTTTCTCTGCATGTTGCCTGTGGATTAAAATGTAAAGCTCTCAGATATTGCTTCAGTACTATACCTGTCTACTTCATACACTATGATGATCATGGACTAACCCTCTAAAACTGTAAGTAAGCACCTAATTAAATGGTTTTGGTGGTTTTTTTTTTTTGTTTTGTTTTGTTTTTTGTTTGGTTTGGTTTGGTAAGAGTTGCCTCACTCTCTTGACACCAACAGAACAGTAACTAAGACACCCATATTTTAAAAAGCCAGCTTTGTGGCACATGCTTATGATCCCAGTACTGGAGAGTTGGAGATATGGTGTTTGTTGGCCAGTCAACCTAGTCCACTTGGAAAACTCAAGGCCAGTGAGAAACCATCTCAAAATCAAGGTGGACAGCTCCTGACGAATGACACTTGAATTCGTATTCTGGCTGTCACATGTATCCACACACACACACACACACACACACAGTCACAATGACAATCACAAACAAGTACAAGCTAGATTGCCTGAACCAGAAAAGTTAATTAATGGCTATGATCAGGTAGCCAAGGTACAGAACTGAATTCATGCAGAGCTGGAACCAAAGATCACATAGCTGCCAGTCAGCAGGAGGTCACCCGTATTTCTATCTGGTGATTTGATTCTTGAGCATGCTATAAGCAAGACAAAGGTGAAAATAACAGCCCGTGCTTCCGTGGACTTCTAAAGTCACATCACAGAGGAAAGTTTGAGGTCAGGGTATTTTCCTTCCAGAGGCATGCTTATCTCGTTCTTTTGTTTAATGTGTGGATTGTGAATACATTCCTGGGCCAGTCAGTTGCCCAAGAAGAGCATTCCAGGCCGCCCACTCTAGTGATGGGCATCAGATATAAGAAGGACAGGATGTAGAGAGACAACTGAGAAAAGAATCTTTGCATTCTGTGATCAGAAGAAAGGAGGAATGTGCTAGACTAAGGATAGTCAACACGTCCACAAGGCAGCCAGGGGTGTGTGTGTGTGTGTGTGTGTGTGTGATCAGTGTGTGTATGTGTGCACTTGTATGATAAGTGTGTGGGCTCCTGTGCCACAGCATGTATATAGAGGCCTGTACTGGTTCTCTCCTTCCATATATGGGTTCCAGGGATCAAACTTGGATCAAAAGGCTTGGATGACAAGTACCTTTACTCAGTGAGCTCTGTCTTAACAGCCTATGTTCACTTTATTTTTGACACAGGGTCACTCACTGAACCTGGGGCTCACTTGCTTGCCTAGTTTGGCTGTCTAAAAATTCCCCCAAGGTCTACCTGTCTGTACTTCCCAGGATTATGGACAGGTCTGTGTCAGTGTGTCTGCTTTTTACATGGGTTCTGGGGTTCTGAACTCAGGTCCTTAAGCTAATGCACCACTGCATTACTTTCCCACATCCCACAGCCGCCTCTCTCTCCTTTGCTACCTGTAGTTGTCTTCAAGTGAGAAAATAGGAAACATTCCCCTTTAAGTTTTAACATGGTTGGTGTTCATATGCCATGTTTAGTTTTTTCTTTGTTTTTCGTGTTTTATAATATAAATACCTAGTGGAGGAAAATGGCTTTAATTTCAAAATCAGAAGCTCACACTCCAGTGAGCTGCCGGTGAGACTACAAGGCAAATGGCATCAGTGTTTAACTCCATCTCCTTTTTAGAGTTGTATGGTTAACTAATTTGACTAGATTCACAGTCACCTAAGAGGCACACCTCATGTTTGACTGAGGAGGGAAGACCCACCTTGTGTTTGGGTGGCATCATCCCATTGGCTGGAGTTCTGAACAAAAAGGAGAAAGTGGGCTGAGTACCAGTATTCATCTCTTGCTTCCCAACTAGGGATGCAATGTGACCATGCTTCTTCCTACATGTCTCCTCACCATGTTGGACTATACTCTGAGACTCTGAATCAAAGTAAACCCTTCCTACCTTATGTTGCTTTTGTCAAGTATTTGGCAACAGTAACAAGTCCTGTCCTTCCTTTCATGAAGACCTTTAAAGAAACCTATCACTGGATTAACTCACTTTTACATGGCACTGTGAATCACATAGAAAAGGTTTTAGAGTTAAAGAACTTTTTTGGTCTTACAAAAATTATGAGTCACAGAGGCTATTCATACTGGTATCAGCATATTCTACTGGGCTCAGGAATTGTAAACAACATTTGAGGGAAAAGAGAATGGGGATATTTCCATGTAGACACTGCCTATGAATCAATTATAAAATAGTAAGTTTAACAGTGTAGTCTTCACAGAAGCATGATCGGTGAACTCCAAGGGGAGGGTTTCACATGCTAGCATCATACAAGGAAGAGCTTGGAATGATCTATTCTTTTACAAATCCCATACAATATGGTTTATTGACTATGTTCATAGTCTTGCCAATTAAAGAAGCACTTGACAGCTTCAAGATCTATTTAGGACAGACACATACACACTACCAGCTTGTCCCTTTATGAAATGTTACCTTGGGCTGGTGAGATGGTACAGCCAGTAAAGGCACCTGATGCTGAGCCTGGTGACCTGAGTTCAATCCTTGGAACCCCCTGAAGTGGAAACTTAAGGGTTCTTTGGAATCAGTTGTGTTGGATGGTGTTTTGCTGGAGCAAACATGTGAGGGAATGTCTCTAAGGCAGACTTGTAATAGGATGGTTCACTGAAGCAGACACAGGTGAAAGGGTGTTCTGCTAAAGCGAGCATGTGAGAGGACGTGATGAAGGATTCTTTGCTAAGGACACACATGTATTGGTCTGCCTTACATTGCAATAGTTGAGCTCCATTTGTTGGGACTCCATAGAGAGAAACTTGCCCCCCCCACACAAAAAAAATTCTGGTGGTGTGCTGGCAGCTTCTTGCCACCTATTCAGACTTAGGCTGGTTGACAGAGTGATATATGTCAGCTGAGACAGACTTACATGCTGAGCCAAGACATGGTGCTGAAGCAAGACTCATGGAGGACACATGATGTTTGGAGGGAGTATAAATAGGGCTCAACTGGACTGTGCGAGTTTGATTTATTTACTGGCTGTCCTATGGGGGAGGCAGTCACTGGGAGGTGGATGGAGACAACATTTCTCTCACCAACTTCTCATGGAGCTGAGAGGAGGAAGGGACTCAGAAATGCAGTTAAGAGGACTTAAACAGTGACTTTTTTTTCTGTAACAAAATAATTGACAAAAACAAAGAAGGGAGGAAGAATTTATTCTGGCTCACACTTTGAGGGTACAGTCCATCATGGGGCAGATAACATAATGGGAGGAGCCTGAGGCAGATGCTCACATTGTGTCTATAATCAGGAAGCAGAAAGAGATGAAGGCCTGTTCCCAGTCCACCTTTTCCTCTATTCAGCCCAAGACCCGGAAACCTGGGATACTACAGCCCATGTTTAGGGTGGGTCTTCCCCACCTCAGTAAATCTAATCTATGTAGTCCTTCACAGATACCTGGACATTTGTCTCCCAGATAATTCTAGATCCTATCAAGTTGACATAAAGACTAAGAACTTAGTATCAGAAGGCTCAACTGATATTCAAGCAACCACTGCCACAGCCTAAAACTGGAATTCATTGCTTGCTTTGAATTCCTGGGCTTCAGGTGTAGAATTGACTGGTCTTTCAGGATCTTTGCAATTGTCCCCACTGACTGTCTCTCCTGTTGTGAGCAGTTTAAAAGACCAGGTTTACCACCATCCTGTGTTGGAGGCTGGTAGTGTAAGGATGCCCCACCAGGACTGTGCATGAATGGGTATCATGACACCAGTTGCTTTCTATACCTGATGGTTAGAAGCTACTCTGTGTGTTCTGAACCATGTGTGGTCCTGACACCAACCACAGAGCTCTGATACAAACCTGAAGATCGTGTCATCTGTCTGTACTTGCTTTCAACTTTCAATGTGGAAAATGATAACAAAATAAAGCTGGGAACAGCTCAGACCACAAAGAAAACATAGTAAAAAGATTACAGAGCACACACAGACACCTTGTACCAAAATGCTTTTCTGTCTGATTCTCTTAGGTATGAGGCAAGTCGGTATTCCTCTTCAGTGGGGAACAAAAGCCTTTATTTCATGAAGGGTCTTTGGGAATTACTTCAGGTGTGTGTGTGTGTGTGTGTGTGTGTGTGTGTGTGTGTGTGTGTGTGTGTGTGTGTGTACATGTGTGTGTGCCTGTATGTACGTGTCTGAGGGTGTTTGCATGAGTGTATGAGGGTGTGTGTGTGTGTGTGTGTGTGTGTGTGTACGTGTGTACATGTGTGTGTGCCTGTGTGTACGTGTCTGAGGGTGTTTGCATGAGTGTATGAGTGTATGTGTGTGTGTGTGTGTGTGTATGTGTGTGTGTGTGTGTACATGCACATGTGCCAGAGGACTATTCACATGCTGTTTCTCAGGATCTGATACATTGGGTTTTGGTTTTCATTTTGCTTTTGATTTTTTTTCATTTGAAACAATGTCTCTCACTGGCCGAGGGAATCACTAAGTAGATTAAGATGGCTGGCCAGTGAACTGTCTCCTTAGTGCTGGAAATGCATTCTGGAAATACAAGCACATATCAGCACACCCAGCTTATTTATTTATTCTTTGACATGGGTTCTGGGGATTGAAGTCAGGTCTTCATGTTTGAACAGCAAGCACCTGCTGACTAAGGCCTTTCCTCAGCCTCTGAGTTAAATATTGAGGGGATGATTCACCAAGACAACATGGATGCAAGCAAGACCATTTCTCTTGGTTTCTGTGGTAGAGTGCTGCAGTGTCTGCCACTCTGGATCTCTTGCCATAGGGAGGGGATGTGCCACAGTCATCATGGGAAGCACAGCCTAGAGTAAGCATTGGGGAAACCAGAATTGTTCAGCACTGCAGGTCTGCTTCCTTCAATGGAAGGAAGAATGACACCTGGTCACCTGGTGTGCTGGAATGAAAGTGGGCAAACAACCCAGTGACCCTTTGTTACTCTATTAGGAGCCAGCTGCCAGCTGAATTTCCCCTAAATCCTGAGAATTGTTTAGGCCCTAACCCTGAGCTTTTTCTCTCGGTAGATAGAACTCCTTATGAAGAAGGCCCATGGACTTTGCAACCTCCATCAAGAGAATCCATCCTTACACTTATTACAAATTCTTCCTCTCTAGGTCCCAGCCCTGAAACAGTTTCCCAGCCAATAGAATGCCTTTTTATGATAAGGGTCTCAGGTACTTTGCTATAGCAGAGTATTTTGCAGGGACATTTCAATATAGCCACCCCTGAAGCTTTGTTATGAGAAATGTCACATGGAGAGCTTTGCCCTAAAGTTTGACTGTGTTTAGATCAGACTCTCTAGAAGTTTTGAAATTTTGATCTAGTTTGACTAACCAAGTCCAGCTGTTTCATTGTTGACTTTTAACATGCTAAGCTGGAAGTTGGATATGGAGAGTATCATGCTTTGATAGAAAGTTCTGGCAATTTCCATTCTTCAAAGCTCACACTAATCAAGCTGTGGCCATGGCATCATCTTCAGTATTATGAAGTTCAGAGGAGGGTTTTATGGCTAACACGACAAAACTACCAAGCCACATTCAAGGAGATTTTGAACCCAAGCAGCTTCCTCAATCTAGCTTAAGACATATTTGATGCCATCTTCACAATCACATACATTAGTAAAAGCTGTCCTCAGAAAACAAGATAAATAAAAAAAGTTTAGTGCAAACTCCCAAACACCATTATAATCTGGGGTTATAATGACTATTCTGGTTTTAAAATCCTTTTCTTATTCCTTCGGACTTTTATCCCATTATCTCCGGGAGAATCTGTGGAAAATAAGTTTCTGAAAGTGGGTGATGAAGAGATGGGGTCATAACTGAAGGTCACATCTACGAAGGAAGAGGTAGGTGCTTTGGATAATGGGGAAATCCCCCAGAGTGATGCCGGCAATTGCCCCCCCCCCCCACGCCTGCGATGCCCTGTTGTTTCGTACCTATTGCAGTCTTCCTAACTTCACAACCAGGTTATTTCCACCCCTGACGACTCCCCACATTTCAAGGAGAGGGAAGAGTCTCCAAGGGCTTCCGTAATGAGGCACAAACACTTCTACAGAGCCAAGTCAGAGCTTGCAGCTTCCAGATCCCCTGGTGTCCGGTCCCTGTTCAGCACAGGATTGTAACCTTTGCTGTGTCCCTTCCATTTTCAGCACTCACTGGAAGCCTTGTCTACTTATTTTGCCTTTTGTTTTCTTTTCTCCAGGCTTTTATTTTTAAAAAGAAGGCCAACAGTGGACATTTTTGTTTGTGGGCTAGCTTGCTTTTTCTTTTCTCTTTAGTTATGACCATGTAATGTTGACACAGTTTTCACCTAAAGCAGAGAGGATGTTTGAAATACAAAAGATACGATGACCCCAACTGCTCAATTTTCTCAGCCATCAGAGGGACTGGTTAGACTATAGCATAAGCATGTTATACAATTCCCAGGAAAGCATTATTAGCTGGTAGTTTTCACCTAAAAGTCTTCTTGTCTGTCTATCTGTCTGCCTGTCTTCCTCCTCCTCCTCCTCCTCCTCCTCCTCCTCCTCCTCCTCCTCCTCCTCCTCTTCCTCCTCCTCCTCCTCATCTTCCTCCCTCTTTCCCTCTCTCCCTCCCTCCCTTGCTCTGGCCCTCACTCTCCTTTTCAGCCAACAAGCTTTTTTCTTTCTGTAGCTATAATTACTAAATGCACATTCTGCATATTTTAATTTTTCTTCTTTCCCTGGTAAATATTTTCAATCCTGTAATTTAAGCTCCCACTATTTGCTTTGAGTTATTTATTTATTTGTTTATTCTTATTTTTGTGTTACTGAGGATGGAACCCATAGTCTTGTGCATGTTAGGCACAAGCACTTCACCACTGAATTACATCTCCACACTTGTTCCTTTTTATTTTGAAACAGGGGTCTCATTAAATAGACCAGGAGGCTGGTCTTGAACACACAACTTTCAACATCTGTGTCTTAGTTCCCAGAGCAGATGGGATGTTAGGCTTGTGCCACTAGGCCTGGCCTTACTGCAGGGTAGTTAATATTATGAAATCACTAACTTAGAAACAGCTCCCCTATGGATTTCAAATCTAAGCTGTTTGGTTAAAATTCTATGCAGTTCTCTACAGAAACAATGTAGCTTTCATGACTGGCAGCTCTGGGTGGAGAGGTTGGTTGTGATTCTTACCGGGTTATTATTTAAATCTATTTTAAATACATCTCAGACTGAGGTCAAACTCACCAAGTAGCCAAAAATGACCCTGAACTTTCCATTCTCCCACTTCTTCTGTGACAGGATCACAGACATGCACCGTTCTACCTGTTTTATGCAGTGCTAGGGACATGCTGTAGTTTACTTCTCTATTGCTGTGATAAGCAACATAACCAAAAAGCAATTTGTGGAGGAAAGAATTTATTTCAATTTACAGGCTATACACCATCATCAGGGGAAGTCAGAGAGGGAACTCAAAGCAGTTACCTGGAAGCAGGGACTGAAGCAGAATCCTGCTTACTCCCTTGTTCAGCTTGCTTTCCTGTACAACTCAAAACTGGCTGCCCATGGTTGGCACTGCCTAAACTGGCCTGACCCTCCAACATCAAACCATGAATTAGGAAAACGCACCACAGACTTGTGCACAGGCGAATATGATAAAGGTAATTTCTCAGTTGAGGTTTCCTCCTCCCAGGTGACTTTAGTTTGTGTCAAGTTCACAAATTTTAATCAGCACAGGATGGCACATAGAGATTTGCTCATGCTAGGAAAGCATGCTACCAACTGTACTACACTCCCAGCCATGGCTATGGGGATTTGTAAGCAGGGCAAAGAACAGTACCAGAAGAGGGCTAGAAAATCCAGGTTTTGGCAACTGGATTGGTCTCATAGGACTGCCAAGGACTGGCTTTGAGAATGAGGCTCTGAATTGATAGCTTGCTCCGTATGCTGACAGTGTGCAGAACTCCCAGCAGGAAGAACCCTCCATGGGCACGTGGGCATGAAGGGAGGCAGAGTAAGTTGGTATCTTTAGCCAGGCTGAGTAGCTTTGGGGACCAAAGGAAGACAGCAAGTAACAGCATGGGTTTTAATTTTACATGGCTCATTTGGACATTAGGGCCTGTTTTTTTCAATGACAGTGAGGGAATGATTCAAACCCAGTTGTCTTTCATTGTGATGAGATTGTCGATGCTTTCACAGAATAGTCTCATCTCATCATTTTTGTCTTGAAACAAGGGCATATCTTTTTCTTCCCATTGTGATACATTTATGCTTTGGGTTATGTATAATGCACTATTTTTAACTTGTCAAGAGTAGTTGTGGAAGATTATTGTCATTTCCCTACACTCTTCCTTTCATAACTCAAAAATATTTTCTTGCATTTAGCCTTAAGAAATAGAACAATAATGCATTTGAGTGCAGAGTCAATTGCCGAATGACCCCCATAGTTTTTGTTTCAGAATTGTGTTGTGCTATTTATAATACCAAATGGCCATTGTCTGAAGGCAAAAGGATCATTTCGAAATATTTCAAACAATCTAGCAAATATTTAAGATTCTTTACTCTCAACCCTGCTGTAATCTTTCAGATGTCCTCCTATTACTGACAATTGTTTTATAAAGTCCTCCTGATTACGCCTCTTGTCTTGTCTTTGAATGTTATAGCTCAGAAATATTTAGACAGCTTTCTGGATGGCTGCTATCTCCTCAAGACCAGGAGAGAAGCCAGCTCCCTAGTACCAACTTGGCATGTCCTGTATATCCAGGGCAGAGTCTAGAAGACCTGGGCCATGTGATTAACAAACCATTTGGAGAATTGCTCAGGCCTTCATTTCTTTTTTTTTTTTTCTTTTTTTCTTTTTTTTTTTAAATCAGAAATTCTGGCATAGCACCCTCCAGCTGTGCCACAGAGGGTCACAGGCCTGCTGCTGCTTGCTCCTGTCTATTTTTGTCTGCTTCCAAATCAGAGGCCTAGAAGGAGCTTCAGAAGCTGTTGCCTTCATGCTCAACTTCAGAGGCAAGCGCATCGACCGAATTCTAAAAGGCTTGCCAGTGGAAAGCACTTCAAAACCAGCCAACAAATATTTGTGATTACTATGTGCATGCAATAGCTTCCAAAGAACGTGGAAAACTACATCATCCATACCCCCAGGAATTTTCCGTGCTAGTGAGAGAGACATACAGATATACACAAAACTTCCATCGAAGAGTCTTGAATGTAGAGCATGTTTGAAGGTTGAATGTCTAGACCATCACAAATATGTCCTTCACCTGAGTGTGTGTATGTCTCTGTGTGTGAGTGTGCCTATAAAGAGCAGAGAACTTCAGGTGTTATCCCTCAGGTGCTACCAACCTTGTTTTTTTTGAGACAGGATCTCTCACCGGCAAATAGGCTAGGATGACCAGCCAGGGAACCCCAAGGATCAGTTTACCTGTCTTTTCTCCAGGGCTAGGATTACAAGTGTATTCTGCCATGCCTGACATTTCACATGGGTTTTTTTTTTGGGGGGGGGGGTTCTGAAGATCTCTCTCTCTATCTCTGGTCTTCCTACTTCTAAGGCAGGCACTTCGCTGATTAAGCTATCTCCCTATCCAGTTAAATATGCACTCTCGAACAAACTTTGACCCTGTTGTTTGCTGCTGGAAAATTCTAATTGTAGCACATTCCTTCCAGGTCTAAATTCTAAAGTACAGAATGCAAGATGGTTATGTCTCTAAAGGTTAAATGACTATTTTACAAATAGCCTGGATACAAATTACACCAATAATTAACTTTTTTTGTTTTGTTTGTTTTTTGGGTTTTGTTTGTTTGTTTTGTTTTGTTTTGTTTGCTTTTCAACTTCACACTTGTAAAATGGAAAGATAATAGCATGTACCTCATAGGGCTAAGAGAGTTATGAGTTGAATATTCAGATTAGTGTCTGATATATAGAAAACCCACATCAGATTAGATATTATTTTCCCAATAGTCATTCACATATTTGATGATACATTAATGTCCTCTTTCATCTGCTTCGTTCTGCTTGTTTTTTTCTATGTAACTTCATCATTGTGAGACTAATGACAACATTATTTAACTATTGATCACAGAATATTAGAACCCACTCAGTCCTTTTTGTTAGGTTTTAATGTCATCCTTACTCCAAATGTGATATAAATGGGGGAGGAGGCTCAGCCATGTTCTAAATAATTCATGTTTGCAAGAGTGTTTCACCCAAAGACATGAGCAAAACATGGCACTAATCCTCAAAGGCCTTGCTTCCCAGTGTGAAAAGCAGACAGATAAATAACCTTCCAGTCTCTGGCTAAGTGTGAAGGGCTAATTGCTAATCATCTCACATTGGAGATAAACCTTCAGTTGAAATGGAAGCAGCAAAAAGGAAAACTGACCCCCAGGGGAAAGAGAATTTAGAATGAAAAGAGAACTACAAAAACCTACCAAGCTCTAGCTGCAACATACAAAGTCTGGAGAAGACACTGTGCCTCATGAAGGTGCACAGCATGTAACAGTGTAACAGTGTAACAGTGTAACTGAGGTCTGAGAGTTGGAAACCTGGAGACTGAACTCAGATCACTGGGGCATGGAGTCCATTTCACTGATAGCATTTTCCAAGCCTCTGCTTTGTTCTCAACTTCAGCTTCCAATTTTGTGAAATGCTTGAGTTCTCCCATGATGGAAACCATACTCTGTACCTGTCAGTGCTCAAGCCTAAATCAGTAGTCAGTGCTCATCTTTTTAGAACATACCCAGTTTTTCCTTGCTGGAAAGTTCTGTGTGGATGTGCACATGTGGACATACCCACAAGTATTCAATTCTGTTGTTTTACAGACTGTCATCTCCTTAGCAATTCCTGTGTAGTGGAGACAGGACCAACTGATTTGAGCACACAAAAACTGTAAAATTTATTTAATTTACCAATGAGAAACCTAAGTCCAGAGATTCTTCCAAAGTGACTTGGAAGTCCAAATTTATATGACTTTAAACCTATAGACACTAAAGTCTATTTCTCAAAAAGCCATAGAAAGAGAGAACACCATGTGGGAAAGTGTCTTCAGATGAGCCTTTTAAAAAATTAATTTTTTATGGGTATGAGTGTTTGACTTGCTTCTATGTCTGTGATTACCATATGTGTGCCTGTGCCTGTGGAGATGAAAAAAGGCTTTGGGCTCCCCCCACCCCCCAAAACTGGAGCTACAGATGGTTTTGAGCTGCCACGTGGGTGCTGGAAACTGAACCTAAATCCTCTGGAAAAGAAAGCAGTGCTTTTAACCATTGAGCCATCTCTCTAGCCTTCCGGCTGAGCCTTTGCTGAGGGTAAATGAGGATTGGCATAGCAGAGCTTCTTGCTTCTGACTTAGGGTAGAAGGAATTGTGTCAAGTGTTAACAAACCACTTGAGGCATAAGTGCTTAAGATCTGACTGGTGACAGAGGATAGATGAAAAACACCCCTGTACATGAACAACAAGACTGTAGTGTGCATAAAAAGGACCACAAATGACAAAGAAAAGGTTAGCACTGATTCCTTGGGGTCCTGGTAGCATGCTTTAGAGCTTCAGAGAATTCTGTCTGTGCCACTAAGCAGAATGGGTTGTGTTACAAAAAGAACAGTGGCGAGACTGAACAGTGCCTTTGAAATCATCTCAGAATAATTGCACAACGTTCTTTCCAAGAATGTTTTTTCTGCCTGCAGTAGATAAATAACAAAGAATAAAGAAAACCCCAAAACAAAACTCAACAACAAGAAGCTGGCAAAGTATTGTATCTTGTTTTTTTTAAGTGGCTATGGAAGAAATATAGTTGATTATGATTTTATCATTTATTTTGCCTACATATGTTTGACCTTTCTGTTTGACCTCTTGTGAGGTGTGTGAGCACACACACACACAGCTGGTCTTTTCATGATCTCTGTTGATATTCTGCCTCTATCTATTTGCCTATAAACTTAAATCTTTTCTCTTTCCATACTGTGCTCTGCACTTTGATCCTATAAGCTCACTTGAGGTGGCTTTCCTAAACACATCAGATTCCTAATTGAGCTCAGTCTTGTCCTGGGTGTTACCATCAGTCACACTCTGGCCCCTTAAATTCATTGTAATAATCAACTGAACTTCAGGTCCATATTTTCATCTCAGAGGCCTACATAGAGTTCAAATCCCAGGGTCTCTGCATAGCCACTGCCTCTGCTCTTCTTCTTTTTCTTCTTCTTCTTCTTCTTCTTCTTCTTCTTCTTCTTCTTCTTCTTCTTCTTCTTCTTCTTCTTCTTCTTCTTCTTCTTCTTCTTCTTTTGGTTTTTCGAGACAGCCCTGGCTGTCCTGGAACTCACTCTGTAGACCAGGCTGGCCTCGAACTCAGAAATCCACCTGCCTCTGCCTCCCAAGTGCTGGGATTAAAGGCGTGTGCCACCACTGCCTGGCTCTGCTTTTCTTCTTGAGCTCTTCCTTGCATTCCAATTTCCCCAGAATTATATGGGAGTTAGGAACATGGAGGCTTCCTTAGATCTCCTGGTTCTCCTGCCCTTCCCTCTCCTCCCTTTTCACCACCCACCCTATTATCTAGTCAAAAATAGCAATTTGACTTGAATCTTTCAGTGGTTTATATTTGCTATGGGGAACCATTCACACCCACCACAGGGTAAACATATTCCTTAATAATCTGCATTCATATTCCTTCTGGAATTATACTGTTTCCTTCTTCTCTCAGGAGATCAGTATCTGCACCTCCAGGCTTGCTCACATCCCACCCTCATCCTTCAGAGATTTTATACTATCTTCCCATAACCACTAGCTGGGATCTGCCCCTCCCTGCTCTGCATTTCTCTTTCCTTGATGTTCTGGTGACTGGCATGGTTTCACTTCCTTTATGAGTCTGCAGATCCTTGAGCATCGAAGCTTTATCTTATTCATCTTTGTCTCCTAGGGCCTACCAGGGATTGTGTAAAAGTTTGTTAAATTGTACAAAGAAATAATGGAAAAGTTTACCTGGGGGCCTTTTTCTTTCTGATCAGATCACTTTGATCATTGGAAGGATAGAAGGCTGGGAGGAGGGTGGCTTTATGACGAACATCTACTTAGTGCTGCTCATTGCTCAGTGTGGTTTCTATATTCGCTCATTTGATCCTCACAGGGCCTTTATAGGGTTACTATTATTACCCCACTTCCATATGAGCATAATGAAGTTCAGAGTCTGAGTGTCTGACTCATTCTATAGAGTTCAGGTCTTGGAATTGAGTGAAAACTAGGACAGAGATTCAAATTAACTTGATATTACCCTCCAGCCATTCACATGGTTAACAGCTCAGCTTGAAGTGGCTGGAGCTGTATGGAAACACTATCGAAATATAATGTGATTCAAAATTCTCGTGATGTGTGTGTGTGTGTGTGTGTGTGTGTGTGTGTGTGAGAGAGAGAGAGAGAGAGAGAGAGAGAGAGAAACAGAGACTCAGACAGAGACTCAGACAGAGACAAAGACAGACAGAGACAGAGAGACAGACAGAGAGAGCAAAGATAAGCATTGAGTCTGTCCATCTTAATTTTTGAGACTAGGTCTTTCAGTGGCCTGGTACTCATCTAGTAGACTAGGCTAGCTGGCTAGCAACCACTGGGGAACCTGGCGGGATTACAAGCATGTCCACTGTTTGGCCTTTGTTGTCATTGATTTTAACATAGGCTCTTGGAATCAAACTCAGGTCCTCATGCTTGGAAATCAAGAGTCTACTGACTATCTCCTTTACCTGGTAGCATTGTTTTCAGAACTAATTAAATTTGATTCTCCATGGTAGAACTTTATGAGCCTTAAAACTGGGAATGCTACTCATTTCTGCTCTTTGCTTCCATTACTTTTACTTGAATGCCCAGAGAGCTGGATGGATGTATGTGCATATTTCTGCCTCTACTTGCTCTTACTTACAATGCTTTGTCAAGAATTCATTTGCAATGTTAATGAGCACATGAGTCCGATATAATTAAATATCTGTTTTTCTTACACTTTCAGAATAATAATATTCTTGAAATGTGCTCTTCTACCCACCCCTTTTTCTGGTCCCAGAAATGGAACCCAGTACCCTCATAGATGCGGAACCTGGTACCCTCATAGATGCAGAACAGCAACTCTGCTACTGAGCCATCTCTGGCTCAAAATTTTAATTTTTCATGGATCATCACTGTAGACTCTGGTCTTTAGAGACTCAGAAATCTTGATCTAGAAAATTTTCTAATAAGAAACATTTACTTCAGTCAGTTAAGGAGAATAAAGAGAAGTGGGAGTCTCTATCAGGCACGGAAGCACTGGTAAAATTTATGTTGGTTTGTTGGTGATGACTGACAACCTAAGGAGTCACTAAGAGCAAACTTGTGTGTCTTTCATCTAACCCAGTCGTTCACTCCACTGACTCTTCCTACTATGTGGGTGGAAAAGATTCTCCACCCACAGAAGTAATACCATATTTGTTCACATACATTTACAAGGGGTTAAATTTTTTTTTCATGGATTCTGAGTTAAACTTAGGTACTGGCTTTTTTTCCAGAGATGGGGGAGTATAAGGGGTGGGGAAGCCATAGAAACCATGTGTAATGTTCAGAGAAATATAACATTAATAGGATGCCTATTGTTTGAACACTAAATAGGTTTCTTCCAGTGGAGGTGTGTGCAGTCTGCTAAAGGAGGAAAAAGAGAGAGATAGTTGTTTTCTTGTTAAGAAATTAAAGGACATGGCTGGGGAGATAGATCAATGGATAAGGTACTTATAGCATAAATGTAAGAACCTGATTTCAGATCGCCCATGTGAAAACACCAGACTTGAGGATGCATGCTTGTAAGTCCAGCACTGGAGAAGCAGAGATAGGAAGAACCCTAGGGATTGTCTGCCACCCAGCCTAACCTAATTGTACAATGGGAGACTGTCTCAAAGAATAAGGTGAACACTGAGTGAGAAAGACATGCGTTGAACTCTGACCTTCACATGCACAGGCATATACACGTGCACATGCAAACATGCACACACACACACACACACACACCAGGACCAGGACAATAGGACAGGGAGGGTTATTGGATTATGCTCTCTTTGCAATCCCAAAATTCAAACTATATCATCACCTCAATTTTTTTTTTTTTTTTGACCACTCATTTGGAGGCCAAATCCATCTGGTTAAGACTTCGTTTGACAAAAACATCTGACCGAACTTGCTGCATATCTGTCAATAGTCTCCATTTATCCCACTTAGTGTCGGTATCACAGTGCTGCTGCAACCATACAAATGTGTTCTCATCAGGACACCTTGTCACACACACCATACATAGCACACTTGGAAAATCCTGACTACTGGCTCCATCTGGCCAGAGTTTGGATGACCAATCATGCCACATGTTTGGGTAGAAATGATCTTGCTTTAAAACACATTCTCCTGAAACACAACATCTGACCCATCTAGTAACTCACACATTCTGGGAAGATCTCAAATCTACTGATCTCTTCTCTCATTCTTTCCATGTCCCCATCATAGACACATCCCCTTATGTTGTGTCCTCTATGGCTCAGTCCTGGAAGCCTGACTGGGGCAAGTCAGGATTGGGGAAACAAGACATTGAAGATGTACCACATTTTCTGTATCCATTCCTCTGATGAGGGACATCTGGGTTGTTTCCAGCTTCTGGCTATTATAAACATGGCTGCTATGAACATAGTGGGGCATGTGTCTTTATTACATGTTGGAGCATCTTCTGGGTATATGCC